>CM028130.1:322867500-324067500 GCA_016271365.2 Neoceratodus forsteri
GACCCTGGCTGCACATTTCCTGAAGATTTCAGGCCGGTCGCGCAAACCGTGCGACCTGTAGGCGCAACCGTAGAATTCCAGAAAAAGCGTAAACACATGCGCAGATCACGCTTAATAACTCCACAGCCGTATATCCGACCAGTACGAAACTTGGCAGATCCCAAGGCATATGGTTCTTGATCACGTATTCCAAATTTCAGGTAAATCCATCAAATAGTTGCAAAGTTATTAAGGTGCAAAATTTTGGGTTTAACATGTAAATGGCTCCTCAACCCTAAATATGGTAGCACTACCATGCTACCATAATATATATATATACCGTATATAGACAGACAGATGTAGATATAGATAGTTACATAGACAGACAGAGAGAGAGATAGATACATAGAGAGATAGATAGATGGACTGACAGACAGACACAGATAGAGAGATATCTAAATATTGATACTATTATATGCAACGTAGTTTTGTAGATATGAACCTAGAACTAGATACTGTTCTCTAAAATAAATATAAACAAAAAAATGTAAGTTCTGCAGTTACAAATGTACCTTTGACAGCATCAGGCTAAACGTCCTTTAGTTTTAGTCCAGATTAATCGAAAAGCAACACATCAAATCTGGCTACTGTGAGATGCACTGTAGTGGAAATCAAACAGTCTTCATAGTCTGGGGGAAAGCACAGACACAATTCAAGCATGCCAAAGTCTCTCAGCCTTCCCAGCTCGATTTAGGTGTTAGAAAATCATTATCAAACTCAAGCAATTTTTCTGATGTTTTATTTTAGCAATGCACTCAATTTTTTTTTTTTTATGTAGGAAGACTTCAAAGTAGAGCCAGCTAATTCTTATCTTTGGAGTAGAAGAAGATTACAAGTGTGTTCCCTAGGGAACATTCATAGATAATTCTTAGTTTACACATAACATGTAATGATACTTTTTCTGCTACAGTGATAATAACATAGTGGTCTGGTTTTCCAAGGTAATAACCAGACCAGGGGTAATAAACACAGAGGCCAAATGCTGAGGTGTTTATTAACCACAGGTCCAGTTATTACCAAGGAAATTCAGCCCTCTATTGGTATTATTATCCCTGAAAAAAAATTAAAGAAATTTAAAACAGTAAAAGCTGTGTATTGTGCTATAATGCATCTGTGAGAAAGCAGGAAATCTCAAGAGTCTCTGCTTGGCTGTTGCATGTTGAAGTGGGAGGGCAAACATGCCTTGCTCTCTGATTGGCCAAGTACACATGCCATAGCTAATCTGGATGCACAGCCATAACTGTAGCCTGTTTCCAAAAATCAGGGATAAAGGCTAAGGAGATGGAGAAGTTAAGAAGGGAGGTAATAAGTAGTGCAACAGCAGGGGTGGATAGGCACAGGAGTTTGGGGTCTAGACCACCAGGCATGTTAAATATTTTGCTAATAAGCAAAATATATCTGAATATATTTGACTATAGAATAAACATATTTCAGATACATGCACACTGTTCAGAATATATTCTAGGTAATGTACTTGTAAAATTCATCTAGCTATATCTTGTACTTAGCAAGATGTTTTAAATATATATTTAAATATCAACTTTTTAACCTTTTTAGGTTTACGGACTCTAGTATGAAAAAATCTTATTTTGGTATGCAACTGTAACTTTACATTGTTATTTCTACAGTAAGTGTCAGGATCAGAGTAAGGTGAAGGCCAACAAGGACCAATCCTAGGGCCCTCTGCCTGTCACAGGGGCCACAGCCTGGAGTGGATCATCTGTCTACAGAAAGCAGGCTCAGCTAGTCTAACTTGTAATCATCCCTGTCTGGGACTTTTTTACCTAATCTCTGTAATGAAGCACTATTGTTTCAGCAGCTCATAACACCCTATAAGCCATTAACACCTCTAATTTATATACATAGCTATCTGCCCCATCTGTAAAGGAAATTTGATTTGCCTGCAGTTTCTGTTGTGCCCAGTTCAATACACTGAACTTTTTAATACTCTTATAAGAGGATCCAATTTCCTAGCACCAGTAGCTAGTCTCATGTAGATATTAGCACTGCTACAGCTCCTTTGTTAATTTATTTCTTCTTGTTGTAACCTGCCCAGATCTGGACTTAGGCAGCCCCAGAACCAGCAGCTACTGGGACTCCAAACTCAAAGGGTTCCCTGTATGACTATTGCAAAGTATTCAAGATTTAAATTTTTTTTTTCATTTATTTAGATGTTTTACTGTGTCCTGTTAAAACATTACATAAGGGGAATGAGTGAGCAGGGTAGAATCTTTCAAATGGAGTCATAATGACATGAAGATGCCTGCCACAGCAAAGGGGTGGAGGCCCACACATCTAACCATGCTTGGGGTCCCCTAAAAGATAAGGCTGCCTTTGTGCTAGCACACTTGAATTTAACCCCCTCACTGTGTATGAATACTTTATCCTTTAGTATGCCTAAAGGTGTTATATTTTTTCTTTTTGTAATTTATTTTTGTCCCCCCCCCTTGCTCTCTTCTCCAAACTTCCTTGCAGATACCCCCAGGCAGTCTGCCAGTTTCTCCTTACCTAAAGCCAAGGTGCCATCATCCACTGAGTCTCAGCGTGTCCCCCAAGCAGAGACAGGTGAAGGGGGCTATACCTCAAACAACTTAGTTTTGTCACAAAGCAGAGATCCTTTAGGAGGGACTCAGAAGCACCAGTAAGGTCCTTTTTGGTGCTGAGTGCATGGCAGGACTTTTTCTGGTTTCTCCCATGTCCTGCAGCAGCCACACATGCAAGGGCTGTAGGGAGACATGCACACAGAGTACAACATTATCCACAGCCAGCACAGCTGCTCCCACCCCTAGTTGATCCATCAGCACTGTCTCCCTGCATCCTGGGGGCAGTGTGCTAGTCATCAATGGGAACCTCTCTCCCCATGAAAGGACAGCATTTTCTGGGACATTCAGTCCTTCACCCTAGGCCAGCCCTCAGTGACTCAAACGCATTCCTGAACTTGGGTCACCGGTACTGCAAGCTATAATACTACTGCTGAGCCAACAGACTGGCCCCACAAGCTGTTATTCATTAAGGTTTTAGGTTTATTCAGTTACCAATGTCCTGTGTTGAAAACAAACATCCATGCTGTAGAAGGAATGAGTCACAACTGGAATGGATTGAATGGGCAAAGGATGGGGAGACTACCAGAAGGTGAGATGGTGGCTCCCTGACTCTGCATGGAGCAGGGTATGACAGGATTCATCAGGGTAGCAGCCACGAAGAGCACTCCCTCATAGGCATGGAGATGGTGGGAGAGGACTGAAGAGTGGATGCCTAAAGGGCAACCACCCAGAAAGACAAAACGGCAGTAAAGGAGTGACAGTAGCCACAGCCCCACTAAGGGTGATTGACGGTGCAGCTACAGTCATGCAGATGAGTGCCTAGAGGATGGGGCCCAGACAAGCAATGGCTGCAGGCAGGGTGCACCACAAAGGCACCTGCAGCCATGCAGACAAGCCATGATGGGAAGGGGACAAGCAGCAGCACGGCACCACAAGAGAAAAGTGGTACCATAGAACAGGCATGTGCCATCAAGCTCCCTGTCACCCCATGCACCATGCCATGGATCCAGGAGTGCACTATGCCATGCATGAGTGGCAAGGAGGAGTCTGATGATGCTGTTAACCTGTGAGGCTGTGCATCGGGGGGGTGCTTCCCACCGGGGCTTCTGTGACTATGCGCAGTGGCCAATTGTCAGGTAGGGGCTGGGGGGTGGAGTGATAGTTCCACAGCCACAGCAGTGCCCATCCCAGTCCCCAACAGCTATACCAGAGGATTAAGGATCCCTCCTGTGCTTATGGATAATTATGGCAAGTTCTTCTCCGCCCACTGTATCAGAGGTTACCAGTCCATGCCCACCAGAAAACATGGTCATGAGACCACTGTACAGTGACATTAGTATTTTATTTTGTAATCTTGTTAATCTCAGTCATGGTTTAAAACTAAGCAATAATCTACAATAATGGGGGGGGGTGGAGCCCCCCAACTACTAAAAATACAACACACTGCAACTACTAAACAAAGGGTTTAGCTCGGGCACCTGGTTACCTGGCCATTAACAGACATGAACACCTTGTGAGGCCCCCCTCCTCACCATGGAAAGAAATACAGTGAGATTCAAGGTAAGAATCTGAGTGTACTCCTTTCTGCAGTTTGTGTGAATTCATTTCAGCATATTGTTTTGTTTTCATTTTTCACCTTGGCCAGCACTACATGCAATATTATTAGTAGTTTCTAGTATTATTAGTAGTTGGGGGGCTCTGGTCCCCACACCCCCATTATTTATTACATTTGTTTTATATTGCAGTCAGTTAAATATGCATTATGTTACTGCACTTTGTGTTTTAGTTGTTGAATGTGATTATTTTCATGCAATGGGGATCCTTAATCTTCCGGTATCGTCTCGATGCCCAGCTTCCCAGAGCTCCGTCGCCCATTCCCAGTCATCCAGTTCTCCTCTGCCTGCTGCCAGTGCTCTGACAACCATTCGCCCATCTTCCCCGTTGCCCTTGTTGCACTCTCCCTTGTACAGTTGCCCACTGGGGACTCGCACATCAGGAGGTGCACTTATCACATAAAACCATACAGCAGTTCTCCAATGACATCTGTATTCCCACCAAAACTGTACACCATTTACAAGTTACAGCCATAGACATGGTCAAATATTTCCTGAAATTTCTGTGATATACTAACATACTAATTGCCGGCAGATTAGGCCTTATGGTCTATCGAGTCTGCTCGAACCTCAGATCCCTAGTTGGATGCCGAGACCCCCCCCACTTGTGTTCCAGAAACCCCTATCATCCACCCCCACCCCCCAGGGCCAGGTCATCATCTGATACATCCGCTTTCTGTGTCTGTCTCACCCTCTCTTGAAGACCTCCACTGTGGATCTCTGAACCAGCTCCCCAGGCAGCGCATTCCAAGGGTCCACCACCCTCTCAGTGAAAAACCTCCTCCTTTTCCCCCCAACCCTTCCACCTTCCAACTTCAAACCATGCCCTCTGGTGATACCTCCCTGCTTTAGTCTAAAGATCCCCTCCATGTTTACCCTATTTATTCCCTTGAGGTATTTGAAGACCTCAATCATGTCCCCGCTGTCTCTCCTCTCCTCCAGTGAAAACAGGCAGAGCTCCTCAAGTCTGTAGTCATATGTCAAATCCCCTAGTCCTCGTATCATCTTAGTTGCCCTCCTCTGTACCCTATCCAGGAGCTGTATGTCCCTCTTCAAGTGTGGTCTCCAGTACTGTACACAGTACTCAAGGTGTGGTCTAACCAGTCCATTGTACAGCGGCAGAATCACTTCCCTGCTCCTAGAGGTGATCCGCCTTACAATGCATCCCAACATCCTGTTTGCCTTGCTAGCGCTCTCCTGCACTGCTCAGAGTTATTCATACATGCATCCACCATGACCCCTAGGTCTTTTCCCCTATTGAGGCCTCCAGCCTCCCCTCCCAGGGTGTACCTGTGTTTAGGGTTTCCCCGCCCAAGATGTAACACCTTGCACTTGGTGATATTGAAATTTAATTTCCATGTGTGAACCCAGCTTTCCAGGGCTGTCCAGGTCCCCTTGCAGGGCCAACCTCCCCTCTTCCCCCTCAACTACTGCTCCCATCTTGGAGTGATCAGTAGAGACACTCATTTCACACCCTATATCCTCTCTGATGTCTGACATGTATGAATTAAACAGGATCGTACCCAGGACTGAGCCCTATATTACCCCACTACCGACCTCTATAGGGTTTGAGAGCTCCTCACCAACCACTGCTCTCTGGGTGTGTCCAGCTAGCCAGTTTTCAATCCATCTGACCATCAAAGGGCCTACTCCCAACCCCATCAGTTTCTCCACCAGACCATTGTGGGGGACAGAGTCAAACGCCTTGCTGAAGTCCAAGAATAATACATCCACAGGCTTTCCCCTGTCCAGTTCTGATGTTACCCATTCATAGAACTCCACAAGATTGGTTTGACATGATCTACCTGGCACAAACCCATGTTACCGACTATCCAGACCTCCCACCTCCTCCAAGTACACCCCCAATTGTTCCTTTAGTATACTCTCCATTAATTTTCCCACCACCGAGGTCAAACTGATGGGTGTATAGATACCTGGTACTTCCCTCGACCCCCTTTATGGATTGGCACCACATGTGTCTCTCGCCAATCCCTAGGTACCCTCCCTGTCTCAAGTGACCTGTTGAAGAGCTTCACCAGGGGTGCAGCCAGTATGTCCGGCACCCCATAGTACTCGAATGAATGCCATCCGGCCCAGGAGATTTATCTTTCTTTAGGGCCTTGAGGGCTAACCACACCCTTTGATGGAGATAGCATCATCCGTCCCTCCACCTTACTGGCCTTTTATCCTTATCCTGATGTGACACCCATCGGGTACCTCTCCCTCCCTCTTGCTCCATTTCTGTTGCTCCCCTGATCCCACTCACTACTGCTTCTATCCCCATCGTACCTTGCTTTGTATATATCCCATCCCCCTCCCTAGTGAACACAGAGGTGAAGTACTCATTTAATACCTCTTCCTGGTCCCTCGCCTCTTCCACCCACCCTCCTTCTGATGACAATCTGCTGAGATGGCTCTTAGTTTTTCTCCACTCCCCAATGTACTGGAAGAACCCCTTTTTCCCCTCCATGTATCCCCTGTGCCAGCCGCTGCTCTTTACTGGACTTTGCCCCACCTCACCATCCAGGTGACTTTTCTAGATGCAAGATGGTACATTTCCTTTTCCCTGTCCTCTCTTGTTGTTTTATATTTTTTGTAGGCCGCCTTCTTTTCTCTGACAGCTACCTGAACCTCACTGGGCCACCAACATGGTTTATGTGACCTTGCTCCCTTACGTTTCACCTTAGCGCAGGTCCTGACTGCCTCATGAAGTCCCCGTTTTATGACCTCCCATCTCTTTTCCACATTTGTCATTGATGTAATCCTTCAAGTGATCCTAGAGAATACTTCCCATGCCCACAAAGTCTGCCCCCTGAAGTCCACCGCCAGTGTCCTAGATCTCCCCCTCCCCCATGCTTATTTGAAACCAGACAGTATTGTGGTTGCTCCCAGTCAGGGATCCTCTACAACCAGGTCCCTACAGATCCCCATCTGCCAGAACCATGTCCAGGACATGCCCCTCCCTTGTGGGCTCCATCACATGCTGTGTTAAGAACACATCCTGGAAGCCATCCAGTAGCTTCTACTCCTTGGCCACCTTAGAGGACATGGTTCCCCAGTTTGTACCTGGCATATTAAGGTCCTCCATCAACACCACTCCTTCCCTTTTTGGTCCATACTGGGCAATGATGTTGTCCAGCAAACCATCCTCCAGAACATCACTCATCCCGGGGGGCCTATATACTACACCCAGCTTGACCTTACCTCCTGCTGGGGTTCATAAGGTGACCCATAAGGCCTCCACATTTCCTTCTGCCTCTTCTACCCTAGCAATTTCTATGTCATCTCTAATGAACATAGCCACTCTACCCCCTCTGCCCTCCTTTCTATCCTTCCTAAGCATAGTGTACCCCTGCACGTTTAGGTTCCAGTCATGGTTTTTGTTCGCCCATGTTTCTGTGACTGCCGCCACATCCACCCTCCTGAACAGCATGGCCTGGAACTCTGGCAACTTGTTTCCCAAGCTCCTGGCATTTACTAACACCACCACCCACCCCTTATCCCTGATCCCCTTTGTCGAACCCAACCCAGGTTCCTTAGACTTCCATCCTCCCTCTGCTCCTCCTGAAACCTCCTCCCCCAGTCTGCTTCCCCCCTTGGGTTTTAAGGCTACTTCCCTCATCTGGAGGAGAGGGCTTCTGGTCAGCCCTTCACTTATCCCTCCCTCCTCACAAGTTTAAACCTAACCTTTCTTGAATGTAGTCAGCCACCCCCTGTTTAAGTACTTCCCTCCCTAACGGGGAAAGATGAAGCCTGTCCTTGGCATACAGTCCCTTATCCTCCCAAACTACTTTCCAGTTCTCTAACACCCCCAACCCATTCTCTTCACCCCACTTCCTGAGCCAGTCATTAACCTCTGTAATCTTCATTTTTTTCTCCACTGAGGCCTTTGGTACTGGCAATATCTCCGAAAAGGAAATGTTGCATCCATTATCCCAACAGACTCTGGCAAGTTCTTGGAACCTTGCTTGGATTTCCAAAACGCTATTTCCCTCTAGATCATTAGTTCCCAAATGCACCAGGAAATCTGGTTTCCCTCCACAATCCCTAACCAGTTCATACACCATGAACTTTGCTCTGTGCACTGTCAGCCCAGAGATACTCACTACCTTCACCTGGCTATGGCATCCACCCCCCTGTCCCTCCCAATGGATACACCTAATCATCAAGACTCCCAATAACAGAACCTTAACACCGCCATCATCCTTATGGTTACCTCCACTATGCGCTCTCAACCCCCCATCTTCCCCTTTATTCGTGATCTCAATTCCATGGGAGTCTTCCTGCCTTATTAGAGACCCCCTTGTCACCCTCCCCTTTCTGCCTCCCTTGTTGTTTTGCTCACTTAACTCGGACCCCCCCCCCGAATAGGTGTCCCCTTTAACCCTCTCTTATCCGAACCATTTATCCTGGCCCTGATGGTTTCCCCTTCCCTCACACTGCCATCTTCCTCCCTTATAATAGTACCCCTACCTCCAGAGGCCCTCTGTGGGTCCCCTTTACCTAGGGCCCCATCCTTGGTACAGACCCCCCCCTGCTGAAGGGGGGCCCCTCCCCCACCCTCTTGTCTCCCAGTTTCTCTCCAGTCGTGCTCTCCTCCCTCATGTCTGCAATATGTTGCATCTCCCCCCATCTGCTTAACATTTATGTTTCCACTTCTCCCTCTGGGACTATTTCTATCCTTTCCATTGCCAGTCTGTGATGCCCTATAGGTATCCGACTCCCTCCCCCTGGCCTTTGTATCAGTTTCCTCATTTCCACCAACCCCTTCCTCCCCCTCTAGGTTGCTTAGTAGCTCAAATTTATTGTAGCACTCTATGCCAGCCTCCATCAAGTAACCTGAGTTTCCCCCGACTGCCCCTCTAAACTGCCTCCTTCCTCCCCTCTTGCCCTGTTCTCCTTAGGAGCTCCCTTCCCACAGTCTGCTCTTTTAGGCTTCCCCACAACAGCCCCTTCCTTCTCACTGTCTGCTTTTCTAGGCTTCCCCACAACAGCCCCTCCTGACTCTTCCCCCTCCACTGTCTTTATATTCGGAATGTTTACTCTGTACATTTTCCCCTTAGTGTCAACATCCCTATCTAAGGGTCCTCTGTCCCTAATATCCCCCCTCCTACTTGCTGTAACATAACATCCTGTAATTTCTGAGCATTGCCCCAGCATCCCCTCAGCCCCACCCTTCTGCCACCCATATCCACACCCCTTATCCTTGGACTCCCCCAACTCCCCCAACTTACTCCTTAACCAATATACCTCACTCCTGATACAAGACATCTGTCTACAGAGTGGGCAGCCTCCCTCTCTCCAGGCCCAATTGAGAATTATTGCCATCCCACAGCCTGTGCAGCCTACATCCCTTCTGAAGATGCCTGCCATGCTGGAATGTGGCTACCCTGTTTGTCCCTCTCTGTTCATAATGGCACACACCCCTTTTCTCAGTCCCTTCCCCCGGAATACAGTCTCTCTCTATACTGACTGGAGTTATTTACGAACCCAATTTCAACCTCACCAATAAAGTTCCTAAGTCTCAAAAACACATACAGTCCAATGTGTGTCCAATCCCATTAACAGTGTGTGTATGCAGACATCAGGTACTGTAAGATGTCACAGGCCCACCAGTTCCTGTTGCTTCAAATTTCAGTCACAAACAGAAATGCACAGCCCTTCAATCCCAACTCCCAGTGGCTTTTCAGTATCACATTTAAATTTCACTCTAATTATCACTGGCAAACAAGTGTTCCCACATCCAGCACACAAGCCACAATAGTTACAATATCACAGCCCAAGTAACAGTTTTAACTCAGAGTAGTAATTTTTAACACACAGAACTAATTTCAAGTACAAAACTATTCAAATATTTCAGTTAAAATAGAAGATAAAACCAAAACTCTTTCCTGAACAACCTCCTACTTCTGTTCCCAGGTGGACAATGAAAGCAATTCCCTGCCTGCCTGCAGGACCACTATGGACCACTAGAGAGCATCTCTTTAGATATTTTGCAAAATATCTGGAAATATCTGAACATATCTATGGTTACAACTATACTTCCAGCACTGGCTTGTGCCAGTACAACCCCTAGCTCACTGTGGTGGCCCCAGAGGCTGATGGAGTAGGCCAGTAGGGCCCTGAGGATGTTACAATGGCTATGCAGAGAGGCAAGTAGTTGCTAAATCTGCTTTTAGGTCAGCCTAACCTCTACCCCCTCCACCAGCTTAATGCAGTGCAGAACTTGTCCATGAACAGACAGGGCACACAACCAATTACATGCATATCATGGAGTATGCCACAGGTGCGCATCTCACATGAAGAGGGCACTCCACAACTTTTTATGGCTCTTCGCATGTGTTGAAGGGTTGGGGGCCTTTTGTGAATTGAGCCCTAAGAGGCGTGGCCCTGTGTAAGGGAGCAGGTTTTAGGGGCGCTTTTGGGCCCCTAATACCTTAATCTGGCACCGATAAGTGTACATTAGTAGAACATATATTTTCAATTTTCGGAAATATTTATTCCGATATATACTTCATATATACAGTAGCGAAAATACTAACATACTAAAATGCCAGCAGAATAGGCCTAATGGTCTTTTGTGTCTACTTGTTTGGTCAACCCCCACCCTGGGAGCTGACCTTGCTGCCCCCCTCTCCCTCTCTGGCTTCTCCCTTCCCAGTCCCGGATATTCTCACTGCACTGGTTTTTGCTTCCAGAACCCTTCCCCTGTACCTGTCCCACCCCCTCTTGAACCCCTCCACTGCTTCTGCCTCCACAGGCCCCCTGGGCAATGCATTCCATGGCTCCACCACCCTCTCAGTGAAGTAGCACATCCTCCTTTCTCCCCTGAATCTCCCCCCTCCAGCTTCCACCCATGCCTCTAGTTGCCCCCACTCCTTTGGAGCACCCTGACTGCTCCTCCCTATTTACCCCTTCATGTACCTGAAGACCTCTATCATGTCCCCCAAGTCCCTTCTCTCTTCCAATGTGTACCTATTAAACTCTTCGAGCCTCTCCCCATAGGTCCTATCCCCAAGCCCCAAATCATTTTGGTTGCCCTCCTCTGGACCCTCTCCAGAAGTTCAATGTTCCTCTTTAAATGTGGCCTCCAAAACTGCACACAGTACTCAAGGTGCTGCCTCACCAAGCAGTTATACAGTGGGAGTATCACTTCCCTCCTTCTGGAGGTGATCCCCCTAGTGATGCATCCAAGCATTCTGTTGGCCTTTGCCACTGCCCTCCAAGTCTCCGAGTTGTTCATCTTGACATCCACCACCACTCCCAGGTCCCTCTCAGCCATCAAGACTTGTAGCATTGCCCCCCCCAGGGTGTACACTTGGCCCGGGTTTCTGGCTCCCAGGTGCAGTACCTTGCATTTCCCTGCATTGAACCTCAACTTCTGCTTTCTAGACCACCTTTCCAGAGCCTCCGGTTCCCCCTGTAGGGCCACCCTCCCCTCCTCCCCATCCACCACCACCCCCAGTTTTGAGTCATCTGCAAAGAGACTCATCTCACTCCTGATACCTTTCCTTATGTCAGAGACATAGGCGTTGAACAGGAGGGGCCCAAGTATTGATCCCTGAGGGACTCCACTAATGATCCTCCTTGGGGATGAGACTATCCCGCCAACAATGACCTTCTGGGTCCGGTTCTGCAGCCAATTTCCTGTCCATCTGATCATCTGTTTCCCCACCCCCATTTCTTCCAGATTATCCAACAAGCCCCCGTAAGGAACAGAGTCAAATGCCTTGCTGAAGTCAAGAAAGAGGACATCCACTGGTCTACCCAGGTCCAAGGCACTAATCACCCCGTCATAGAACTCCACAAGGTTTGTCTGACATGATTTCCCCAGGACGAATCCATGCTGTGTATCGTCCAGGCACCCCAACATTTCTAGGTCCCCTCCAGTCTCTCCTTGACAATGCCCTCCATCACCTTGCCCACCACCAATGTCAGGCTGATGGGCCTGTAGTTCCCTGCCACCTCTCTTGATCCCCCCTTGTGGATAGGCACTATATGCACCACCTTCCAGTCCTGGGGCACCCACCCTGTCCTCAGAAAGCTGCTGAAGACTCCGTCAGGGGGTTCACCGGGACATCTGCCAGTTCTTGCAGCAGTCTAGGATGTAATTTATCCGGCCCTGGTGCTTTCTCCCTCTTAAGGGACCTGAGGGCTTCCCTCACTCTCTCTGCAATGATTTCCACCTCCACTACCTCATCCCCCTGCTTTGCCTTCCCCCCACCTGCCAGTGATGCCCCTCCAGACCTGCCGATCTGCAAGGGTCCCCCCTCCGCAGTTTCACTGTCTCCTCCCTTGTATGATGCAGTCCCCCCCCATTTTCCTTGGTGAAAACTGAGGCGAAGTACTCATTTAGTACCTCAGCCTGTTCCCCCGGGTCTTGTGCCCATCCCTCCCCTGTTTTAATCCTGCTAATCTACCCCTTCACCCTTCATTTTTCCCCAATGTATCTAAAGAACCCCTTGTTCCCTCTCCTAATTTCCCTGGCCAGGTTCTGCTCCTTATTTGCCTTAGCCACCCTTACCACCCTAGTGCCTTTCTGGCCATCAGCTCATACTCCCCTTGGTCCCTTTCACTCCTTGAGCACTTGAATTGCCTATAGGCCACCTTCTTTCCCCTCACCACCTCCTTAACCTCCCATGTCCACCAGCAGGGTTTTCGGGCTCTACCGCATTTTTGTCTTACTCTTGCACAGGTGCTGGTAGCATCCTGCACTCCCATCCTGATGATTTCCCACCTACTGTTAACATCCATGTATGGCCCAATCCCATCCAAGTGCTCCGTAAGGATCCTTCCCATTTCCTTGAAATCCACCCCTGAAGTCAGTTACCTCCATCTTTGTGCAGCCTTCTACCCCTCCTAGGTTCAGGCAGAACCAGACCATGGCATGGTGGCTCCCAGCCAATGGGTCCCTTACCTCCAGGCCCCCAGTCTGATCACTGTCTGCCAAAACCACATCCAGTATCCGCTCCTCCCTGGTCAGTTCCCCCACCTGCTGAGTTAGGAACGCATCCTGAAAGACATCCAACAACCTCTGTTCCCTGGCCACCGAGCATGCCATAGTCTCCCAGTCTGTTCCTGGCATGTTTAAGTCCCCCAACACCACCACCCTTCCTCTTCCCAATCTGCAGTGTCTCCCAACATCTGCCACCAGACTCTCCTCCAGCTCCTCCACCAGCGCAGGGGGTCTATACACCTCTCCTATTTTTACTGTATTGCCCCCCCTTGTTATCAAGGTGACCCAAATCGCCACCACAGTTCCCTCTGCCTCCTCCACTCCTCCTATGGCAATGCAGTTTTTGACTGTCATTGCTACCCCTCCTCCCCTCCCCCCATCCTTCCTGAACATGGTGTAACACTCCAGGTTCAGGTCCCAGTCATGCCCTGCGGTAGCCCAGGTCTCAGTGACCACTGCCACATCCACCTCTCCCTCAGTTAGCATCACCTGGAGCTCAGGCATTTTATTGCCCAAGCTCCTGGCATGTAGCAGGACTACCTTCCACCCTTTCCCTATACTTCCATTTCCCCTGCTCGTGTTCCTGTGGGGATTCTGTCTTCCCCTGGTCCGCACCTTACCAGTTGACCTTCTCCTGCATTCCTCCAGCTCCCTGGGGGGATGGAGACAGAGTACCTCCTTTATCGGACCCCCTTGACAGCCTTTTCTCCTATCCCTCCCCCCTTCACAAGTTTAAACCCCACCTTTCACCAATGAACCCCTCTATTTTCAACTTAAGGATTTCCTTCCCCTCTGAATTGAGATGGAGCCTATCTCTAGCATACAGCCCCTTATCCTCCCAGGTCTCCCCCCAATCCCCCATCAACCCATACCCTCTGGCCCCAATAAGGCTAGTAAATCTTGTTTTTGAATTCTGTATTTATGTGTCTTAGTATAACTGCATATTAACCAATTATTGAACCTTGACCTTATCAGGTCCATCTTGCAAAAAGCTGTGCTCAATGATGTTCGCCTGAATAAATAAAGATTTGATTGATTGATTGACTGATTGATTGAAGTTGCATATTTGGAAAATGCCTGAACTGTATGCATTAAGCATCCACATTATGTAATTTATTAATAATATATGTGCAATGCATGTTTTATTTAGTTAAATAATGTTATATTTTATACTCAATAAATAAGGCAGATAGGGTTTTTTTATTGGGTTTCAGGTTTTTACTGATTGATCTTAGGTCATTACAGACATACAAAAAAAATTACAATTAACATACAGATAAATAAGCCATGTATATAAATATGTGCAAAGATGTTTTTTTTTCTTTTTCTGAAATACATACAGTCCTATGGTATGAAGATTTTTGTATATTTTCCCTATCTTAATATTGCACAAAGGAATTCCACCAAGATTTTTTCATCTTTTAAGCCAAATGGGTTAAAGAGTACATCCATGCAGTAAGCAAAGAATGTTTATAGATTATAATATACAGTGGTAATTGTGCAAAAGTATCCCATTATGATGCAATGTGCGTCATTGTGTGGTAGCGTTATGTATGTTATTCAATGGTACCGCGCATTTGCATGGTAGCGGTATACCACACTACCGATTAACTTTTGCATGATTACCACTGTACTTAATAAATCACATTTCCCTCCAGACATCATACAGAGGACTTACACAAATAATGTGATTACTATTTTACAAATGACCCTTGCTCCAGAACCATTCCAAGAAGACTGGAGGAGACTCTTCTTAAGAATTTCTTGCCTCACTATGCTAAAAGGGGAAAAATTTGAAAATTAAGATCAATTATCAGACATCTGTCATCAGGCGTGAGTAGGAGCATTAAATAAGGTGCTCATCCATTATCAACTTTACTTTTTACAAACCAAGGAGCAAGCTTTGATGCCTTAATGGCATCTGAATCTTGTGCTCTATATATTTGAAAAATGCAGTCTTTAAAAACTGATAGTTACTTTATCCAATGCTACATTCCATAAGTTGAACATTCTAGTTTCAATAAGAAAGGGAAGTTTTTGACTTTTCTGTCCATTTTATTTTTCCATCAAACATCTTTTAGGCAATATGTTCACCTGGTTATTCCTAATACGTAACTAATAATTAAGCATTCTTATTTTTAAAAAATGTTTCAATCGGAAGTCAGTCTAGTTCTACCCTTACATAACTTTCAGGCAGAGTCCTGCCCACTTTGATCATTGATCTGAAGAAAAGAGAAAACAGTATTTCCAAAAAAATGTGACGTGTAATAACCCAGTTTTTCTGCCCCATACAGGATTATTACATTTAGTTTGGCTTCAGCTGTATAAAGAGCTGGTAACTCAAATGAGACCCCATATCTAAATTTAAATCTGAGTAAATTACACAAATGTTGTCTGACTTCATCTACTTAAGATTAATAATGTGTGGTACATTTGTTGTTTGATGTAAAGATGATGTCCAAGTAAGTATACAATGAAAATGTTTCAAGTCTAGCCCCATTAATGAAAAAAGCTTGCTTTCTCTTCCCTCCAAATATAAGTGGTTTAGTTTAATCATAATTTAACTCCAACTTCCATATAGTGCATATTTTAGAAAAATAATTTAACTTTCATTGCATGCCTATGGAAGACAAACAGAAGAACACCATATCATTGCCGTTTCCCAACCCAGGACATACATGGCTACTAATATTTGGAGAATGATAATTACTGACATCAAGATTTAGAAGAATATCATTGGCATAAAGATTAAAAGGAAGTTGTTCTGGTAGCACAGCTGGTTAGTGCAGCAGAATGGTATTCTAGGTAGACCTGGTTTCAAACCTCAGCTGGGGCATTTATTTCTTGAAGTTCAAGAGAGAGAGAGGCGGTTGTTTCAGGACTGTCCTCAGCAGTGGCTGGGTTGGTGTCATCAGGGGACTGGTTCAGAGTCCCCAAAGTTATGGGTTGGGAGGTCTGGTCACTGAGTTGCATACAGAGACCAGGTCCTTGGGAGGACATGTAGCTGAGGGTGAGCCACAATGAAGTTATACAGTCTAAGCATTTTTTGTAAAGGAGAGACCAAAGCAAACCTTCTGAAATCTGTCTATGACCTTTCCTCCTTCAACTTCTTCCAGAGGTCCGTGTTCAGGAGTTCATAACCTTCACCAGTCAGCTGATTGTGGAAAGTACTCGGAAAGGATTGTGGGCATCTGTGAAAGAACAAAAGTATCTTTGGCATGTCTACGTCAGAAATTACTCATCAGCTGGAGTGGTGATAGCAGACAATGAATACCCTTCCAGAGTCTCATTGACCTCGCTGACTAAAATATTAGATGAATTTAGCAGACAGGGGGACAGTATAAACTGGCCTTCAGGGTCTCCAACTACAGTTAACTACATGGAACTTGATGCCCACCTCGCAAAGTACCAGAATCCCCAAGAGGAAGATGCCATGACTAAAGTACAGGCAGAACTAAATGAAACCAAAATAATTTTGCAAAACACAATGGAGTCTTTGTTAGCTCAAGGGGAGAAACTAGATGATCTTGTCTCCAAGTCTAAGGTGCTGGGAACACAGTCCAAAGCCTTCTACAAAACTACCTGAAAGCAGAACTCCTGCTGTGGGATAATGTGATCAGATGGACTGAGATTGCTAACTGGGAGCATCAAAGCCTTCACTTCATCTGTTCCAGATACACAGAATGGTGAAAAGAAGCAAAGTGATGTCATCTTGGGGTGGGGTTGGGCTCTGTGGAGGCTCAGAGGGGGGGATTTCCTCAGTATCTGATAAATCCAATCAGAAATGGTGGTGTGGAATCCAAGGGATGAAGGGGGGGAGTTGAATCCATAAGTGCTGCAGTATCCGTTTTTCTTTCATGACTTATTGACACTCCATATACACTCTGACACCATCCATGGGGACAGAGTCCAGCAACAGTGACCTTGAAAGAATTATTGTCATTCAGAGCCCTTGGAGCAGACCTTTCCTGATACTTAATGTGGTGTTACAACAGTTGAAATAATGGTGTTGGGGTGTAACATTCTAGTACTCAACTTGTTAACATTGAAACATTTTGGGGTTATTTGTGAATTTTCACATGTCCCCATGTAGAATCTATGCATCGAACTGTACGCTCCAGAATCCTATGCAGACCTTGGAGCTTTGAGAGCGCTCTGGTGCCCCAAACAGCTAGACTGTGGCTTTCAGTTACATCAGAGCCTGTTGAAAGTACCCTCACCATAACACTACACTAAAAATGGGAACTCAGCTATTTAGAGCAGATCCCTTCATAGGGAGGGATGTCCGTCATGTGAGTAACATACCTAAACCCTGGGTCAGTGGCAACACCATCATCCAGGGCCTGAAAAAAGGATACTGCAGCTATCTTACCTGGGTGGGTTGGAGGAGTGAGGTAATAGAGGATGGGGGGGGCAAGTTCTAGCCACCACAAGTCAGGAGAGAGATCTGGGGGTTATCACATCTGATGACCTGAAGTCAGCCAAACAATGTGAAAAAGCAGTGGGGAAGGCAAACAGAATGCTGAGGTGCATAGGAAGGGGCATAACCAGTAGGAGGAGTGAAGTGGTGATGTCACTGTATAGATCACTGGTGATGCCTCATCTGGAATACTGTGTCCAATTCTGGAGCCCGCATCTCAGGAAGGACATAGACAGAATGAAAGCAGTCCAGAGAAGAGCAACAAAAATGATACATGGACTGCATCACAAGCCTTATGAGGAAAGACTCAAGGAACTAAACATCTATTCACTGGAAGAGAGAAGGGTGAGAGGGGATATGATAAAGACTTTCAAATACCTTAGAGGAATAAACAGGGTACAGGAGGGGAGCATATTTCAGAGAAGAAAGTGCACAAGGACAAGGGGACATAACATGAGGCTGGAGGGAAGGAGTCTTTGGGGGAATGCTAGGAAGTATTTTTTCACAGAGCGGGTGGCGGTGGATCCGTGGAACAGCCTACCAGTGGAGGTGGTGAAAGTGAAAACAGTATGGAGATTCAAAATTGCATGGGATAAGCATAAAGGCACCCTGCTGTACAGCAGAGTGGAGGAAAGGCAATCCAGATAAAAGTAGGGATTGCCAAATCAAGTAAGGAAAAAATTAGCGGACTAGTTGGGTTGTATGGTCCTTATCTGCCAACAGATTCTATGTTTCTATGTAAGTGGTGCCAATAGGCAACCCTGTTTTACTATTTTGTTGGATATAAAAAATTCTGTTACTGAACCCTGTAAATCATGTCCAATACAGGCTTTGTTATCGGTGTATAATTGAATAATAGGTTCCAACAGATTGTATTCTATTCCCAGTGTTAGAAATTTCATCCCTAGAATGTTATGGTCAATGCCTCCTGGAATGCCACTGGAGGGGGGCCTGCAGCTGTGCCACCACTCACGGTGCAGGAGGAGTTGGTGACAGCCACCATGCACCACAGCACGGTGGATGGTGTGCCTGGTGGTGGATTCCAGAGGGGTGGCAGCCCATTACTGCATGGTAAGTATGTCAGCCACGCTCAGCTGCGGGCATGGAGGATGCGGACATGGCCGTGCTGGCATGCGTGCGGCTGGCATGCCTGTCATGTGCATGTGTGCACACCCATGCACATGCTATGCTGCAGGGCACAGGCAGTGGCAGTGAAGGGGGAACATGTGGGCAATGCATCACTAACACACCTCTCTTTCTCTTGCAGCACCAGCATGCCTCCATGCAGATGATGGGGCGCCAGAGGCAGCAGCAGCCGTGGCCACTGGACCAGTCCCGGAGGACCAGCTTTCCACCTCCACGGGCATCCAGGGGCCTGACAGGCTACAGCTCACCACCGCTGTGCAGGCAGATGTCCTGGACTTGGGGTTGGACAAGGCCCTGGATGTGTTCCTGCAGGATGCCAGCCTTGGGGTCCTGTGCGCAGTGACACAGATTGGGTCGGGATCTGACACCGAAGATGACATAACGCTCATCCTGGACAGCATGGCCACCATTGTGGGGAACATGCCACTGCTAGCCACTGACAGAGGCAGTAAGCCAGCACCCTGCCAGTGGCAGAACAGCTGCCCGTCACCACTGTGGGTGCAGCAGTGTGAGCTGCCCAGGCTGTGCCCTGTGGTGGAGGTGGTGCTGCCGCACAGGTGCTGGCTGGCATGCAGTAGCCAGACAGGCAGCAGTATTGGGCAGCGGGTGCCACTGGGCAGCTGGATGCAGGGTCCACGGCTGGTGAACCTTCCATACCCAATCCCCCTGCAGGCCGCACTGTGCAGTGTCCACCAGAGAGGGGGTCTGTGCAGTGTGGCCAGTCACCACATGGAGGTTGGCGTTCAGCCCAGGAGTCCCAGGACGCTGAGCCAGTGGCTAAGCACACCTGTTTGCTATGGGAGTCTGTTCAGCAACAGGTGCTGCTCGCCACTGGGGTGCACGCACTGTGCGTGGAGGTGTGCCAGTTAGCTGGGCAGCAGGACAGGGGCACTTCTCAGATCCTGGAAGGGATGCAGCGCATGCAGAAGGCCACGATCACCTCCCTGGATTGCATTGCCACAGCAGTCTTGGATGGCTTTGCTCTACTGGCTGCCACATGCCATGGCCGAGAACAGATGACCCCCCCACAGTGCGCTATCCACCCTGCGTACCCAGCGTCAGGCGACCCCTGTGCAGTCAATGCTGGGCTCAGATGTCAGCATCCCAGGCACGCCTGGGGCTGAGCTGTTTGGGCACCTCAACACACCCACATGGACACGGTCGTGGTCCTGCGGGTCCACCCTTGGGGGGCTGTTGCACAACTCCCCATGGCTGATGCACAGCCTGTGGCTGCCGATCAGCCCAGACATGGCCACCCCTGTGGCCGTGGTGGCCATGGTTCCATGCAGCGGCCCTGATGTGCGGCCCACCCCGCCTGCAGTCTGCAGCTGCAGCCCAGTGTGTGCATGGGCAGTGTCTCACCACTTGCTGCCTGTGTGCATGGTCGCCTGGTGTGTGGGCATGATGACAGCAGTCCTGCACCAGTAGCGCCTGTGCACCGGTGCAATGCATCTGATCCATGCCATATACCCACGCCTGCATGTGTGTGTGTGTGTGTGTGTGTGTGTGTGTGTGCATGTGTGTGTGGGGGGGACTGTATGGGGTGCTGTGTGTGGTTGTGTGTGGATGTGTGCCCCTGTCATCCTTACCTTTGCTTCCCACCTCAGTGTGTGTGTGCCCACTGCCATGCATGCCCCTGCATATGTGCTGTACCTGTCTGTGTGGCCTAATGTTTCGTACCAACTACCTGTGTGCACCAAAGTGCTCCCGTGCTATGGTGTCCCTGTGCCATCTTGCCTGCTGGATCAGCCGGGGATCCCTCCACCCAGGAGGTGGCTGTCCACCTCCGTCTGGCGCACTGACTCCATCGTCCCCACTACTGTCACCCTTATCAGCCTCAACTGCTATCTCACGGTCAATGGCCATGCTGTGCAGTATGCAGCAGCCCAGGAATAGGCCACAGGCTTTCAAGGGCCTGTACTGTAGGGCACCGCCTGACCTGTCTAGGTAATGGAACCATGCTTTCAGCATGCCAAAGACTAGCTCGATGATGTTGCAAGTGCTGCCGTGGACCTCATTGTAGCCTTCCTCTGCTGAGGACGATGGGCGCCAGTAGGGGTGAACAGCCAGGGCAGCAGTGGATAGGCGCTGTCCCCTGTGTAGATAATGACATGGTTAGCGCTCTGCTCTGCTAGGCTGCACCCCTTGCCTGTCCCTGCCACCCACGCCAACATGCTCACCCTGCCCTCCCCCATCCCATGGTATGCTCTGACCATCGCCCGTTGCCCATGCCATACTCACCCACTAGGTGGCCTGTGGGGATATCCCGCATTCAAACCTGTGGCACAGGGCAGAGCTGTCCCAGATGAATGCATCATGTGCACTCCCAAGGTGTGTGGCGCAGACATTGGTTATGTGCCCCGTGGCATTGCACACCACCTGGCAGTTGACACTTGGGTTCCCCTTCCTATTGATGTACACCACATCCTCGGGGCCAGGTGGCATGCAGATGCCCACATGGGTGCAGTCAATGGCCCTAATCATGCCAGGCATACATGCTTCCCTGTGGAAGTCCTGCATGGTTGCTTTACGCTCTGCCTGTGTGCTGGGGAAATGGATTTATTCTGATGCACGTGGTAGCAGAGCATTGAGGAACTGTGTGAGGAGGCAGGATGTGGCCAACTGGGTTATGCCTGTTGTGTCCCCTGTTGGTCTCTGGAAGGTGCCTGTGGTGAGCAGGCACATGGCGGCTGTCATCTTCATCTCCACATATATGGCGTGGCTCTGTCTGGTGGGTGCCTGCATCTCCTCACTGCACTGCTCACAGATCTGCCTCAGAATGGCCCTGTTCAGGTGGTACCAGCCCACGATCTCTGTGTCACAGTACTGCTCGAAGGTGTTGTGGGCGCGGTACCACCTGTGTTGGGCATACCACTGATGGTCCTTCCACAGCCACATTGCTGTTCCTGCTGCCCCCCTCATCATGGCCTCCATCATGAAGGGTGCAGTATCCATGGCCCTTGCTGTCCCCTATCCCACTGGGTGGTTGCTGTGGGCTGTGTGCCACCCTGGTGAACTACATGGCAGTGTGTCTGCCTGTCTGTCACACTCTCTCTGCCCCTGTCTCCCCCTCCACTGCCACCTCTGTCCCTCTCCCTCTGTGTCTGCCTTGGTCTGTCTTTCTGTTTGTCTGTATGTCTGTCTCTCACTCTCACTCTCTCTCTCTCTTTCTGTCTTTCTGTCTGTCTTTCTTTCTCTTTCTCTCTCTCTCTCTCTCATGCCCTCTCGCCTGGCACAAGTGCTTTTTGTGTGTGTGTGTCCTGTATTGATAGGAACAAGTCTGCTCGGCACATCTCTGATTTGCTCCACACTTGCGCCATGGTTCCACAGTTGAATATTGCACTGTGCTGGATATTCATTGGCACGCCCCCAGCACCTGCATCTGCATTCATTATAGCTGCACATTGGCACAATGAGATTTGCACTGTGCAGTGGCTCCAACTGAATATTGCTCCTTGGAGCAAGTCCACCCTTGCGCTGGTGCAACTCAGTTGCACCATGCAAAACTGCTTTGAATATCCAGGCCAGAGTCTAACAAATTTATAATTCTGAAGTTTTTGGATTTTTTAGGTTACCCTTCCTATATAAAGGGACTATAACATTACTTTTCCAACTATCTGGAATAAAGTCATGCTTGAAACATTAGAGAAAATTTGCCATGGTAGGTACCCAGATGTTCAGATACAATTTGTATGCAGTATATCAATGGGAATCCCATCCATATGAGGAGCTTTATTTAATTTGCAGAAAGTAATCACATATTCTACTTCTAATGATGAAATTACTAATGGGATATAGTTAGTTACTTGATCAAAATTAATCTGATTAACTGTATTCAAAAGTGAATCATAAAGAAATTTACTTAAATATAAGATCCACCTACCTGCTGAAATGCAAGCAGTGAGACACGATTCAAAATTATTAGTTCCTTTTGATGCCAACTTCCAAGAAGATGAGGAGTCCAGTTTACTGTATCTACTGCATTGTATAATATGGACCATAAATTGTTCTGATATTTTCTTTTTTCCTAAGATAGAATCAAATTATATGTTTTCCTCTGTTTGTTGAATTGTGACAGGTTGTCCCTGAAGGGATTGTTTTTAGCTTTTCTTACTAATAGTGGGCCCTATGCACAAATGCATGGGAAGTGCATGGAAACGCAATGTACACGTGCCACTCACCCACCCTGCATGCAGGACCACCAGAATACATAGCATGCACAAACCAACATGTGACCCTTGCAGCACGAGACAGCAGCACCATGGATGGCACACAACAGAATGCACAAGCAATGAAGGCGCCGTACACCTCGCCCCATCCATGATCACAGAGTGGCATGAGATGTCGCATGTTAGCTGAGCCCATGGGCCCAGCCATGGAGCACGCCACACACACACACACACACACACACACACACTCACACACACATATATGCACACACACACACACACACACACACACACGTGCACACATAGGGCCAGTGACAGACATGGCACAGTGTCCACTGCAGCGGCTGGATGGGGCATGACACGTGTGCGGGCATGTGGCAAGGGGTGGGTGGTCAGACCCCTGTATGGCTGACTACCTTGTCATGGTACAGGGGCTTACCACAATGGCACCACTGCCCTGTCACCAAACGCTAGCCATGACGCGTGCCACCACATGTGGACAGCACCTGCACACTGACGGTGGCATGCACCCTCAGCCAGGCCTCATCAGGTGCACACATGCTTGTGGCGTGACACACTCAGATGTGTGCCATACTGGCTGCCATCACTGTGTCTCTGGGTCAGGCAGCCACACCGGTCACTTGACACTGCCAACAATGGGCACATCATGGACACCGCCAGCCCCCGCACTGTGGACACACCCAGCGATGGTACGCAGAACACTGCCACGGAGGACAGCCTGGTGGAGGAGGGGTGGAACAGGGACCAGGATCCCAACAGCACTGCAGGCAATGCACGGGAGAATGCATCAGGGTCACAGAATGCCACAGGGCACAGGGGTAGGTGTGCAAGGGCACAGAGACCTGCAGCCAGGAGGTCAACGCGGTCCGTGGTGCATGAATAGTCAGCGCCATACACCTCGCCGCATCCATGAGCACAAAGTGGCCTAAGATGCCACATGTTAACCGAGCCCATGGGCCCAGCCATGGAGCATGCCACACACACACACACACACACACACACACACACAACACACACACACAGATGCACACGCGCACACACACATATGCACACATAGGGCTGGTGACAGACATGGCACAGTGTCCACTGCGGCGGCTGAATGGGGCATGACACATGTGCGGGCATGCAGCAAGGGGTGGGTGATCAGACCCCTGCATGGCTGACTACCTTGTCATGGTACAGGGGCTTACTGCAGTGGCACCACTGCCCTGTCACCAAACGCTAGCCATGAAGTGCACCACCACATGTGGACAGCACCTGCACGCTGACGGTGGCATGCACCCTCAGCAAGGCCTCATCATCAGGTGCACACATGCTTGTGGCATGACACACTCGGATGTATGCCATCCTGGCTGCCATCACTGTGTCTGTGGGTCAGGCAGCCACATCAGAGGCATCGGTGTGGCATGGATGCCATGACTAGCCCTGGAATGTCCCATTCACAGCCACAGCACAAGCAGCATGGCCAGCGGCTGACTCCTGGCCACTTACAGGGTCATAAGGAAACCACTCCAGCGGTACATCCAGTGGTCGCTGGTCTGGCAGTGACATGCCATGATGCACCACCATGTTGTGTAGCATCATGCAGACAGCAAAGACACGGCATACATACTGCAGTGTCAGCATGATGGTGCCACTTATGTGGTCCAGGCATCTGAATCTCATCTTCAGCATACCGATGCATTGCTCCACAATGGCCCTTGTCCTCTGGTGTGCCATGTTGTATGCCACCTTTGCAGCATCTGCTGGTGACAGGATGGGTGTTAGCAGGTATGGTCTGAGAGCATAGCCACTGTCACCTGTGGGAGAGGGAGACCAGTGACACATGGCGCAGACAGGCAGATGCTACACATGCACACACAAACACTCACCGGACACCTACCCAGAAGCCAGCCATCGATGCATCCAGCATGGAGCCAAGCCCCAAGCCCCAATGAGTCCAGTATGTACGAGTCATGGCACAACCTTGGGAACTTCACACACATGTCTGTGAACAGGCGTGTACATCACACACCACTTGGCAGTTGATGCTGTGGAAGCCTTTACGGTTCCAGTATGCCTCCTCAGACACTGACAGCATCAGGATAGCAATGTACATGCTATCCACAGCACCAACCACATTGGGCATTCCATGCAGTGCAAAGAACACTTGCTTCATGGTACGGACCTCGCCGTTGATCATGGACATCTGTATGAGCTCACGCGTGTACTCCAACAGAGCATCCATGACCTGTGCCAGTGCCCTGGACACTGACTGGCTCATGCCAATGCCATTACCCGCCACACGCTGGATAAAGCCAGTCACGCAGTAGGTGAGTGCACACATGACCTTGGTCTCAACAGGTGACCCCGTCTGCCTTACAGCATCACCGTCCTTTGGCATGGGCTACCCATGTGGGGTGTGCAGGTGTCACAGCATGCATGGACATGTGGCACGTGCCGGCATGCGTGGCACGTATAAGCCCTGCATAGGCCGGCTATAAAAGCTGCATGGTCTGGCATGGCACATCTCACAGGGATGATGGAGAAGTTTCCCCAGCAACTGTGGTGAGTGGCGGAAGGTGACTACTCTGACAGCGGAGGCTATGGCCAGCTCTGGGTCACCACTGCAGCAACTCTGGTAGGTACATCATGGGCACCACAGGTGTTACACTGTGGGGGGGTGCTGGGTTCCTGCCTGTCACTGTGTACTGATTTGTTTGTGCCTTCTGTCTCCCACCCTTCCCATGCAGGACGCCATGGGCATGCCATCCATCACTGAACTGTGCTGACAGAAGCAGGGTGACAGAGTGGCCGTCATGGTCATGACACCACATGACCTGTACCACATGTGCTGGGTGAGGGTGATGCTACGGTACTTCTGGTAGATGGACATAGATAGTGTGGTACACTGTGAGGGTGATCTGGGGCCTGTGGACCCATGTACCCTGTGGAGGATCGTCAAACCATCACTGGTAAGTGTTCAGTGGCACACCGGTGCTTACCTCTTGATCTCTTGCCTCACTCCTGACTCCTGCCACACACACCCGTACCCTCAGGTCTTCCTCTGTCCCCATGCTCTCCACTAGACCTTGCATGACAAAAATGGGTGAACAGGCATTTGCCCATTTTGCTCCCAAATTCTGGAACTCACTCCCCCTTACGGTGAAAACTTCAGCCTCCCATCGGGAATTCAAAAACTCGCTATTCTCCCACCTCCTAGCCTCTGGCCAATGCAAATGCTCTTAATATGCTTCAGCCCACTACAGGCCGTCGGATCTGACCCCTGAGTAGTATACTAAATGTTCTCCTAATGCAATATGCTTGACTAGGTGGCTATGAACCGTGATGTTATTAATGTCCTCTGCTGTCTTATGGTTACCCTAATTGTTTTATTTTACATCCTTATTATGTTCTATGCCTAATATGCACCCTTATGTAACTAATTACTTTGTTTTCCAATGTATACCCAGTTTGTTCTATGTACATCTGTATTATGTCTGTGCACTTCTGTATATTGTAACCAATGTCCTGTGCTCTCCCGGGTCGTGCCTGAAAATAGGCAGGACTATTGCCTAGCGCACTTACCCGGTTACCAAAAGCTAATAAATAAATAAATACCTCAGGGACTCGGTGTTCCATAGTCAGGGTCACAGGCTCAGGGCACAGTCTCCTACATGACCAGTCACCCAGGACTCTGATGTATACAGGGAGGTTGTTTGTAACTGCACTGTCTGCTAATGTGGTGGTCAGGTACTGCACTGTGTGACAGTGTGCTGTTCTTGTACCACACACCGTTCTGTGCCGGTAGCACTACTCATACGGCGGACACTGGGATGTGGGACAGGGGACTGGTGTGTGGCCACATCAGGGATGTTCTTGTGTATCAAGGATGGTTGGGGGTCTGCACCGTTGCCGTGTTGTGCATGTCCGGGGGGGGCTCACGTGACCCAAATGGGTCGTGTGGACACCCACGCCCCTCTTGGCTGGTCAGCATGGCATTCCTGCCATGGGCCTGTGTGCATGCCCAGCTTGCATGGTTTGGCTGCCATTATCGGTGGTTCCCATTGGTGGTCATGACCGTGCAGCTGCTGTGGTGTCCATACTGGTGGGGGCAGCATGGATTCATTGCTGTGTGTCCATGGTGGGGTGGGCTTGGCGTGGTACATGGCTCTCATTGCATCTCGCTCTCTCTCTTGCTCTCTCTCTCCCTACAGCACTACAGGGGTTCCATCAGATAGATGGTCCTGCTGTGGGTGGAGTGGCCCGGGGACATGCCCGGTGCCGGCGGATGGTGCATGGGTCCAGACGATGCTGCAGACGCTGATAACGACAATGACATGGTGGTAAAGGATGCCAGCCATGTGGGGCTGCCACCCTGTTGTGTGCACCCTACATCCAGTGGAGTGCCACTGCTGGGAACATCAGCCTAGGGATACTGAGTCCTGTGTTGGGGGTGCTCCAGCTGGTGTGGGGTGCCTTGTCAGGGGGACTGCCATTGCTGTGTCTGCCCACTGACAGTGTTGTGCTGTAAATGTGATGTTACTGTGGCAATATATTGCATATGTACATGCCCTGTGTGGTCTCTGCCGTGTGTGTGTGTGTGTATATCTGTGTCTGTCTGGTGGGGGGGTGCACCACTGCCTTGCATGCCTGTGTTCGAGCCCACTGCTGTCTGCCTGTGGCAGGGGGTACCCTGCGGGGGCTTCGGCCCACTGGACCACATGCGGTTCCATTATGTATTGGGGTTTTGGGCCACTCCACAGGCAGTTGTGCATTCTACCGGGGTACTGGAGTTGTTTACAGGGTGATCACTCCTATGGCACTGCATTGGTCACAGGGGTCATCAGGGCAGTTCTGCTGTCATGGGTATATTTGTGGTTCACTGGCCAGCATGGGGGTTCCATGGGGTTCCTGGTCACTGGCATTGTCCGACTGGGGGGCGCTGCTGGTCAGCTGCTCTGTTCCTGCCCCTTCAACTGTGGCTGCTTGTGCCCATGCCTTTGTCTGTGCTGCTCTGTGTGTCTGCTGCACCAGCGTCACACACCGTTGGTGTTGCACACACCATGGTGGTGTGCAGCTGTGCCCCTGCACCCCAGTGGCCGCGGTTGGTTGGCTGCCACATGCGTCTGCTGTTTCTGGTAGCTATGGTCGCTGTATGTCAGCGTACTGCCACACCTGTCATTCCGTCCCTGGTGTTTGCAGTTAATCATTTTTCTTGTTTGGTTATAATGAAATGTGCATACTGTACATACGTGTATAGATACATCTAATATAACCTTTAATTGTGAAGTAATTGTCATGCACTTCACATTAGATAGGATACCAGGTACACATTTCATGACATATCTCATCCTACAGTTGGACAGGAACAGCTAGCATGCTGTTGTGTTACATTACACTTTTATTCTTTCCGTCCCTGGTGTTGGTGACTCGGTGTGTGTGTGGTTGGGTGTCCTTTACCACATGCTTGCTGTTTTCCCTTGCCTGTGTTCTGTGTTGTGGCCCTGTCGGCTGTTGTCCACCGTACCTTGCCTGCTGCCAGTGGCTTATGCTTACGCAACACTTTATGGCTGCCCCTGCCATCGCGTATGTGTGCGCACCACGTGCCGCACATATACATGCCCTGCTCCCAGTCGTGCATGCGCTCAGCAGTGTCCTATGTGCTGGCTATACGGGCACACCTCTGCATATCCATTGTGTGGGCCGTCCGTGTGGCTACGCATTGCCACTGTGCACAGTGTGCGGAGCCAACATCATGCATGCCGAGACTTGGTTGCTCACACTTACTGGGTGCATTTCCATCTCTGATGGGTTCACACACGCCCTGCGTGGGCATGCAACATTTGTGAATAGGGCCCATTGAAAGCTGCTTTTTGGCAGTTTTACAGAATCTGTTAAACCAAGTATCAATTTTAGTTATTATTTTTCTGTTAAGGAAGCTAGAATCTCAGAGAACAAATCCATAAGTGATATAAGAATTATATCGATGATTACTGCTATTCATATACTTCTTTTTATGTTTTCCACCTCAAACTGTATTTTTATACATGATTTTGTGAAAGTGGGTTTATGTGAATACTCCTTTTAACAATTAATTCTGTGGAGTTATTCTTAATGCGAGTGAGTGTATGCTGACTAGCGGAACTAGACAGATGGATGGATGGGTGGATAGAGAGATAGATACAGTGGCGTGAAAAAGTATTTGCCCCCTTCCTGATTTTCTCTATTATTGCATATTTGTCACACTGGATGTTTTCAGGTCTTTAGACAAAATATAATATTAGATAAAGGGAACCTGAGTGAACAAATAACACTTTTTTTTTTACTTATTTCATTTATTTAATGAAAAAAGTTAACCAACACCAACTGGCACTGTGTGAAAAAGTAATTGCCCTAGTTAAATCAACCCAATTAAAGGGATAATTAGAGTCAGCTGATTGAACACAGCCAGGCTTGATTACAGCCAGCCCTGCTCAATATAAACCTCACTTATTTTGGCCCTTACCATCAGAGTCACGCTGCCAGCACAAAGATTCAACAAGCACATTATGCCATGATCAAAGAAAGTTCCTGAAAAGATCAGAAAAAATTTGTTGCCCTCTATCAGTCTGGAAAGGGTTACAAAGCTATTTCTAAGGCTCTGGGACTCCATTGAACCACAGTGAGAGCCATAATCTCCAAATGGAGAACACTTGGAACAGTAGTGAACCTTCCCAGGAGTGGCGGCCTGCCAAAATTACTCCAAGGGCGAGTGTAAAATCATCCAAGAAGTCTCAAAGGATCCTAAAACAACATCCAAAGAACTGCAGGCTTCTCTTTGCCTCAGCTAAGGTCAGTGTTCATGACTCCACAATCAGAAAGAGACTGGGCAAAATGGGCTTCACGTGAGAGGTAGCAAGGTGGAAACCACTGCTAACCAAGAAGAACATAAATGCTCATCTCTCATTTGCCAAGAAGCACCTGGATGATCCACAAGCCTTTTGGGAAAATGTTCTATGGACAGATGAGTCCAAAGTGGAACTTTTGGACAACATGGATCCCATAATGTCTCACGAAAGCAAACACAGCATTCCACAGTAAGAACACCATACCAACAGTCAAACATGGTGGTGGTATTGTGATGGTGTGGGATGCTTTGCTGCTTAAGGACCTGGATGACTTGCCATAATTAAAGGAACCATGAATTCTGCTCTGTACCAGAAAATTCTTAAGAGAATGTCCAGTCATCCTTCCGTCAGCTGAAGCTGAAGCGTAGTTGGTCATGCAGCAAGACAATGATCCAAAACACAAAAGCAAGTCCACATCAGAATGGCTAAAAAGAAGTAAAATTAAAGTTTTGGAGTGGCTAGTCAAAGTCCAGACTTAAACCCAATAGAGATGCTGTGGCAGGACCTGAAACAAGCAGTTCATGCTCGAAAACCTACCAATGTTACTGAATTAAAGCAGTTCTGCGAGGAAGAGTGGGTTAAAATTCCTCCACAGCGATGTGAAAGACTGATATTGAATTATAGGAAGTGTTTGGTTGCAGTCATTGCAGCTAAATGTGGCATAACCAGTTATTAAGTAAGGGGGCAATTACTTTTCACACAGTGCCAGTTGGTGTTGGTTAACTTTTTTCATTAAATAAGTGAAATAAAAAAAAAAACAAGTGTTATTTGTTCACTCAGGTTCCCTTTATCTAATATTACATTTTCTCTAAAGACCTGAAAACATCCAGTGTGACAAATATGCAATACTAGAGAAAATCAGGTAGGGGGCAAATACTTTTTCACGCCACTGTAGATAGACAGATAGATAGATAGATAGAAAGATAGATAGATAGATAGATAGATAGATAGATAGATAGATAGATAGATAGATAGATACACATATAACTTTAAAACATATGTTGAAGAGGCCCCAGAATGGCAGAAAGGAAGCTAATCACCGTCCATGCTGATGACCTGTGTTTGGGAGTGTGCTTGGGAGCAGGCACTTGAGCAGCCAGGCTTCGAGAGCACCCTACAGATGGCAGTGTATCCCAGGTGGAGGTTGGGAGGCAGCCTTACCTGTTAATTTGTCCTTACTTGAGGATTCTTAGCTCATTCACTCCTACTATGCCTTTTCAAACCCATCATCACCTTGTTGTGTTCCAGCTTCTATTCTTACTGTACCTTGCCTAATTCTGTACCTCGTCAGCTACGTGAATGCGCGACTGTGGAGAGTTTCAAGAAGGCCTGGAAGATCCACTTACGGCATCTTGCCTATCAAGAGTAATTATATTTAGATATTTATTCATTCAATTAATTGCTGTATGTGAATTTTATGTTTTTATTGGATTTTATCTGTTTTCAAATCTGTACAATGCCTTGGTTGCAGAAAGGCGCTTTAAAAATAAATTTATTATTATGATTATTATTATTATTGTTATTATCTGTTTTTCTCCTAGAGCCTCCCATTATTTTCTTTCCTCACATATATATCCCTTATTTCCCCTAACCTTTCCACTAACTTTGCTTTTTTCTCCTTTAGATAATTCCTGAAGAAGACTCTGGCCAAAACATCAATTCTAACTCTATTTTCTATTCCCAGTGTGTATTTAATATTACCTTTTTTTTGTTTTCAGACCACACTCTGAGGCAGTACATTGTTTTTTTGTTCTTACATTTTGTTTGCTACATTTGCTGCAACCCACTATGACTACTCTGAAATCTCTTCTCAAATCTCTATAATGCTCCTGCATTTCCTCTATGTCTATGCTCCCTTTTCATATTTCTAAACCTTCTCTTACATTACTTTCTGCCCTTTGTTCTAAGACTAAACTTTGCAGTCATGTACAGTTCTTTCCACATGTCATCACTAAAGAGTTATTCTAAAGGTGTCCATCTGAAATTCCACTCTTGTTCCTTTGGGTCTGAGGTACATGTTTCCTCCACTAATAAGCTTTTGAATGCTTTATCCAAGAAACTTATCACTAATCATAGAATCATAGAAGACTGTCAGTAGATAAGGATGCTATTACCCATGGAGTCTGCCCTGATGCTCCCCTCACCCTACTCCCCCCATCCAGATACACTTCTCACTGCCTTCCAGCCAATCCTTTATATCTATCCCATGCCCTCTTGAATCCGTCTATGGTTTCTGCTCCCCCCACCTCCTCTGGTAGACTGTTCCAGGGGTTCACCACCCTTTTGGTGAAATAATGCACCCATACATTGTCCCTGAATCTTCCCCCTTTCAACCTCAGACTATGACCTCTTGTTCTATCACTTCTTTTCCTTGTGAATAGGCTCCCTTCTCCCACCTTATTTATCCCTTTCATGTACTTGAACATTTCTAGCATGTTCCCCTCTCCCTCCTAGTCTCCAGCGAGTACAGGTCCAGCTCCTTCAGCCTCTCTTCATAGGGCATCTGATGCATGTCCTGCATGCCCTGCACCTTCCTTGTTGCCATTTTCTGGACCCTTTCCATCCCATCAATATCCTTCCTCAGGTGGGGCTTCCAGAACTGTACCCCATACTCCAGGTGAGGCCTCACCATGGACTTATAGAGTGGCATCAGTAGGACTTATAGAGGGGCATTAGTACCTCCTTCATCCTGCATGTCATACCCCTCCCAGTGCATGCCAGCATTCCATTTGCCCTTTCCACTGCTTTGCTGCATTGATTCCCTACCTTCAATTTATCTGAAATTATAACCCCAGATCCCTCTCCTGCCTGGTCACCTTTATTTCCTCCTCTCCAAGAATAGAGCTGTCTTGCGGGTTATTATGCCCCATGTGCATCACAGTGCATTTTTTCACATTAAACTTCAGCTACCATGCTTCTGACCACCACTTAAGCCTATTTAGGTCCCTCTTCATTGCCTGTACCCTGGCAGTGGTGTCCACCGTATTGCAGATCTTGGTATCATCTGCAAACAGGCACACCTTCCCTTCCAGTCCCTCCCTTACATCGCCGATATATATTTTAAAAAGTAAGGGCCTTAGCCCTTACCCTTGGGGCACCCTGCTCATCACCCTTTCTTTCCTGGAATGCACACCATTCACCACCACCCTCTGGCTCCTGTCTCTCAGCCAGTTTTCTACCCATCTCATTATTTTTGGTCCCACCCCCAAGCTTTCCAACTTATTAACCAGTCTTCTCTGAGGGACAGAGTCAAAGGCCTTCCTGAAGTCCAGGTAGCCCCACCACCATCCACCTCCCCTGTCACCCAATCGAAAAACTTGATGAGGTTCATCTGGCACAACCTCCCTGTAGTGAAACCATGTTGCTTGTCATCCTGCAGTCCATTATCAGAAAGGGATCTGACCACCCTTTCCTTCAAGAGTGCTTCCATCACCTTACCCACCACCGAGGTGAGGCTGACCGGATGATAGTTTTCTGCATCCTCCCTGCTGCCACTCTTGTGGAGTGGTACCATGTCCGCTCTTCTCCAGTCCCTCTGCACCTGTCCTGTGCCCAGGGACAAGTTAAACAGCCTTGCCAAGGGTGCTGCCAGCTCCTCCTTTAGTTCCTGGAGTACCCTAAGATGCAGGGCATCTGGACCCATAGTTTTATCCTCTCTCAGTCTACCCAGCTTCTCTCTTACCCTGCCTTTGGTGAACAGTGTTTGATCTACCACTGTGCCTTCCCTTTAACTCTGGTCCCTTTCCCTCCCCTTCTACTGTGAAGACCGAGCAAAAATACCTATTTAGCACTTCCGCCTTCTCAAAGTCCTCCTGCACCTGTGCTCCTCCCTCTTTCTTCAGTCTAACTATCCCCTGTTTTGCCTTCCTTCTCTCCCTAACATACATAGAAACATAGACTTTGACAGCAGATAAGGACCACTTGGCCCACCCAGTCTGCCCATATCCCTGCCTATTGGATAAGCTGCAGATCCTAGTTAACCAACAGCCTACTTCCTCCTACTCCCCACTAGAACTGCTTGATGTCTGTCCTATGCATTCTTGAATTCCCCCACTGTTTTTGACCCCACAACCTCCTCAGGAAGGCCGTTCCATGCATCCACAACCCTCTCCATGAAAAAATACTTCCTTAAATTGCCCCTAAGCCATCCCCCCTAAAAAACATTTTGTCCCCCCCTTTTGGCCTCTCTGGCGATTCTCTCTTCTGTGTCCGTTTCAGCCCTCCTAATCTTCTGCCCTGCCATCCTCAATTTTTCCTTGTAGATCTCCTTGTCACTGTCCCTCTGGGTCCTCTTATATGTTTTAAATGCACTTCTTTTCTCACCAATTGCTCCCCTCAGCTCCCAGGTGAACCACAATGGCCTCTTCCATCTTTTGCTTTTCTCAACCCTCTTGATGCAGATGTCCGTGGCCTTCAACCCCCCCCCAATTGCTTCCCATAACTTCTCTACATCCTCTATCTGCCCTCTCCTCTTCATTTCCTCCTCAAAAATCACCCTCATTCTGGCGAAATCTGCCCACCTGAAATCCAGAACCTTAGTGCTCGACTGGCCTGCTGCCTTCTCCATTCTCACCCTGAACCTCACCATGTTATGGTCCCTTGCACCTAGGCTGTCCCCACTGCCACCTCTTCCACACTTTCCCCATTAGTGAGAACCATGTCCAATATGTTGCCACCCATTTGTTGGCTCTCTTACCTGCTGTTGCAGGAATGCTCCTTGGAGGGACTCCAAGATCTCCCTACTTCTGGCTGACTTAGCCGACTGGAAGTCCCAGTCAACATCGGGGAGGTTAAGGTCCCCCACCAGCAGAAGTTCCCATTTGAGTGCCATCCTCTGGTTTATCCACATCAGCTGCCTGTCCACCTCCTCCCCCTGCCTTGGGGGTCTGTAGATCACATCCAGTCTTATAGCTGCACCAGACCATTTTTCCAGTGTGACCCACAGGATCCCTGCTGCATCCTGTTCCTCCTGCTCTTCCATCACCCTGATGTCTTCCTTGACATACAGTGCCACCCCCCTTCTTACAGGCCTATCTTTCCTAAAGAGTCTGTAACCAGGGATGCCCACCTCCCATGTATGGTGCTACAACCACCAGGTCTCTGATATGGCCATGATGTCTAGGCTCTCGTCCACCATTATGGCCTCAGATTCCACCACTTTCTTCCCTAAACTCTTGGCAGTTGTGTACAAGCCTTTCCACCAGATACCCTCCTCCCCCTTACTACTGCTCTCAACCCTCCCTGCCCCCTTCTGCAGGGGAGTGCTAACTAGGCTATCCCTAACTCCCATAATCCGCTCCCTCATCCTAGCCTCATACTCTCCCCTACCAGTTTAAACCCCCCCTTGAGACCCTATCAATGTAACTCTGTAGGCCTCCCCTCAGAACCCTAGCTCCCCCTCACTGAAGGGAAACCTGTCCTCCAGTACAAGTCCTCATCCTCCCATGTGTCCCCCCACTCTCCAATAGAGGAGAACCTTTCCTCCTGGCACCATTCTTTGAGCCAGACATTGAATTGCCTGATCCTTTGCTTTCTAACAGTGCTGGCACAGGATACAGGCAAGACCTCTGAGAATGCCAAGGATCTCGCCTCTTCCTTGCAGCCTTTTGCCAGTGCCCTAAACCATCTCTGAACTTCTTCCACCTCATTGCTGGCCAGATCATTTGTACCCAAATGAATGACCAGTTGTGGTTTTCCCCCTACTACCTTTACCCCCTCTCTGATTCTCTGCATCGCCCACCCTGCTTCCACCCCTGGTTCACAAAACACTTTCATCCCTTTGTAACTCACCCCCTTCCTAAGCCAATGTATCCTCTTGATAATCAAGTCCCCGAAGACCATGACTCTCTCTACCTCTCCCACTCCACCAATGAAATTGATCCATTGCCTGATGAACCCTTTCCTCCGCCTGCTGCTCCTTTGCTAGTGTCCCCCTCACTTGTCCCATCCACCTGCCCCTCGACTCACCCCCTGCTGTATCCCCTAATTCCATCTCCCCTGCTCCATTACTTGTATGTCCCTGGCTTGCTCTGTCCTCATGCCCCTCTGCTTCCTCCCTCTTCCTCCCACAACTCTCCCCCCTCCCGCTGCTCCCTTACTTGTATCCCCCCTGGCTTGCTGTGCCCTCTTGCTCCCTCTGCTCACCCCTGCTTCCTCCCTCAGTTCCCCCTCTCCTGCTCTTTATTTAGAACCTCTTTCAGACATTCCCTTCTCCTCCCTCCTCATTCCTCCCACCATCTTTCCTAGGTCCTGCCTACCTACCTGCCCCTATTGCTTTCCTCTTGGCTCTTCCCTTTCATCGTCTCCCCCCCACACACAGTTCTGTGTTTATCTTCTCTATGGCACTGCTCCCTTCCTGTTAGCCTTACCCTGCTGTCTACCTCACCCCCATCTCAGCTCTCCTTTCCCCACCCCTGCTTCTGTGCTCACCTCTCCTACTACCCTGCTCCCCTCCAGCATGTCTCTCCCTACTCCCCACGTCATCTCCTAGCTCAGTTCCCTTTCACCCACCCCCACTCCTGTGTTCACCTCTTCTACTACCCTGCTTCCCTCCAGTATGCTTTACCCTACTCCCCACATCCCCACCTAGCTCAGTTTCCTTTTCCCCACTCCCTTTCCTACTCCTCACTTACTCCTGCATCCTGTCTGTTTCCTGCCTTTCCTGTCCCCTCCTAACCTCCCCTGCCCCCCCCCGGCTCCCTTGTCCTTCATGGTTGCTAGTGGTGCCTTCAGAGAACACTCTTATGCCCCTAGATGTCCAGGAACCACTACCTCTCAGTGCTCCTGTCACCTGACCCCTGTTCCTCTTGCTCCTCACCTCCTGGCATCCATTTTCTCCCCAGATCTTGGCCTGCCCCATCACCCCCAGACCCCCCTGTTGCCTTCCCACCCTTTTTTCCTGCCGGCAACCCTCCAGTTCTCCCTAGAGTCAAATAAATTGTAGATGTAGCTGGTTCCCCACCCCACTTGCCTGATGTTTTTTCTCTCCACTTCCTTCCCCCGACTTATTATTTCAGATGCCAGTTGCTCTAACCTTATGCATACTGGACATCACCCTATTCTTCACAGCATCTCCATAAATACCGCTGCCCCACACCCATTACACCCAACTATTCTCCCCATCCACCTTTGCTCCCCCGGAGCCCTATCCCCTTCCTAACAGCTCCCCATCCCTGCCCTCTCCAGCCTCCTGTATGGTTCATAAGTCCAGTCCCCCGTCCCTGCCCTCTCCAGCCTCCTGGAAGATTCATGAGTTTTGTCTGCTCTTCCCCTTTCCCACCTTCCCAGTGTGATACCTTGAAATCTTCCCCTTGCCCCAATCGTCCAATCCCCCCCGCCCCTCCTCCCTAGTACCATTTTCTCCATTTAGAAAATAGTTGATCTCTGTAGACCAAACTATCAAGAAGTGCAAGGATTTCCTGCAACACACAGCCCCTCACAACCTTCCTTTTATGAAGCACTGCATCCAACAACTTAACTCGACTCTTTCAGTTCCTCAAAGACACCATATCTGCCAAGCTAATAGAGCAACAAATCTCCATACCACACAAGCTAGAGTATCAAAATAGCAGCTTTAATCTAATAAAAAACACGCCAAACAGAATCCGCTCTCCAAACCTCTACCAGTTTCACAAAGGTTGCGTCATCAGGAGGTGACCATTGCATCTAAAGTGGACCCTTAAGTATGTGCAAATACAACACCACTATAAATATTTAAAGCGACAATATCATATATGTGTATAAATATACATACAATACATATATATCAATTTAGTGGTTTAAAAATCTCAAAAACAGAAACAGATCCTATTTGTGTTTTCAAAAGCAGGGAAACAGACAATTCCTCATAAAATGAATTCAAATATTTTAATCCTACTTATTCTGAAAAACTGACTTCAATACAGTGCTATATTATTCTGTTCTTAACTTTCAATAGATGGTGCTGAGGTACCATGATGTTCCTATGCGTCCTAGAAAAAATAACATAAGGACATTATTATTCAATATCAAAGATAATTAATAGTAGTAGGCTTAATAAATGTACTGATGTGTGCACCAATAGAAAAAACAATTACTATACAAATAGAACTCAAATCTTTTTCTATTATGTTTGATTCATGGCATACATTCTATGCAGTCATTTAGACCGGGAGGTTCCATAGCACCCAATGAAAAAATCCAGAAGGATTCACGATACAGCAATTTATTATCTAAATTGCCGCCACATGGCCCTAATCTGACCTTTTCAATTGCACAAAATTTTAAAACATGATGGCCTATTTTACTGTTCTTAACATGGCATGCTAAGGCCTTTTTTTCATCTCCCCCTGTAATAGCCCTAAGGTGCTCCCCTATATGTATCTGTGGTTTTCCCTATGTAAAATGAGCCACATTCACATGTGGCTAAGTATACCATGTTTTCAGCACAACAGTTAAAAAGCTCATTTACTTTGAAAAGTTTTTGAGTGTTGCATGTGGTGACAGTATCAGTTATCATGATACTAGGGCAAAATTTACAATTCTCATATATAAAATTACCCAGAGGTAAAGGGGGAAGCCAGGTATTACTGTTTTGGACCTCATTCTCCAACGTACCCTGATAACTATGGACAAGTTTGTCCCTTAGATTCTGACCCCTATGATAGACCATCCTGGGCCTATTTTTAACAATGTCAGTAAGCAGAGATTCATTTTCCAAAATATGCCAATTGGTGTTAATGATGCCAGTGGCACATGTGCATTTATTTATTTATTTATTTATTGGAGATTCGGAAATACCTTCGAATCAAAGACTCCTTTACAAAGGTTCCACGTCACAAATATTACAAACAGAGAAAGACAGGTTACATATCAGTGCAGCAGTACATAGTCAGGTAGTTACAGTAGCAGTAGTTACAGAAGCATTTGTGAGGCTAGCAGAGAGAAAACTAGGGCAAGTTAGCGCAAACATACAAAACAAATGGCACATATGTGCAAAGCTAGACTAGTGGGACACAGATAGTGGCAGGGATATGAGGGGGAATCCGGCCGCAGTCTATGCCGGTCAGTAAAGTGTAAGATAGTTCAGAGGCAATCACAGTGGTTCGAAGACTGTAGGAGGTCTCTGGGGGCAGTTTTGTACAATCCAAGTCTGTTCTCATTTGCAAGTGGAGTGGGCAGACTGTTCATCCAGGACGGGGTCTGTAGCTGAAGGACCTCTGGTATAGGGATGTACAGCAATGGGGGACAGAGAGGAGGTGCTTGCCATAGCTACGAGTGTGCTTGAGTGACTGGGCCAGTCTTATTAGTGGAGTGAGTCCTGTTGGACAGAGGCCTAGGGCAATTTTTTTTGCCATGAGGCATGTGTGGAACCTAATCCTGTTGTCAAGGTTCAGCCAGTTGGTATCATTGTATAGAGTGCATGTATGAGTTAGTCGGTCACAGCCCAAGGTGAGGCGACAAGCTTTATTTAGGGAGACACGTAGTCTGCTGAGGGCCGATGAGTTTGCCGCCCCATAGATGACTAGGCCATAATCTAGCAGGGAGAGGATAGAGGAGGAGCCAGCTAGCCTCAATGCATTTGGGGTAAAGCAGTGTTTGAGGCGATACAGGAGCCCGAGCTGCACATTGAGGGCAGTAGATAGGAGGTGGATATGTTGGTAGAAAGTGAGTGCAGAGTCGAGTGTTAAGCCTAGATATCTGAAGGAGTCCACTCGTTCAAGGGGGGTCAGGTTGGCAGTTCTTACTTGAGGACAAAGTTCCTTTCTAGTATTGTCGTGTCAGCTCACTAGGAGGGGCCAAGGAGGCAAGGGCATGCAGAGACGTCCCCTCACTCCAGACATAGTGCATGTCGTGTGTACTTAGTTATAAAATTGGATCTTTGATTTACCTCTTCTATTTGTTGGTTGTCCTGGAATAAACTATATCTTTCAGTGTGGAGTACCTCTTGATATGCTTCCTCCACTAGTCCTGAATTATAGCCATGCGTCTCAAATCTATTGCACATATCCATACCATGGATCACATAATCAGCCTCTTCAGAGCAATTTCTACGCTCTCTCAACATCTGTGCCTTGGGAATGTTATTCATCATATGGCATGGATGACAACTTGAGGTGAGCAGGATAGAGTTTCTATCTGTTTCCTTTCTAAATAAATTAGTTTTAAAAGTACCATAAGCTGGCCCACCAGTGCAGTGGTAGGATTTCTGCTTGTGAAGCCAGTGACCCTGGTACAGTAGCAAGCCCAGGTCATTGGAGGGCTGGCCAGGAGAAGAGAGGATTGAGCACCAGGAGGGCTGATCTCCCTCTACAGGGAGGGTGGGCTGCACTCCTCACTGCGATACCGCCACCTGAGTGACAACAGGTGGAGGTGCAGTTGAGGAGGCAGGAACAATCAGGAGGGGCGGTCGTCGGCCGAGGGTCTGGAGCGAGAGGACGTCTCTGCATGCCCTTGCCTCCTTGGCCCCTCCTAGTGAGCTGACAATTGCAGGGGGTGGGACCAGAAAGCAGGAAAAAAACCCGAAGTGATGCCTGGAGACGGGCCCCGGCATCACGAGACAAGGGCCGGGGAGGATTCGCATGAGTCCATCCAGCTTGGATGATGGATGGGAGGTTTGGGTGTATACCTCTCAACCCACTAGGGGGGTAATCTGAGGGGTTGATGGAAGGAGAGGACTCATGAGGGCTGACAGTTCCTGAAGACGTGGCAGGCAAGGTGCCTTGGGAGTCCCCGGGGGAAGGCAGCCGCTGTGGAGGTGAAGGAGGCATAAACAGTAAGTTAAAAAAAATAAAAGTTCCATCAGGTTCCATAGATATTTTTAAATCAAGAAAGGAAACAGAAGTCAAATCACATTCTACTGAAAATTTAAAACTTGGGTTACTATTCTCCAAATAGTCTATTAATTCCTGTAGCTCAACATGAGTGCCCTTCCATACCATAAATATATCATCTATAAAATGATGCCCGATATCAATCCTATAGTAAAAAGGATTATTCAGGACATCATAGACAGTTATTTTCTCCCATAGGCGTAAACAGAGATTGGCATAATTGGGGGCAAAGGTAGCCCTCATTGCTGTTCCCTTGAGCTGCAGATACATTTCGTCCTCAAATAAAAAAATATTTTTCTTTAAAATATGTTCCATACAACATATCAGGAAATGTTTTTTATGCATGTTAATATTTGTGTCCAAATTCAGCCAATATTCCATTGCTAAGATACCATCTTCATGAGGAATATTTGTATAAAGGGAAGTAATGTCCACAGATACCAAAAACCACTCTTTCTCTGCCTGCATGTTATCCAATATTTCTAACATGTGTGTAGTGTCTCTGATGAAGGAGGGTAAACTGGAAACATAAACCTTAATGTGAAAATCAACAAATCCAGACAATGGCTCAGTTAATGAGCCTATGCCTGCCACTATTGGTCTCCATGGAGGGTTAAGTAAGTCTTTATGCACGTTAGGGAATACATAGATACTAACTCTAACTGGATGTTTAACTGTTAGATATCCTGATTCATCATTTGTTATGACCCCAGACATCAAAGCGTCATTCAAAAAAATATCTATTTCTTGCTTATACTTATTGGTCGAGTCATTTTTTTAATTTCACATAGAAAGATGAATCACTCAGCTGTCTATGAATTTCCTTTACATACTTATCAGTTTGCATAACAACCACTGAACCCCCACCTTGTCTGTAGGTTTTATAGTGAGGTCAGTATTTTCTTGTAGGCCCCTTAGGGCTTCTGCCTCACCCGAAGACAAATTAACATAAGTGGCCCTTTGGTTCATCTCAAATAGAGTTTTAAAGGCCCTCTCACATGATTGTTCAAATATTTTAACAGTATAATTATAGAGGGGCATGTAGGTAGATGCAGGTCAAAAGGGACTTACTTCCCCCTGCATAGGTAAATTATCAGAACTTATGCCATGCATCAAACATAATAGAAAATGATTTGAGTTCTGTTTGTATAGTAATTGTTTTTTCTATTGGTGCACACATCACTACATTTATTAAGCCTACAACTAATCATTCTATTTGATATTGAATAATAATGTACTTATGTTCTTTTTTTAGAGTGCATAGGAATATCATGGCACCTCAGCGCCATCCATTGCAAGTTAAGAACAGAATGTTATAGCATGGTTTTGTAGTCCATTCTTCAGAATAAGTAGGATTAAAATACTTTCATTAATTTTATAAGGAATTACCTGTTTCCCTGCTTTTGAAAACACAAATAAGATCTGTTTCTGTTTTTCAGATTTTTAAATCATTAAATTGATATATATGTATTGTATGTATATTTATACACACATATGGTATTGTCATTTTAAATATTTATAGTGTTGTGGTATTTGCACACACTTAAGGGTCCACTTTAGATGCAATGGTCACCTCCTGATGATGCAACCTTTGTGAGGTTTGGTGAGCAGATGCTGTTTGGCATGTTTTTTATTTGATTAATGCTGCTATTTTCATACTCTAGCTTGTGTGGTGCAGAGATTTGTTGCTCTATTAGTTTGTTATGTCCAGCACACACCATAGCCTGTGGAGCGGTTTTGTGGATATTTTATATTTGCCAAGCTCAAGTTTACCATCTGATCAGCAACCAACAAGAGCCCTCCAGTCAGACACAACCTAACGATTTGGTATTTTGCATTCCTCCTGATCTCCCATGATAAGCAATCTCTCCTCAGCAAGTCTCTCTTTTGTGCCCACACCTCTGCACTTCTCATTGTGCCCACCTGTGCACATCTCAACATACTTCAGGTTCAAGTGATCAGCAGTGCTTCTATTGCAGAGTACACCTTACAGCTTATTTGTCTAATGAACCCCTGAGAAAGAACTGTTCAATTTGAAGCACCGAGGTATTTGTTGTGCCGTTTTAGTCCAGCAGCCCACTAATAAATTGATTTGTGCACCATATACTGTTTCAGGAGCTATTCTGTAGTCCATGATAGTGCAGCTTTTTTTGTGTTCTTCTTTTCATTTTTCTACTGAGACTCCTCCTCCTCCTACAGCTGATAATGGTAATAATATTAGAATAATCAACATCAATCCCCAACATAGTACATGTACCCCACATTCAAGATGTTTTGCTGCTGTAGATTACTTTCTTAAACAATATATGAAAGACATCAATTTTCATTGCAAGTGCTATCACCATAATCTGACAGCCGGTGAACTTGCAGCCCTCAGATTTCTGCAACACAGGGATGACGTTCTTATTAAACCAGCTAATGGGAGGGAATGTTGTGGCCTAGCAAAGGAAGCTATACATCACTGAAGCCACATAGCATCTTTCTCTGACACAATTTGTTAACTCTCCTCTTCCACAAGATCCCACTGCCAACTATCAGACAGAGTTTACCTCTATCAACTCTGCTATTGAAAATGATGAACTCCATGCCTCTACTAAGAGACTCAGTTCAACATCCACAGGCATCCAGGTTCTATCTCCTTCCAAAAATGTACACAACAGGTAACCCTGAACACCCTATTGTGTCTGCCTGCTCCTTCCCCACATCTCACATCTCACATCTCAGCATATTTGGACAGCCTCGTGAGACCACCTGTTGGATCCCTGCCATCCTACATTAAAGATAGTAACCATGCACTCCAGTTATTTGACATGTTGAGTCAGTGACTCTCATCAGCTGATCTTTACCATGAATATCAAATCTCTTTACACAGTGATCCCCTACAATGATGGCCTAGCAGCTCTGCAGCATTTTTTGAATAAGCGAGAACTACAGCAGCCATCCACACACACATTAACCTGAGTGACTGAACTTGTTTTTAAACTTACTACTTTTTCTTTTAATTTTTCTTTTTATAATAGTTTTTTCAGTGGATCAGTGGGGTTTGCCATGGGTATCAGATGGGTCCCAGCTTTGCAATTCAGTTTGTTGGTTGGGTCAGGGACCAATTTGTTCTCTCTTTCACAGGGACTGTGCCTGACTGCTATGTGTGCTACATAGATGATTGCATGTGGACCACCTCCTTCATCAAGGAAACATTTCAAGTCTTCTTGGACAAGTTTACCATGGCCCATACTTCCCTTCAGTACACAGTCAAAGTATCTTCCTCCACACTGCCTTTTCTAGATATCACACTGGCAGCGCAGAGCACTGGTTTAAAGACATCACTTTCTTACAAACCCACTGACTCACAAAGTTTCTCCTCCAGAGCTCCTTCCATCCCAGACATGTTAAGAATGGTTACCATATTCAGTTTCTTAGACTTCACAGGTTATGCAGTGAAGATGATGATTTTGCTGAGCAGGTTCAAGTAATGCACATTTTTTCTTTCCTGCAGGAGATACACAGAAAGCACAGATTATACAGCATTCTCCTGGATCAGTAATACGTCCCATAACCTTGACTCTCACAGGCAGGATACTCTCATGCAATAACAATAATAACACATTCCACTGATGCTTCCCTTGCAAGACCCCTTCTCTTTACAGGACCTTCACTAGGAATTTTCCTGTTCTGCAAACTTACCCTACAATCCTGAGATTTTTGAAATAAATGACATTCAGACCCCATAAGGCCCACAGGTAGTGGATAGTTTTAATAATTATGTTGTAACTATGATTACTGCATCTCTTCCTCAAAATTCTTATAAGGTTCCTATACCTAATATATCCCAAAACACTATTGAACAAGCGTCCAAGGGCTTTGAATTTGTTCCAATAACCCCAACAGATATACAAAGAGAATTATTGAAAATTAAAATAAAACAAAGCTGGAGGATTAGATGAAATTCCTAACACCTTACTTAAATATGCAGCTCCAGTTATTTCATACCCTTTGGCATTTGTTTTCAGCAAGGTTATCCAGGATGAGCAACTCCCAGATATGTGAAAAAAGGCCAAGGTAATCCTTATATTTAAATATGGACCAAAATTTAATATAGAAAATTACGGACTAATTTATTTATTACCAGTTGTTGCTAAGATTTTTAAAAGATTAATAGCAAAACAGTTGCAAGGATTTTTGGAAGCAGGTAAGCTCATAAATAAGTATCAATCTGGGTTTAGACCACAACATGGTACTACTTCAGCCTTAATAAAGGCTACAAGTGACACCACCAAAGCTCTGGACGGAGGATGTTGATGGGGGCAATTTTTGTTGATTTGTCAAAAGCATTTGACACCTTGGACCACGACATCCTCCTGTCCGGACTAAAAGCCCTGGGGTTATCCATATGGGTGGTACAACTATTTCATGCATATCTGAGTGGTAGAAAACAACAGGTAGTCATAAATGACTGTGCATCAGAATGTAGAACTATTATTTCAGGGGTACCTCAAAGATCTAATTTGGGGCCATTTATTTTTAATTTATATATGAATGACTTTAATCTGTCTCATTTGGGGGTTGGCTGGCATTTATATGTGGATGATACTATTATTTATTCTGAAGGTACATCCATTCATCCATTCAGATGATTGAAACTACATTACAAGATGTGTTTATAGAGCTTCAAAATTTCTTTTTAGAATCTAAACTTATTCTAAACCCCCAAAAGACTCAGGTTGTTCTATTCTCAAGGGATAGAAGGATTAGGACTTTAGAAATTCCCTAAGGATCAGGCCATTGGATGGTGTCACCCTCCAGCAAACTCAGAACTACAAGGCCCAGATATTCAAACTGAGCCAGGCTGTGGTGCAAGCCCAGGCACAGCGCAACTTGGTTGTGCAGGGGCGTTGACTGGGCAATATTCATTGGAGCTGCGCCATGGCACAGCATCATTGAATATCACACCCTGGCCACCCGCAGTGTGCATGGCACAGTTGCACTGTGCCAGTGCAAGTGGCCAGAGTGGAGCAGGGGGATGCGCTAGCGCAAGTTCCGTTGCGTCATGCGCAGCAACCGTGATATTCAAAAGTGCACATGCAAATGAGCCATAATGTGTGCAAGGCACAAATGGGGCCATTTGCATGTCATTATGGCCCCATTTGCATGCAGGTGTGCCAATCCCCAGCGACTTGCGCCTGGCGCCCTACCGGGCAGCAGCCATCAGGGACCGACGCTCCATGCACAGCGCGGCAATGTGCCCCACAGCCCGATCCCAGGCTTCAGTAAATATAAAATAGTGTCTCGATATCTCAGGGTTCAGTGGACCGCTCAGCCCACGGGGCATGTGTTAACAGAGAATCCATTTTTGGTGGTCCAGTGATCGTTGTCAGCCTGATCACAGCTTGCTGCAGTCCACATTCTTCGGTGGTCCAGTGTTTCTCCTCACTCATCCACTGATCCCCACAGCCCAGCCCCCCAGCTCAGTGGCGCAGCAGCACTCACCCGCTAGCGCCCACCGCCTCACCGACCGGACACTGCAGGTGGTGTGCACACTTGATTGTTCACAGCGTGAGCCATGGCGGCAGCTCCGCACATATTTTCCAGGATATGTGAATGGGATCCATTCACATATCTGGAATGTGTAGGCACGGCACGGGCTGCATGCTCATTGGCTCACGCCTGGGACCAATGGGTAACAGCCCCACCTACGGTGTCAGTCGCGGCTGTGGGCAGCAGGGTGGTGGTGCTGCCTCCCGCCGCTGGACCGGGAGAGGGGCAGTGGGGATCAGTGGGCTGGGGAGAGGGGTCCGCTGACCACCAGGGATAGTGGATGTACTTTTTGATACTAATGCTCACTATCAGGTTGAGAGCGATCCACTGGACCACCAGGGATATTGGATTTTCTTTATTTTTGCACATGCCCGTGATTAGGTAAGAGCGTCCACTGGACCACCAGGGACATTGATGTTATTATTTTAACAGATGCCCGTGATCGGGCATGGGGGTGCCACCATGGAGGTGCAGCGGGCTCGGTGGCCACCTACAGGTGGCAGCTGCCATGTTGTGCCCTGCAATATGGCAGCTCACCTGTGGGTGGCCAGCCGCTGTTCCTTTTTTGATCAACTTTTAGCGCGCAAGTAGGGTTGCGAAAAGGGACTGGAGCACATCCCGGCTGAATATCGGGATGCAGAGTATGCATGGGCATGCCCCCCCACCTGCGCTGCATGCATTACTAATGCACTCTGGCACATTGGGATTTGTGCCAGATACAATTTCTGTTTGAATATTGCGCCGGGGCGCATCAGTGGGTTGCACATGGTGCAACACTGTTGCGCCATGCGCAACCCTTTTGAATATCTGGGACCAAGTATTTAGACCTATATCTGGATAATGCTTTGAAATGGAATATACATGTGGATTATGTATTTAAAAAAGGTGGGAAAATGTTTGGGGGCCTTATATAGAATCAAAGGGTGTATGTCTGAGGATATTCGAAAACATGTGGTCACAACATTAGTACTCCCTCTTTTGGACTATGGGGACATAGTCTATTTGGGTGCAGCAAATATAATATTATCTAAGATAGATGTGGAGTTCAATAGATTGGCTAGATTTATTTTAGGAGCCCTGAGAATGGCACACAGACAGCAACTATATGATCTATTGGGATGGATTTATTCTAAAGACAGGAGGCTATCTCATGTATTAAATGTTATGGTAAAGTGTAAGAAGGGGGAGATTCCTGACTATATACTGGATGAACTACAAATTAGGGAAATTAAATCAGGACTATGTTCTGCATATAGTATTGAATATAAACAACCTAAAATGAGGACAGAATTTGGCCAAAAACATTTTCTTAATGGGGGCCCCCAGATTTGGAACATCTTGTCACATGATTATAGATCAAGATTAATGGGTGTACACCCGGGTGAAATTAGATCCTGGTTCCAACAAAAGGTTATCAAGAATGTTAGAGAGGGAATCACCTGATGTGTAAAACACTGGAAAATTACACCTCTACTATCTACATCTATGGGTACTTGAAACTGAAAGTGAAACAATGTTTGTTATGTTATAATTTTTGTCTTCATATATTAATTGTGTGTGTTGCAGGATATGTTTCATTATGATGTACTGATGGTCTAATGTATTTGATATTTATTATGATATTTTGTAACTATATTGTGTTTATTTTAACATTCGATATAATCTGGGGTCTTGCTGGAAATGAGCTTGTCTCAGTCAAGTTGTACCTATTCACTGTTATGTACCAGTTGAATAACATTTTTACTACTTACCACTACTACTGCTCGTGAATCTTCCTTTACAAAGTCACTAATTGCCTCCTACAGCAGACCACCCAGCCTGCAGAATCTCTTGGTACAAAGCAGCCTCCATACTCCTAACAATTCCTCCACACCAGGTACCAAAGCCTGCAACAGAACCCACTGTTATACCTGCAGTTTTACTTCTAGTGTCACTGAAATTCAAGGTCCCACAGGTGTTTTTCACATCACAAATAAGTTTTCATGCACTTCCAGTAATGATATTTATTGTATTCTTTGCAGCAAGTGTGCAGCTATCTACACTGGAAAAACTGGCAGACCCCTAGGTGGCAGATTCAGGGAACATTACAGAGTAGTCAGGAATGGAAATGTTGATAGACCCATTGTATCCCACTTTACCTCTAGGGACCATGATTTCAATGATCTTTTTGTTTGTGTCCTTCAGCAGGGTTTCTGGGATGCTGACCAAAGGAAAAACACAGAAACCAAGCTTATCACCCACCTAGGCTCCCAGCAGCCCTCGGGTTTAAATTACAGACTTATTTTCTACTAATATCTTTCAGACACCTTATGGTTTACCACTGTAGTGTGTCCTTTTTACCCCCATCATATATTTGCTTACACGTGTGAATGGCATTTTTGCATATGTGGGTATGTCTGCACACACTTCCATTTTGTGTGTGGGGGAGAGCATACTCACATGGACATTTCAGCTATGTGTGCATATCAATTTTCATTTTCTCCAGGTGTCTCTGTCTCTGTTTTCTTCCATCTTTGTCATCTTTCAGCCTTCTTACTATACCCTGTTAATTAGTCTACACTTGAGGACTCCTCATCTCATTCACTGCTGCTATAACATTTCATACCCATTATCATTCTATTTGTTTTCCATCTTCTATTCGTACCTTGCTTATTATCACTTTTTTATCCTAGATTCTCCACCATTTCTTTCCTCACATATATACCCTTTATTTCCCCTTACCTCTCCACCAACTTTGTTTTCTTCTCTTTTAGACAATTCCTGAAGAAGACCAATGGTCAAAATGTTGATTCTAACTAAATTTTCTATTTTCAGTGTGCATTTGATATAACCTTTTTGCTTTGTTGTAGTTTTTTTTTCAGCTCACACAGTGACACAGCAGCTTGTTTTTTGTATATTAACAAATGTAAATATTGTTTGTTTCCTTTAAGCCTTCCTGTATCATCCTGCAAGTAAAAAAACAAGTTTGATCAGATATACTATGGTATCCCTAAACTCATTTTCCTGAGTCTCGGGATACCGATCCCACTGGACCGAACTGAACATCCCCAAGTCAATCAGATGCCTAAATATACGATTTCAGTATCTGATTGAAAAATAACAGTGCAAGTTGGGGGATTCACCCCCAAAACCCCCAAGTGGAGGGCTCTTCCCCCACACCCCCTGTAACTAATATATCAAACTCCGTGGGTGAGTGGACCTCAGAGTTAAGGGAAAATTGTTATGGAGGTACAAACAGGCATAAAAATAATTTCAGCAGGAAGCAGCAGGCTAGAATCCATGTCTCGCAGAGAACGCTGGCTGAGCTGCCAGTGGTTTAGCCCGCAACACCACTGGGGCGACTCAGTAAAGTAAAGTAATTCAATCTGCAATTACACAATCTTGCTAGCCCATACACTATAAAATATAATGTATAGTCTTTGGTTAACAACCACGCTGAAAACACTTCTTGAGGTTGCTATGACATCTGAAAACCGCTCGAGCTGTGCTCTCAAGGTTTATGATGATGTCATGGCACCCTCTTGATGTTTTCACAGCATAGTAATTAACCAAAAATCATACATTATCCTCTATGTCTACATTTAATAATGCAATTGGACTGTATTCCTCTGGATGCATCAGATCATTTCTTTCCTTAGCAGTTAATATTATATTGACTTCTGCCAAGGCACCAGGGCTCCTTGTCCCACCAGCCATCCCCTATACAGCCTAAACAGCTAAGAGCACAATTCTTCCTTAATGTGGTGAACAATTCAGATGTCATTCATCCTTACGTCGGCTTTTCCCTCTTGGTAGGTCAAGAACTGCTTGTTCAATTGTAATTTCCTTTCTTTTATCCTTTTTAAGATTATGTATAATTATCTTTTCATTCTGTTTTTTAATTGCATGTGTAAGTCACCTGCTTGGTTTGTCTCCTTGATAGTACAATAATGCTTTAACATTTCTCATATTCCTGCACTAGGGCTGTCAGGCTTATTAAAGTCAACTATTTCTCCAATACCTTCGAGAAAAACATCAATCACCCATCAAAATTTTGGAAGGTGGTCCATGTACTATTCTACCCACTAACTCAGCCTCCTGCCCCTGTCCTCCAAGCTGGTGACTCCTCCCTCTCTGATCCCCTCTCAATCACCTCTGAGATTAACTCCTTTTTCACCTTTTGCACCTCTGCTCTTCTCTACTCCCTCCCCCTCCTCCCTTTCCCCCATCCTCACTGCATCCTTCCTCTCCTTCCTCCTCTTTTTCCTTCTCTTCTGTGCCCCCTCTGCCGTTCTTGATGCCCTCCTTACCTTAAACCTGTCAAAAGGCAAAAGTGCTGATGGTCTGGATGGCAAACTCCTTTACCTCTCAGCACCTGGTATCTCCTCACCTCTTGCTGACTTCCTAAGCCTGTCCTTCTTTCATGCTTCTGTCCCCTCTGCCTGCAAGCATGCTACTGTTGTTCCCCTCCCAAAAGGAGGTGGTCCCTCTGTTACTGGTAACTACCACCTCATTTCCCTCCTCCCTATCCTTGCCAAACTACAGGAAGCATTGTGCTCTCCCAACTCTCTCCCTTCCTTGACTCCACTTCGTTTTTCACTTCTTTCCAATGAGCTTTCAGAAGCACCACTCCACATCCGCCTCCCTCCTCAGGCTCACTAATTCCATCCTCATGGGTATGGATCAGGGTCTCATCACCTTCACCATCTTTGTTGACCTGGCTAAGGCATTCAACACCATCTCCCACCCCTTCCTCCTTCCTAAATTCTCATCTCCTGGACTTTCAAGAGTAGCCACCATTTGGTTCCAGTCATACCTAGAGGGTAGGAGCCAATCTGTCAAAATTGATGACACTCTGTCCGTACCCTGCCCTATAAACACAGGAGTCATTCAAGGCAGTACTTGGACTGCTGTTATTTTCTGTTTTTCTAAATGATCTCCCCATAGCCTGCTCATCCACAGCCATACACATCTATGTGGATGATACAGTCCTGTATACCTCTGGCCCCTCTACTGTTGATGTGGCATCCAACTCCAGCTCAACTTTGATAAAGTTCAGCACTGGCTACCCTCTAACCAGCTATTTCTGAATGCTAGGAAGACAGTCTCTAAGTCCTTTGGCATGAGGCAGAGACTCTCTAGACTCCCATCCCTTCCTTCCCTCTTTCCGCATCTTAGATAGGCCCTCACTGGAGGATGTCACCTCCCTCAGGTACCTTGGGGTATGGCTCAACCAACACTTCAAATTCTCTGGCCACATGGATGCCATACTCAAAATATTGCACCCCAAGCTCAGTGTCTTGTATAGGAACAGTGACTGCATCCCAATGTCAGCACGCCATGCTATCATACAGAGAATGATCCTTCCAGTCTTTGACTATGGTGACATGGTCCACAGTGCTACCCCTGATACATCCTTAGACAGATTGGACACACTTTTCCATTCTTTCTGCCACTTTGTGCATGACAATCCTCACGCTCACCACTGTTCTCTGTATCAGTTTTTATCTCTTCCCTGTCTTGAGAACAGAGACCATGTCCATTCTGTCAACCTCATAAGTAAATTATGATTTGGCTCCCTCCCTCCCCCCCATCTCTCAGCCTCTCTTTCCCTACCTCATCCCTCCTCTCACTCCCTGAGGAGCTTTGACACTTGCACTCTGGTTGTATCCTCCACTTCTACCTCTGCTGGTCAAGCTACTTTCAGCCACTGATTCCCCAAACTTTGGAACACTCTCCACCCTACCATTCATAATGCCTCCTCCTCTCTAACCCTCTTCACGCTACTCCATGACCTTACCTACCCCACCTGTAACTGCCCTTAAAGTTACCCCCCATACCCTCTTTCAAACTCTACAAGTTCCTGAATGTTTAACTGTGGTATATTAAATTTGTACTATCTGTATTCATGTCAATCATCAAATGCACTTGTAGCCTTGTAATGCTCTTGCCATGTATTACATTGTATTTATTTATTTATTTGTTTTATTTTTTATTTAGTTTTTGTTGACCAGGTAAGTGCACTAGACAAATCCTGCCTATTTTCAGGCACAACCCAGGGAAGGGGGATACAGATGAATACCAACTGACCTTGAACCAGATTAAGCTGTTGGCAATTGACAATGTTATACTGCAAATGTACTCTTTGTTATGCCACCTTGTTATTCTACCTTGTTGTCATGATACATATTGTTATTGTAACACTCTGCCCCCTCCCCCAGGACACACCTGGAAACAAGCAGTTAGCTCAGTATGCCTTTACTGGAGAAAAGTTTAAATAAACTAAAGTAAATAAATATTCTTTTCCAACTCCATATTCAATAACTGCTGTCTTTAAATTTTTGTAATTTCCCAATGTAATGTATATTCTGTCTGACCTGCTTTCACTTTTCTAGCAAGTTCAGCAATTTCCCTACCAATGTTTAATTCAACAAATTTTTTATGCTTCTTCTTTATAATATTATATGTAAAAATAAAGCCACCAATAACAGTCTTAAAGATGGCCCAAAATTTAGTAATAGGGAGGTAGATGTCATAATTAACAAAAATACTGTCACATCACTAGTTTAATTTGCATCCAAAAAATTATCATCTCTTAATAATGTTGTCAAATCTCTCAGAAAAAAATATTTTAGAAGATTTTGTTACATAGAAACATAGAATTTCAAGGCAGATAAGGACCGCTTGGCCTACCCAGTCTGCCCATTTCCCTACCTGATGGAGAAGCTGCAGATTCTAGTTAATCAACAGCTTGCTTCCTCCTGCCTCCCACTAGAATTGCCTTATGCCTGTCCCATGCATTCTTGAATTCTCCCACTGTTCCTGACTCCACAACCTCCTCAGGAAGGCTGTTTCATGCATCCACAACTGTCTGTGTGAAAAAATACTTTCTACATTACTTCTGAGCCACTCCTCCCCATCTTCAAATTATGCCCCCTTGTTCTTGCACATCTCTTCTTCTGAAAGATACTACCCTCTTGTACCTTGTTAATTCCCTTGAGATACTTGAAAGTTTCAATGCCACCCTCTTGTACCTTGTTAATTCCCTTGAGATACTTGAAAGTTTCAATCATGTCCCCCCTCTCCCTCCTTTCCTCAAGGGTATACATATTAAGCTGCTTTAGTCTCTCCTCGTATGTCTTCTGGTGCAGACATTGCACCATTTTGGTTGCCTCCTCGGAACAGCCTCCAGTCTGTCTATGTCTTTGCGGAGATGGGGTCTCCAGAATTGCACTTCAGTACTCCAGATGGGTTCTCACTAACTGTCTGTAGAGAGGGATAACAACTTCCTGTTTTCTACTGTTGATGCCTCTCCCTATGCATTCCAGAATCCCCCCAGCCCTCCTTACTGCCTTCTCACATTGCTTGCCCACCTTTAGGTCATCTGATATACAGTAATTACTCCTAGGTCTCTTTCGATTTTTTTGTTGTTATTAACTCACCCCCCATTGTGTACTCTTCCCCTGGGTTTTTGTTTCCCAGGTGCATTACCTGGCACTTCCTTGCATTGAATCTGAGCTGCCATACATCTGACCATTCCTCCAACCTTGCCAAGTCTCTTTTCATTCTTTCCACCCTACCTTGTGTATCAGCCCTGTTGCAGATCTTTGTGTCATCTGCAAAGAGGCATACTTTTCCTTCCAGGTGCTCTCCAATGTCACTTATAAAGATATTAGAGGACTGGTCCCAGTACCGAACCCTGTGGTACCCCACTAGTTGCCCTCCTTTCTTCACTCTGGACTCCGTTTACTATTACCTTTTGCATCCTGTTGTCAGGCCAGTTTTTTATCCAGGCTACCACCTTGGGACCCACTCCAAGGCTGGTTAACTGGTATATTAATCTTTTCTGTGAGACTGTGTCAAATGACTTGCTAAAATCTTGGTAGGCCATATCCACAGCCCCTCCCTGGTCTACTACTTTGGTCACCCAGTCAAAGAAATCTATTATGTTCATCTGACATGACTTTCCTGCTGTGAAACCATGCTGCCTTGGTCCTGTGCCCCACTAACCTCTAGGTACTCAACAATTCTTTCCTTCAGTAGTGATTCCATCATTTTCCCTACCACTGAAGTAAAACTAACTGGTCTGTAGTTTTCTGCCTCTGCCTTGCTCCCACTTTTGTGAAGTGGAATCACATTTGCCCTCCTCCAGTCCTCGGGGTACCACTCCATCCTCCCATGATTTGTTAAAGAGAGATCAGTGGTGTTACTAGTTCTACCCTTAGTCTCTTTAGTATTCTTGGGTGAATCCCATCAGGCCCATTGCTTTGTCCACCCCTCAGTTTCAAGAGTTCTTTTCAAAACCCTTTTCTTCTGTGAATGGACTGGTATTGACCTCCCATTCAGAGTTTCTCCCTTGTTTGGTTTAGGCACCTCCCCTCCTCATCTGTTGTGAATACTGAGCAGAAATATTCGTTCAGTAGCCCTGCTTTTCTCACTGTCACCCTCTGCCCACATTCCTTCCCCTTTATTAAGTCTCTATATCCCTCCCTTGGTCTTTCTTCTCCCTAATGTACCTATAAAAGGTTTTATCCCCCTTCTTAACAGAGTTGGCTACCTTTTCCTCAGTTTGTGCCTTTGCTATTCTGACTGCCTTCCCTGCCTCCTTCTGCTTTAACTGATAAAGTTCTATGTCCTGCTCCTTCTGTGTTTCCTTATATTTCCTGAATGCTGTCCTTTTCTCCTTAACCATCCCTGCCACCTCTTTTGAGAACCATAGTGGTTTTTTCCTTCATTTTGTTTTACTGATTTGCTTCACACAAAGTCTTGTTGCCTCTGCAATGGCTGTTTTGATTATTCCCCATTGTTCCTCCACCCCTCCTTCTTGACCATTTGCTAGTGCTTTTCTAAGGCACTCTCTCATTTTCCCAAAGTCAGCCTTCCTAAAGTACAATACTCTTGTTTTTGTATGGTTTGACTCTATGGCTGTGTTTATTGTGAACCACACTGTTTGGTGGTCACTTGTTCCCAGATGGCTACCCACTTCTAAATCTGAGATCTTTTCTCCTTCCCCATTTGAGAGTACCAGGTCTCAGACTGCTCCCTCCCGAGTGGGTTCCAACACTAGCTGTCTGAGGCATGCCCCCTGTAGGGCATCAAGAATGACCCTGCTCTTGGATGTGCCTGCAGCAAAGGTACTCCAGTTAACATCTGGCATAATCAGGTCCCCCATCAACAATATCTCCCCTTTTTCTGCCATTTTAAGGATACCTTCTATCATTTCCTTGTCCATTTCCTCCCCCTGAGATGGGGGTCTGTACACAAACCCCATGCGGATTGTGGTGCCATTTCCTGTCTCCAGGCTGACCCATAGTGACTCATCAACTTCCTGTTGTTGTTGTTGTTGTTGGAATTATATCAAATTAAATGAGCAAACTGGAAGTCATGGGAACTCAAGCTTTTACCACCAAAAGAGTCATGGAAGTTCTCAAAAGTCTAAATCAAGATGAATCACCCAGCCCAGATGGTATTAACCCTAGGGTCCTAAAAGAATTAGCCAAGGAACTAGAGGAACCATTGTCCAGACTGTTCAACCTCCCCCTCCAGACTGGGATAGTGCAGGAGGATTGGAAAAATGCCAACATAATCCCCCTGCATAAGAGTGGGAGCAAAGAGGAGACTGGAAACTATAAGCCCATTAGTCTGACCACAGTGATATGCAAACTGCTGGAAACACTGATTAAACAAGACATAGTTGATTACCTGGACAAGAACAACCTCCAAGACCCCAAGCAACATGGATTCATAGCAGGAAGACCATGCCTGAAGAATCTTATATCATTCTTCAGTTGAGTAACTGCCAAATCAGACATAGGGCACCAAGTGAACCTTCTTTATTTCGACTTCAGTAAAACCTTTGACCCATTCTACACAAGCCTCTGCCAGCTAAACTCAAAGACACTGGTATTTCAGACCAGTTTATCAACTGGATAAAAGCATGGCTCCAAGATAGAAGCCAAAGGGTAGTAATCAATGGAGTGGGTTCAAGGGAGATGTTATAAGTGGGATTCCCCAGGGTTCTGTCCTTGATCCTGTGCTTTTAAACATCTTCATTGGTGACATAGACAAGGACATAAATGGCAGATTAGTGCTTGTTTTCTGATGACACTAAACTGAGAGGAAGGGTGGGTACCTCAGAATCCATCAGCAAACATCAAGCTGATCTAGGAAAACTTGAGGCATGGTCCAACCAATGGCAACGCGGCCTTAATGCAAAGAAATGTAAAGTGATGCATTTGGGCAAAAACAACCCTAGAAAAGAATATTGGTTGAATGGGATGCAACTTAATTCCTCATCAGAGGAAAGGGACCTAGGAGTGTTAATTCATGAGTCCCTTAAGGTAACCAATTAGTGTAACTCTGCATGTAGCAATGCCAACAGAATGTTGGGGTGCATCAGCAGAAGCTTTGGCAGCCGGAACAGAAATGTTATTCTGTCTCTTTACAGATCCCTGGTGAGACCTCAGCTGGAGTAGTGCTTCCAGCTTTGGAGCCCACACCTAAAGAAGGACATCAACAGACTGGAGACAGTCCAGAGAAGGGCAACAAAGATGATAACAGGACTACATAATCTGTTATATGAGGAATGCCTGAAAGTGCTGAAGTTATTCTTGCTGGAGGCCAGACGAGACGGGAGGAGGGACATGACTGAGACATTTAAGTACCTGAAAGGCATTAACAAAGTGCCATACTCAGAACTATTTACTAGGTCCCACAACTCTAATGCTAGAGGACACAACTGGAAACTCAAAGGGGGAGGTTCAGACATAATGTCAAGAAGTTCTTTTTCGCTAAGAGGGTGGTGACACCTTGGAATAGTTTACCCGCCGAGGTGATAGAGGCTAAAACAATCACCTCCTTCAAGCTTAGTTGGGACAGGATATACATGCAGCACAGGGTTGAGGGTGGTGACTCATCCTGAGTAAGAGTTTAGCTCTAGCAGGCATGACCCAACGGGGTCCATGTAAACAAATGGGCAGATTAGATGGACCTTTGGTCTCCTTTTTCAGTCACCTTTCTATGTTTCTAGAGCATGATCAGAGAGGTGTATTGGTCTTAATAAAGATTTGGAAAGAAAGCAATAATCAAGATGTGAGAAAGTCTAAAATTGTTTTGATAAAAATATAAAGTCCTTAATTTGGGGATGCAAGATTCTCCAAATATTATCCAACTTATGCTCAATCAGAAATCCTTCTATTAGTTTAGAATCTATTTGGTCATCAGCAGTCACTAATGAGGTTTTGCCCAGCTTGAAACCATTAGACTGTTATAGTTTCCAGCTAAAATTATGACTTGCAGTGATAATAAGACTGTGGCCTTAATAAGCTGAGCCAGGAGTTCTCCATACTTTTCAAATGGAGCATGCACTGACCCAATAATCAGCTCCACTCATTTACAGTAGATCTCTTTTAATCAAAACAATTTGATCATTTTGGTTCATGTATTCTACCTTTCCTTCTAATCTGTTGCTTTATTAATTAGTGTAGTTACCCCTCAGCTATGTGAAGTATCTGTGGAAAAAATACAGGATCTGGTCTACCCAATTTTTCTTTCATTTTTATTCTTTTTTTTTTTTTAGCTCCTTCCTTCCTCCAGCATCCCCCTTCAGATCGTACCCCCAGCCCCATCACCCAGCTCCCCCAGGACATACCTTCACCAAGATCCTCTGCCACCGGACCCATAGTTGTGCCCAGCCACAGGTACAGCACCTGTGAGGGATCGGACTCTCATCCTGCTGCATGGAGGTTTTTTTTCCTCCACTTTTTCTCCTTGGGCCCACAGATGTGCAATGGGCACAATGTCCAAGCTCCGCCTCCACGGAGTCAGCGCCACTGTCTTGTGCGTGGGCCCCTGCATTGTGATGTGCAAGCACTACCACCCAGCCACCACTGGGTGGCAGACAAGCAGCGCGCTGCAGCATCCCTCCTCCCCGAGGAACTAGAGCTGTCTTGGGATACTAACATACTAATTACCAGCAGATTAGGCCTTACAGTCTATCGAGTCTGCTCGAACCTCTAATCCCTAGTTGGGTACCGGGGCCCTCCCCCCCTTGTGTTCCAGAAACCCCTATCATCCATCCCAACCCCCCAGGCCAGGCCATCATCTGATACATCTGTTTTCTGTGTCTGCCCCACTCTCTCTTGAAGCCCTCCACTGTGGATCTCTGAACCAGCTCGCCAGGCAGTGCATTCCAAGGATCCACCACCCTCTCAGTGAAAAACCTCCTCCTCTTTCCCCCTCACCCTTCCACCTTCCAACTTCAAACCATGCCCTCTGGTGATACCTCCCTGCTTCAGTCTAAAGATCCCCTCCATGTTTACCCTATTTATTCCCTTGAGGTACTTGAAGATCTCAGTCATGTCCCTCCTGTCTCTTCTCTCCTCCAGTGAAAACAGGCAGAGCTCCTCAAGTCTGTCCTCATATGTCAAATCCCCTAGTCCTTATATCATCTTAGTTGCCCTCCTCTGTACTCTCTCCAGGAGCTGTATGTCCCTCTTCAAGTGTGGTCTCCAGTACTGTACACAATACTCAGGGTGTGGTCTAACCAGTCCATTGTACAGTGGCAGAATCACTTCCCTGCTCCTAGAGGTGATCCCCCTTATGATGCATCACAACATCCTGTTTGCTTTGCTAGCTGCTCCCCTGCACTGCTCAGAGTTATTCATACATGCATCCACCATGACCCCTAGGTCTTTTTCCCCTGTTGAGGCCTATGGCACCTCCCTTCCCAGGGTGTACCTGTGTTTAGGGTTTCCTTGCCCAAGATGTAACACCTTGCACTTGGTGATGTTGAAATTTAATTTCCATGTGTGAGCCCACCTTTCCAGGGTGTCCAGGTCCCCTTGCAGGGCCAACCTCCTCTCTTCCCCCTCAATTACTGCTCCCATCTTGGAGTCGTCAGCAAAGAGACTCATTTCACACCCTATATCCTCCCTGATGTCCGATATGTATGTATTAAACAGGATCGGACTGAGGACCGAGCCCTGTGGTACCCCACTACTGACCTCTCTAGGGTTCGAGAGCTCCCCACTGATCACTACTCTCTGAGTGCATCCAGCTAGCCAGTTTTTAATCCATCTGACCATCAAAGAGCCTACTTCTCCACCAGACCATTGTGGGGGACAGAGTCAAACACCTTGCTGAAGTCCAAGAATAATACATCCACAGGCTTTCCCCTGTCCAGTTCTGATGTTACCCATTCGTAGAACTCCACAAGATTGGTTTGACACACTCTACCTGGCACAAGTCCATGTTGCCGACTATCCAGACCTCCCACCTCCTCCAAGTACACCCCCAATTGTTCGTTTAGTATACTCTCCATTAATTTTCCCACCTGTAGGGACAGACTAGAGGGTCTGTAGTTATCTGGTGCTTCCCTTGACCCCCTTTATGGATTGGCACCACATGTGCCTCTTTCAGCCAATCCCTAGGTACCCTCCCTGTCTCAAGCAACCTGTTGAAGAGCTCCGCCAGGGGTGCAGCCAGTATGTCCGCCAATTCCCATAGTACTCTCAGATGAATGCCATCCAGCCCAGGAGATTTATCTTTCTTTAGGGTCTTAAGAGCTAACCACACCCTTTCAGTGGAGATAGCATCGTCCATCCCCTCAACCTTACTGGCCTTTTTATCCTTATCCTGATGTGACATCCCTGGGGTACCTCTCCCTCCCTCTTGCTCCATTTCTGTTGGTCCCCTGATCCTACTCACTACCGCTTCTATCCCCATCATGTCTTGCTTTGTAGATATCCCATCTCCCTCCCTAGTGAACACAGAGACGAAGTACTCATTTAATACCTCTGCCTGGTCCTTCGCCTCTTCCACCCACCCTCCTTCTGATCTCAATCTGCTGAGATGGCCTTAGTTTTTCTTCTCCCTAATGTACTGGAAAAACCCTTTTCCCATCCCTGTATCCCCTGTACCAGCTGCTGTTTTACTGGACTTTGTCCCCTCACTCATCTGGGTGGCTTTTCTAGATGCAAGATGGTACATTTCCTTCCCTATCCCCTCTCATTGTTTTATATTTTTTGTAGCCAGCCTTCTTTTCTCTGACCGCTACCTGAACCTCACTGGACCACCAGCATGGTTTATGTGACCTTGCTCCTCTACGCTTCACCTTAGTATAGGTCCTGACTGCCTCATGAAGTCCCCATTTTATGACCTCCCATCTCTTTTCCACATTTGTCATTGTTGTAATCCCCTTCAAGTGATCCTTGAGAATATTTCTCATGCCCACAAAGTCTGCTCCCCTGAAGTCCACTGCCAGTGTCCTAGATCTCTACCCCCTCCCCCCATGCTTATTTGAAACCAGACAGTATTGTGGTTGCTCCCAGTCAGGGGATCTTCTACAACCAGGTCCCTTACCAGATCCCCATCCACCAGAACCACGTCAAGGACATGCCCCTCCCTTGTGGGCTCCATCACGTGCTGTGTTAAGAATACATCCTGGAAGCCATCCAGCAGCCTCTGCTGCTTGGCCACCTTAGAGGACATGGTTCTCCAGTTTGTTCCTGGCATATTAAGGTCCCCCATCAACACCACTCCCTCCCCTTTTGGTCCACACTGGGCAATGACGTTGTCCAGCAAAACATCCTTCAGAACATCACCCATCCCAGGGGGCCTATATACTACACCCAGCTTGACCTTACCTCCTGTCGGGGTTTGTAAGGACACCCATAAGGCCTCCTCGTTTCCCTCTGCCTCTTCTACCCTAGCAATTTTTATGTCATTTCTAATGAACATAGCCACTCCACCCCTACTGCCCTTCTTTCTATCCTTCCTAAGTATAGCGTACCCCTGCACATTTAGGTCCCAGTCATGGTTTTTGTTGGCCCACGTTTCCGTGACTACCACCATATCCACCCGCCGAATAGCATGGTTTGAACTCTGGCAACTTGTTTCCCAAGCTCCTGGCATTTACTAACACTCACCCCCCACCCCTTATCCCTGATTCCCTTTGTCAAACCCCACCCAGGTTTCTTATACTTCCATCCTCCCTCTGCTTCTCCTGAAACCTCCTCCCCAGTCTGTTTCCCCCTCCCTTGGGTTTGAAGGCTACTCCTCATCTGGAGGAGAGGGCTGTCTGGCCCTCCCTTATCCCTCCCTCACAAGTTGAAACCCCACCTTCTTGAATGTAGTCAGCCACCCCTGTTTAAGGACTTCCTTCCATGGGCAAGATGAAGCCTGTCCTTGGCATACAGTCCCTTATCCTCCCAAACTCCTTTCCAGTTCTCTAACACCCTGACCCACTCTCTTCCCCACTCCTGAGCCAGTCATTAACCTCTGTGATCTTCATTTTTTTCTCCACTGAGGCCTTTGGTACTGGCAATATCTCCAAAAAGGAAATGTTGCATCCATTATCCCAACAGACTCTGGCAAGTTCTCGGAACCTTGCTTGGATTTCCAAAATGCTATTTCCCTCTAGATCGTTAGTTCCCAAATGCACCAGGAAATCCATTTTCCCTCCACAATCCCTAACCAGTTCATACACTATGAACTTTGCTATGTGCACCGTCAGCCCAGAGATAATCACTACCTTCACCTAGCTATGGCATCCTCCCCCCTGTCCCTCCCAATGGATACCCCTAATCATCGAGTCTCCCAATAACAGAACCTTAACACCGCCATCATCCTTATGGTTACCTCCACTATGTGCTCTCAACCCCCCATCCCCCCTTTATTCGTGATCTCAATTTCATGGGAGTCTTCCCAACTTATTAGAGACCCCTTTGTCACCCTTCCCTTTCTGCCTCCCTTGTTATTTTGCCCACTTAACTCAGACCCCCCTTGAACAGGTGTCCCATTTAACCTTTAACCCTCTCTTACACGAACCATTTATCCTGGCCCTGATGGTTTCCACTTCCCCCACACCACCATCGTCCCCCCTTGTAATAGTACCCCTACCTCCAGAGGCCCTCTGTGGGTCCCCTCTACCTAGGGGCCCATCCTGGTACAGACCCCTCCTGAAAGGCCCCTCCCCGCCTCCTTGCCTCTCAGTTTCTTTCCAGTCGTGCTTTCCTCCCTCATGTCTGGAATATGTTGCATTTCCCCCATCTGCTTAACATTTACATTTCCCCTTCTCCCTCTGGGACTATTTCTATCCTTTCCATTGCTAGTCTGTGATGCCCTATGGGTATCCGACTCCCTCCCCCCATATCCAACTCCCTCCCCTGAACTTCTTCTCCCCGCCAACCCCCAAGCCACCCCAGTCTGTTCCCGACCCCAGGTCACTGATGTAGTGCGAGGTGTGGCGTCCAACGCCTTAACCCTCACTGCCACTGGGCCAGCAATTTTTCTTTCATTTTAAAACTTCTATTTTTATGAGATTTTTGTAGTAGCAAAATATCCACCTTGCAACTTGCAGTATATGTTAGAATTCTTGTTCACGTTTTACAGGCGTTTTCCCCATTAACATTCCATGTTGTAATTCTACAACTAAGAAATTTCTGTGTAAGGTTTAACAGTTTTGACAGAAAATGCCATTGACTATAGTTATCTTGATATTTAGCAAATAATATGCAGGAGCCTTCCCCATTAAACTAGGTGAATATCTCCCTCTCAGCTATAACTTAATGAACATTGACTGGTTCCACAGTTGCCTCACCAATCACTCCTAGCAGGTGAAGATCAACAAATCTTTGTCCGACATTAGGGGAGTATCTATTGGTGTCCCCCAGGGCTCAATTTTGGGCCCACTCCTATTTGGTCTCTGCATAAATCAACTGTCTAATGCTTGTCAGGCTGCCAATGTACTCCTCTATGCTGATGATGCAGTCATCTATTCCAAAAACCCTGACCTTGACAGTCTTATTGATGCTATCCAAAGTAACTATAGGTCACTTGAAAGTTGGTTTTCCAACAATAAATTGGTCCTCGGTTACAAAACAACAAAGACAATGCTGTTCTCTAGCCTCCCACAAAAGAGGAAAGTTCCACCCTTTGTCATCAGAAATGGTCAAGGGCATAACCTTGAACAGGTGATGACCTTCAAATACCTTAGAGTAACTTTGGATGACACCTTATCATTTGCATCACATGTTGATAATCTGGTGGCCATAGTTAACAGAAGACTGAGTGCTCTGTACCAGAACAGGAACAATCTCACTGGGGATACTAGATGCCTTATAGTGGCCAGCTCCATGTTGTCACTTATAAATTATTGGCTCCCTGTCTACCCAGCTACCTGTGACATGGTGTTAAATAGAGTAAAGCTGATTTGTAATAAGGCATGCCACTTTGTACTAGGTGCAAATAACCGCTCTTATAGTTGAACCCTTTATAAACTCATTAACTGGCTACCTTTACCCAGCAGAATAATGCTCCAGATCTGTTTGCTAGCTAAAAAGGTGCCCTTGGGCCTAACACCCCCTGTTTTAACAAATTGCTTTCATACCATCTCCTACCAATACAATACTAGGTACATAGCCAGGAATGCCCTTAAGCCTCCTTTAAGGCATACTCAGCTGGGCAAGCAGTCATTTGCTGTCAGGGCTGCTAACTGGTTAAACAGATTACCTGATACACTGCTGAATCTCCCCAAGTTTAATTAGTTTAAGAGATCTTTGTGGTCTGCCTTTGCAGTCCTATGCAACTGCAACCATTAAATAGTTTTATTTGGTTTCTCTCGGTATATTACCCGTGTCTTTTTATACAATAATCTTCATGAATTTTTTTTTCAAAACTGTATGTAATTGTTTCTACTTTAAATGCTTTGAGCTTTGGGGGAGGAAATAGATTGGAAACTGGTGGAAGCCATTGGCAAAATGGCAGAAAAGGGGGAAATGCTGCTTGTGTGGGAATTCAATATGCCAGATGTGGATTGGAGTCTCCCCATTGCAGCTTCAGCTAGAAGCAGGGACATCCTGGACTCCCTACAGGGGTCATTCCTCAGACAACTAGTCAGTGAACCCGCTTGTGATGGGGCTATACTGGATCTAGTACTTGCAAATAGAGACAGTGTGGTAGATATCAAGGTGGGAAGTCACTTGGTGACCAGTGATCATCATACAGTGCAGTTCAATGTAATCATAAGTATCATAGGTATGTACAAGCTAAATAGACCTTCGTCCTTAATGTTTGCATGTTTATTTTAGATCAGTACTTTTTGTTTGTTGTTGTAGAAATCATCAAGCCTTTTTTTAAAGGTGTCCATGTTCTTACTCGTCACTACCTGTAATGGGAGGCTGTTCCATAAGGGAACTACTCGCTGGCTAAACCAGCGTTATCTCCTCAGGAGATTCCATTTACTCCTTGTTAATTGTAGTGGATGCCCTCTTGGTTCATACCTGCAATTTGTTAGGTACAGGCCCAGTTCTTCCCATAATGAACTATCATGTATGGCCCTGTATAGCATGCACATGCTTCCCCTTGTTCTTTTGTATTTCAGGGTGTAAAGATCGAGTCTATCTAGTCTCTCTCTTCATATGTGAATTTGTTTAGTCCTTTCACTGATCTAGTAGCCCTTCTCTGAATATTCTCTATTTTTATGTATATCCCCTTTTTTATAAGGTGACCATACCTGTGCACAGTATTCCAGGTTTGGTCTCACCAGGGATCCATAAAGTGGCATTATCACTCTACTGTCACTATTACTGATGTGTCTAAGCATGCAGTTTAATGTTTGATTTGCCTTTTTTACCATTTTGCCACAATGTGAACTAAATTGCTAATCTACGCTAACTATGACTCCCAAGTCCCTTTCCTCAGATGTTACAGTGAGTCTGTGATTTTTCATTTTATAGCTGATCTTCCTGTTGTGCTTCCCCATATACATTACTGTACATTTCCCCATGTTAAGCTCTAATTTGTTCTTGACTGTCCATCTGTGGGTGTTCTCAAGTGCCTCTTGTAGTATCGTACCATCATTTTCATTGTTTATGATAGCCCCTAGCCTACAATCATCTGTAAACTTAGTTAACCCTATGTTCTGATGGTCATTCTTTAGTGATGCTATATATCTATTAAAAAGACAGTGTCCCAGTCCTGAGATCTGGGGGACAACACTGGTCACCTGGGCCCAGTCAGACAGTACTCCATTTACTGACACCCTCTGTCTTCTCCTTCCCAACCATGCCTCTGTCCAGTTTATTATATTTATGTTCATTTTTATGTCTCTTAGTGTACTCAATAGCTCTACATGTGGCAGTTTGTCGAATGCCTTCAAGAAGTCTAAAAAGACTGCATCAACTGAATTACCTTCATCTAGTGCCTTACTTACATTTTCATAAAACACGAGCAAATTTGTTTGACATGACCTGGATTTTTTGAATCAATGCTGTACTGGATCTTCTAGGTTAGACACTTCCAGATGCGGTAGTATCTGCTCTTTTAGTATACCCTCCAAGATTTTACCCATCACAGATGTCAGACTCACCGGTCTGAAATTTTCAGGTTTGGTTTTAGATCCCTTTTTCAAGATGGGCACTACTGTAGCTTCCCTCCATCCCTGTGCCACCTCACCTCTGTCTAGTCAAGCCTGAAAAATATGTGTTAGCGGTGGAGCCAGATATTCTGAAAGCTCACGGAGGACTCTGGGATGTATTTCATCCGGCACCGTTGATTTATTAATATTGACTTTTTTTAGCCTATCTAGTACATCCTGTTAATTTATTTTTACCTGACCAGGTTCTGACAAAGTGAGATTCCAGCCACACTAGGATGAGAGTCCAGGGGCCCAATTCTCAAATCCCCCAGCATGGCACAAGGGGCATGTGCCATAATGAATGGCGCAAAGTACCCCTTCCACCACATGAGGTGCCAGAAGTGATTCTCAGTGGCAGCCTGCATCAACCACAGGCACCTGCACAGGCTTACTGCCTTTGTGCCAAATGGGCTCACGACCTGGCACTAGGGGCTTTGGCAGATGCAAGCTGCCACATCCCTTAATGTGGAATTCTCAAATCTCTCCCAGACAAAGAATTTCTCAGTACCCTTAGACCAGCCAGGGCTGGTCTAAAGGTTCTTAGAAAATTCTCCTCTGGGAGAGTTGCCTGTTTACGACTATGTGCTGCAGTCCCCTCTTCACAATCCCTAATGTCTCCTGTTCTTTCAGTAGTTAATAATGCCCTCTCCCCAATTCCTGATGCCTCCCATTCTTTCAGAAGTTACTAATGCCCCCTCCCTGATCCTCTATGTCTCCCATTATGTTAAGGATGAATAATGCCTCCTTCCCTGGTGGTCGAGTGCCCCCCCAGCAGGTAGTGTCCACCACCCCACTCCTCCCCATCCTGAAACAGAGCGGCACTGAGACAGCCCTCCTCTCATCTCCATGGCCAGTGCTGATCAATTGATTACTGAGCTGACTATAAAGTGTACACTTTACAGTCAGCTCAGTGATAGTTCAGCCAACTGAATTGCAACTTAGCCGACTGTAAAGTGTACACTTTTACAGTCAGCTCAGTGACAGTTCAGTCAGCGGCCATCCATGGAGGTGAGAGGAGGGCTATGCCAGTCACCAGCTTTGTTTCAGGATGGGGGGAGTGGGGTGGTGGATACTAACTGCTGGGATGGGGAGGCCACTCTACCACCAGGGAAGGGGGCATTATTCATTCTTAGCATAACAAGAGACATCAGGGATTGGAGAGGGGTCATTATTTACTACTGAAAGAATGGGAGACATCGGGGATCAGGGAGGGGGCTTTATTATATATTGAGAGAACTGGAGACATTGGGGATCAGAGAGGGGGCATTATTAACTACTGAAAGAATGGGAGACATCAGGGATAAGGGAGGGAGCATTTTTAACTACTGAAAGAATGGGAGATATCAGGACCGGGAAGTGGGCATTATTAACTACTGAAAGAATGGGGTATATCAGGGATTGGGAGGGGGGCCACTAGACCACCAGGGTGGGTATTGCAGTTATTTTACCTGGGGATCTGGGACTGGGGGACCACTCGCCTTTGCCACAGGAGGCTGCAGAAAACCCTCCCATGTGCTTTGTGTTTGTTGCATGGGAGAGGTTGCTGCAAGTGTGGGGACTTAGGCACCGGGACCCCTTCTGTAGCAGAATCTGGAGCAGCGTCCCTGGCACACCAGGCTTCAGTGCAAGCTGCTGTTTGCCATAGCTTGCACCAGTCTAAGCCCCCTTTGAGAATCGAGCCCCTGGACATTAGAAGAGCCGATTTTGTAAAAATGGGTGAATGCCAAAAGGGTGAACTGGAAGGGGGAGATGACATAGGTGAAGCGGAGGAACAGTGGGCAAAATTAAAGAGGGCCCTATTAAAGGCTACAAACCTCTGTGTCAGGCAAGTGAGAAAAAGTAAGGTAAAGGCTAAAAGGGTGTAATTCAGAAGATGTTAGGAGATACAGATGGAGGAGGATAGGGAAGTATATCTGCAGATACAGAGAGAAGCAGGAAAAGCAGTAATGAGAGAAAAAGCAAAAACCAAAGACAGGATAGCCCAAGAAGTAATAAAAGGGGCAAAACATTTTTTAGGTATACAAGTGAAAAGAAGAGGAACAGAGGAGGAATTGTAAGATTAAAAAGGGATGGGAGACTACACAGAGGGAGACCAGGAAAAAGCTGATATACTAATCAAATACATTTGTTGTGTTCAAGGCAGAGGAAGATGGGGAAGGGCCACAAAAAAGCAGTATACGCTCTGTAAAGAAGGAAATGGATACCAACCCTTTATCAGAGGAGAAGGTACTAGAGGGACTTGCTAGACTGAAAATAAACAAGACAGTGGGATCAGATGGGGTACAGTACATCCTAGACGAGTATTGAAAAACTCAGGGAAGTACTAGCTGTGCCTCTGACAGTCCTTTTTAACAAATCACTAGAAACAGGTGTGGTTTAGGAGGACTGAAAGAGGGCAGATGTAGTCCCTCTTCATAAAAGTGGTAGCAGAGAGAAGGCTGGAAATTATAGGCTAGTCAGTCTGACTTCAGTGGTGGGAAAGTTAAAGGAATCTTTGTTGAAGGAGAGGATAGTGGATTATCTTGAATCAAATGCATTACAAGATCAGAGACAGCATGGGTTCAGAGGTGGAAGGTCATGTCAAATGAATCTGATAGAGCTCTTTGATTGGGTGACAAAGCAAGTAGACCAGGGAGGTGCAGTGGATGTGGCATACCTGGATTTCAGTAAGGCATTTGACACCATTCCATATAGGAGACTATTAAACAAGCTGGGGAACTTAGGAGTGGGTCCAAATGTGTTAAATTGGGTTAGAAGTTGGTTAGGAAATATTTATTTATTTATTGAGTATTCGGATACACCTTTGAGGCAGAGACTCCTTTACAAAGGTTCCACGTCACAGAAATTAGAACAGAAAAGACATTATTGAGTAAATTCAACAGTTACATAGTCACGCAGATTACAAACAGCAGTGAGGCTAACATGTAGTTACTAGGAATCAGTTTGTCAGATAAAAGGGTACTAGTCAATGGAGTTCACTGAGAGCACAGGAGGGTGACCAGTTGGGTGCTGAAGGGATCAGTACTTGGACCAGTCCTATTTAATGTTTTTTTAAGTGACATTGCAGAGGAGCTGGAGGGGGAGGTCTGCCTATTTGCAGATGATGCCAAAATTTGTAGCAGGGTGGACGTTCTGGGGGAGTGTGTGGAAAGGATGAAGAGAGACCTGAAAAAGCTAGAGGAGTGGTCTAGGGCATGACAAGTTGAGTTCAATGCGAAAAAGTGCAAAATAATGCACTTGGGGTACAGGAACCCAGCATCTGAATACAGAATGGGAAGAGGGATATTGACAACAGCCAAATAGGAGAGACACCTCGGTGTAACTGTCTCGAATGACCTACAGGTAGCTAGACAGTGTGACAAGGCAGTTGGGAAGACTAATGGTATACTGTACTGGGTTGCATAGGGAGGGGGATTGCCAGCAGAAGTAGGGAAGTTGTGTTACCTGTGTAAAGGTCACTGGTGAGACCTCATCTGGAGTACTGTGTACAGTTCTGGAGACCACATCTATGGAAAGACATAGACAGAGTGGAGGTGGTCCAGAAGACAGCAACTGAAATGGTGAGGTGTCTTCAACAGAAGATCTATGAGGAGAGACTGAGGGAACTCAATATGTACTCCCTGAGGTTAGGAAGGAGAGTGGGGCTATAATAGAGACACATACATGTGATGTCTCCCGTTTTGGCTGGGAGAGTCCCGTTTTTAAGTAAACTCCCACCCCACCGCGGAGAGCAATCTCCCGATTTAGACCGTCAATTGCAAAAAAAAAAAAATCAGTATTATTAAATGGTTTTGTCTCACTTTTTTTCGAGCTTTATAGTAAAAATCTGATCATAAAACCCCTTACCTCTCAGGGCACTACAAGCTGCTGGCACATCATTAACTGAATGGGCCGCAAATGCCAATGTTGTGCCAGCAGCCACTGTGCTTGTACCGCATTAAAAGTACCTAGCTGTATGCAACCGATCGCCTCCCTGACCGCATCAATTAGCACCTCTGGTGCAACTTGTAGTGCCCTGAGAGGTAAGGGGTTTTATGATCATATTTTGCTGTGCAGATAAGTCGGTGTTGGAAAAGAGAGAACGTAACCTTGTAAGAGCGAGTGCTTTGTTCTGTGAGAAAACGGGTTGTGCTTCACTCACCCGAAACTATTTAAAGGAGTAGTACACCCAAAATAGCTGCAAAGACATATGTAAAGTGCTTTATTTTTCATCCTGGCTGTTCCCTGCCTTCCTTTTTCAGCTTGTCGGTGCATTTACACTTTCTCCTGCCTAAAAAGCCAATCTCCCGTCCAACTTCACAAAAACTCCCTCCTCCACAGATTTATATCATCACATGTATGGAGACATTTAAATACATAAATGGGGTAAACAAGGTGCAGGAGGGGAATATTTTTCAGACGAAAATGTGCTCAAGAACAAGGGGCTATGATATGAAGTTTGGGGGTAAATTCAGGAGGGATATAAGAAAGTTCTTCTTCACAGAAAGAGTGGTGGATCCTTGGACCAGGTTGCAAGCTGAGATACTTGTGAGAAACACAGTGGGAGGATTCAAAAAAGCTTGGAATAGGCATGAGATCTCAAGGAAAAGAAACAGGTGGAAGAACCGGAGATCATGTAGGGTCTGCAGGGATACTGTAGGTAGGGCTAAATGGGCAGACTGGGTGGACCAAGGAGTCCTTATCTGCTGACAAATTCTGTTTCTATGTTTCTATAAGCCTGAATTGACTGTATTTCCTCTGGAACTGTTTATTGTACTTGTAATGTGTTTTGTGACTATGTATTTGACATGGAACCTTTGTAAATGAGCACTTGTGCTCAAATGTAATTTCCAAAGTTTTCAATAAATAAATAAACATCTTCCTTGCCCTCTCTCCCTCACCCTCATAAACAAATCACTCCAAATCAACACATTATTTACAAATAATAAAACCTTTTAGTGCTTACCTCACTGAGCACCATGAAATGTGTCAGCACCTAATGATATAGCTGTCCTCCCCAATCACTCTGCACCTTAGCTTATATTAATAATAATGAAAAACACAGTGCTGATAAATACTCCTAAATGAAAATATTTCTCACTCATAAAACCTATGAAATATTTAATCATAGGATTTTCTGACATTTGATAAAACCTATGAAATATCAAATATTCCAGTGTTGTCAACAAGGAGATGCAAGAGAAAAATAAAGTCTTTTAAAGCTTTTCAAATAAACTTTTGTTTTCTTGTATTCTGGTGTTTGGCTGATATATTGTATATATAAATATACTGTAAAAGAATGGTGGAAGATGCATTCAGATGGCAGCTTTGTCTTCCTTCAAGTTTTCATAAGTTAGAGGTTTCCATTTAAACAATTAATTTTAATTAAGCCATAAAGATGACTGTTGATTTCTCTTTATGGTCTCTTAATATCTTCTTTAGTTTATCATACTGTTGTTTTTCACTCACTAAATCAACAGGATAGTAATTGCATATCCAAGGAAATATAAGCAAGAGTCAGTGCACACCCTCTTCTCCTCCCTGCCCCCAGAATTTGGGTAAATGTAACAATAAACAATATTTTTCTGACTTTATTGGCCACTTACTTATTTGCAGTCCCCAACCAATGTGCAGGTAACTAGAACTAGTGGGAAGCTAGCTAATGAGAGAGCCATACTTCTCCCAATCCATTGTTAGCTGCTCACCCTTTGCTATTCACATACTTTAAATGGGCTTATCCATGAGGGCGTGCTACCGCATATGGCACACAACATCAATAAAAGCAAGAGTCAGTGCACACCCTCCCTCCCCCTCAAATCTGAATAAATGTAACAATAAACAATATTTTTCTGCCTGGATTGACCACTTACTTATTTTAATTCCAAAAGGAGAGGGAGTCTCTTAGTATTCACCTCAGGGCCCTGCTGTGAAGTTACCCAGCTACCGTGAGCAATAAAGCCCATTATAATAGCTACAAGTTCATAATTTATTTTGCTCTCAGTAATTAAATCAAGGATCGAATTTGCTCTCAGTTCTGTTTTATTATGTGGAAAATTGATCTTGTTATTCTAACCTTGGTTCTCTGATTTTCTCTTTTTCCAGATTATATGCTACTGGCTGTAGCAGAGTCCCCTTGCAAGGACTTTTCCTTGCGTAGATACATAGATAGACAGATACATAGACAGTGTCGTCAGATAAGGGCCTATGGCCCACCCAGTCTGCCCATTTGAGCTTGCTTTCAAACATCATTGTAGCACTTGGCACATCTAAAAGTATAAGTAATAATGTTAGTAACTGCCATTATCAGAGATGATTACCCTGGTCACGGTGTTATCAAATTTCAATTGTGTGCTGTCTTATGGAGTTTGGTATGAACATTGACAAATATAATGTATATCAAAAAATGTATAATGTTAAATGCTTAGAATGCAGTGTTATTAGGCAAATGTATGTATTGGTTTTCAAACACTTGCGTAAGACAGTGGTGATGTAATTGGTGATGTCACACTGTTTTTGTATTTAAACCTGTCAATCACATGTTAACATATTTGCGGTCTCCTACCAATGCGCAGGTAACATGGCATGGGACAGACAATGTGGTAACCTAGGGAAAGTTACCAAATGGGCAGGGGGTAAGAATCAAAGGGCAGACTAGATCGATCATGTGGTCCCGATCTGCTGTCACATTCTACATTTCTATGTAGTCCCACCTCCTGATGAAGGTCCTCTGACCGAGGCGCTGAGGAGATTGTGCCTGGCCGTGTGGATGTGGTTTTCACATTAAATCAACTACTTTGCAAGTATTTATGCCTTGAACGGTTTGATTTTTGTCTTTGAGTGTGCTACAGTTGTGAGCTTTTATGTTTACTTAGTGGGTATTGGTAATACCTTCAGCTGCACCACCGGTGCCTGCAGAAGTGCATGGCTCTCCTCTGATGTTTGTCTGGAACATATTTACCTGCTGTTTTGGGGGACAGAAATATACAATAATGTTTGCCAATGGATCCATCAATAGTAAGCAGCAACTAGTTATATCACTAAATTTGATTTTAAAGAGAGATTTGATGTAACCGTCAGTGGTAACAGTGAAGCTCCAAATATGAACATACGAACATATGAAATTTGCCAGCAGATAAAGGCCTAGAGGTCTATCAAGTCTGCTCAAATGTGCAGCTAGCATCCCTTATCCTGCAGCTGCCCTCCCTTCCACCCTTCTCCTTCATTGACCCTCCCCCTTGTCCTGTCCCATCCCCTTTTGAAGCAGTCCACTGTTCTACTGGATACCACTTCTGCAGGTAATGCATTCCACCCAGCCACCACCCTCTCTGTAAAAAGTATCTCCTCATCTCCCTCCTGAACCTTCTTCCTCCAGTTTCATATCATGGCCCTTAGTGTCCCTCCTCACTTACTTTGAACAGCCCTCTGTACCTGTCTTGTTTATTCCATTCATGTACTTAAAGGTTCCAATCATGTCCCCCCTGTCCCTCCTCTCCTCCAGTAAGTACATGTTCAACTCCCTCAGCCTCCTCTCGTATGATAAGTCCCCTAGCCCCTTGATCATCTTTGTCACCCTGCGCTGCACCCCCTCCAGTAACTTAATGTCCCTCTTCAGATACGGGTGCCAGTACTGCATGCAGTACTCCAGGTGTAGTCTAACTAATGACCTATACAGTGGTAGAATCTCCTCCTCCCTCCTCGAGGATATACCCCTTGCAATACAACCCAGAATTTTGTTGGCCTTTGCAGCTGCCTTCCTACATTGTGCCGAGTTGTTCACTGACCCTGTAATGAGTACCCCCAGATCCTTATCCTCCTCTGTCTGGGCTAGCTGTACTCCCCCCAGCTGGTAACTCCTCCTTGGGTTCTTCATCCCAAAATGCAGCACCTTGCACTTTTTGGCATTAAACCCTAGTTGCCAGGTGTCTGACCAGGTTTCAAGTTTTGCCAGATCATCCTGCAACCCCTGCCATCCCCCTAGGTCATCCACCACTGCTCCTACCTTGGTATCATCAGCAAACAGACTGATCTTGCTCTTGATGTCCAATTATATGTCTGCAATGAATATCCCAAATAACACTGGTCCCAACACCGAGCCCTGTGGAACACCGCTCGTCACTACCCTTGGGTGTGAGAGCTCCCCACCTACCACCACCCTCTGTTGCCTTCCCTGAAGCCAGTTCCCTAACTTGAAATTCTTAAAAGGGCTCTGTATAGACTATTTTTACTTAAAATAATATCTTTGGTATGCATTTATGTAATTTCCATGAAGACAGAATTCCCAAATGAATATGTCTTTTTAGTTCACCGCTCAGCAATGCCCCCAGAAACACCATTTAAAATATCAGCAAAAGATTATTGGTTTTACAACAAACTTCTTTATATTTTGATTTGTTGTTTCTAAATCATGTTAGATTGGGCAGGCTCTTCAGCCCTGTTCCCATCCCCTTCCACCCAACTGTCCACCTCAAACTTGACCGGGGACCTCCCAGGACCCCAAGAATCCCCCCGTGGTGGAGCCAGGTGGGGGTAGTCTGCACTCCTCTCCCCAGAGACACACATCCAATACTGGGGTGTCCTGGTCAGGTGGCATTGCAGGGCAGTGGGCCAGTGTGCAGGCCTTCATGTAGCCTGACCCAACCCCTTTTTCCTTTTTTCTCACACATTCCTCCCATTAGTCTCAGCACAGATGACCTATGTGCATGGAGAAGCACATGTATCCCAAAACTGTTGCTTCTCCTCCCCCGACTTGCGTCTGCTGTTCATGCATCAGAGCTACCTCTAGGCCTCCTCCTGGTGGCAGCCAAGAGCTGAGATGACCCACCAACCCCAACTGCAGAGAGAAGAGCTGCCAGGCAGCTGCTCAATCCACTCTCAGCCCTCCCCCCACTGACCCCCAGAGACCCAAGCTTGTTCCTGAATCCGGATTGTCAGTGTGGTGAGAAGTACGGTACTAGGCACCTTGGCCTTCTATGTCACTGCACTAGCTCAGTAAGACTGTTTTTAGCAGCCTAGAAATATTGAGTGCCCTTTTCTGTCTTTGAAATCTACTCCATGTTTAACTCAATGTTTATCATGTCAACGGCAAACTCTAGAGCTTCGCTCTCACGGTTTACTATGTTGCCATGGTAACCTTTCGAAGTGATTACAGCATGGTTACTATTCCTCTCCCATACATTATCCTCTATGTAAAGAAGTCATGATATGTTAGCTTATATTCAGCATATTTCTTATAACATTCACACACTTCACAAGGTTTTTTTATTTTTATTTTAGCACCAAAGTTTAATGATTTTAGCAATTAAGCTGGAAAATTTACATCATACTTCTTCCTGTCAAACATTACCTTGAAACATTATAGCAAATTATGTCTTCATGGAAATTACATGAATGTATACCAAAGGTATTACTTTAAGTAAAAATAGTCTCTACAGAGCCCTTTTTAAGAATTTCAAGTTTCAATTAAGTGTACATTTATACTATTCTTCCCTACTGCATAGGTTAAATGTAAATGTTCCTACAGCACATGACCAGCCATCTTACTTTGTTACAACCATGTTACTTCTTTTTAATAACTGGGGACTGTTTTTTCTGTAGGAAAAGCTGGTTATAATTCAGTTATAACCCACAGGTTATAACAGTGAACATGGGCCAATTTTCCCATGAAAAGTGAAAGTGACAGTTTGTGCTCACTCTGTCACATGGATGTCCCCAGAATAGTCACACTGCAGTTGGCAAACAACATTCACCAGCAATTACATAAAACAATGCATGGAGAAGTGTGTAAACTTGAATTTTATGCACACCATCAGTGTGGGAAGCTTTAACAGCTTTGTCAGTGTCAGTGGCTCAGCAGGTAGCACACTCGCCTTTGAGGCTGGGAGATCAGAGGGCTGTGGGTTCAGTTCCCACATCTGGCACTTGGGTTAATATCCCAGTACTGACACTGTAGTGCAGCATGAGAGGGGTACTGCACTTCTGAGGTGTTGTCTTTCGGATGAGACATTAAACCGAGGTCCCATCTGCCTGGATTGGTCGTAGTTCAGGTGGATGTTAAAGATCCCATGGCACTTATCGAAAAGAGTAGGGGAATTTCCCCGGTGTCCTGGCCAAATTTCCCTCATTCACTAAAAATACCACCAACAGCTTAATCTGGTTCAAGGTCAGTTGGCATTTAGCTGTATCCCCCAAAATAGGCAGGATTTGTCTAGTGCACTTACCCAGTCAACAAAAACTAAATAAATACCCCCTCAAGCTTTGCTTTCAGGGTTTATGTAGCATCGCAAACCTTGGGTGTATATAAAATTCTCATTGTCCCCAGAAACCCCACCAAATAAAGACACAAACAATTTAAGTGTGGTTGCTCAGTTTGGCAATAATTTTACTCATTTGTCAAATCACAGTTCGTAATACATGGTCATCAACTGATAACATTTCCATATTTCCATTTCTCCATCTCTTCCCATTATATTTATATACAGTATATACATTTATGTTTCTTTTCGAATGCTACATTCTATCACCTCTTCTTTTCATCTTCTGCCCCTTGGCCTCTTCCTTTTATGCTGTCAAGGGGTACGAGCGTACACACCGTACCCCTGCCTCTTGGTTCTCCATGCTGTGTCCTTTGATTGTTTTTCCTTTTTTCTTTCCTTTCTTTCCTGTCCACCTCCCCTTTTCCCTTCTTTGCCGTCCACCTTCAGCAGTTCGTACTAGCAGCCTACCACTGTGCTCCACCTACCACAGTGGTGCCCTGTGCTCCACCTACCACATGACCCTCTGCTCCTTGTTTCTTGGGCAACTTTGGAACCTATCTTCTGTACATGCCCTTTATGGAGGCCCTTTGTTGCCTCCCCTAGCGCCTGGTCCAGTCTCTTGCTGCCACCTCATTTTCCCACCCCTCTTATTCTGGCCCTTAGGGACCTCATCTGGCCCTCCCCCTCTGAGGCCCAATGTCTCCCTGGGTCCCCCCATCCCCCCCGCTACATGAGCTTCCACACTTAATTGTTGAGACCTGGGTACAATGGGGCTACCCTTTAAAGGGGCAACCCACTTTGTCCCCAGAAACCCCACCAAATAATGACACAGACAATTTAAGTGTGGTTGCTCAGTTTGGCAATAATTTTACTCATTTGTCAAATCACAGTTCATAATATATGGTCATCTACCAATAACATTTCCACATTTCCATTTTTCATTTCTTCCCATTATATTTATATACAGTATATACATTTATGTTTCTTTTTGAATGCTACATGCTATCATCTCTTCTTTTCATCTTCTACCCCCGAGATGTACATCCTGGGGGGGCTCTGCCTCTTCCTTTTATGCTGTCAAGAGGTACGAGCGTACACACCGTACCCCTGCCTCTTGGATCTCCATGCTGTGTCCTTTGATTGTTTTCCCTTTTTTCTTTCCTTCCTTTCCTGTCTTCCTCCTCCTTTTCCACTAGTCCACCTCCAGCTTGTGATGGACGGTGGACTTCCGCTCATCAAAACTGTCTCCCCCCGTTCCTTCACCCCACCCTCTCGCCTTTCTCCTAGCCCTCCTCATCCCTCAGTCGCAGCCAAAGCTCCACAGCATTTCCTATCTCTGCATTAAATAATGTTAAACCTAAACCTGATAGGTGTACCCATCTCCCCTATAAAATTCATCCACCCATTCCAGAATACCATGCCGGATGACTACTCCTCCCATGCCCTCAATTAGTCTGCCCACATGGGCATTCATGAACTTCCTGGCCCTGTCTACTCCCTTGTGGCTCTCAGCCTGCCGCCATACCCTTCGGGGTGTGCTCTCTGACCAGGCCAGTGTGACCTCCGGCCACCACTCCTTTATCTCTTCCACATCATGTTTTATTTGGTAGTCTATGTCCAGCCAAGGCCTTGTACCCAGATCATTGCCTCCCAGATGTAGTACCAATAAATCCATCTGTTTATGCTCCTTCCTGAGCCCCCTGAGTTCTGGTAGCAGTTTTGCCCACTTCAGTCCCTTCCAACCTCTCCAAACCAACCAAACACAACTGCTTTCCCCCTTGTCTCCTGGTCGCCCATTTCTCCACCTAGTGTATAAATGAATGACCGCAGATCCATGCCTCAAGCCTCCAGGACCTCCCTGTATAATCCAAAATATAAACTGATTAGTCTCTTATGTCTTTCAATGCCCCATTCCCCCTCCCCCTTCTCCCCCATATGCTTGTACCTGCTAAGGGAAAGAAGAAAACATCATTAGTGTGTTAAGTTCCGTATTTACTTCTTATAACAATCCAATTTCCACCTACCCTTGTCCTGGATCTCTCCAGGACTGCTGCCCTGCACTGCCATGGTAGAGGTCGCTCCAATCCTAAAAGAGTAGGAGGAGTATCCTTCCTCTGATTCTCCCGGGCACCTTAGGCCTTTGTGCAGTACCGCTGTCACCTGATATCCCGACACTGGCCTGCCGTCCCCATGTATGAATAGCGCCATGCCGTTGCCCCACGGGCACTCTGCTATGTACGTGTGCAGAGCCCCTACCAGGCAAATGCTTGTATTAGGATGCTTCCTTATCCACACACTACTGCCCTGCCCCTGTTGATCTGTCCTTGATCTCCTCATAAAAATGGCAATTGCCTCCCCGGTCCACTCCAAATCCTCCCATTGTAGCCTCCCTCCCTCTCTCTTCTTGCCATGCCCCACCACTTCACTCACCCTGAATGCCCACCATACCTGGTGGCGTACAGGGCTTTGAACAGCACCGCTTCACCCCCCAAGCTGCAGACTTGGGGTAATAGTCCCATCAAATGCCCCATCAAAGTCTCTGATATTTGCTTTCTGCCATCCTGTCTCCTCTCCTGACCTCGCATCCATCCCTGCATCATTCTGTGTATCAGGATACTTTTTGTTGGGTCCTCCCAGCCCATCAAGGTACAAATCTGTCCTATCACCACCAAGTGCACCCCCATGGTTGCATGCACCATGTCTCACTGCCATCCTGCCACTACGAATCGGGCTACCTTTTCCCTTTTCTCTGCCCCACTTACCTGCCCGCCATCTTGTTCCTGGAATATTTGAAACGCCCTCCAAGAGGTTTCATAAGCTCTATGGATCCTGGGGCTCAGGAGTTGCAGAACAGTGCTGTGGCTCTCCCAATCCAATCGTCCATACGTACATCGGGATGGTGGTTCCACTGATGTCTGCTCCGGGTGCAACGGTCTGGAATTTGTCCATCTGCAATTGGGAGAGGCAATCAGCAATCACATTATCCACACCATCAATATGTTTGGCCCCAAATGACACGATCAGGGTCAAGCCCAAACATACCATCCTGCTTAAGACCCTCATGACCCTCTCTGTCTTTGTCCTCCTTTTATTCAGCACCTCCACCACTGCTTTGTTATCACTCCAGAAAGTCACCGTCCTGTTCCTCAATTGTCTTCCCCACACCAGCATCGCTACCCATATAGGGAAGAGTTCCAGGAAAGTGATGTCTGTCATCACACCTTCCCTTACCCACTCATTCAGCCATGCAGCCGCAAACCATTTCCCTTGGAAATAGCCCCCCATGCCTAATCCGCATGCTGCATCTGTGTACAGCTGGAGATCAGTATTGAATAATCATTCATCCTGCCAAAACGTTTGCCCATTGTACTGCTGCAGGAAATGCTCCCACATCACCATATCATCCCTGGTCCCCTTGTTAAGATCTACCCAATGGTGGGGCTATGACGCCTCCCTCGTTGTCCACGCCAGCCGCCATGTAGACGTGCGTCCTGGAGCAATGGCCTTGCATGCAAAATTCAGGTGTCCTAAAAGCTGTTGCACCTGCTGTAGCTTAACCCTGCTGTGGTCCCCCATTTTCCCCATCAATTCCCATAATCTCTCCACCGTCTTCCTTGGTAATCAGTATAGTTCCTGTGCTGTGTCCAACTCCAGCCCTAGGAACTTTATTGTTCGACTAAGACCTTCTGTTTTGTCCTCTGCTAGGGGGATTCCTAAATCCTGGCACAGTGCTTTGAAGTCATGCAGCATGGTCTCTGTCTCTTCTTCCCTGTCACCTATAAAAAGAAAATCATCTAGGTAGTGCACCACTGTCTGGTACCCATACAGTGTCTGGAAAGCCCACTGCACCCATGTACTGTACACTTCAAATGTGGCGCATGCTATGGAACATCCCATCGGCATGGCCTTGTCGAAATAATACTGCCCCTCTACCTGAAAACCCAGCAGATCCCAGTCTTCTGGCCTAAAAGGCAGTAAACAGAAGGCGGACTCTATGTCTGTTTTTGCCAACCAGGCCTTCTCCTTAGACCTGTTAAGCTGCACCGCGTCTTCCAAAATGGCGTATGTGACCCTACTGTCCTCTTCACCTATTGCATCATTGACTGACGTCCCTTCAGGGTATGATAGGTGATGTATCACCCGGTACTCCCCAGCCTGTTTCTTGTGCACTGGGCCCAGGGGGAAATCCTCAGGTTTGGTAAAGGCGGTTAGGCGAATGGCCCCTCCACTCTCCCCGCTGCCTCCTCTTTTGGGATTTTCTGTGCCAGTGTGGCTTCTTTACCTTTGGTGGATTTGAGGTTCCTTGCCACCATCGCCTCCCACTGTCCCTGAAACTGTAAACTAAAACCTTCACTGAAACCTGTTGATAATTTCCTAGCTACTTCCCTATCCGGGTAAGCCCCCAACCGTCTCTCCATTGTCTCCAATCTTATGGGGGTCTGTGCCAACCGGAATACCCCTCTCTCTGGGCCCGCAATTGTCCTGGTGTCGGGTTTGATAATTGTGACCCTTCCCCTCTCCCACTGCCCTCCCCCTGTTGCCCCTCCCCCATTGCTGCACCCTAAAGGAACCAGGATTAGCCCGAAAGGGCTGCTGGTAGGAGCTGTCTTGATTACCAGTGCCTTTTTCCCAGTTGTACCTGCACTTGGATGCCAGGTGATGTCCACTGCACTTAGAGCAGATGTGCCGGAATTGACAGTTGGGCCAAGAGCAAAATCTTTTGTTGTATCCCCAGCACGCCTTTGCCCCTGCCCCTCCTCGCTTGTCACCCTCTATCTCCTTCTCTGTTGGCCCAGTGTATATCTCCAGCCACCGGTCTATCTGCCTGGCATCCCACTTTACGTCCCTGAAATTCACCATTCTCTTCCTGAATTTCTCATCATACCTCTACCAACTGTGCCCCCCCCCCCTTCTTATATGCATTTTAAATTGTCGTGAATAGGTGAGGGAGTAGGTGGCTAATTCCAGGCAGCTTTTCAATGACTATAGCAGACGTAAAAAGTAAACCCGTGGACCAGTTGTCCCACGTTTTACCTTTCCCTGCTTTATTCTCTTCCCCTTTACCTAATAAAACCACTGCCGCTGCCACATCTTTCTTCTCAAAGCTATCTTTTTCTTCGTACTTGTCCATGGCGTCAACTTTCACAAGGGTGAATATGTCCACATACTCCCCTTTCCAGATTTTTTCTTTCACCATAGGGATGTGATCTGCCAGCCGTACCCCTGGGGCCCCTATCTCCTGCCCCATCATAGGGGTCCCGGTCAGCATCCCTGTCCCTACACCCACCCCCACCCCCTTTATCTCACCTAATGCCTTTTCAAATTGCCCCACCCCATTCTCCCCCATATTCTTAAGCATTTGCTCTACATATTCTTTCACACTACTTTCCATCATCACTACCTGTTTACCTGTTGTGTCTGTCAAGTCCGTCCCCAGCTGGGGCAATCCCGATGGGCTAGGTGTGAGTGTCAGCACCTGTGTTGGCTGCGCCGGCACTGGCGGGGGCAGCAGTGCCACTGGTGTGGAGGGTTCTGGCACTGGTGCTGGTACTGGCTCCAGGTTAAGCTCACCTCCAGCAGCCAGTTTGCCTTCTCTACTAGGTCCATCACTGTGCGGTAGCATTCCTCTTTGTTGGACTTGACTCTCTTTGGTGCCATCCTGTCACCTCTGGGGTACCTGACGAAACAACAAAATTGTTATATCAAAACCGGAGGCCTTCCCTTCTCCTGCTTGGGCCCTAGGCCTTGTTTATTGATCTCCCCAACAAAGCATCAACACACCCCTCTTTACTTTATTTTATGCCCCAGAACGTCACTCCACCAAGTAAGCACCCCAGCCCTTTTTGCTCCATGCACCCTTCTGCTAAGGCTTCCATCTCCCTTTGCTCAGCCCTCGGGCCCTCTGCACCTGCACTGCTGAAGGAGAGGGGATCCTTCTGTCCCTCTTGCCCCTTAAACCTGTTTCTTCCACCTTCTTTATAGGGGCGGCCGACGGATGTTCAACCACCGCTACTACGGAACCCTGTCTGAGTTTGTAGCAGTCCTTGCCTGCTCGTTGTCTGCTCCCCTGGCCTAGCCCCATGTGGCGATGGCATCTGACGCCATCCCACACAGTAGGCCCAGTTCTCTGTGTTTCTGTCTAGCCGCTCGCTCCTCTTCTTAAACTGCCCCTCTCCTGTACCAATCCTTCTTCCCTGGTACGAAATCCCCCATATTTGCTACAATTCCCCTCCCTTTCCCTTGTTCCACCAGACGTTGTCATCTTACTGCCCCCGTCCTCTGTACTGCGTGGCGATGACATCAGATGCCATCCCACATGGTAGGCCCCCGGCTCTGTCTCCCTTGGTTGCCCATTTCTGTCTTGCTTCCCAAATTCAGTAGCATTCAGCTCCTTTGCTTCTCCACCCCTCTCCCCCTTGTTTCCTTTTGCCTGTTCCCCGGGCTCTGTACCGCGTGGTGATGACGTCAGATGCCATCCCAAGCAGTAGGCCCGACTTTTCTAGCCTGGAATGATTTAATGATACATTGGCCCTGTTTTGTGAGGAATTGTCACCCTGGTATTATTTTATCCACCAAACCACTGGCTTTGGGCTTCCTCCAATGCTGTGTGCCGTCCCCAAAAAACTCACCTGTCCCACTGCCACTCCTAAGTGGCCCCCTTTGTCCATCCATGTGGGCTTTCAGTGCCCTTCTCCCCTCGATCTATGGCCAAAAACTGCCCATTCATGGGCCTTCCTCACTCCACAGTGCTCCGTAGTGTCCCTAGCCAGCCACAGCCTCCACAATCTAATGACTCTCGTCTGCCTGTCCAGAGCTCGCAATCCTCCTGCCAAGGGGGCAGATGCACTACCAACTAAGCCATACATACACCCCTGTCTTGCAGTTTGTATCACAAAACAAAAACCCTGCCATGCTGCTCAGCGAATTTTCTTCTACAGGTCTGGGTGGACATACATCCCTGGCTGTGGCTTGCTGACTTGTACCAAAATGCCGCTTGCTATACCCGACTAACATTTCCTCGCTCTGCTAAGGCAATTCAATCTCTGTCCTTACCATGCTTCCAGCGACTCACCCGTTTACTCACATATGAGGATGTCTCCAGATCCACTCGCTTGTCTTCTGTATCAAAATCCTTTTTTTTTGTAGTACAATTGTTACTGGTAGTCTTATACCCTTCCAACTCAGAATACCCTAAATTCCCTAAGCCTGCTGACTCACTAATTCCTTGCCAAAACTGACGTGCTTCCAAGATTAGATTTAAAAAATTCTTGGAGCAACTTTGTGAGCTCTATCTGCTGTGCAGCCCTTTATGAGAGGCCCCCTTTGTGCCTCCCCCGGCTCCATGGTCAAATCTCTTGCTGCCACCTCATTGCTCCCACCCTCCCATCTCTGCCCCTTTGTGACCTCATCTGGTCCTCCCCCACTGAGGTCTGATGTCCCTGGGTCCTCCCCCGCTACATGAGCTTCCACACTTATTTGTTGAGGACTGGGTACAATGGGGTCTACCCTTTAAAGGGAGCAACCCACTTTATGCACTCCTCCCCATGCATTATTCAATGTGTTGTATACATAGAGTAATAGAAAGGGGAATGTGTATTACAAGGCTATAATACCATCAAGAGGTTCTGGGAAACATGTGAACCTCAAGACTGAAGCCCGAGAGGTTCCAACATGTCCCCAGAACCTCAAGATGGTTTTATATCCAAGTAATCACAGCCCACTATCTTTCATTTTTTGTAATATATGTATTGCTATGGACACTGCAATGTCCACACACCTCTAAAGCTCAAAACTGCGTTCTGATTGGTTGTTGCCATGTTTTTTTAAATAATTATTTAGGGAAAATGGTTGCGTGTTTATGCGAGGGGGTCAGGAAGGAGCTCCATAGAAAGTGAATTGTCAGCTCATTAGTCAGGTACAAGCTGGAGTGAAGAGGAGATGGCAATTACCACTTCATGACTCCAGGTAACAGACTTAGGAGAGCATTTGGTTGCATGTTTTTAGAGTGCCATTTCATTATTTTCTTGGTTTTCGGTGAAGTGGTAAGTCGTCTTTTACTGTACGCCATGGTTACAGTGAAAACTGGTTCCAGCTGTGCACGAGACAGTCGTGTGCTTGTGCTCTTCTGTTTCTGTGATAATACTATCGTTCAGAACTCCAAATGATTATATTACAGGCTCCAAATGATAGTATTGTGGCGCAGAAACAATACTATTATCACATTGGTACTGTGCTATTATGGGGGATTTTTTCATATGCTTTTCTGTAGCATTATTTCAATGTATCCATATATTGCAAATAGAATATTAGATAGGGACTGTGTATTACAAGGCTATATTAACATTGATAGGTTTTGGGGACACTGGAACCTCAAGAGCGAAGCTCAAGAGGTTTCCATGTCCCCAAAGCCTTGAGATGGTAGTATAGCCTTGAAATACACAGTCCCCTATTTGTTATTTTTTTTAATATATGGATCCAAGGAGTTGTCAGTGTTTTATAACAATGTGGTGCTAAACAGGCAGGGTGCTGCAGTGTGAATGCATGTGTCTTTAAGGGAGGTGCTTGACAGGAGTTGCTATGGACTCCAGAATGTGAAGACACCCCTGAAACACCCATTGTGTGTTTCTATTGGTTCTTCTTGTGTTTCTTGAATAATTATATCAGAAAAATGGCGGCGTCTCTATGCCTGTCTGTGGGAGTGAGCGGTGCAGTCATCGGAAGGGTAGGAAGCAGAATGAACAGGAGAGAAGGTTAGATGTTTGCCTTTTAGGCTATGTGGCTGCAGCTTAGATTTTTTTGGTTTTGGGTAAGCGAAGAGTCGACTTTTACTGTCAGCAACAGTTGCACTGAAAGCCAGCTCCCGCTCACCACGAGGCAGGGGCGTAGCTACAAGGATGCAGGGGGTGCAGTGGCACCCAAGCCCATGAGGTTTGAGGAGCCCAAATCATAATTTTGATGTTTATTCGAAACTGGGGAGGGGCCCTATAACATCGCCTTGCACCCAGGCCCTCTGGGAATTTATTTATTTATTTTATTTATTTGAAATTCGGAGACACTTTTGAGTCATAGACTCATTTACAAAGGATCCACGTCACAGAGATAAGGTACAGACTGACATAACTAACAATAGATCAGTGATTAAAGTTCAGATTAATTTACAGTGAGCAGTAGCAAACATTCAAATACAATGAGCAGTAAACATTCAAATACTAGGGATTACTTAGTGAATGTCCTAACATAACAGGTAATGTAGATAGGAAACAAATTCTAATATCATCTGCTTAGGCTAAGAAGCAGGCAGGGGAGGTGGTAGATTCAGGCAAGGGGCCATGGTCAGAGGCAATCATAAGCTTAAGAGCAGACGCAGGGTCTTGAGGTCAGGAGATGTTCCCTAAGGTGGGTTTTGAATGGCCCAAGTCTAGGTTAATTTGTTAAGGAGGCGAGTAAGATGTTCATCCATTGAGGGGCCCTATAGTTGAAGGACCTTTGGAATAGGGAGGTCCGGCAGCCAGGCACTGAGTGGAGGGGCTTGTCAGAGCTACGAATGTACTGCACCTTGCATTCTGGGTTGACTAACGGGGCTAGTCCAGAGGGGGAGAGACCCAGGGCAATTTTTTTGCCATGAGGCAGGTGTGGAACCTGATTCTGTTGTCAAGGTTGAGCCAGCCGGTATCATTATGAAGTGAGCAGGTGTGTGTGAGACGGTCACAACCCAGGATAAGGTGGCAAGTTTTATTTACAGAGAGGTGAAGTCTATCTAGGGCTGTGGTGTTTGCTGCTCTATAGATCAGTAAGCTGTAGTCCAACAGCGAGAGAACCATAGAGGAGACAGCAAGCCTGAGGGCATCTGGGGTGAGACAGTGTTTGAAGTGGTACAACAGTCCCAACCTGATATTTAGGGACTTGGATAGGTGTCGAATATGAATGTGGAAGTTAAGTGCAGGGTCCAAGGTGATGCCCAGGTATTTAAAGGAGGCCACTTGCTCTAGAGGGGTCTGGTTTGAAGTTAGAACTGGTGGGCAAAGCTCCTTTCTTGCATTCTGCAGGTGGGAGAAAAGCATAAATTTGGTTTTTGAATAGTTTAGAGTAAGGCGCTGAGCAGCAAACCAATTTTCAGCACAGCTATAGGTGGCCTGGAGGGAGCAATGGAGATGAAAGGGGTCGGGGTTGGAGGAAAAAAGGACAGCATCATCCGTGTACAGTAATAGATTGCTGGGGCAGGACATGGGGAGGGAGTTGAGGAAAAGGCTGAAGAGCAGCGGCCCGAGAATGGACCCCTGAGGAATGCCAGAGAGGACAGGCAGACTACTGGATAAAGGTGTTCCCAATTTTGACCTACTGGGACCAGTTCCTGAGGTAGTCTGAAAACCAGCCCATCACATCATGGGAGAAGCCCAGGTTGGCCAAGGTGGTAAGTAGGAGGGAGTGGCTGATGGTGTCAAACACCTTTGTGAGGTCAATGAATATGGCACCAGTGATGTGACCCTTGTCCAACACAGAGTGTATGTGGGTGGTAAACTCAAGAAGGACAGTGGTAGTGCTGTGCCCTTTGCAGAAGCCATGCTGTTGTTTACAGAGTAGGTTGTATTTGGAGAGGTGGTCAGTGAGTTGATCCGACACAGTCTGCTCTAAGGCCTTGGATAGGGGTGGGAGTATGGAGATGGGGCGGTAATTATTGGTATTGGATAGATACCCACTTTTAAGGATAGGGGTAATGGCAGCGATTTCCACTTGAATGGGAATTTGCCTAGACACAGAGAGCGGTTTAAAATGTGAGTTAGCGGGTATAGGACCTCCCAAAGGATGAGTCGAAGGAGCTTCACATCTAGGGAGTTGCTGCTGAAGGAAGAATGGCTCAGAGCTTTAGTGAGATACGGCTCCACAGATTTGGGAGTAATTTGTCATAGGTAGAAAGGGGGCTCTGGGGGTAGGGGCGCTGGAAGAAAATGGGTCAAAGAAATTAGGGGGGAGAACATGGTTGAGGTTTGAGAAGGCGTTATTGAAAGTGTCAGCAATTTGGGTGGGGTCAGAGGTCAAAGACCTGTGTACCAAGACCTGATCAGGAACAGATTTATGGTCTTTTCCACAGATTTCCTTAATGTTGTTCCAGAACAAACCCCCTGAGCCCCAGGAGGTGGTTAAGGAGGATTTATAATAATCTGCTTTTGCTTTTCACATGGCGCAGGTGCACCTGTTCTGGGCCTCTCTGTACTTTTGCCTATCGAGCAAGAGGCCAGACTCATTGGAGAGATGCCACAGTGAGTCCCTTGCCCACATCAAGGCCAAGAGGTGATCAGAGATCCAAGGCACAGTATTGCCTCTGACCATTCTTTTGGTGAGAGGGGCATATTTGTCACATATATTGTTGAAGACCAGGGTGAAGAGGTCACGTGCTCTATCAGGGTCAAGGGAATTAGTGACGAATGACCAGTCCAACACACTGAGGTGTGCTTTAAGAAGTGTCAGCTTACCAGGGCCTGGTTTGCCTGCGTTATTAATTTAGTAAAAGATCTAGGAGCTTTGTAAGTCCAGTAACAGAGAAGAGGGGAGTGGTCACTAAGTACATCTGGGAGGATGGTGACATTAGTGATTTTGTGTGGACGATTGGTGAAAACAAGGTCAAGCAGAGAAGAAGACCCTGTGCGCAGGTCCCGATGGGTGGGAGACGAGACTACTTGGGATAGGTCTTGGGCTGTGGCTGCATCCATGAGCAGTGAAGCGTCCCTACCTAGCCAATTGATATTGAAATCCCCAAGTATAATCTTTTCTACGTGAGATGGGAGGGTGTCCAGATAGGACAGTAATGAAAGGAAGGACACCTTTTGGTCTTTGGGTGGACTGTAGACAACAGTGATCAGGAGCAGGGTTAGAGAGCATCCTAAAGTTAGTTTAAGTGTGAGTGCTTGTGGCCCTGGACCCAGTGTAGGGGTGGGGAGCAGCTGCTCATGTAGTATAGCCTTGCTGTAAATAGCGCATCTACCCCCACATTTACCCGTCCAATCGACGCAGTAGAGGTTATAGTCGGAGAGGGTCATGGATGAGTCGGGGATCCTAGGATTAAGCCAGGTTTCGCTAATGGCTATGACATCGGGCTGATGCTGAAGAACCCAGCCCTAGAAGGAATCCCACTTTTTTAAGAGACTGCAGACATTAAGGGAGGCAATACAAAGCCCACGGGCAGGGGGTTGGATAGATAGTTGGGTTGCTGGGGGCCCAGGATTAGGGTGGACATTACCTGACATAAGAAGGAGGAGGAGTAAAAACCTGAGTACAGCGTACTAGGACCTATTTTTACTGTAGTGAGCTCGCCTTTCTGATCGCACAGGGGTTGAGAAGGTGGAAATGGGGAGATGGAGGATAAGGGGGGTAGCAAGTAGGAGGGGTTGAAATGAGGGAAGGGGGGACTGCACCAGAGGTAGAGGATGGTATGGCCGGCAAATGAAGCAAGGCAAAGCTAGCGTGATACGCCTAGGGCGGTGCTCATAGGTGGCAATAACAGTGGAGAAGGCAACATGCTTTGGTACATCCACAGAGGCTGGGAGGGAGAAAGGGGCCTCCCGAGCGTTAGAAGGAAGCCAGACATCCAGGCTGTTGTCAGGCCCAAAGATGGGGAGGGTATTTGTGAAACATAATGGTTGGGGGGGTCAGGTTAGTGGGTAATAGAGAGAGTAGCTGGAGAATTAAAGGAAGCATTCTGGTGAATAAGGGTAGTCCTAAGAAGCAGGATTAAGCCAGAATGCAAAATAGCAGCCACTAGTGGTGAATGTGTATAAGATGCAGATGGAGATGTGGGCTGATTGGTTCTCAGCTTACAACTACCACTCCCCTACCACCTCACTGATACCCTAACTGCCCAAACACCCCCAGCATACTCACTCAGGAATTTTTACTCCCGGCTCCTGCTAGTCCCTAACATGTCGACCTCTGCCGGCCAGTTGGCTTTCAGAGCTCCCATGCCCAAACTATGGAACTGTCTGCCTATGGACATTCGGCATGCTCCCTCCTCTAGGCAAATTAACTCACTCCTCAAAGGACACTTCTCATCCAATTGCCCATGCAGACCAAACTCACACTAGTTCAGGTACTAGCCCTCCAACTGGCTCCTATTATGGTACTCCCAATAACTATCTCAGATTCTGGTGATAGTATTCATTTGCACCGCATAGTATTTTTACTGCCGTGAATTACCTAGATTGCTCTAGTTGCTTGCTGTGTTGCATTCTGTATTTATATTGTACATAGCTATATATATATATGTAGTTAACTTTTTGTACTTATTTTGGGAAATGTCTGTACTTTGAATTTTGTATGTATCCTCCCATCCCCCACACACCCCAGGATGCATCTGGAATCGAGCGGTAGTCTGCTCAGCATGCCTTCCTGGTAAAACTTTTAAATAAATAAAATATAAGGCCATGCCAACCAAGGGTAGTGGTGGGGTTGGTGGGGAGCCAATGCTATGCATTGGTGGGGCCAGATAATTCAAATCTGTAGAGTGCTGGAACAGAGGGGCTCCTTGTGGCAAGCCACGCACATACCTGGCGATAGTTAGGGGGTGGGGGAGGGTGCCTTGCTTCCCGCGCCCTCTCGACCTCAGGGACCCTCGGTTGGATGTGATCTGTGAGCTGTGGAGGAAAGCACAGGGAGGTAAGAATTTATATTATGGGAGTGGAGTGCAGGGGAGGGGTGTGGGCAAGGACAAAAAACGCTCAACACTAACCGAGTCTCAAGTCAGATTAAAACGCTCAACAGTAACCAAGTCTCAAGTCAGATTAAATGGACTAGGAAAGAACCGACTGCTGGAACTGTTCTTGAAATTCTTGCAGCCTCAGAGACTCTCTTTTATTTGTTTTTTTTGCTCTGTTTTAAATAATACAAGTGCCACAGCATCGGAATAGCTCCAACTTGTGCATTCGGGACATTGAATTAGCCCTTCACAAACATCCAATTGTAATGCAGGGAATGGAGGTTTCTGTGCTCAGGAAGCAGCACGCTTACAAAGAATTTATGAGTATGCCACAGCAGGGGAAAATCCTAAAGCACAGTGGAATACAGCACACATTAGTACTTTACACTAAATTATAAGGTCCTAAATGCAGTTATAAAGCCATCATGCCTTAGGGCAAAAAATTGTTTTACGCTGGATTATAAGGTCCTAAATGCAGTTTTAATCTTAAAGCACATCCGAAATAAGGCCATTTGTGTCTTAGGGCATACAATTGTTTGACTAAAAAAAAACTACCACCAATCCTGTGCTGACAGTTACAACTTAAGGCAACAAAGCAAGCAGCAAAATGGTGCCAAGTCCAGGATAATTCAAATCTGTTGAGTGCTGGAACAGAGGAGCTCCTCATGGCAAGCCGCACACATACCTGGCGATAGTTCAGTGGGGTGGGGGAGGGCGTCTTGCTTCCAGTTGATATGCTACTGCTACGAGGCATTCTTGTGCTTGCGCTGTGATGTTTATGTGATAATACTATCATTCAGAGCACCAAATTATAGCATTACAGTCTCAGAACTATAGTATTATCACTTTTCAATGATGCTAGTATCACTTCTTGAGCGATAGCATTATGGGCATTTTTTTGCATACTTTAGTATGGTATTAAAAAGGCTTATCCATATATTAAAAAACAGTATAGCATGTTACAAACCTGTTATATAAAATAAATTAAACAATACCTTTTATATACTTTATTTTGCACTCATCTGCAACCCACAGTGATGATGTCTGCTGTTTATTTTTGTTTCCAAATCCATTAAGGTGGTGCCACATTTCATTTTTTTCACCATGTTACTATTGAAATTCTGTGACTTGGAGTCAGCTGCAATGTTTTCAGTGGCTCATAAGGCCTTTGGTATTCAAATACAGCTGAGAAAATTGAAGAAAACTTATGGCAGCCATATTTAATGGTGTTCGCCATTAATCATTTCAAATCTACTAAGAATGTTAAAAATGGGGAAAAGGGGCAATGTTGTTAATGGCAAAAATTCAGTGGGGGAGCCCACACCATTGTAGGATTTTACATACTGTACCTGACAGGGGTCTGGGGACACACTTCTTTATTATTTCATGCATTTTTACACTTTATTTAGTCTGTTTTATGCCTATAAGGAGGAACAGTACATGTTAATTAGGAACAGTCCTTCCACACTTTGATCCTGGAGTTAGACATTGTATGGCTTTAACACTTTCTCAGACTTTTAAATTTCACTACTGGAAAGTTGAGTTCCCCTGGATTCCCTCACATTTCAAGCAGTGAAAAGGAGCATTTTAGGAGAAAATGGGTAATCTAAAAAGGACCACTATACCCCCATGGAAACCCAATGGGGAAATATTAGACCCCCAGAAAACTGGAAACTTGGGGGGGCTAGTGAAGACTGACACATCTCTCCAAGATAGCTGTGCCTGGTGCCACCCCCAAAGGTTTCCATTTGTGCCAGCCAGCGCTAACTGAATTGTGCCACTCACTCCCTCCCTCCCTCATGCTTTGTGCACCCGGTTGTGAATTGTAGTTTCAGGTATTGGTGCTTTGCTGTTGGCACAATTTACACTTTTTGCACAACCCCGATTACAGTTCAGAATAAGACCCCTCATACCTACTTATGAGAGATTGTTCTTGATAGATAGTTAAGGTGCCATTATGACCAGAGTATGAAAGGCTCGTCAAAAATGTGCAAGCTCTAACTTATGGGCTAATACCATACAGTATATGTGTACATGTTATACCCTGCAAGTGTTTTTAGAGTATGTGGGCAAGTCAACAAATGCTTGTTCACTGTTCTTACTTTCTCTACTTTAGCCAATCAGGTTTTACTAGGAGTAAAGGCATTGCCATTCATTCATGCCATTACAGAGATGGACACTGAACAGAGCAGACGCTCTGTACTGGGAGACACTTTTCTTTGTTACAGGTTGCATTAACCCAGAATTTTTCTGTGTGCTAGTGGAGAAAGGAGCAGGTGGGGCCAGAGGGAGTTTGAGTGGGGGGAGGGTCTTTTTATAATTATGTGAAAAAATAAGATCTGGTCTGGTAAGGATGGCAAGGGGACTGTGTTTGGCGTGATGGTGGGGAAAGGGTATATAATGCACTAGTAAGTAACAGAGTACATTATATTTATCATGAATTCACAAGGGTAGGGAAGGGGGAGGAGGGAGCTAGTGGGAGAATGAGAGGGAACTATGATTTAAAAAAAAAATCCAAAACTAGTATGCTCTACCCTTGTTTTATTCACAGAGTTCAAGTACATTTCTGATGAGGGGTGCTACTGGTTTTGTGGCAAGTAGAGATGCAGTGAATTATTAATCTGCCCACGAAGTGGACGCGAAGTGGGCACTTCATGTCCGTGGAGCACAACGTGAAGTGGGCCCTGTAAAGTGCTTATTTCACATTATTAATTCCACTTCACATTCTCATTATGCCTTAACGCGAAGTAAAGCAAAGTGAGAAGAAAATAGGCACATCACATGGCTTGCAGTACTGTAAGTCACATGCTTTAGCCAGGCAGGAAGGAAGTGAGTCAGAGAAGCAGTTTCACTTTCTCTTTTGCATTTGTAGAGGGAGAAAGCAAAATTGTGAGAGGAGAGGAGTTTGCTTGGCTTTCGTTTCTTTTTACTGCCAGAACCAAAACAAATAAACAGCTTATTTAAAAGCTATTTTATTTAGTCTTTGTATTGTCTTAGTGTTTTTTTTGTTAGTGAATTTTTTTGTATAAGTTTTGTTTTGTTTTGTTTTGTGTGTGTGACTGACTGTGTGTGTGTGTGTGTGTGTGTGTGTGTGTGTCCACTGTCTGTGTGTGTGTGTGTGTGTCATCCTGTGGACTCAGGAGGATGGAGGGTCACGTTGGAGAAGGTGAGTCGCTGGCCCGTGGGTGCGTTAGGAGAGGAGTGAGGACTTGTGGGGGGCAGGGCGGTCGTGTGATGTTGGACCACTCCAGACTCCTGGCCAGTGTTACTTCCCCCACGGAAACAACAGGAGCAGCAACAGCAGCACCAGTGCCACCGGTGGCTGTTGCACAGCCACCTTCTCCGCCACTACCACCCACCCACCACTAGCAGCAGCTGTTGGGGCTCCAGCAACACCCCCTCCACCACCTCCACAGCCACAGGAGGTGGCCCTGGCAATTGTAGGTGGGGGTGGGACTCGTGCCCAATGTGTGCGGACTGTGTCTGGTCCCCCCCTCTACTCCCCAGTGTGGGTGTTTTTTAATTGTGTTGGGGGGAGACAGGACAGTGGTGGAGTGCCATGTGTGTGGTGTGCCGGTGCACCGTGGACCCTCTGGGACACATTTGGGGACCGGTGGCCAGTGCACCATTATACTGAACCACCACAGGGCAGAGTGGCAGGCAGTGGCTGAGGGTGCTGCTGGGGTGGGAGATGTGCCTCACAGCAGTCACCACCACAGCCAGAGGAGGAGGGCTACTACATCAGCTGCTCCACCACCACCACCACCACGGCCACCACAGCCACTAGCACCACCCTGTCCACCACAAGCCCCACTACCTGGATTACCCACTGCAGTGGACCCCGCCACAGTCCCTGAAAGCCAGTCTGACCTCAGCCTGGTGTGGGCAGCGCTTGAGGAAAACAATGCGTGCTTCAGTGCTTTGGAGCAGCAGGTTAACAGAGTGGAAGCACAGCAGCAGCAAATACTTTCAATGCTGCACCTGCTGCTGGACCACCATGGCATCCGACAGCCATAATAAGTCAGGGATTGTTTTCTGCCCCCACACACCCACCGCACCCTGACCCCACCCACTACTGTGTTGTACTTTTTTGTTTGTTTTTGTTTGTTATTGTATAATCATACACATTTTCCCTTCCAGGGGAATCTTTCTTGCACCACATAGTGCAATACATTTTTGTGAAAACCAGGCAAAATTTCATTACAGTGTGTCAAGTGACAGAGGAATTCCCATTCTAAAAATCTGCCCAAATTCTGCCTCCCTTCTCAGCAATATTAGGATGTGATGGCAGGGAGAGCACGTGTGCGTGCTCCTTAAAGTAAATATCTGATTGTCCAGCAGGTTTCCGAATGTTTCTTTATGTAATAATGGTCAGTTTGTGGTGAAATGTGTGGACACGTTTCCAGTAAGAAGATCCTTGTTAGTGTAAACATCCCACATTTCACCACAAAGTGAACCTTATAACATAAGGAAACATTGGATGGGATAGCTGCCAGACATTCACTATAGTGGAGCATGTACCTGCGCTCCCCCTGGCATCACGTCCTAACGTTACTGAGAAAGGGTGGCAGAATGTGGGTGGCTTTTATGATTGGTAATTCCTTCGTCATGTGACTCACTGTAATGAAATTATGGGTGGTTTTCGCAGAAATATATTGCACTCTGTGAAGCAAGAAATATTCCAGTGGTAGTAATGACCCCACATATTAGTTTATGTGCATCACCATAACTATGTAATGTGGTGAATGTCTGTAAAGCAGCAGTGCAACAATCTGTGGATAACTCTGACCTATATTTTTTAATGCTATGCTACAACTTCCTTTACTTACATCCTGACTGACTGGAATGATACAATAATTCGTAGTAGTTGAGTCTGCTGTACTACCGTTTTTCATGTGTGAAATAATGAAAGCAGCATTCCTTTTAAATTGGTGCTTACCAGGTCTTTGTCATTGTTTTCCTCTGCTTTTCTCCATCACATCAATTAGTTGTCATATATCACTTTGTTGTTAACAGTTATGCATCAGGCAGTGTTTTTTGACACCAGGGAACAATAGTTATTGAAAAGCAGCTGCAAATAAATACAAAGCTGGTCCGAACAATATTGGAAGATGTGCTCATTTTTTTTCATACATGAAAAAAAGTAGTCAAATAAGTAAAGCAGACATAAATTGTGAGAAGAATTGTATCATTCAAGTCACTCATGACTCGGAAGTAAGTAGTGGTGGCTGTGGCAATGTAAAGTACTTCAGAACTGTGAGGACATTCTTGCAATTCTGCTTTAATTGTAAAAATAATAGTATGACATCATGAGCTCACAGCAACAATCACAGAACACATAAAAGTGGCACAGAGTCCCCAGACTTTTTCTGCAGGCCCAGAATGCATCCTCCTTGTGTGCATAAAATTGACAAGTGGTAACAAAGTGAAATGAGACTGTTTCAGCACGTACAAAGTCCCCCAGAATTTATTACGCCGTCATTCAGTGCCCCTAAAATGATGACCGTGAGAGAACTGTTGCTGGTCCAATGTGTGCCGCGATGCGAGCAAATGCAATGTGATCATCTCAACTGGATGGAAGGGTGCCTTTGTCTGCACACTAATAGTAGCCTTGGTGAATTGATATATATAGATATATATTTCTCTAGTTTGTAGGTGAGGGGTATTGATAGGGACATATACTCATGGTATTGTTCTGTATCACAGGTCACAGATACTGTTGGTATGCACATTCCAGTGCTCGATTAGAACTTTATGTGTAGAAATTTGCAATGGATAACTGTCAAGCACATGAAGGTAAGTAATTTTCTTTTTTGGGTGGGGGAAGCATATTTGGAGTTTTGTCTGTAATGGTTACATATTTTCTTACTTCTTCACAGATTTCATCTGCATCCTTTTCGAGTCTGGTGTGATGGTCATGGTCATCTAATTAAATGACTTCTGCATGTTGCATGTGCGCCCCAGCCTGGGGGGGGCCTGATGTAGAAGAACTTGTTTGGATAAGGCCACTTTGTCAGAACAACAAAGCATCTGGAGGTTTCCTAAAAAAAGAAATAAATGACTTCTTACAACTTAATTGTTATGTGTCCCTCCCTGGTTCTCAAATCTCAATCCATAAAGTCAAGTTACATTTCAAAGACACATTTTGACAACTAACACAACCTGTTGTGTGCAATATTTGCTGCAGTCTTTACAAAACAATGAAACGGATGAAATAAGATGTTCATACTTGCCAGAATGGATTTCACATGGATATTCCATCGGTTCCTCTCTGTACAGTACAGCTACAGTATCATTCCCAATGAGTTTTAGCAATGGAGCCTTTTTTTTTGTTACCCTGTAAAAGAAACAAAAGAAGTGTACTGTATGTGTTTTACCATTGCGGCTCTGAAAAGCTACAGAAAACAAAACATGCAACTAAAGGAAGTGAGGCAGCATAACAAACATGAGTACACATACTCACTTTATGGTTTAAATATTAAGAAGCTGGTGGTGGTAGTCCATGGGGGCATACAGACTCATGGTGGCAGACTTGGATAACATCAGTCCCAGTGGTGATCTGTGGGGAGCACACAGAATCACGGTGGCAGACTTGGATAACATCAGTCCCGGTGGTGGTGGTGGTCCGTGGGGGCAGACAGACTCATGGTGGTAGACTTGGATAACATCAGTCCCAGTGGTGGTGGTGGTCTGTGGTGGGCAGACAGACTCATGGTGGCAGACTTGGATAACATCAATCCCGGTGGTGGTGGTCCATGGGGGGCAGACAGACTCATGGTGGCAGACTTGGATAACATCAGTCCCGGTGGTGGTGATGGTCTGTGGGGGGCAGAAAGACTCATGGTGGTAGATTTAGATAACATCAGTCCCAGTGGTGGTGGTGGTCCGTGGGGGGCAGACAGACTTATGGTGGCAGATTTGGATAACATCAGTCCCAGTGGTGGTGGTGGTGGTGGAGGTCCATGAAGGCAGACAGACTCATGGTGGCAGACTTGGATAACTTCAGTCCCATTGGTGGTGGTGGTGGTGGTCCGTGAGGGGCAGACACACTCATGGTGGCAGAATTGGATAACATCAGTCCCAGTGGTGGTGGTCCATGGGGGGCAGACAGACTCATGGTGGCAGACTTGGATAACATCAGTCTCGGTGGTGGTGGTGGTGGTCCATGGGGGGGCAGACAGACTCATGATGGCAGACTTGGATAACATCAGTCCTGGTGGTGGTGGTCTGGGGGGGTACACCGCCTTTTAAGTACTGCAGTTAAAACCTGCCAATATTAACCACATCATCATCCTCATAAAGAAAACTGCCCTCACAGTCATCGATGTCTGAAGTCTGACCACTGGGAAATTCTTTCTCCATTGTGTCATCATCTACGTCAGTGGTGGGCCGTTTCAGGTAACCGCTGCCAGTGCCACCAGGATGATCCATTTCCACATCAGCAAGACCACCATGACTAGGCAAGGGTATGAATATAGAGGTTGCAGTCTGTGATGGTATGTGCCTCTCATTCATTTTAATGAATGTTAGCAAACTGACATTTGCAGGAGACAGGTTTGTCTGACGATCCCTGACTACTGCACCTGCTGAGCTGAATACCCTCTCAACACTTACACTGGAGGGTGGGCATGTGAGGTACTTCAGTGCCAATGTAGTCAGCTCTGGCCATTCACAGACCTTTCCACTCCAGTACAAAAGAGGATCTTCACTTATTGTCAGATGCCTGTTTTCAGACAAATATGACTCAACCATTCTCTGTGCCATACTAAGTCCAATTGTTGATGCATCATCCTGTTCTCCCGAATCATTTATTTCACAAATACCCACTTGAGACAAAGCCTCCCCAAAGTGGGTTGATGCCACCCACTTTGGATGACAGACTACCTGGAACTACAGTTCCCTTCCCTTTGTAGGATATGCTTGATGGTCCTCCAGGTACACCTTCAGCTGGATTATGCTGCTGAGGTTTGCTGACCTTGGCTCTTGACTTCTGTGCCCCATGAACCAAGCACACCAGTTGATCACTGATATTTTTTACCTGTTCAAGCCCTCCCTCCAGTACTGATGCAACTCCACGTTTGCATCAGGGGTCCAGCATTGTTGTTATGGCAAAGTTGTCACTACGCTGAATGCTCACAATGTGACGATTATGGTCAAATACTGTCAGCATGTGTTGCAGCAACATACTGCTACCACCGTCTCCGGCAACATCAAGGCTATGCCGTATATTCACCAATGTCAGAATACTTGTATTCACAATGGAAAAGCAGGGGGAAATACCTAATCTGGTCAATAGAAGCACTCTGGATGGGGGGGTGATATTAGTCCTTTCACAGAAGAAAGGGTTCTGAAAGAACTCCAAAAACTGAAGGTGGATAAAGTAATGGGGCCTGATGGGATTCACCCCAGAATTTTAAAAGAACTAAGGGAAGAACTAGTAACACCACTGACTACCCTTTTTAATAAATCATGGGAGGATGGGTGGTACCTGAGGACTGGAGGAGGGTGGATGTGATTCCCTTCTAAGTGGGAGCAAGACAGAGGCAGAAACTACAGACCTGTCAGTTTGACCTCAGTGGTAGGGATAATGATGGAATCACTTGAAGGAGAAAATTGTTGAATGCCTAGAGGTCAGTGGGGCACAGGACCCAAGGCAGCATGGATTCACAGCGGGAAGGTCATGTCAGACAAATCTAATTGGTTTCTTTGACTGGGTGACCAAAGCAGTAGACCAGGGAGGGGCTGCGGACATGGCCTACCTAGACTTTAGCAAGGCATTTGACACAGTCCTACACAAAAGATTAATAAACAAATTAGCCAGCCTGGGAGTGGGTCCTAGGGTGGTAGTCTGGGTAAAACACTGGTTGGACAACAGGACACAGTGGAAATAGTAAATGGAGTCCACAGCAAAGAAAGGAGGGTTACTGAGGGTACATGCAGGGTTCAGTACTGGGGCGGCCTTTTTAATGTCTTTATAAGTGACATTGCAGAGGGACTGGAAGAGAAAGTATGTCTCTTTGCAGATGACACAAAGATCTGCAACAGGGTTGATACACAAGGTGGGGTAGAAAGGATGAAAAGGGACTTGGCAAGGTTGGAGGAATGGTCAAATGTATGGCAGCTTAGATTCAATGCAAAGAAGTGCAAAGTAATGCACCTGGGAAACAAAAACCCAGGGAAGAGTACACAATGGGGGTGAGATACTGACAACAACAAAAATGGAAAGGGACCTGGGGGTAGTCATATCAGATGACCTAAAGGTGGGCCAGCAATGTGAGAAGGCAGTAAGGAGGGCTGGGGGATACTGGGATGCATACGGAGAGGCATCACCAGTAGAAACAGGAAGTTGTTTGCCCTCTGTACAGACAGTTGGTAAGACCACTTGAGTACTGTGTATGTCTGGAGACCCCATCTCAAAGACATAGACAGTGGAGGCTGTCCAGAGGAGGGAGAACTAAAATGATGCAGGGTCTGCACCAGAAGACATATGAAGAAAGACTAAAGGAGCTTAAGATGTATAGCCTCGAGGAAAGGAGGGAGAGAGGGACATGATAGAAACTTTCAAATACCTCAAGGGAATCAACAAAGTCCAAGAGGGTAGCATCTTTCAGAAAAAGAGATGTGCAAGAACAAGGGGGCACAATTTGAAGATCGAGGGGGACAGCTCAGAGGTAAGGTGAGGAAGTATTTCTTCACAGAGAGAGTTGTGGATACATGGAACAGCCTTCCTGAGGAAGTCGTAGAGTCAAAAACAGTGGGGGAATTCAAGAATGCATGGGACAGACATAAGGCAATTCTAGTGGGGGAAGGAGGAAGTAGGCTGTTGGTTAACTAGGATCTGCAGCTTATCCATTAGGTAGGGAAATGGGCAGACTAGGTGGGCCAAGCGGCCCTTATCTGCTGTCATATTCTATGTTTCTATGTCTGCCTCAGCACCTGCAGCAGTGGAATTGATTGGCTAATGGAGGCAGACTCACCACTCACTGCCTGTGTGGCATGTTCAAAAGGCCTCAAAATTGTTATTACAGAGTCCATGAGGTGCCACTGCTCAGTCGTCATAGTCATGGAGGCCCCGGAACTGTCAGGGCTAGTGTGCATAACAAGATATTCTGAGATGGCTTTGTATTGTTCATACAACCTCTCTGCCATGTATAACGTGGCGTTCCATTGGGTGACAACTTCCAACTGCAAGCGGTGCTGAGGCAGGCTGTTTTGTATCTGCAACTGCCGCAGTTGGTCATGGGCATTTCCAGATCTTGAAAAGTGAGAGCAGATACGTTGTGCAACAGTCAGCATTTCATTTATATCAGGGTGCTGCAGAAACTCCTGAACCACAAGATTTAAACAGTTGGCCATGCATGGAACACAAAAAAAACGCCATTGGTGATACATTTCACCACATTTGACCCATGGTTACTTGCTATGAACCTAGCTCTCAGAGACAGAGGATTTAGCCATCTGTCAATTTCAGTCAGTACCATGTCCAACATGTTCTCACCAGTGTGTGAACAGGTCACACTGCGCATAGCAATCGTTGCATGCTGGTGAATTTCAGGAAGGTTGCTACCACGACAATCCACCTTACTGCACTGATTATTCACTCTACCAACATAACAAACAACCCCCGGCACCTGCACCCAGTGTGCAGTTATACACAGATATGAACTTCCAGCTGTTTTGCCACTTGTCCACATATCCATACTTAAATGGATGAATGTTGAAGGGCATGTCTTACTGAGTTGGACACAGTGTGGAACAACTCAGGGACAGCACGGGTAGAAAAGTATGTACTGGATGGGACTTTCCATTTTGGACAGGCACATGCAGAAAACCACCAGAACCCAGAATTCTCCACAAAAGAGAAGGGCAAAAGATCAATTGCCAGCATTTCTGCTACGGCAGCATTAAGTTCACGTGACACTGTATGATTGGGGGGGTACTTCAGCTTATGCGCAAAAGCACTCTGTTACACTGGCTGACTTAAACGTTTTACACGTGGTGTGTTGTTGGTCACAAATGGTTGTGCTCTGAGATGAATGGCATTGGCAGGGGGTGTAGTGTGGACATTTGATGAAGATGGTTGCACAGGTGATGATGACAAACCCAGAAATGACGTTATTTTGCCAGATTTGCCAACCAGGGTTGATGTACCACTTGCACTAGACATACTGCATTCACCACCACCACCACAAAAACTGCTACTCTCCCCAGTACTGCACAACATTTCAAAGTCATTATGGTCCTCCACATCATTATGCCTGTAGTAATCCTCTGCTCTTATTACCGCACTACTGCACATGTTTAATTTCCTACTGGGTCTAACAGTCATGGAAGGGGATAACATGCTGGCTATGGTTGCCAGTGACATGGGTGAATGCCCCACTGTGGTACTAGCTGCCAGCTTGTGCTGGGTCCACAGAGTCAAGTGCCTATTCTTAAGATGCGTATGCTGTCCTCCTGTCCCCAGATGGCTCCCCTTTTTACCTTGACTCACACGCACATGGCAAACCTGGCAGATTACAACTGAATCATCATTTGCATCTTGAACAAAAAAATCCCAAACAAGAGAGTGTGATGCTCTTCTTTTAACATGTCCATGATGATGTGGCTTATTTAAGTCTGTTATTTTAAGCACTGAAGTGGGGGGGGGCACGTGATGTTTCTGGCACTGCACACCTGGACTGCAACTGACCACCACGACTACCTATCATATTGATTACTGGGTCATCATCATCGTCATCATCAACTAAAAGCAGTAGATCATAAGTTTTTACGGGGGAGGGGGATTTCTGCAAACAGACTCAGACACAGCCACTTTCAATTTCTTTTTCTCCGGCTCCTAACTGGAGTCAATTACATCATCATCACATTCATCAACATCACCCACATCCACATCATCAGCTTGGATGCTAGTGTGTGGACTGCATGTTGCAATAACAGCAACATCATCATCAACATCATCATCATCACATTCATCATTAGCATCTACACCGCCATCACCTGATATTTTTTCACCACACTGTGAATCACTGCATGGAAAATACATGACGTTAAATGCCACGGTGGACGGAATATCACATTGTATGCTATCATTGACATGATCATCAAAATCCTCAGGTTGAGTTACTGGGATGTTACTGGGAAGTATGACATCATCTATGCTGCCACTCACTTGCACTGCTTCACACTCAATATGTTTGGATATGGTACACTGGTCGGAATTAGAGCATGACACAACAATACTATTACTACCTCCACCACCGCTAACACCAGTAACACTAACACTACCGGCTGGGAAAACATCATCTCCTCCAACCATGAGTGAAGCTACTGATTGGGCTGTAAAAAACATTGCAGGAGAAATACCTTTCCTCACATCAGCAATGCACTTCTTTGTCTGCGTACTACTACCACACCCACAGACCATCTTACTGTCAACATTGCCATGGCGAGAAACAGCTTTGCTTGCACGTCTCTTTGCAGGCATTTTGGGGGATCAACCACAAATATTATTACCAAATTCAGATTTTGATATGTTCACTTTCTGACTGGAGGGACGCTGGCTGGATGTGAAGCAAAATAAACAACTGTGGTTTCAGCAACAGATAAGAGACTACTCTGAGACTGTCACGGAATTAGAACAACTTCAGTAACCAGTGATGCTGATGGGGTCACAAAAACAATCCAGTCTGGTAAAAAATACCTTTTGAACGTTGGGGGGGGGGCACTAAATACAGACAGTGCTGATTTTTAGGGCACTACAAGCAGCAAAACTAAGAACAGAGAACATGATCGCAATCTAAATCAGGCAGCTGCAGTGGATAGCAGGTTCACACTGCTGCGCTTAGTTTCACTTACACTAGTCTGTGTCACAATAAAAGTGGTATTATTTGATGCACGCAACACTGCACACACACTCACACACAACACAGAACAGTTTGTGTACAATGCTGAATGAGGAATGTGATGCAAATGCAAACGTTCAGTGTACTATGACACGTTAATGTAAATTTCTAATTTAAACAACCTGACCTTATGAAATGCTGCACCACATCCACGCAACAAACAGCAAGAAAATGTATACTGTTACTGACAATATTACTATGTGTACATTAACACAGTCAGTTAAATAACAAAAATATAACCAAAAAACAAAGACATTACTAGTTCTTCAACTTAAATCTACCTACACCACATATATGCCCCCCCCACATCACACTTTCACTGTCTTTCACCACACACACTCAATGTTGTAAATTAACATTCAAAATCCACACACAAACAAAAACACTCGATGGTATGAGCACAGGAGGGTTTCCTACAATTGATGAACTAAAGTTGGATCCCCCCAAAAAAGCAAAAATGCTTTTTGAACAGTTTTTACAAGATTCCTATTACAGGCAGCTATCAGAGCATACTGTCTCCTACTCCTTCCTACTCATACTACCCCGAACTGAGGCTGTGCAGATCAATATAGAACCCACGTGACCTGAAATATCATGAATCACTGCAAAATTCACCTTTGGAGCTCAAAAACAAGGTGAAGTGAGGCGAAGTGAACTGCCACCAATGCACTTCGCCTTAAAATTGGAAGAGTAGTGGCCAAGGGAGGCAGAGTAACGTGAAGTCAGTGTTTCTAATGGACTTCGCATTCCTCATTATAACATGAAGTACTCTGCTTCACGTTGCAGAGCACTCCGTAAATCCAGCTTTGCTCAGCGAAACGCTTCACAGAGTGGATTGAGTCCACTTCACCCACCACTAGTGGCAAGTAACAAAAAACAAAATCCAGTGCACCCTACATGGTAAATTTGAGATGTTAAAATGCATTTCTTCCTAAATTGGAAATTTTTGTTACTTTTATTTCTATGGAAAAGGGGTTCTCTTAGTCTTCATTTTACGGCTGTAATGTGAACAAGTCAAACCACCAGATGCCAAGGTGGAACCCTATGGCTCTGATTTGGTGGCCCACACATCACCCAACCTTAATTCTTCTCCCTATTAATGTTTGAATCTGCACCCAGATTGACTCAGTGTTCAACCTCCTTATGTCTTCCCTCGTGGCTGTGATCCCTTCCTTAATGTAAAGTGCCAACCCTGCCCCCTTCCCTCTGCTCTGTCTTCTATGTGAGGGATGAACCCCAGAACAGAAAGATCCCAGTCATGGTTTGAGTTTGTCCAGGTTTTAGTGACCACCACCAGTGGGGTTCCATAGGCACTGATGCTCGGTCTGGTGCTGTTTAACATGTTTAACATGAGTGGGGGGTGGCAATTGGGCAAGAGACATGTAGAGACCACAGGTTGGGAAACTATATGAGCTTACCCCCCATAACAGTGACAAAGGACAAATGGCAAGTACTATTGGTGATACTAGTAAAGGAGGGCAGGATGGGAGGGAGGGGAAGGATGGAAAGTGGTTTCCCTTAATGCTAGGAACATTGGGAGGAAAACTGCAGTTACAGGTGCTCATGGCAGAGGGAGAGGTGGACATTGCAGCCATCACAGAAACATGGGCCACCCAATACAATGACTGGGACCTGTCTGTACCAGGGTACAGGTTATTTCATAGGGACTGGGTGATTGGGAAAGGAGGGGGTGAGGCACTATATGTGAAAGGGAAGGACTGAAGTGTGTAAGGGAGGAAGGGAAGGAGGGTAGTACGGAGTCAATTTGGATGCAAATCCAGGATTCCAAAAATAGGATTCTTAGAATGGGAATGAAGTACAGGCCACAATCTCAGACGGAGGAGTTAGACAGGGAACTAGCGGGACAGATCAGGAGGACCTGCGAGAAGGGTAGTGTGGTGATTGTGGGGGACTTCAACATGCCAGGAGTGGACTGGAGTACCCCAACAACCAGGAACAGAAGGGAGCAGGTACTGCTGGATGCCTTCCAGGATAGCTTCTTGCTGCAAACAGTCAGTGAACCAACCCGGTGAGGGAATACCCTTGACCTTGTGCTGGCAAATGGGGACTTTGTGAGAGAACTTACAGTGGAGGAACTGCTGTCAGGGAGTGACCACCACTCAGTATGGCTCACATTGGATATGGGCAAGGAAGGGTGGAATCTGGCACAAGAGTGCTGGACTTCAGGAGGGCTGACTTTGGGAGGATGGGGAAGTGGTAAAGGGTACCTGGCCAGAATTCAATCTAGTATGGACACTAACCAGAAGTGGGAGCTCATAAAGCTGGGGATAGTGGAGGCAACCAAAACCTGCTGCAAGGCCCAGAGCAAAAAGGCTAGGGCCAAGAAACTGAGCTGGTTGTACAAGGAGGTCATGGAAAAGGTAAGGAGGAAAAGAGCTGCCTTTAGGAAGTACAAGAAAACAGGGAGAGGGGAGGACAGGGAGGAGTACTTGATGGAATCGAAGGAGGGGACAAGGGCAGTAAGGGGAGCCAAGGCATCTACGGAACTCAGGCTGGCGCAAGGCATTAAGAAGGGGGAGAAGGACTTCTTTAGGTACATCAGGGAGAAAAAGGAGTTGTAAGGACCATATAGTAAGAATTAGGAAGGAGGGGGGTTGGGTGGAAGCAGGGTGCGATAAGCCAGAAGCACTAAATGAATACTTCTGCTCAGTATTTACTAAAGAAAAGAGGGGGTGACACCCAAGGAGGGAGAAATGGCAGAAATGGGGGGGAGGGGGTGACAGATGGGGAAATCATGGAGGGCAGAGTTCGGGAGGGTTTGAAGGCACTGAGGGTGGATAAGGCGCCAGACCCAGATGGCATCCACCCAGGGTACTGAAGGAGCTGGCAGAGGTCCTTGCAGGACCTTTGGCAGACCTATTTAATGCCCTCACTACATTCAGGGTGTGTACCTCAGGACTGGAGGATGGCTCATGAGGTGCCCCTCCACAAGAGTGGCCCCAAGGATGAAACGGGAAACTATAGACCAGTGAGCCTCACATCCATCGTTGGTAAGCTAATGGAGACTATCCTGAAGGAAAGGCTGGTGGCCCTTCTAGAGGCCAAAGGACTGCAGGACAGCTGACAGCATGGCTTCATATGGGGCAGATCCTGCCAAACCAACCTGGTGGATTTCTATGACTGGGTAACTAGGCAACTGGACAGGGACCATGCTGTGGATGTCCTGTATCTGGACTTCAGTAAGGCATTCGACTCGGTCCTGCATGGAAGGCTGGGAAGTAAGTTAGTAGGCACAGGAGCAGGTGCAAAGCTGGTGAGATGGGTAGGGAATTGGCTTCAGGGAAAGCAACAGAGGATGGTGGTGGGTGGGGAGCTCTCACACCCAAGGGTAGTGACGAGCGGTGTTCCACAGGGCTTGGTGTTGGGACCAGTGCTGTTTGGGATATTCATTGCAGACATATCATTGGAAATCAAGAGCAAGATCAGTCTGTTTGCTGATGTTACCAAGGTAGGAGCAGTGGTGAATGACCTAGGGGGATGGCAGGGGTTGCAGGATGATCTGGCAAAGCTTGAAACCTGGTCAGACACCTGGCAATTGGGGTTTAATGCCAAAAAGTGCAAGGTGCTGCATTTTGGGATGAAGAACCCAAGGAGGCGTTACCAGCTGGGGGGAGTGCAGCTATCCCAGACAGAGGAAGAGAAGGATCTGGGGGTACTCATTACAGGGTCAATGAACAACTCGGCACAATGTAGGAAGGCAGCTGCAAAGGCCAACAAAATGCTGGGTTGTATTGCAAGGGGTATATCCTCGAGGAGGGAGGAGGTGATTCTGCCACTGCATAGGTCACTAGTTGGACTACACCTGGAGTACTGCGTGCAGTACTGGTGCCCGTATCTGAAGAGGGACATTAAGTTACTGGAGGGGGTGCAGCACAGGGCGACAAAGATGATCAAGGGGCTGGGGGACTTATCATACGAGAGGAGGCTGAGGGAGTTGAACATGTACTCACTGGAGGAGAGGAGGGACAGGGGGGACATGATTGAAACCTTTAAGTACATGAAAAGAATAAACAAGACAGGTACAGAGGGGCTATTCAAAGTAAGGGAGGGAAGGGACACCAGGGCCCATGATATGAGACTGGAGAGTTAGGAAGGTTCAGGAGGGAGATGAGGAGACACTGTTTTACAGAGAGGGTGGTGGCTGGGTGGAATGCATTACCTGCAGAAGTGGTATCCAGTAGAACAGTGGACTGCTTCAAAAGGGGATGGGACAGGACAAGGGGGAGGGTCAATGAAGGGGAAGGGTGGAAGGGAGGGGCAGCTGCAGAATAATGGGTGCTAGCTGCACATTCGAGCAGACTTGATAGACCTCTGGGCCTTTAACTGCTGGCAAATTTCGTATGTTCATATTCGTATGTTCGTATGGTCATTAATGAAACTGGGAACAGCATAAAGGGGAAAAATCTGCCTCACTGTGGATAACACCAAGCTCTGTGGGAGGGTGAACATAGAGGAGGGGGTCAGGGATCTAAGAGAGGACCTAGTAAAGTTAGAAAGATGGTCTGGAACCTGGCAACTGGGGTTCAACATAAAAAAGTGCAAGTTCATGCATATGGGGAGCAACAACTCCAAGGCTGAGCACATGCTAGGAGACATGATCATCATGGTGTCCAAGGAAGAGAAAGACCTGGGGATTGCGATCATAAGCAATCTGAAACTCTATGCAATGCAGCCAGGCAGCAGCTTGGGCATATAGAATGCTAGGTTGCAAAATTAGGGGTTCACCAACAGGAGGAAAGAGGTCATAAAGCCACTGTACAGATCAATGATGCCACCACACCTGGAGTATTGTGTGGAGTACTGGAGCCCATGCCACTTAAAGGACACCTACTAGCTGGACGCAGTACAGAGAAGAGCCACAAAAATTATTCAGGACAAGCACAGGTACTCATACATGCAGAGGGTGGAGAACCTTAAAATATACTTGCTGGAGGAAAGAAAGGAATGAAGAGACATGACAGAGAACTTCAAGTACCTCAGATGTACATTATAAACATGGATGAACTTAGTGACCTTTTTATGATTAGTGAAAACAAGACCATGAGGAGACACAGTTGCAAACTGGTGGGTGGCAGGTTATGGAAAGAGACCAGAGGCATTTCTTCATGGAGAGAGTGGTGGCAGAGTGGGATTTAAGATACACTGGGATAAAGTCAAGGTGAGGGTAAAAGTGTTAGGGAAGGGGGCAGAGCACCATGTAGCACAAGCTGTATGAGCTCCGCATCAAGCAGACTCGATAGGTTGTAAGGTCTTTTCCTGCTGAAGATTTTGTATGTTTGTATGTTCATAAAGTGTATGGTACATAGTTCTCACAAAGTCTGTGCTAAGGTTTCCACAGTCAAAAGAACCATGCTGGCTTCTTCAGGTATAAAACATATGTGGAGGCAGTATAGCACAGTGTTCTAAGGCTCTGAGCTGCAAATCTGGTGACATCCAGCAGACCAGACCTGGGTTTGAATCCCACAGCTTCTACTTGCATACTGTGTGACCCTGAGCAAGTCACTTAACCTCTTCGTGCTTCCAGGTTGCTCCTTTAAAAAAGCTTTCAGCTTAATGTGCTATACCCGGTTAAAAACAACTAAATAAAAAAAAAAAATTATTGAATGGGTTCACATGTGCTGCACTCTCTCCTGAAATGCCAAGCACCTTTGAATACCTCAGTGTTCTTTCTCAAGGCCTTGAGAAAAAACACAGAGGTATTCAAAAGCACTCAGACTTTCAGTGGAGTGCAGCACACATGAACCTGTTCAATAAATTTGTTTTATAACTGAAGAAGCCAGTGTGATTCTTTTGCCAGTGGAAACCTTAGCATGGACTTGTATGAGTTCTATGTATTTGTTGCCCACAGCTTGGCGGTCCACTCTGGTTGCCCCCTTTTTGTTGCTGTCTTCAAGTGCAGAGGAGTAATTTTGGTGTCAAGGTTGGGGGGACAACCTCACTGTCAACCAGCCTTGGATTGTGAGGGCTGTGCTACCCACCAAAAAGTAAATCATCTATGGAAAAATACCATTATTTCTATCAACATACTTTTGAAAGCTCTTACATACAGGGAAAGCACTGAAGACACCTCGGGAGACCATATGCTGACTGGCACAGGCCATCTCTCACCTCCTCGGCCAACCTCCAAATGGGAAGACATGGAGCATGCATCCAATGTACAGTGCAGGTTACATGTCCTTCCCCTGTATTGTACAGGGATGGTGGACTGTGTACTGTACAGGGTGCGTGGTCCCTGTACAGTACACAGGCCGCACGCTGTCTGTACAACATATGGTCTGCACTCCCTGTGCAATACAGGAGATGCATGAATGCCATGTAATGTACATTGAACGTGTGCTCCATGTGTTTCCATTCTTTGCCAGCTGAGGTGGTGAGAGGTGCGCTGTGCTGGTCACCATGTAGTCTCCGCCACACTCGCTCTTTAGGTAAGGGTGGGTGGTCTCCAATTCAACCCATGTTTTAAACTCCCCTAGTACTGTCACTGGCTGGCTGCTTCTCCTTATTGCATTTAAAGCAGCAGTTACTGCTGCTTTAAACATATTCAAGAAGGAGAAACAGCTATACCTATAATGGGAGGATTTTTTTGTTTGTAAAACAAAAAATGAAATACAGCCATCTTTCAAGCCCTCCAACAGTGTCCACACCACTCCATCCACAGTCCACCCACCTGCAGGGTTTGATTTTTTTTTTAATTACTTTAACTCTGGTAACATAACACAGAAGAAAACACTGGAGTTGCATGTTAGGCTAACCATATAACTGCCCGGCCCCCTTCCCCACACCCACCCAACTGCCCGTCCCCCTCCCCACACCCACCCACCCACCCAGCCAGCCAGCACAGAACAGCAGCCCACCTAGCAGGCATAATCAGGCTCAGTCAGAGTCAGGTGGCACACAGGAGAGATGCTAGACAGCACAGTATTGACTGACTACAGACTGTAGACAGGACCAACACAGCACAACAGAGAAGAACACCAGTAAACATAATGACCCAGATCAAAGGAGATGCACCCGGTGCAACTGTGTTGCACCGGGCACATCTTGTAAATGCACCCTTTGGCCATTTTCAAAACAAAGCGATGCTCCATGCAATTCCGGATGTACCACGATGCAAAGATAATGTATGTGGTGCATCTGGAGGGGGGTGTTTCCATGCATATGTGGCACATCTCAATATTCAGCTGAGATGTGTGGCACATCTGCCCGCATATCTCAGAGATGTGCCGCACAAAGTTAGGCATGAAAGAATCATGCATAAGTCCTAGCCACCCACAGGCAGGCTGCCGTACTGCTGCATAGTGCAACACAGCAGCCACCAGCCCTGAGTGGCTGCCCCCCCAATCCCCGATCGTGGCAGAAAACATACTGAAACCCATATTCCCTGGTAGTCTAGCGGCTCCCTTTCCCTGAACACCATTTGATCATGAATTAATGTCCAAAATTCCCTGGCAGTCCAGTGGTGCCCCCTTCCTCTCTCTTAACCCTGCCGGATTAATAAATACATTCCAGAATTCACTGGTAGTCTAGTGGCCCCCCTCACAGCCCATATCGTAAATTGAAAACCTATCCCCAGACTTTTTCTGGTAGTCTAGTGGACCCCTCACCCCCTCACCCACTCACACCCCACCCCAATGCCCCATCCCAGTATGGCCATGAAGTCAGTGGGAAGCACAATCCACCCATATGCCTCCAAGGCTGCCTGCAGACTGTGCTGTCAATGAACAACAGCATACTGTACACCTGTGCACCCATTGATAGACACTGTTGACCAATGGGTTTGCAGTGTGTACTGTACGCGTTCATTCAGAACTTTGTGAATTACACAAAGTTGTGAATGAAAGCGTACATTATACACTGCAGGCCCGTTGGTCGACAGTGTCCACCAATGGGAGCACAGGTGTACAGTATGCTGTCATTCACTGATAGTTGGCGGACAGCTGTGGAGGCATGCCGGTGGGTTGTGCTGACCTCCAGCTTCATGGCCATACTGGGACAGGGGGAGAAGGGTGGGTTGTGGGTTCCTCAGTGGGTGGGGGGTCCGCTAGACCACCAGAGAAGTCTGGGGATATGTTTTCAACTTACGATCAGGGCTGGAGGGAGGGCCACAAGACTACCAGGAAATTTTGGACATTAATTCATGATTGGACAGGGTTCGGGGAAGGGAGGTGGTCCAGGGAATTTTGGATATTATTTCATGTTTGGATGGGGTTCAGGGAAGGAGGGACAACTAGACTACCAGGGAGATAGTGTGCTGTTTTCGGCGCATTCTGCCAGGTGCATCCCTGCCCGAGACATGCAATTGGGGCCATAATGACATGCAAATGGCTCCATTTGTGCCTTGTATGAATAATGGTCCCATTTGCATGTTTGGGTCTGAATATCTGGAATTTGCGCATGACATTTCTCCAAGATGCTCTACGCAGTCCCAGTCCTGGTATTCAGACCTGACAGGTGGATGTGCTGGCGCATGGTCAGCAGACCCCATTTGCACAATACACATTTTTTGGTATATTCAGATGGGATGTGCCATTGCGAATCTCATTTGAATATATCAATTTTGTGCTGCAGCACAACTCAGTTGCACAGAGCAACCACTTGTGCCCTTTCTGGGCGCAGTTTGAATATCCTGGCCTATAATAATTAAAACTAAACACTACCTACCCTTGCCTTCTTGCACACTAGAGCTAAGTTAGCTCAAGTTGAGAAGCTAATTGTGCTGTTTTGCTGTGCTGGTGGTCACTGGTAGAGCCACTGGCCCACTCCAATCCAGGCACACTACACTACAGGAAGAGAGAGAATGCCTCGCAGATTGCAGCAGGCTTCTTTTCCCAGGCACTCCCTGACCCTGACTGGCTCCAAATTAAATGGCCAATAATGTGTGTGACCCCTGCCAGCTCAGACTCACCCTGAATGTGCAGACTGGAATTCCCTCCCACCACCTCCTCTGTTTATTGCAGCAGTTTTGTGCATCGCATCCCCCCCGCCATGAGTATTGCTGTTGCTGCCCCCCCAATTACTACGCACCCTCACCTATGACCCACCACTGCAACACCACTAGTAACCAGACTCAGTTCTACCAGTTAGTTGTTGCTTGCAGACAATGCCTCTAATTAGTCCGCTGTCCTCTCCTCTCCATTCCAAATTTTTCCAGCCTCCAAGTTCAGGTAGACAGTTCCATAGGCTCACTCCATGCAATCCAATGCTCCGACCGACTGACCCAAATTCAGTCACTCACAGCAGGTGGAGCCCACCATGCCACACCACTAAATCCGATAAGGACTCCCTCCCAAGCCGACTGACTCCTGAGTCCCACATGAAGCAGGCAACTTCAGGCAGTGGGCAAGCAAAGTGGCAGCAGGCAGCTCCTGGATGAGGTGGGCAGACATGGCAATATTCAGAAAGGCAGACAGGAGGCAAGGGATGCACCAGACATGACAGCACCATGGTTTTGATCCCAGCAGTGAGTTTCCCACCTGTTCGTTCTGACTTCTCACTCGCTACTGGCGGCGGTGTGTGATTATGCTGCTTCTGGGTAAGGTGACTGCAGTCCGTCACTTTCTCCCTTCCTGCCACTACTCTGTCCTCCCAGTTCCAGTCAGACCAGTTTGAGAAATGATGCCCCCCCACCACTTTGTCTGTTATGCACACCCACCTCTCTGTCTGTCACTGTCTTATGACTCTCACCAATGAAACCAAATGCACCCCCAGCACAGTAGGCTCATGAGTCCCTCCTAGCCTGCAGCAGGTGGCAGCAGCAAGGTAAGGGGCTGAATGTTGGGGGTGACAAATGTGATCAGCTAAATTGTTGGGAGGGACTTGTGCCCCATCCCCCCTTATAATTACACCCCTGTTTAAGTGTAACCCCTAGGTAGCACTATCCCAAGGGCTACTACCCCTGCCTGTGTGGCTAGTTGCAGGTTAAGGGGCCTGAGTACTGAAATGGGTGCCGCCACCCAGAGGACAGGGTTGTTAGTAACAAGGCTAACCTGGGCACAGCCCTCCGGGACACTGTAACCCCCCCTCTTTCCCCTCTAGTGGCCTAGACAATATGCAACAAACATTTTCACAGTAGCCCCTATTCAGCATACAATTCCCCACACTGTTTGCACTTACCACCAGGGCTGCTTGTACCAGTTCGACCCTGGAGACACCCTGCAAAACAAGGTTAGGCACAGCAAATAACAACAGTACAGAGCTTTTGGTACAAACTGGAACCACAGTCAGATTAAATGCAAAAAAGTTAGGTCTGATTTATTCAGAGGAATTGAACAAGGGAGGGGTGTAATCAGGTTGATTGATTTGAAAACTGATCTAGTCAGGCAATTATGCATGCACTTTTAGTCCCTACACAGTCACACACTCTGGGTACCCAGTTGGAAGTAAGGTGGGCTAGCCTGGAACATTGCCCGGGATAGGCCAGCATCACAGCTGGTTGGGGCTCCATGATGAAAAGAAAAGGCATGTACAACCACACACGACTTATAATACAGAGCCTGAAGGCTCAGTTCGTGAAAGGAAAAACAACAATGCAATCGGATGACAACACTTGAGATTTAGCTGTTGTTGCAGGGAGCTACCCTGATTGTTACTCATGCTACCCAATACAAGACACAGGCTAGATGAAATGGAGACTGCAGGTTGATGACTGGTTTGGCAGGAGAAGCAGGGCCCACATGAATCACAGAGTGTCGTTCCTGTTCAAGATGGTTGAGCAGGGGGGCTGATCCCTGGGCGAGTCTCTCATCGATGATGGTCTCTGTGCCTGAAGTAACTGGCTGGGCCAGGTGACAAGGCCCAGGCAGGGTGGAACAGTTCGGATTTTGAGTCCGGTAGAGGTGGATGCAGTTTCCAGCAAGGGTGGTACATTTACACAGTGGGGAACCAAATCACGACCCACTAACAGCACACAGCACATTTATAGTAAAGCAATCACCATACCACAATGTGGAAGGTAGTCCGGGCTGCAATATCAGTGTCTCTGAGCAAAACCGGGAATTCTCTGGTAAATGGATGTCCTGACAGGCCAATCACATACAGCAAATCTTCAGTCTTCTTCAGGTTCAAATCTGGTCACACTTCAGTGGCTTTGTCACACTCCAATTCTGATACAGTCTGATTGCTAAGCCTTTCAAAGGATTCCCTCTCGAGGTACTGCAGGCAGACAGGCCAAAAAGCAGCTGCTTGAATCACTCAAGCTGTTTATTCTTCAACCTCTAACTCCAGACTGACTGACTGCAGCAAGCAGCTTGGGAATTTCCCTTCAGTCCAAAAGGTTCTGGTTGATTGATCCATCAGTCTGTCAAAGCAAGAGCTCCCCCTCCAGGTCTGTTTTGGTGCCAAAATGCAAAAACTACAATTCCTATAGAAATTTGCTCCCACAAGATCCCTGGGGACAGGCTCCATTTTAGGGTCCCCAAATGTACTAATTGGTGCAGACTGGCAGTCCAAAACCAAAATGGTGGTGATTAACAGAACTGTCCATGCTGCAAAGAAGGCAGGTTAGACAAACTACAACATCATTACTATGCTAATAGATAATCAGCAAATAAGTACAGCTTCTAACAGAGCTCCCTCTGCGCAAATAACGATGGCAGAACGGAGCGATTATCTAGCTGCCTGGTCGGGACTCAAGCATAGAAACACTCAAGTCCCCTCCCAGATTAAATAAGCACCACATTACAGGCAGCTCTTAAACAGACAGAGCACAGAGGCATTAAGGAACTCTCATAAACACTTCTAAAACGCTAAGACACAGGATACCAGCCTGGTAGTGAGCATTTAGGCACACCCAAGGAAGACTTTCGGGAATCCCTATTTGTGGGGGGGGGGGGTTACACCAGTATGGTGCCTAGTTGCCTGTTATGTTCTGTAATACCAATGTTATTTTGTCAAAATTTTAAAGTTATTTTGTCTGAAAGTTCTAAAAACTGTTTTAAAATCCCAATGTTGGCCCCAGAGCTAATTTGCAATTTGCTTTTTCTTCTTTTGCAGTTATGCCTTGCACAAGAAAGAGGAACTAATAAGCTAGCCCTTATGGTTTAAACGTAGTCTATTTTTGTATACTAATGTGAGATGAATGGTGTTCACACGAACAACGAAAAAATTCCACTGTATGAAAACACTACCAGACACCATGGTTCACTAACTACTCACATTTTTCCAACCAGTGTGGTATGAACTGCCTCCCCCTTTTTCGGATCTGTGGTATTCAGCATAAAGTGAGTCCCACAAGTTTAAAATGTCACTAGAAGCCTTCTTTGCATCATGTTTTGAATCCAAAAATTCAGTGACCATTTGAGTTCTAACTCTAAAAGAGCTTTTACACTACTGGATCTGCACCATTGTCAGTAGTGTAGATGAGTTGCACTGCTGCAAATCCGGCAGTGCAAATAGTTGCCAGAGCATTGCAAGCCACTGTTGTGGCACAGAGGATTCCTTGTTTTGTTGGGAACATGTACAGGTGTGTACCATTGCAGCTGTTTTTTGCAACACACTGCGTCACTCCCACTCATTAACCCCACTGCTAGAAATGTACCCAAAACATAGAAGGGCCATCAGGAATGCTGTACAGCTGTAGCATGTAAACATAACAGAACACTGGTATGATCGGAGTGGAGGAAGCCAATTCAGATTTCAACACTCTAAGTAAACTGCGTATAAAGTATATTAAGTGCAACATCTGACCTTTGATGTGCTGTAGAATTCAAACCTGGGGGCTATAGTAGTAGCATCTTTTTTCTTAATGACAGCTTTCTTACTAAGATTTGAACTCAGTAACAAAATTATATCTGCATTAGTATATGGTAGGGAGTACATCACTGTTCCACATTCAGACTAAGGGAGGTTGCTGGCATGGAGCAGTCTATGCAGAACAGAAGTCGACTGGTACCTGGAATTGTACCCACAAATAGCAATTACTGGGTCTCTGGTGAATAGTGCAGTAAGTCACTATGCTGCTTGCTGCTTCCAATCTTCTTAAATTCTATTCAACTATACAAGGGAAGTGAATGTAACAGGTAATAGACCTAATACATGGACACACATATATTAATTAAAATGATACTACAAGATTGCAGCCTTTCCTGTGGTTGTATTATACCACTAGTTTATATTCTGCTAAAATATCACTTAGTACAGTTAGTAACTTTAAATCACAATTGTTAGAGTTGTTTCATAAACAATAATCCAGCACGGGTACAATGGGTTATCAGAGCTCAATGTGGACACAGCTGAAGGGATACAGGACCTAAAGGAAGACCGGGAAAAGCTGGGGAGGTGGTCCAGGATCTGGCAACTTGGCTTTAATGCCAAGAAATGCAAAGTTATGCATATTGGAGCCAAGAATCCCAGGACAGAGTATTACCTGGGTGGAGTCCGAGTAGCTGCATCAGAAGAGGAGAAGGACCTGGGAGTGATGATCACTAGTGACCTGAAGCACTCCATGCAGTGCAAGAAAGCAGCAGCAAAGGCAAACAAGATGCTGGGATGCATAGCTAGGGGGAACAGTAGTAGGAGAGAGGAGGTTATACTGCCCTTGTACAGGTCACTGGTAAGGCTACATCTAGAGTATGGAGTTCAGTACTGGTGCCCACACCTCAAAAAGGACATTAACCTGCTGGAGAAGATACAGAGGAGGAATACAAAGATGATAGCTGGTCAGCAGGGCAAGGCATACAAGAAAAGGTTGAGGGCACTGAACATGTACTCCCTGGAAGACAGGAGAGACAGAGGGAACATGATTGAGACATTCAAGTACTTGAAAGGGATAGATAATGTTGATAAGGAACATCTCTTTAATCTGAGTGGCAACCATATCATGAGGGGCACAGTCTTAAGCTGGAGAGTGGGAGGTTTAGGAGGGATGTCAGGAAGCACTTCTTCACAGAAAGGGTGGTGGACACTTGGAATGCACTGCCAGAAGAGGTCATCTTGTTAAAGACGGTGAGCAGCTTTAAGAGAGGCTGGGATAGGCATAGGGGGAAGATAAGAATCATGGGTAGGGAGGATGGGAGTAGTGGGGAGGGAAAGCAGGGACATTAGCTCAAGCTGTGGACCCTGCAATACAAGCAGTCTTGATAGATCAAATGGCTTTCTTCTGCTGGCTTATTCGTATGTTCATATATATATATATATATATATATATATGTTTGTGTGTACATATATATATATATATATATACTGTATATATACACACACACATATACATACATATCAACTTTTGAGGCAATAACAGTGTGTGTGGAACAAAAAATTAAAAAACATCTATACTCCAGAGTTTGTGGAGCCACTCAGCTGTCCAAGACTAATATGTTTTCAATTTGTGAAAATCCATGCAATTTGTGCAATCCTCAATGGGTACGGTTTATTTACTTATTTTTTCCAGCACAGTCCAATAACATAGATGCTCTGTGAGTGACTCTTGCAGGCATCATGACTGACATTTATTCCTTTTGGGTAATATACTGTTTTCAGCCTTTTCTTTACAATAATGATTCAGTATCACAGTTGTCCCTTTAGGGCAGAATAAATGAAACCTCATACCTTCTAGAAGTGGGAAAGCACTGAGGCATTAACAATTTAAGGTACAATAAATATGGGATGCAGAATCTGTAGTTCTTTTAAACTATAGGGGATGACTTTGGTTGCCTCAGCAGGTAGTGTTCTTCCCTTTCACTGCTGGGGGTGGCAGGATTGAAATCCGGGCTCAAATCACAGTGAAATGGGTTTGGGGATTTTGGGTCATTTCCTAGTGGTCTACATAGTGAAGTGCCACCCATAATAATGACTGGCACTGGCAGCCTTTCTTTGAAGAACCATCTGCTCTGAATAGTCACATCCCCTATTACCTATGCAGAGAAGGATGACCCATCAGTGTCATGATTTAGAAGGATAAGGAAGACTGAACAGAACCTGGTCTCTTGATATATTTTTCTGATTTGAATGCCCGGTGTCACCAACTGCTCATGCTTTGTTCACTCTTAATGCATTATATTTGTTTTTAAACAATTTCATTTCTTGAAGATTAGGCATTTTAGGGATTAAACAGAGATTGCCTCACACATGCTGTTTGTTTATTAAAATGTATTTATGTATTTATTTATTGATTGACTGATTTATTTATTTATTTATTCAATTGTTTTGGATAACTGGATAAGCCCACTGGAACGAGAAGTCCCAGGAGTGACCCAGAATTAGCGACAGGCAGAAATACATTCAGTATTCAGAACACTGAGCTATAAAGTGCAGAATGGAATTGCATAAGGCATTTTTGAATCGTAACAGTAGACAAGACTTCCTGGGTATATCATTGATAACAAAATGAGTCACAAACTAAATTTACAAAGTAACATGAGAGTAGAGGAAGAGAGGAGTAGAATAATATTAGGCGAGGACAGTCTGGGATATAGGGTTACTAGATCAAGTACAATGGTGAATGAATTAGGATACCATCCCTAAGGTCAAGCAGTGGAGTTTCAGCAGTTACAACTGGCTAGCAAAAGGAGATACTCTTTAAAGGCAGATTTGAAGGTGCCATGGGATTGGCAGTCTTTAATGACAGAGGGGAGATAGTTTGTAGTGAAGGAACTAGATAAGAGAAAGGTTTCTGCTCTGTGTTCATTTTATCCATGAATGGGACTACAAGAGGGTCATGGGAAAAGGACCTCAGATTTCTGGAGAAGGTCTGCCTTTCCAAGGTTGGAACCAGATAGGGAGGGACACTTGTCTTTAGGAGTTTGTAGGTAAGGCTTTGCAGGGCAAAATACATCCATCCTAAGAGTGTGGGCCATATTAATTCCTTACGTACATTATAATGGTGGTTCCTGTTGTGGGTGTCTAGGGCAATGTGACCAATTATATTGTACAGGAATCTGATCCAAGCAATCTCAGTTTCTCTGGCTGACAAAAATGGTTAACTGTACTGTAGGTAAGGGTGGACAGGAGAATGCTGTTGATGATAGCCAGCCTAGATTCTTTGGATAGGTAGGCTCTGAATCTGTAACAAAGCCCCAGTTTCTGATTTAGAGCTTACATGGCAGCATTCATGCCTGTTTTGTATGATAGGGTGGAGTCCAGATACAATCAAAGGTATTTGAAACTGTTGATGGTTTCCAAAGGTGATCCTGAGGAGGAGGGAATCTTGATGGAGCTGAGATGTTGCTGTATTTTCTATTTGGTGCCGAATAGCATGGCCTTTGTTTTTGGTTTTTTTGTTTTGTCTTTTGTTTTGTTTTTATGTTGAGAAGGATTTTGTTCCATGTAAACTAGTCTTTAAGCTGGAAGAAGTCACTTATTATGAGGCTAATGGTGTGGCTGTATCTGGCACTACAGTATAGTACAGCATCATCTGCATAAAGTACTGTTTTGACACCATCATAGTTGTTAGAGAGGTTGTTAGTAAAGAGGGAGAAAATAAGTGGTCCAATGACTGAGCCTTGTGGGACGCCTTTACTGATGTGTCTAGGTGAGGGAGTTCACTTTTGGTCTTTAAACTTTGTTTATGATTATCCAGGTAAAGGTGTAGTTGCTAAACCTCGATACAGAGTGGCTGTTGATATTCAGATTTTATCATTTCTGCAGCAATAAGATGTGTTCAGCCAGGCTGAAGGCCTTAGTGAGGTCTATAAAATTTGCACCAGTAACTTGCCCCACATAAATAGTGCAAGAATTGACACTGGTAAGACTGATAAGGGCTATGTCTATGCTGTGATATTTGTGGAAGCCATGTTGAGCTGAAGACCACAGACAATAGTCCTTGCTATAGGTAACCACCTGGGCATGTATTAGCTTTTGCCGGATTTTGACCAGGGTGCTGAGTGTTGAGAAGGATCTATAGTTATCAGTCAGGCTTTTAATCCACTTTTATGGATTGAGCCAAGGTGATCAAACCCTGCTGAGGTCTCTGGTTTAATGTTATGTAGCTGACATAGAACCTGTTTGTACTGCATGTCACTAATTTTAGGTGGAATTCTGGGGAGTCAGCTCTAGGGCAACAGTAGGAGGAGAAGGGAATCTTTTTACTGTGGTTTGAATGTCAGTAAAGGCCTAATTGAATGCATTTATCATCTAGCTTAAATCTGAGATACTCTGGTCTAAAGCATAAGAACATAAGAAAGTGCCAGCAGAAGGGGACCTTTCGACCCATCTAGTCTGCCCATGAAAGCTATCCCTCTCCCAGTTTCTTTACTGCCTTAGGTTTCCACAGTGTCTATCCTATGCTAGCTTGAACTTCCCCACTGTCTTCGCTGCCACAACCTCTGGGGACAGACTGTTCCAGGGCTCCACCACCCTTTCCATGAAGAAAAACTTCTTGCTGTTTATTTGAAAATACCTCCCTTGAGGCACATGTTGTGCACTCTGTCCATGTAGTCATGTTTTCCCTGAAGAGATCCTGTGTTTGTATGAGTTGATACCTTTGAGGTATTTAAATGTGTCTGTCATATCTCCCCTGTCCCTTCTCCTCTCCAGTGAGTATATCCTAAGATGGTTTAATCTTGATTCATACGGTTCTTCGTGTAGTCCATGTATCATCTTTGTAGCTCTCCTCTCTACAGTTTCCAGGCCATCCTAGTCCTTCTTGAGGTGCAGTCTCCAGAACTGAACACAGTACTCCAGGTGAGCCCTCACCAAGGACCTGTTCAGTGGGACTATCACTTCACTTTCCCTACTTATGATGCCCCTTTCTATGCATCCGAGAATGCTGCTAGCTTTCTGTGCCACCTTTTCACACTGTCTGGTTGTCCTGCCTGGTCTCTGATTGTAATGTTCTGTATGGCAAACCTTTTTGGTCCTCACACTAGGGTTTTCCTTACTAGAATGTTGATCAGTTTCCATGTTGCATTACCTTAATAAAAAGGTGCTCTATGTCTGTAAGCTAGCTGACAATTTTCAGAGTCCAAAAATGAGTGCTCCCCTTCTTGACAAAAGTTACTGCTTCCAAACTGCAGGTGGCTTATGTCCAGATCAACTTGTGTCCAGAAAAAACAGGTTACTCACCTGTAACAGTAATTCTCCGGGTGGTATATGGTGTGGTTTTATGTGATAAAGGCGAGTCTCAAAGACCGCCTATCACATACAGCGAGCAAACTTGAGCCCATAGTCAAAAGGGTGACAGATATTGTACCAACCATTGCAAATAGCGACAGTCGGTACAAAACTTAACTAAATCACACAGGAATCTTTTTTTTTTTATGTGGGAGGCTGTGCCCCCCTCGCCCCCCCTTGCAGAGGGCAAGTCCCCACCCCCCCAAACTTAAATAACCAACTCCAAGGGGGGTGTGGACCACGGGGCAAGTTAATGGATCGTAAAAAACAAAGTTTCCTGCCTGTAGCCAGACCTGAACCTGGGTCTGCTTGCATCGCAAGCGGTGGTGTACACCACTACGCTATGCAAGCAGCTCAGTGGGAATTGGCCACAACAAAGGATGTTATATCCTGTACAGAATAGTGAGTACAGCTCCTTGGTGTACTTGCTATACTTGATATAGCAAGGTATTCCACCACTCGCTCTCTTGTAGAGTGTTATTATTGAGTCGCTCAAATGTGCAGCACTCAATAATAAGTGTTCTACATGGGTGCTTCCATATGGTGTATATCCACACTTCTGGCAGTGTTCCTGTATGAGCTACTGGTGCATGGAAATATTTATTGCTGACACAACTATTCCTGCATCTGTTTTTGGGTCACTTTTGGATGCAGCAGCATCCTGTAACATTGCATTCACAATTTTGAATGCAGCCTGTAAATACAGCACAAGAGAGAACATGTAACAGTCATAGACAAAAGTCTCATTATGGACACAGCATGGTTGGTTTGCATCCCTTTTATTGTAAATCTTGCTATCAGTTCCTGGTTCACAGGTCTGTGCTTTAACTACTATATCAAAAACCACCAAGCCCAAAACCTGTATTGGTAGCAAAAATACTTTAAAGATGAAATGCTAATGTTTTACAGATTTACAATAAACACAGGAATTCAAGTCCCTGTGTCATAGGTTCATAATTTCATCGTTTGTTACAAATTCAGTAGACAGTAATTATGTTTAATGAATTCGCCACTCATGTATCATGGGTGGAACTCATATACTTTCTTTCCCATGTGATGGTCTAACCTTTGTTTAAATATTGTTATATTTTGGCTGTCAACTATCAACTGTGGAAGAGTATTCCAAACATTAATTATTCTCTGTGTGAAGGATCTGTTCCCTTTTTTTGTTGAACATTTTTTCACCAATATGTTTGACATTATGGGCCCTTGTAGATGTTGTTATTTCATGTAATACTAGACTCAGTGTTTCCATCATCATTAGGTGTCTGATTGCTTTGAAGGTCAAACAAAGGTTACATCTCAATTGTTTGTACCTTGCTGAATACAACCCCAACGTATTCAATCTTTGATTGTAACTATGATTTTTTATATTAGAGGTTGTTTTAGTTTGTTTTCTCTGTACTCCTTCAATTAGCCTATTACTTCTTGAAGCATGGGGTGCCCAAACTTGGGAGCTTAAGACTTCACTTGGGAGCTTAAGCAGCAGGCAGGGAGGAAAGAGAGCTGGAGTTATAATCTGTTTTAACTGAAATATTTGAATAGTTTGTAAGTGAAATTAGTTTTATGTGGTAAAAATTATTACCTTGAATTAGAATTGTTACAATGTAATTTGGTGGCTTGGGGATAGTTGTCTAGCAGGGATATTTAGAGGGAAATTTAAAAGTGTTGTTTGCCTGGTGTTTGGGGGGAAGGGACATTAGCTGCAATTACCTTGTCTCTAAACAGGAATTAACTTATTTCATTGTTCACTTGGGAGCTTAAGCAGTAGGCAGGGAGGAAAGAGAGCCGGAGTTATAATCTGTTTTAACTGAAATATTTGAATAGTTTGTAAGTGAAGTTAGTTTTATGTGGTAAAAATTATTACCTTGAATTAGAATTATTACATTGTAATTTGGTGGCTTGGGGATAGTTGTCTAGCAGGGATATTTAGAGGGAAATTTAAAAGTGTTGTTTACCTGGTGTTTGGGGGGAAGGGACATTAGCTGCAATTACCTTGTCTCTAAACAGGAATTAACATGGCTTTCATTGTTCACTTGGGAGCTTAAGCAGCAGGCAGGGAGGAAAGAGGATTGGAGTTATAATCTGTTTTAACTGAAATATTTGAATAGTTTGTAAGTGAAATTAGTTTTATGTGGTAAAATTATTACCTTGAATTAGAATTGTTACATTGTAATTTGGTGGCTTGGGGATAGTTGTCTAGCAGGATATTTAGAGGAAATTTAAAAGTGTTGTTTGCCTGGTGTTTGGGGGAAGGGACATTAGCTGCAATTACCTTGTCTCTAAACAGGAATTAACTTGGTTTCATTGTTCACTTGGGAGCTTAAGCAGGCAGGAGGAAAGAGAGCTGGAGTTATAATCTGTTTTAACTGAAATATTTGAATAGTTTGTAAGTGAAATTAGTTTTATGTGGTAAAATTATTACCTTGAATTAGAATTGTTACATTGTAATTTGGTGGCTTGGGATAGTTGTCTAGCAGGGATATTTAGAGGAAATTTAAAAGTGTTGTTTGCCTGGTGTTTGGGAAGGGACATTAGCTGCAATTACCTTGTCTCTAAACAGGAATTAACATGGCTTTCATTGTTCACTTTGGGAGCTTAAGCAGCGGCAGGAGGAAAGAGAGCTGGAGTTATAATCTGTTTTAACTGAAATATTTGAATAGTTTGTAAGTGAAATTAGTTTTATGTGGTAAAAATTATTACCTTGAATTAGAATTGTTACATTGTAATTTGGTGGCTTGGGGATAGTTGTCTAGCAGGGATATTTAGAGGGAAATTTAAAAGTGTTGTTTGCCTGGTGTTTGGGGGGAAGGGACATTAGCTGCAATTACCTTGTCTCTAAACAGGAATTAACTTGGCTTTCATTGTTCACTTGGGAGCTTAAGCAGCAGGCAGGGAGGAAAGAGAGCTGGAGTTATAATCTGTTTTAACTGAAATATTTGAATAGTTTGTAAGTGAAATTAGTTTTATGTGGTAAAAATTATTACCTTGAATTAGAATTGTTACATTGTAATTTGGTGGCTTGGGGATAGTTGTCTAGCAGGGATATTTAGAGGGAAATTTAAAAGTGTTGTTTGCCTGGTGTTTGGGGGGAAGGGACATTAGCTGCAATTACCTTGTCTCTAAACAGGAATTAACTTGGTTTTCATTGTTCACTTGGGAGCTTAAGCAGCAGGCAGGGAGGAAAGAGAGCTGGAGTTATAATCTGTTTTAACTGAAATATTTGAATAGTTTGTAAGTGAAATTAGTTTTATGTGGTAAAAATTATTACCTTGAATTAGAATTGTTACATTGTAATTTGGTGGCTTGGGGATAGTTGTCTAGCAGGGATATTTAGAGGGAAATTTAAAAGTGTTGTTTGCCTGGTGTTTGGGGGGAAGGGACATTAGCTGCAATTACCTTGTCTCTAAACAGGAATTAACTTGGCTTTCATTGTTCACTTGGGAGCTTAAGCAGCAGGCAGGGAGGAAAGAGAGCTGGAGTTATAATCTGTTTTAACTGAAATATTTGAATAGTTTGTAAGTGAAATTAGTTTTATGTGGTAAAAATTATTACCTTGAATTAGAATTGTTACATTGTAATTTGGTGGCTTGGGGATAGTTGTCTAGCAGGGATATTTAGAGGGAAATTTAAAAGTGTTGTTTGCCTGGTGTTTGGGGGGAAGGGACATTAGCTGCAATTACCTTGTCTCTAAACAGGAATTAACTTGGCTTTCATTGTTCACTTGGGAGCTTAAGCAGCAGGCAGGGAGGAAAGAGGGCTGGAGTTATAATCTGTTTTAACTGAAATATTTGAATAGTTTGTAAGTGAAATTAGTTTTATGTGGTAAAAATTATTACCTTGAATTAGAATTGTTACATTGTAATTTGGTGGCTTGGGGATAGTTGTCTAGCAGGGATATTTAGAGGGAAATTTAAAAGTGTTGTTTGCCTGGTGTTTGGGGAAGGGACATTAGCTGCAATTACCTTGTCTCTAAACAGGAATTAACTTGGCTTTCATTGTTCACTTGGGAGCTAATGCAAGGTTGGGAGGAAAGAGGGCTGGAGTTATAATCTGTTTTAACTGAAATATTTGAATAGTTTGTAAGTGAAATTAGTTTTATGTGTTAAAAATTATTACCTTGAATTAGAATTGTTACATTGTAACTTTGGTGGCTTGGGGATAGTTGTTCTAGCAGGGATATTTAGAGGGAAATTTAAAAGTGTTGTTTGCCTGGTGTTTGGTAAGAGCCTCCAACCCACCCTGTTTTGTATGCTTTCTAAATACTGAAAAGCCACTGGGGTTGGGATTGAAGGGCTGAGTATTTCTGTTTGGGACTGAAATTGAAGCAACAGGAGCTGGTGGGCCTGTGACATCTTATGGTACCTGATGTCTGCTTACACACACTGTTAGTGGGACCGAACACACACTGGACTGTATGTGTTTGTGAGACTTGGGAATGTATTGGTGGGGCTGAAATTGGGTTTGTAACAACTACAGTCAGTATAGAGAGAAACTGTACTCAGGGGAAAGGGACTGAGAAAAGGGGTGCTATTATAAACAGAGGGGATAATCAGGGTGGCTATATTCCACCATGGCAGGCATCTTCGGAAGGGTTGTAGGCTGCACAGGCTGTGGGATGGCAATAATTCTAAATTGGGCCTGGAGAGGGAGGCTGCCCACTCTGTAGACAGCTATCTTGTATCAGGAGTGAGGTATATTGGTTAAGGAGTAAGCTGTGGGAGCTGGGGGTGTCCAAGGATAAGGGGTGGATATGGGCAGCAGAAGGGTGGGGCTGAGGGAGGCTGGGGCAACGCTCTGAAATTACAGGACGTTATGTTACAGCAAGCAGGAGGGGATATTAGGGACAGAGGACCCTTAGATAGGGAAGTTGATGCTAAGGGAAAGCGACGGGTGAACATTCTGAATACAAAGAGACTGGAAAAGAGTGAAGGGCTGTTGTGCGAAGCCTAAAACAGCAGACTGTGGGAAGGGAGCTCTAAGGTGAACAGTGCAAGAGAGGAAGAAGAGGGTCAGTTTAGAGATGCAGTCAGGAAACTCGGGTTACTTGATGGAGGCTGACATGAGTGTCACAATAAATTTGAGCTACTAAGCAACCTAGAGGGGAGGAAGGGGTTGGTGGAAATGAGGAAACTTATACAGAGGCCGGGGAGGGAGTTGGATACCCATAGGGCATCACAGACCAGCTATGGAAAGGATAGACATAGTCCCAGAGGGAGAAGGGAAACATATATGTTAAGCAAATGGGGAGATGCAACATATTCCAGACATGAGGAGGAGAGCATGATTGGAGAGAAACTGGGAGACAAGGAGGTGGAGAGGAGCCCTTCAGCGGGAGGTCAGTACCAAGGATGGGGCCCTAGCAAGGGGACCCACAGAGAGCCTCTGGAGGCAGGGGTACTATTACAAGGGGAGGATGGTGGTGTGGGGAAGGGAAACCATCAGGGCCAGGATAAATGGTTCAGATAAGAGAGGGTTAAAGGGACACCTATTCAGAGGGGGTTTGAGTTAAGTGGGCAAAATAGCAAGGAAGGCAGAAAGGGGAGGGTGACAAGGGGGTCTCTAATAAGGCAGGAAGACTCCCATGAAATTGAGATCATGAATAAAGGGGGAGGGGGCTGAGAGGGCATAGTGGAGGTAACCATAAGGATGATGGCGGTGTTAAGGTTCTGTTACTGGGAGACTCGATGATTAGAGGTATCCATTGGGAGGGACAGGGGGTGGATGCCATAGCCAGGTGAAGGTAGTGAGTATCTCTGGGCTGACAGTGCACAGAGCAAAGTTCATGGTGTATGAAATGGTTAGGGATTGTGGAGGGAAACCGATTCCTGGTGCATTTGGGAACTAATGATCTAGAGGGAAATAGCATTTTGGAAATCCAAGCAAGGTTCCAAGAACTTGCCAGAGTCTGTCGGATAATGGATGCAACATTTCCTTTTCGGAGATATTGCCAGTACCAAAGGCCTCAGTGGAGAAAAAAGAACTCACAGAGGTTAATGACTGGCTCAGGAAGTGGGGTGAAGAGAATGGGTTGGGGGTGTTAGGGAACTGGAATGGAGTTTGGGAGGATAAGGGACTATATGCCAAGGACAGGTTTCATCTTGCCCCATTAGGGAAGGAAGTCCTTAAACAGGGGATGGCTGACTACATACAAGAAAGGTGGGGTTTAAACTTGTAAGGGGGGGAAGGGATGAGGGAGGGGCTGACCAGAAGCCCTCTCCTCCAGATGAGGGGAGTAGCCTTCAAGCCCAAGAGGGGGGAAACAGACTGGAGGTGGAGGTTTCAGGAGGAGCAGGGGGAGGATGGAAGTATAAGGAATCTGGGTGGGGTTCGACAAAGAGGATCAGGGATAAGGGGTGGGGGTTGGTGTTAGTAAATGCCAGGAGCTTGGGAAACAAGTTGCCAGAGTTCCAGGCCATGCTGTTCGAGGGGGTGGATGTGGCGGTCACGAGACATGGGCCAACAAAACCATGACTGGGACCTAAATGTAGGGGTACACTATGCTTAGGAAGGATAGAAAGGAGGCAGAGGGAGTGGAGTGGCTATGTTCATTAGAGATGATATAGAAATTGCTATGGTAGAAGAGGCAGAGGGAAACGTGGAGGCCTTATGGGTCACCTTACGATCCCCAGCAGGAGATAAGGTCAAGCTGGGAGTAGTATATAGGCCCCCGGGATGAGTGATGTTCTAGAGGATGGTTTGCTGGACAACATCATTGCCCAGTGTGGTCCAAAAGGGGAAGGAGTGGTGTTGATGGGGAACCTTAATATGCCAGGTACAAACTGGGGAACCATGTCCTCTAAGGTGGCCAAGGAGCAGAGGCTGCTGGATGGCTTCCAGGATGTGTTCTTAACACAGCATGTGATGGAGCCCACAAGGGAGGGGCATGTCCTGGATGTGGTTCTGGCAGATGGGGATCTGGTAAGGGACATAGTTGTACAGGACCCCCTGACTGGGAGTGACCACAATACTGTCTGGTTTCAAATAAGCATGGGGAGTGGGGGTGAGATCTAGGACACTGGCAGTGGACTTCAGGGGGGCAGACTTTATGGGCATGGGAAATATTCTCAAGGATCACTTGAAGGGGATTACCTCAACGACAAGTGTGGAAAGGAGATGGGAGGTCATAAAACGGGGACTTCATGAGGCAGTCAGGATCTGCGCTAAGTTGAAACGTAAGGGAGCAAGGTCACATAAACCATGCTGGTGGTCCAGTGAGGTACAGGTAGCAGTCAGAGAAAAGAAGGCGGCTTACAAAAAATATAAAACAACAAGAGGGGATAGGGATAAGGAAATGTACCAGCTTGCATCTAGAAAAGTCACCGGTATGGTGAGGGGAGCAAAGTCCAGTAAAGAGCAGCGGCTGGCACAGGGGATACATGGAGGGGAAAAGGGGTTCTTCCAGTACATTGGGGAGCGGAGAAAAACTAAGGGCCATCTCAGCAGATTGAGATCAGAAGGAGGGTGGGTGGAAGAGGCGAGGGACCAGGCAGAGGTATTTAACGAGTACTTTGCCTCTGTGTTCACTAGGAAGGGGGATGGGATATCTACAAAGCAAGGCATGAAGGGGATAGAAGCGGCAGGGAGTGGGATCAGGGGAGCAACAGAAATGGAGCAAGAGGGAGGGAAAGGTACCCAAGGGGTGTCACATCTGGATAAGGATAAAAAGACCAGTAAGGTGGAGGGGACGGATGATGCTATCTCCACCAAAAGGGTGTGGTTAGCCCTCAAGGCCCTAAAGAAAGACAAATCTCCTGGGCCGGATGGCATTCATCCGAGAGTACTATGGGAATTGGCGGACATACTGGCTGCACCCCTGGCGGAGCTTTTCAGCAGGTCACTTGAGACAGGGAGGGTACCTAGGGATTGGCGAGAGGCACATGTGGTACCAATCCATAAAGGGGGGTCAAGGGAAGTACCAGGTAACTATAGACCCATCAGTTTGACCTCGGTGGTGGGAAAATTAATGGAGAGTATACTAAAGGAGCGATTGGGGTGTACTTGGAGGAGGTGGGAGGTCTGGATAGTCGGCAACATGGGTTTGTGCCAGGTAGATCATGTCAAACCAACCTTGTGGAGTTCTATGAATGGGTAACATCAGAACTGGACAGGGGTAAGCCTGTGGATGTATTATTCTTGGACTTCAGCAAGGTTTGACTCTGTCCCCACAATGGTCTGGTGGAGAAACTGATGGGGTTAGGAGTAGGCCCTTTGATGGTCAGATGGATTGAAAACTGGCTAGCTGGATGCACTCAGAGAGTAGTGGTCTGTGGGGAGCCTCAAACCCTAGAGAGGTTGGTAGTGGGGTACCACAGGGCTCGGTCCTGGGTCCGATCCTGTTTAATGCATACATATCGGACATCAGGGAGGGTATAGGGTGTGAAATGAGTCTCTTCGCGGATGACTCCAAGATGGGAGCAGTAGTTGAGGGAGAAGAGGGGAGGTTGGCCCTGCAAGGGGACCTGGACACCCTGGAAAGCTGGGCTCACACATGGAAATTAAATTTCAATATCACCAAGTGCAAGGTGTTGCATCTTGGTCGGAGAAACCCTAAACACAGGTACACCCTGGGAGGGGAGGCGCTGGAGGCCTCAATAGGGGAAAAAGACCTAGGGGTCATGGTGGATACATGTATGAATAACTCTGAGCAGTGCAGGAGAGCAGCTAGCAAGGCAAACAGGATGTTGGGATGCATCGTAAGGGGATCACCTTAGGAGCAAGGAAGTGATTCTGCCCTGTACAATGGACTGGTTAGACCACACCTTGAGTACTGTGTACAGTACTGGAGACCACATTGAAGAGGGACATACAGCTCCTGGAGAGGGTAAAGAGGAGGCAACAAAGATGATACGAGGGCTAGGGGATTTGACTTATGAGGACAGACTTGAGGAGCTCTGCCTGTTTTCATTGGAGGAGAGGAGAGACAGGGGGACATGATTGAGGTCTTCAAGTACCTCAAGGGAATAAATAGGGTAAACATGGAGGGGATCTTTAGACTAAAGCAGGGAGGTATCACCAGAGGGCATGGTTTGAAGTTGGAAGGTGGAAGGGGAGGGGGGAAAAGAGGAGGAGGTTTTTCACTGAGAGGGTGGTGGACCCTTGGAATGCACTGCCTGGTGAGCTGGTTCAGAGATCCACAGTGGAGGGCTTCAAGAGAGGGTGGGACAGACACAGAAAGTGGATGTATCAGATGATGGCCTGTCCCGAGGGGGTGGGGATGGATGATAGGGGTTTCTAGAGAACAAGGGATGGGAGGGTCTCGGCACCCAATTAACGATCTAGGTTCGAGCAGACTCGGTAGAACGTAAGGCCTAATCTGCTGGCAAATAGTATGTTAGTATGAGGATGCACCAAGCCCTTATACAGAGGTATTAATACTTCTTTTTTTCTGGTTTTAATGTTTTTAAGAATGCATCCCACAATCTTTTGACATTTTTTAACTATGGTCCTAGAGTGATTATCAAATGTTAAGTTATTTGAAATCCAGATCCCAAGGTCTTTTTCTTCAACCGCGCTTTTGAGTTCAATATTATTAAATTTGTATTGGGTCTGTGGGTTGTTAGTCCCCAGATGCATTACCTTTTCTATTCTTTTCATTAAACTTCATTTTGTTTTCTAGGGCCCATTTTGATATTTGATCCAAGTTGTTTTATAACTGTTGCCCTTCTGCTGGAGTTTGAACAATCCCGGCCAGTTTACACTCATCTGTATATTTGCAGAGCCATGTATTACTGGGAGTTTGTAGAGTTGATACAAGTATGTTAAATAAAGTGGGGCCCAGAAGTGAACCCTGTGGTACCCCACTAGTGACCAAAGGCCAGTCTGAAAAATGTCCCTTGATAGCAACCCTTAGTCTGCGGGAATCTAACCAGGAGTTTATCTAGTTTATAATATTGGGGTGCAGTTGGATTTTATTGAGTAAAGAGAGCAGGGTATGATGTGACACTTTGTCAAAAGCTTTGGCAAAGTCAAGAAAAATAATATCCACAGAAATACCTTTATCCAGTGTTGCACTTATTGGTTTGAAAAATTGAATAAGGTTAGTAAGGAAAGATCTGCCTTTTGTGAAGCCATGTTGTGAGGTATCTGCAAGCCCTAAGTTGTTTATATGGTCTAATATATAAATCTGGAGTCATTTTTCCAATAACTTCCCTATCACCGATGTAAGACTTACTGGCCTATAGTTGTTTGCATCGGTCAGGGTTCCTCCCTTATGGATACATGTAATTACTGCTTTTCTCCATTCAGCTATAGTGTTCCCTTCCTTTAGTGATTTATTAAACAGGCATGACAGTGGGCCCACTAGTTCATTCCTTAACTCTTTTAATAATCTTGATGTAATTCCATCTGGACCCGGAGAACTATTATTTTTTAATGAAGTTATTACTTTTCGTACTTCCTCTGGTAAGATAACTGGAATGCTAGTATTAGGTACAATTTGAGAAACTGTGAATTTCTCTTTAGGTTCTAAGACACTTACAAAATATTCATTGACTTTGGAGGCTATTTCTTTTTCTTTATAATGATTTCAGGTTCACTTTTCAGTGGGCCTATAACTTTTTGTTTGCCTTTTAGGGAATCAATATAATTATAAAATTGTTTTTGATTATCTTTTACATTGGTTGCTAGCTTTAATTCTAATGTAGTTTAGGATCTTCTTATCATAATTTTTCTTATGCTAGTTTAAATTTAAGCCAAGTACTTGGCAATGGAATTTTAGTATATTTCTTATAGAGTTTCTTTTTTATTTTAATTTGTTTCTTGATGTTTTTGCTCCACCAAGGTGGAGTGCATTGATTATTTTCGTATTTGGTTCTTATCAGCACCAATTCTCGGCTCTCTCCTGCCTTGCTAAAAAAATGCTTTAGCTTAGTCCCCACCACCTGTTCCTGCTCACCCTCACCCTCACCCTCCTTTTCCCTTTATGCCAACTCCCCCCCTCCGCCTACCCTACCCCTCCATCTACTCTCACCTTTCTATACTACTACCCGAAACATTGTACCATGGCTTTTACTCTGGAAGTCTTAAACAAACATCACCCAATTAATACCTGGGTGCAAAGAGCCATATTTCCTAATTGGAAACTGCCACATCATTATAACTCACTAACGATCACCCTCTACTGGGACTCCAGAAGACAATCCAAGCATCTTAAAAGTACAAGCAGAAACTCACTCCAACCTATTATGAACTACGAATGGCATCGCTGAAACTCCTGCTCCTCCTACTTTTAATATCTGGAGGATACACCCAAACCCTGGTCCTGTTGCACTGAAGCCGACAAAAACAGGAAAGTTGGTAGTGGTCTCTCCATTAACACTCTAATATCTGCAGCCTCCTTCCCAAATTGGCATCTCTTCAAACTCTCGCTGGACAAAAACCCTGATATACTAGCCATTGTGAAAACCTGGCTATCTCCCAGCACCAGTCGTGCAGTCTCGCTTGAAGGCTACAATCTTTTCAGACCTCGACCGGCAAGCAAAAAGTGGGGGCTGTGCTATCTACATAAAGAACAACCTCTCCTGTCAACGCGGCAGCTTCACCCCCACAAATACGCAGATGCAACTCCTCCCTATCAAACTGCTTCTTGGTGCACAAAACAAAGTTCTCACAGTGGCGCAGTCTATATCCCTCAAAAGACCACCGTGCCAGTATTAAGTCTGTACTTGATTTTGTTGAGTCTGCAGCCCTCTGAAAATGAGCTCCTCCTCCTCAGAGTTTCAACATAAACTGGCTTGCCTCTGACACTGGCTCTTACAAGATGACATCCTAGCAGCAAACCTGGACTCAGATGGTAACCTCCCCACCGGAAAAATTACAAAACTGGTACAAGCACCCTTATTGACTGGGTTCTCACAAATCACCCTGACGGATAAAAACATTAAAGTCCTCCCTGACTCCCTCAGTGATCACTCCCAGTGTCATGTACCTGGTCTAAAAATTTCTCAAGCCACCCCCAAAGTTATAACAAGCAGAGTATTGCCTTATGGGAATCTTATCAAGTTAAAACCCATCTCCTACAACAGGACTGGACGCCAATCCTTGAATCAACTGATATTAATACCGCACTAGAATACTTCATTAAATCTTTCAACTCTGCATGCGACTTATATGCCCCAGTAAAAAGACGTAAAATCAAAGCGCTATCAAATCCATGGATTACTGCCAAACTACTTGCCGAGCTCAAGGTTCGGGACCACCTCTGGGCAGTTGCCAGAGACACAGGCTCACCTCATGATACCCCAAAATACAAGCAGGCACGAAATAGATGTACCTCACAAATTAGGCAAATTAATAGTGCCTATTTCAAAAATGCCCTTGAATCCACCTGGGGCGATGGAAGAGCTTTTTGGGACAACATCCGAAACATAATGGGTAAACAATCAAAATCGTCACCTACCATTATGAAAGTTGATGGATCCACCACTCTTGACCCAAAGTCTATTGCAGATGCACTTAATAAGACATTCACAGACCTTAGTGGGGTCCTCCCCCCAGATTTCTTCTCGCTCTTACCTGTGCCTAGCCTAGTATCACAAAACACCCCTCGTGACAAACCACAATTTTACTTCAAGAAAATCAAAGTGCATGAAGCACACAAGTACATAAGAAAGGCCTGCTCCAAATCCAGAACAAGTAGTGACACGCTAGATCTAAAAATCCTGTCTCTCACCCTGGATGAAGTAATGCACCCCCTTGCAAAAATTCTTAATCTGTCACTTTGCCAAAGTCAATTTCCCAACAAATGGAAATCTGCCATAGTTACACCAGTGCACAAAGGGGGGGACAAAACCTCGACAGGAAACTATCGACCAATATCAATACTCCTCCCTCTCCAAAGCACTTGAGCGAATAGTGGCAGACCAACTCTCTGATTACCTGGACAAATACAATCTACTCTGTAATCAACAGCAGGCTTTAGGAAAGGACATAGTACAACAACAGCCTGGAGAAGTCCACTCAGCCCTGGACAAAGGGTGCCAAACAGGTGCAGTCTTTATCGATCTTACAAAAGCTTTCGACACAGTCCATCATGGCCTACTTACCTCCCTACTTTCTAGCCTAGGCCTGGCGAAGGTCCTTGTGCTTGGGTAAAAGTTACCTGTCAATTGGTCACAGGCTGTAAAAATCTCTAATGAACTCTCCAACTTCAAACCAGTTCTCTCGGGTGTAATCCAGAGATCAATTCTTGGACCGCTCCTCTTAGCCTGTTCCTTAACTCCCTCCCAGATATCTGCCAGGAGAAAATAATCTTATACGCTGATGATGCTGTAATTCTCTCTTCCCACAAGATCCAAACTCCCTACGAAAAAGCCTGCAACTTGCTTTCTCTAGTGTTGAAAGGTGGTTCCTGGATAGTAAACTTGTGCTAAACCACAATAAAACAAAAGCCATGCTCTTCTCCAATCACCAAAACAAAAATAGACATACTCCACTCACCATACAAGCCTCTACGGGAATTACACTGGACCAAGTAAATACTTTCAAATACCTTGGCATCACTTTTGACCAAGGGCTCACCTTTGCAACCCACATTGACAACACACTGCGAAAACAGTGAACCACGCATGTGGAATACTATTCCGATAACTGTCAATTTCTAAATCAAGCGGCATTGAGAATAGCTATACAGAGTTCCATAATCTCAATCATTGACTATGACCTTATTATTTATGGCTCAGCTACCTCCACTGCTCTAAAGGCGTATCTTAATCCTCTAAATAAGGCCTGCCGGCTCCTCACGGGGGCTCAAAGACTGACTCACACGTGTGATCTGTACTATGAATCAGGCTGGTTGAACCTATCAAATTGTCTTATTTATCTCACCTGCACAATGGCAAAAAAATCTATCTTGGGACTGACTCCATTATGTATTCAAAACCTACTCCGACTGAATCCTGGCTCACGACCCTCCACCAGATCTGAACGCCAACCTTTCCTGGTTCCGAGATGCTGGACTGCACAGGACAGAGATCTTTCGCATACAGGGCCCCAACATGGTTCAATGCGCTTAGTCCACCTACTCTATCCTCAACCTCGCTTGAAGCTTTCAAATCCATGCTGTATGCCCACCTCACCACCACTAGCAACTGTGATTGCACTAGATAAAGACTACTACCCCTCAGGTCCATCCTCACATCTGAGGCCTCTTCCTTCCTGACTAATGAACCCTCTGGTACCTCTACTACTTCCTGTCTCCCACCCAAACTCACTCCCCCACATTTTTCCTGTCCCCTCTCACTTACTCTCCCGCTCACCACCTTTCCCTCCTCTCTAGCCTCCTTTTGGCCTAAAGATCACCCTCTCCCTGGAAGTTTCCTTAACCTCGAAATTGTCTACTCTCTTGAACCTGTTATAGCTTGTTTTTCTATGAAACTTGAAAACGTTACTGCCTTAAACTGTTAATAGCAAATTTATGATGTAACTTTCCTGTCTGGTTTTACCTGTAATGTGTATCGTGCTTTGTTAAATGTTCTTTGTGACGTGGAACCTTTGTAAAAGAGCCCTGGCTCAAAGGTATTAATTCCAAGACTAATAAACTAAACTAAACTAAACTAAAAATTTATCTATACAATATGTGATCCTCTTTCTAATCTTACTCCATGTGTTACCAATATCTTGATTTAAGAGGTCTGTTTGCCTGTTCCAAGCCATTGAGTACTGCTGTATGTTTGTATAATCCACCTTATTAAAGTCTTTTATGGTAGTTTTTCCTTTTGTATGTTTAATAGTGTTTTTATATTCCAGAAGTATCATGTTGTGATCGCTATCACCTAATGGGAGTAGTACTTTAATTTCCTCTATATCATCACTATTATTAGTGAATATGAGATCTAATATGTTGTTGTCTCTGGTTGGTTTAGTAACTAGTTGGTCGAGATTGAGGAGTAGTGTGATATCCACAAACTGACTTTTCTGCAGAATTAGTCTCTTTTAATGTAGTCCAATTAATGGTTGGAAAATTAAAATCCCCCATTAGTACGTGATCCCCCTGGATATTTATATTTTCTATTTCAGATAATGATTAGTGTTTCCTGAAAATATCATGCTGTTTGGTTTTGTGGTTTTCTTTAAATCAGTATCTGTCAATGTGCTCTGCAGTAACTGAAAACAGTGAACTTTTTTCTGTCTCATTCAGTGAGTGATGACATAGTTTCTGTCCAGCCTGTTGCTGCAGCAATGAAGTCCTTAACTGCCTGTAGTAGCTATTGTACTTCCCATTCAGAGCAATCTGTAGGGCTAATTGTCTTTACTCCAAGTTTGTTACTAACTCATCTGGTTTGTGTTTAGATAGATTGTATCATTCTGTTCTCATAAAGAGTTGGTCATTTGTGTTTCAGTGGTTAACTGAAATGGTATAAATGAATGCTTGTGAGAAATCTCCTGTCTGTATCACAGCTGAGTTCTGTCACATCAAAACTCTGCATTGTTTTTTGGCTATTTAAACCCAGGGTTGTTTAATGGATATAAAATAAATCCAAAGTCTAAGTCATAGAAGTAGTGTGTCCATGATGTATTTCCACACATAATCCCTCACAAAACTGAATTTTTTGAGTTCATATAGTACATGTTCCTGAAATAGCAAAGTGTGGCAGACACCTGTTTGTCAGTCTGACATAACAACAATATTGTTCTCACATGAATATACAGGTATGTATGGAGGCTACATCAAAGACACACTACTGCTATGACTTAACAGACTTTAGATTTATTTTATATCCATTAAACAACCTGGGTTTATATAGGCAAAAACAATGCAGAGTTTTGATGTGAAAGAACTCAGCTGTGATACGGACAGGAAATTTCTCACAAACATTCATTTATACCACTTCAGTTACCTACTGAAACACAAATGACCAACTCTTTATGAGAACAGAATGATACAATCTATCTTGACACAAACCAGATGGGTTAGTAACAGACTTGGAGTAAAGACAATTAGCCCTACAGATTGTTCTGACTGGGAAGTGCAATAGCTACTACAGGCAATTAAGGACTTCATTGCTGCAGCAATAGACTGGACAGGAATGATTTCATCACTCACTGATAGGGACTGAAAAATCTTCACTGTTTCTTCACTGTTTTCAGTTACTGCAGAGCACATTAACAGATGCTGATTTAAAGAAAACCACAAAACTAAACAGCATGATATTTTCAGGAAACACTAATCATGACACAGGGACTTGAATTCCTGTGTTTATTGTAAATCTGTAAAACACTGGCATTTGATCTTTAAATATGTATACAGACCTGTGAATTTTGTGCCACATGTTCGAATCTCACAACCGATACTTGCTCACTGTGTGATCTAGAACAAGTCGTATAACCTCCTAGTGCTGTATTTATTTAATTTGTCATTTTTCACCGGGAAATATTAGCATTTCTCTCTCTCACACACTCTCTCAGCTAACTTTGTGCTGCCTGGATCTCCCTGTTAGACTAACGCTAGTAACATTCCCTGTACTCTGTCCTCTTAATCATTTAGTTCTTTGGGATATAGTTTTCATAGAAAAAGGCATTGTATGAAACCAAATCCCATTCCTTCCCTATTTTCCTTTACCATAGTATGTGATGATGATCCCATTTCTTCCTTACTTTCCTTTCCCATAGTATGTGATTATGATGATTTTATTTATTTGTTATTGATAAGCACATTGGAATTACAACTCTTTGAGTTATAGATTCATTTCCAAAGGCTCCACATCATGATACAAAGAGAAAAATACAAATAGTAATGAAAATTGAAGGAACAGGTAATACATACGATGGAGAACATTGAATACAATTAGCAGGGTGATAGTGTCATCCAGCAGATTAACTTCAGTCCTATACAAATAGTTGCTAGGCAGTTGTTAACATGTCCATCAGCAGAATGAGCTGTAGTTCTATACAATCAGTAGCTAGGCAGTTGCTAACGTACAAGCACAATACCTTCTTATGAGATACAAAGTGAGCTGTCTCAGGAGAGACATTGTCAAGGCTGGCTAGGCTCTGGCCCCTGAAGAGAAGCACCTAGAGGCCTAGGGTGGTTTTGGAAGAGGACACTCACAGTTGCAGGTGTACAGAATATGATTCTTGAGTGAGACCTTAAAGGGTCCTGTTTTGATGAGAGAGGTAATGTGGTGGGGGAGAGCATTGTACCAGGAAGGTGCTTTGAAGGGGAAGGATCTTTGTCCAGTGCAGTCCTGATGCTAGGGATCTGCAATATAGTCTTGGAAGCACAGTGAGTGGCAACAGTAGGGGTGGCAGGGAGAAGGGACATGAAGACTCTGGGGGGACATACCTAGTTGTATTTTTTTGTATTATTTTGTCAAGGAGGCAGGACTGATATTGAAGTCTCTCCTCAAGTGTGAGTACATTGGTTAAGGAATAAAGGGTGCAGGTATGTGTCCGTTTATCGGCTCCAGACAGGAGACAGCATGCCTTATTAATTGAAATTTGGATTTTGTTTAGAGCAGTGGCATTGACTGCTGCATATACTGTGAGTCCATAGTCCACTAGGGACAGTACAGAGGAGGTGACTGCCAGGCAGAGGGCTTCTGGTGTCAGGCAGTCCTTATGTCTGTATAACAGGCCAATGCATGTATTGGTGGCTGAGGTGAGTGTATTGATGTGAGAGTGATATGAAAGGGTAGCATCAAAAGTGATGACCAGGTATTTGTAGGTGAGGATTTGGTCCAGTGGATGGAGTGTGTTGGAGAGGATCTGGAGGGGGGAGTCCTTTGCTTTGCTTTGGTGATGGGCAAGAAGCATGGATTTGGTTTTTGTTTTACATATTTTTTTAATATTTATGATAAGATGGTGGTCCTTGAACCAGTTCTCAATTTGACTGAAGGAGTGCTGGAGGGAGGACTGGAGTGCAGAGGGGTCAGAGTGGGAGGTGAAGAGGACCACCATCGTCTGCATAAAGAAGAACCCTCCCTGAACAGAAGCTGGACAGAGCATTTAGATACAGACTAAAGAGCAATAGGCCCAGGATGGAGCCTTGGGGGACACCAGATCATACAGGCTGGGTACTGGAGAGGGTGGTGTGAATTTGTACACATTGGGATCTTGAGGAAAGGTAGCTAGAGAATCAGGAGAGGGGTCTGTGAGAGAAGCCAAGTTGGTGGAGTGTATTCAGTAAGAGAGGGTGTGAGACCGTATCAAAGGCCTTGGAGAGGTCGACAAAAATGACACCGGTGAGGTGGCCATTTTCTAGGGCAGAGTGGAGGAAGTTAGAGAATTCCATGAGGGCAGTGATCATGCTATGGGCAGATCAGAAGCCATGCTGCTCCCAGCATAGCAGGCTGTGGTGTCAAGGTACTCTATGAGTTGATCGGTCAGTATTGTTTTGAGAGCTTTGGAGAGCAGAGGGAGGATGGAAATTGGTTGATAATTGTTGGGGAGGAGTTATCCCCACCTTTCAGTATGGGGGTAATGACTGCCATTTTCCAGGTGATTGGGAACAGTCCAAGACACAGAGAGCGGCTGAGTAAGTCTGTGAGTGGGGCAAGGACAGAGTCAAGGACCAGTCGAAGGAGTCTCGTGTCAAGGGAGTCATTGCAGGGGCTAGTGCCACTGAGTGCTATGGTTAAGTAAGGTTTGGCTTCTTGGGGACTAATGACCTGTAAGTGGAATGGTGGGTGGTGGAGTTTAGGCACCGGAGAGGGTGGAGCTGGGTTGAAAAACTTGCTGGGGAGGACTGCACTGAGATCAGAAAAGGCAGTGTTGAGGCAGTCAGCAATGCTTTTTGGGTCTGTGGAGGTGGTGCTGTTAATGTTGAGTTGGGACAGGGGTGGAGAGCAGGATTTCCTGTTAAGTTATTTTATATTGTACCAGAACTTGCGGGCGCTCCCCCAGGAGGCAGCCAGAGAGGATCTGTAGTAGTCTGCCTTGGCTTTATGTATGGCCCAGGTGAATATGTTATGCTCAGTGTTATAGGCATATCTATCTGTCTGTTTGCCAGGGTTCTATGTGATGATAGCGACCACCAAAAGGCGATCGCTATTATTGTGAACTGCATTATCGCTGAAAACATTTTCGACGATATACAGAAAAAGGCAACCGGAAAACTGTGCATGGAGTGGGGATGCACCCCCTGCACCCCTTTAACTAAAGATTCTCAACTCCAGTGGGGTGCATGTTGGGGAGGGGGGCACAGCCCAGTTTAAAAAAAAATTAAGTCCCACAGCTGCGGGACGCACAAAATTGTACCCTCCCCCAGTCCTGAACCCATGACCTGCTCCATCAGAGCCAACCACTGTACCCACCACACCACATGGTTGAATTGGCAGAAGCAGGCACACTACAGTGTCACAACCCTGTTTCTCATCCCTCCATGACCTGTCACCCACTCTCCCTTCCTGTCATCCACCCTACCCTCACTATCACAATGGTTGCCGTCCCCCTACTATCGCCCATGATGATAGCACCCTCATATGGGTGGCCATTTTGACAGTCACCTATATGTGGTCACTATCATCATGGTATACCATTTGCCAGAGGCTGCGGCTTTGTGCCAGGGTTTGCCTCTCAGTTGCAGTTGCTGAAGAAGTATTACACTTCTTGGTATGGGTTTTGAAAAATTGGGTGAAAATATCACAGGCTTTGTTGAGGGAGTTAGTGAAGTAGTCAAGGGCCTCAACTATGTTCTGGGCCAGTTTTGTGGGGGACCAATCCCAGTAGACTAGGTAGTGTTTGAGCTTACTGAGGCTGCTATGTCGTAGACGGTGACGGGAAACAAAGCTGTGCAGTAGTTTGGGTAGCCAACAGGACCAGGTGAAGAGTATTGGACAGTGGTCGCTCAGTGAGTTAGGGAGGACCACAACTAGAGATGCAGCAAATTTAAAATCTGCCAGCAAAGTGAATGCAAACTGGCTACTTCATGTTGGCACTTCACTACGTAGGCTGCCCCATAGAAAAAACACACTTCACCTTGTTATTACTACTTCGTGTTGTCATTCCACCTTAAATGCGAAGTAAGGTGAAGTGACAACAATACTGGCAGCACCCTACCCACACAGTCACCAGAATTAACGTGCATCCCCAAAGTGCTACTGTCTTGTTTCCCAAAAACTCCTCAATGATGATGAAGTGAAATGAGAGTGTAACAAGAAATGCAAAGTTTCCTAGAATTAATGGCGCACTCAGTCATGCATGCAGTGGTCACACACAGAGTCACCAGAATTAATGTGCATCCCCAAAAAGCTACTGTCTTGTGTCCAGAAAATTCCCCAGTGATGACAAAATGCTACTGTCTTGTGTCCAGCAAATTCCCCACTGCTGATGAAGTGAAATGAGAGTGTAACAAGAAATGCAGTCTCGCAGAATTAATGGTGCACTGCAAATGCACGGACAGATTAAGATTTGGTTGTGCACTCAAGGGATACATATGAAAAGGCACAACAACACCTAACCAGTGCTCACAAGTCACAAATCTAAATCTGGAAAGGAATACATTTTGCCAGTTGGGGGATTAGTGCACGGCAGTAACAATCCACTACCAGCAAAGATACCACAAAGCAGTATAAAAAATTCATGCAGGTGCAGTGGATAGCAGGTTCACACTGATGCAATTACTCTGTGGCACAATAAAAGGTGTCTGATTCAATGGTATGCAACGCACACACACTCACACACACACACTACAAGTAATGCATAGCAAATTCCTTTAATAATATAACCAAATGTTTTAAACACACAAATTATACACTGCTGCACCACAACAATCAGCAAAAAAATTTCAAGAATTACTGAAAATATTACTGTGTGTACATTAACACAGTTATACAAAAAAAATATAACCAAAACAGAAATACTGCCTTTTTCTCCCAGTTAATGTACCTACACCACAAACATGCCCCTCCCCAAAGCACACTTCACAGTACACAGACTGACTGTTCTAAATTAACATTCAAAATCCACACACAATAAACACTTGATGATATGAGCACAGAAGGGGTTTCTACAATCGATGTACTAAATTTTGAGCAAAAAAATGACTAAAAAAGGTATTTTAAACAGCTTTTAGAGGTTTTGAATTGCAGAGCTCTGAGAGCAAACTGTCTCCATCTACCACTACACACACTACCCAGGCCAGAACTGAGGCTGTGCAGAACGAAGTAGAGCCCATGTGACCTGCAATCCCATAAATCACTGCAGAATTTCATTTGGAGCTCAATTACGAGGCAAAGTGAGGCGAATTACATTGATTTCAATGTACTTCGCCTTAAAATTGGTGGAGAAGAGGTTTGGGGAAGGTGGAATAACGCAGTCATTGGTTTCAATGGACTTTGCGTTCCTCATTATGAAATGAAGTACTCCGCTTCACATTGTGGAGTACTCCGCGGATTCCACGTTACTCCGTGAATCACTTCGTGGATCAAATTCGGGCCACTTTGCCCACCACTACTTACAGTACTGTAACTCACATGCTGTACAGGAAGGAATGTGAATGCCTATGGCTGGACTTCCCTGATGAGCTGAGACTGTATCATAAAACTCCCCAATTTAAAAACTCATTAATGAGTACAATGGTGGAGTGGTGAGTATAATGGTGGAGTGGTGAAGCCTGGAGAGATACTACAAAACGGGCTTACAATACATCCAAGTAACTAGTAAAAAAATGAATGTTGTGATTCATGACATAATCGTGAATCATGATATGTAACTGCATTTGTGACTGTGATGATGAAGAACGTCATTCGGTGTCGATGGTGTGAGATGACCAATATGGAACTGTATTAGGAACGCAAATGCCTATGGCTGTACTTCCCCGACGAGATGCAGCACAAAACTCCCCGACTTAAAAACTCTTATTAATGAGTACAATGGTGGGGTGGTGAAGTCTACAGAGATACTACAAAACAGGCTTACAATACATCCAAGTAACTAGTAAAAAAATTAATATTGTGATTCATGACGTGATCATGAATCATGATTTGTGACTGTGATGATGAAGAACATGATTTGTATCACGAGTGACTCGTGATGATGGTCCTGACTTAAAAATGCATATTAATGAGTACAATGTTCATGCAGAATTATGCACCACACCAGTCCAGTACTCTGAAGGGAAGCCAAAGAAACAACTGTGACTTAAGTTACAGATGGAGACTGGGCCCTAAAGAGATGCAAATGCAAAGACCAGATTGTGCTGCACACTGAAGAGATGCAGATGCAAAGGCACAACACCTAACCAGTGCTCACCATCAGAAATTTAAATCTGGAAAAGAATACCTTTGCCAGTTGGGGTGGGCCACGGGGCCCAGGGGAGCAGTGTACTGCACTGCTGCAGTAACAGTCACTAGTACTAGTACCAGTAAAGATACCACAAAGTACAAAAATTGAACAGCTGCAGTAGATAGCAGGTTCACATTGCTAAAATTACTATGTGGCACAATAAAAGGTGTCTGATGTGATGACACACATCACACACATACTCACGCATACACTAAGTAATGCGTAACAAATTGAAAACTTCAGTAATATAACCACGTATTTTAAACAAACTAAAATTATGCACTGCTGCACCACAACAATCAGCAAGAAAGTGGCAAGAATTAGTGAAATATAACTGTGTGTACATTAACACAGTTATACAAGAAAAATATCACCAAAACAGAAAGAACTGTCTTTTTCTCCAAGTTAATCTACCGACACTACAGATATGCCCCTCCCCCAAAGCACACTTCCACTGTCTCTCAGTACACAGATTGAATGTCATACATTAGCATTCAAAATCCATATACAAACAATAAACATTCAATGATATGAGCACAGGAGGGTTTCCTACAATCGATGAACTAGAGTTTCAGCAAAAAGAATTACTCAAAAAGGCTTTTTTAATAGCTTTTAGAAGGTTTGAATCACAGAGAGCTCTCAGAGCAGACTGTCTCCTACAGCTTCCTACACACAGTACCCAGAACTGAGGCTGTGCAGAACAATCTAGAGCCCATGTGCCCTGAAATCCCATGTATCACTGCAAAATTCACCTTTGGAGCTTAAAAACAAGGCGAAGTGAGGTGAAGTACATTGTTTTCAATGTACTTCACCTTAAGAATTGGTGGAGTAGTGGTTTGGGAAGGCAGAGTAACGCAAAGTCATTGTTTTCAATGGACTTCGCGTTACCTACCATAACGCTAAGTACTCCGCTTTGCGTTGTGGAGCACTCCGCAAATTTGCTTTCGCTTCACAATTCACTTCACAGACCGAATTGGGGCCACTTCACCCATCTCAAACGACAACGTCCGTGATTCTGTGGGGGCAATTGGTTAGAAGGATATCCAGTAGGGTGTATGAGCCGCTTGAGGAGCTAGACTTAGTGGGTTGTGTTACCAATTGAGCTAGGTCTAGGGCCATGAAAGTGTTCTTGGCATGGGCTGCTGAGCTGGTGAGCCAGTTTATGATGAGATCGCCCATGAACATCTGTTCTACTTTGTGGGGGAGACTGGAGAGGTAATGGGAGAGGGATAGGATTGCAGGGGTTTGGTTCTGCGGTGGGATATAAGCCACGGTGATAATAAGGGGAGCCCTGGTGGGATCAGGAGTGAGTTTAAGGGAGAGGGCTTGTGCCCCATGGTCCAGCGTAGGGGCGGGGAGTGCTTGGCACAGCAAGGAGTCTCAGATGTAGAAGGCACAGCCACCACCAGGCTTTCCCACTCTATCTTGTCTGAAGAGGGAGTAGCGGGGTAGATTCAAGTTTCCACCAATGCCAGTACGTCCGGTTGGTGTTGCACTAGCCAGCACTGGAGGGATGCAGTCTTCTTCGGGAGGCTGCAGATGTTCATGGAGGCAATTCATAGCCCTGCGGGGGTCAGCAGCTGGTTGGAGGTAGGTGGGCCTGGGTTGGGAGGGATTTTACCAGTCAGCAAGAGTAGTAGGGAGATTATCCTGAGGAGAGCTGAGAGGCATTTATTAATTGCTGGATGATGACTATAAACGCAAATGATGATGATGTGTTAATGCTAGTGACTGATTTTCATGCATCTTTTGTACTTTCTTCTACTAGCTTAGTGCAGTGTCTTACAGTTATAGTGTTAAAATGTGCCAAGTACTTTGAAATGTATAAAGGTTCTTTATTAATAAATCACTCTTTTCACTTTTGAGAACATCACAATAGAGTGCACCTTCATCCAGATGGCAGAACAGTGCAATAAGAGAAGATACTGTAGTTTAGTATCAATGTATTTGCAATTTTTCCAAAAACTGGTAACCTCATCATAGCTGTCCAAGAAGTCCAAATGAGTTCAAATATATTGGTCAGTGATCTATTATTGGCCAACTATAAATCCATTTCTGTTAGACAAATTCACTGTTTCCTCAGTGTCATAACAGCCACTAGATCCCAGTCACCACCCACCCTAACTATATTAATACCATGACAGGACATGCCCTACTAAAATATTGTATTTTTTGCTAGGAAACAATGTAGCCATGTATGCTAGAGATTCATGAGTTAAAAAATGGAACTGGTAAGCAGGTGTATGCCATGTGTGTTGAGCGCTATTGTCAATTAATCTTTAGATAAAGCCTGGCTTAATGCCTGCAAAGAACATTCTCGGTATTCAGCCATACCATTTGAAACAGGGTTATATGTAACTAATTTAAAAGGTTGATGATGCCTACTGAAAGATTTTTAAAAACTTTGGACATTACTGTAGCTTGTATTTCATATAACAATAATGTGTATTTCCCTGAAACAATCCTCTTTCTTCATTCTCATTTTCTAACCATTCCTTCTGCCTCTTAATTAAATCAGCAACTCTGTCTTGTCTAATGTTGTCAACAAAATTATTCCTATTAAGTTCTGCTCCATCTTTCATGAAACCTGGGGCCTGATTCTAGTAGGGGTTATGCCTGGTGTAAAGTGACTTGCGCCAAACAAAATGGTGCAAGTAGCACTTTATACAATGGATTGCGACAACTGAAATTCTGCAAAGCAGCCTGCAGCATGTCACGGGCTGCTTGCGACAAAGTGGACTTACGCCACCAATTATGCCATAAACCCCTGCGACATGGTGCATGGGGGTTTATGGCAGAAGTTGCACCCTATTGTTGAAGAGCAGCTGACAGATCCCCCAGATTTGCTATTCTGGAACAACCTCGGAAGACATCCGTCAAAGTACATTTACACCAGCTAATAGTTGGTGTAAGTGTACTTTATCAGAGGGAGATTCCCTGGAAAAATAAGGCACATACAACTTCTTGGTAGATGCTTGACTGGCAATTAATTTATTTATGTATATCACATTATCCTATTTACTTTGCCACTTTTTAAATTTTACATATTTAACAAACATTGCTTCGACTTTCCCCATGTTACCCATCATAAGGTCCAACAATTAATATTCTGTTCAAATACTTTGTTCAATTGTCTTTTATAAATGTCTCTGGTTCTTCTGTCATCTTCTGTCATCGTCTCAGGGTCCGGATGTTTGTAAAGCCCTATACCCCTTCTTCCACTTTTTCTTGAACAGTCTGTTGTCCGTCGCCTTATCGGGGGTCTGGACACTTGAACAACAATACCCTTCTCCTTTTCCCTTGCATCTCCTTGGGTCCGGTTACTTGCCGTGTAACCTTTAACAATTGTATGCCTCCTTCTCTGTCTTTCTGTCTGCCTCCATGTCCAGGCATCTGCACCCAGCCTGTGGATCTCACCTGCCCCTTTTCAACCCCCCCATTTTTATTTTCCAAAAAAAATTCCACTAGCCCATCTCAACTTAGGCCATGGAATGATGGGCTTCCCCCCTGCCTTTCCCTCCTTTTTTCCAAATTTCCACAATATCTCCCAATTGTAGCATGTATGATGACATCCCCACTGTCGAAAGGTGCACCCCATCTGGTCTGTACATCCCTGGGTTGGTAAATGATATGTCTTTATGGGCTATGGATGTTCCCCTGACCCCCTTTAACCATGCTTCCACCTGCCTGTTAATCCTGTTCCTTGCCCGCTCCACCCCTTTTATGTCCCTGGTCTGCTGCCAAACCATCCTGGGTGCTATTTCTGACCATGCTATCCTCATCTATGGCCAACCCTGTTGAATTATCCCTAGATCCCTTAGCATATCCTTCAAAAGAATCCCCATGGTCAATCTCCCAGATCATTGCCCCCCAAATGTATTATCAGCAGGTCTGGCTGTGGCCACTTTAGCTTCAGCTCCTCCAAGGTTGGCATGAGCTGTGACCACCTCATACCTCAGACCCCTCTCCAGTAAACCATCACTTGGTCGGGGTTCTGCCCTAGTTGTTTTCCTCCCTGATGGATGGCGGCCCACTTCTCTGCCCAATAAATGTAGGCGTGCCCGAGGATCCAAACCCGCCTACTCCTTCCCTGACCTGTGGAAGACAGAAAACCATGTATTATACCAGTTTCCTCACATATCTCTTATAGCAATTAGACCACCACCTTCCAACTTTCTTAATTTCTTCCTCTGACCCCTCCCCTGTCACTGCCAGCATTGATGCGACTCCAATTCTAAATGAATGAGAGGAATAACTCTGAGGGTTCTCTCCCAAGTGTGCCATTTCCTTCTTTAACACCCCCGCTACTTGGAAAAATGTAATCAGCTTGCCGTTGTCACAAACCCACTCAGCAGGTCAGGCCCTCTGCTCCCACAGTGCCAACCTCCGAGTGCAGTCTTGTGAACAGGAAACAGAAACTGGGTAACCCTCCTGTCTGTTTTGTGGGTTCGAATCAAACTTTGATCTCAAGTTCTGGAGGGATTCAAACTGTGAACCTCTTGTTAGCATACCCAATGTACAGGCTCAGATAATTCTTCTCTTCGGGGGGCCAGATATCTTTCACCTACGGGCACCTAACCAGGCGTACAAAATGAACCCTTAAAACTCTATTAAAGACCTCAGAATAAACTCTTACCTTTTCCAGTTTGGTAAAACCAGCAAGCTTTGTACAGTGTCAACTTTAACCACGTATGCTTCACTTGTCAAGAAAAAGAATTTCAAAGGCACACCAAGTAGTCTCTAAAGTAGAGGTTTACTTAAAATAGATAAAAAAAATTTAAAATGTAAATACAGAACCATATATCACAAAAACATACAATCATTTAAAAGAACAAGGGTTAAAAAAAGTGCAAAATTCCTACCACCAGACAATTAGATTTATATATCTAATGTATCTCTTCTAATAGTGCTGATAGACAGATGCTGTTGTCAAGAGAGTCCAAACACGTGTATCTTTACAGGTCACTCACAGCATAATTAAAACACTGTCTTGAGCTTGCCTTCTCCATGATGTCACCCAGCTCTTCCTCTGTTTATTAAAAATTATACAATCAGGATGCCTATCCAGCAGGAGGTAAATTAATAAAGGCGACCTCAGCAAAACTTATGTCCCCACATGACTTTCTTCAAATAACATTCCCACTTTAATCTCAAGTAACCTTTCTTCCCAGGACATATCAAAGAATCTTTCATGATTTCGCATTGAAGCATAGTAACCTGCTCTCTTCCTCTAAACGTTATAAAAGTTTATGATTTCCCATCCTAGCAGCTGACAAGCTACAATTAAGCTAGATAAACAGGGGATATTTAATTTAGTCTCTTCTAGCCTGTAATTATTTCCTGGCTGTTCTTTTTTAGCTGAAACAGCATATCTCATGAGAGACACTCAATAACACATTTTTATATTACTAAAATCATACAGCGATCAGAACCAGCTGTCCAAGTGTCACAATCCTCCCCACCTAGACTGAATTTGGGGGCTCTATCCCCTGCATGGGATGAGCTTCCCAAATCAGTTCACTCCTCATAAACATGAGACAGCCCATTGGAGTTCTGATTTTTGGCTCCAGCCCTATGTAATATTGTCATATCATACCCTTACAAAGTAAGACTCCATCTTAGCAATCTACCATTGTTTTTTCCCATCTGCGTCAGCCAAACAAGGGGGTTGCGGTAAGTCTGTACCACAAAATGCTGCCCATACAAGTATGGCTCCAACTTCTTTAGGGTCCACACTATGGCAAGACACTCTTTTTCCACAGTGGAGTATGCCTGCCACCTGGGAAGTAACTTCTTACTCAGATACGCTACAGGGTGATCTTTCCCTTGGCTGGATGTCTGACTCAGTACTGCCCCAATACCCACATCTGAGGTGTCAGTCTGAACTATAAAGGGTCTGCTATAGTCAGGACTTGTCAAAACAGGAGCACTGCACAGTGCCTCCTTCAATCTGGTAAAGGCTTCTTCACAGGCTGGTCCCCAGGTAATTTTCTTTGGCATCCTTTTTTTTACCAGGTGAGATAGGTGAGCAGCCAGGGCACTGTAATTGGGTACAAATTTTCTATAGTACCCTGCTGTCCCAAGAAAACTCTTGACCTGTTTCTGCATCTCTGGTCTGGGCCATGCCTGGATTACCTCTATTTTTATTTGGTTAGGATGGAACTGTCCTTGGTCTACCACATGCCCGAGGTATGCCACTTCTCCCATGGTAACCTGGCACTTCCTGGCTTTGACAGTGAGCCCGGCCCTCTGTATCCTGCCAATCACTTCCCTAAGGTGGGATAGGTGTTCCTCCCAGCTGGTACTAAAGATGGCAATGTCATCCAGGTATGCCACAGCATACTCCTCAGCACCATTTAACACCTGGTTCACCAACCTTTGAAAAGTGGCCTGGGCATTCTTCATTCCGAAAGGCATTACTTTAAATTCAAATAAGCCTATCAAAGTGATGAACGCTGACCTCTCCCTAGCTCTGTCCGTCAACTCTACCTGCCAATACCTCTTGGTCAGGTCAATGGTTGTAAGGTAAGTCGTCCCTTCCAACTTGTCCAGGAGTTCGTCCGTCTGGGGCATCGGGTGGGTGTTTGACTTTGTGACTGCATTCAGTCCACGATAGTCCACACAGAAATGAGTAGAGCCATCTGGCTTGGGCACAAGGACTATGGGTGAGTCCCAGGGACTGTGGGATCTCTGGATTATCCCTAAATCAAGCATCTCCTCCACTTTCCTCCTAATCTCCTTTTGGACAGCCTCTGACACCTGATATGCTGTCCGCCATATGGGTGTCTGTGTCCCTGTCTCCGCATCGTGAGTCACTAAGGGGGTTAGTCCAGACTTGGTGCTAAACAATGGGGCAAATTCTGCTAAAATCTCCCTTACTTTCTGGATCTGGTCCAGGGCCAGCTGGGGAGACAATTTTACTGCCTCCACAGAGGACTCCCACTTGTTTTCTTCTAGCAAGTCCAGAAGGGGATCTCCTTCGTCCGTCCCTTCCCCAGGACTACACACTGCAAACATCATGTCAGCCCTATTTGCATATGGCTTCATCATGTTGACATGGTACATCCTTTCTGTCTGTCTTCTGTCAGGCAACTCTATAATATAGTTCACGTAATTTACCTTCTTAACCACTTTGTACAGTCCCTGCCCACTCAGCCTGCAGCTTGTCTTTCTGAACTGGAATAAGAACCATGACTTCCTGACCCACCATGTACGAGCAAGCTCTGGCTGTGCAGTCATACCATATTTTTTTGTTTCTGTTGGGCAGCTGCCAGGTTGCTCTGGGCTGTCCCCATAAGCTCCTTCAGCCTTTCCCTAAACTTATGGACGTAATCCACTATGGGATTTCCCTGGGTGGCGTGCTTGCCTTCCCAGTCCTCCCGGATCAAGTCTAGGGGCCCACATACCAGGCGTCCATATAAGAGTTCGAAGGGGGAAAATCCTGTCAACTCTTGGGGCACTCCCCTGTATGCAAACAATAAGTGGGGGAAGGTATTTCACCCAATCCCTCTCATGCTGTTCAGCAAACGCCCAGAGCATTGACTTCAGGGTACCATTGAATCTTTCCACAAGCCCATTGGCTTGTGGGTGATACGGTGTCATGCATCTCTGCATCACCCCACACTTCTCTCATATACATTTCATCAGGTCTGACATGAAGGAACTACCTCGATCGGTGATAACCTCCTGTGGAAACCCAACACAGGAGAAAATCCCAAGTAAGGCATCTGCCACTTTGTCTGTCCTCAGTGAGGATAGGGCAACTGCCTCTGGGTACCGGGTGGCATAATCCACCACAGTCAGGATGAATCTGTTCCCTGAGGAGCTGGGGGTATTTAAAGGACCCACAATATCCATTCCCACCCTCTGGAATGGCTCCTCCACTATGGGCAATGGAATCAGGGTGGCTTGGGTTTTCTTGCCTGCCTTCCCTATTTCTTGGCACTGGTGACAAGACCTGCAATACTCCTTCACATGCTGGGTGAAGTTAGGCCAATAGAAATTCTGGGCCAACCACTGCATAGTACATGTGATTCCCAGATGACCAGATAAGGGAATATCATGTGCAGTCTTGAGCAACTGCTCACGATACCCCTGGGGAACAATAAGCTGCCTGCCTAGCACCCCTCCCTCTGTCTGCACAGCCTGAGTATACATAAGTCCATTTTCCCAATAAACCTTATGCCTGCCGTCACCTCCCTGTGCCCCATCTGAGTATGCCCAAGTCCTCAGCTTCTCTAAGCTAGGGTCATTTCTCTAAGCACCTGCAAACCCCTCACACATTCCCAAGGCATGGGGCAGGTCCCCTTCAGTCACTAAACTAGGATCTCTAGTACTAGCGCCAGGGTGCTCAGGATCACTGCCAAGCCCAACCCTCTGACAATAGGTCACCCCTCCCGCTTCAGAGTAACCCTTTGTAGCTGTGTGGTTACTTGCTACTGGGGAAATTTCTACCCCCTTTTCGTTAGTCTCCATATCAGGAGACACAGGCTGGGGAACCAGCCTCTCAGTGGTTTCCACAATGGCTTCTGTGGGGTTCAGGGAACTACAATTTTCCCTTGCCACTTGGCTACCGGTAACTGCACACACCATCTCCTGTTTGAGTTTGTTGCTCAGGATCACATCCACTGCTAAGGTTTGGACTACAGCTACCTGTTGCACAGTTTCCCCTGTTTCACCCCAGTCCAGGAGAATACTGGCCAGTGGCAATGTTTTCTCTTCACCAGTAAAGTCCTGTACAGTGACATATTTATTGGGTATAAGCTGACCCGGCTCTACTAGATCCCCTTTTACCAATGTCAGGGATGCCCCTGTGTCCCTTAACCCTTGCGTCTGTACACCATTTACCATGACTGGGTGCATGTGTTCCTTCATGTTCACAGGCATGCTTCCAGGGACACACAGGACAACCACTTCTCCTAGTCCCTGTTGTGTTGCTTGCCTTTTGGGACACTGTCCAGCAATATGCCAGTTCTTTACACAAACAACATCCATTTCTTTTCTCAGAAATTTTTCTCTGAAACCTGAGAGCTAAATGGTTTCGATTGGGGCAGTGAGGTTTTTTAGCTGCCCTGACGGCGCTTTTTCCCTTTCTCTTGGCTACGCCCTTCCCATTAAGCTCTCAGAGCAGGTCTGCTCTTTTTTAAAAATAAATCACTGCCTTTTTCTTTCTTTGCAAGGAGCTGACAGTCTCAGACTGACACACTGAACAATAAAAGCTTGCAATACCAAAATGATCGCACCACTGCCAACCAATCTGTCACAAACCCACTCAGCAGGTCAGGCCCTCTGCTCCCACAGTGCCAACCTCTGAGCACAGTCTTATGAACAGGAAACAGAAACAGGGTAACCCTCTTGTCTGTTTTGTGGGTTTGAATCAAACTTTGGTCTCATGTTCTGGAGGGATTCAAACTGTGACCTCTTGTTAGCGTACCCAATGTACAGGCTCAGATAATTCTGCTCTTCATGGGGGCCAGATATCTTTTGCCTATGGGCATCTAAACAGGTGTACAAAATGAACCCATAAAAAATGTAAAATGTAAATACAGAACCACATATCACAAAAACATACAATCATTTAAAAGAACAAGGGTCAAAAAATGTGCAAAATTCCTACCACCAGACAATTAGACTTATGTATCTAATGTATTTCTTCTAATAGTGCTGATAGACAGATGTTGTCGTCAAGACAGTACAAACATGTGTGTCTTTACAAGTCACTCACAGCATAATTAAAACACTGTCTTGAGCCTGCCTTCTCCATGATGTTACCCAGCTCCTCCTCTATTTATTAAAAAATATACACTCAGGATATCTATCCAGCAGGAGGTAAATTAATAAAGGTGACCTCAGTAAAACTCATGTCCCCACATGACTTTCTTTGAATAACATCCCCTCTTTGATCTCAAGTAGCTCTTCTTCCCAGGACACATCAAAGAATCTTTTATGACTTCGCACTAAAGTGTCATGACCTGCTCTTTTCCTCTAAACATTATAAAAGATTATGATTTCCCATCCTAGTGGCTGACAAGCTACAATTAAGCTAGGTAAACAGGGGATCCTTAATTTAGACTCTTCTAGCCTGTAATTATCTCCTGGCTGTTCTCTTTTAGCTGAAACAGCATGTCTCATGAGAGACACTCAATAACACATTTTTATATTACTAAAATCATACAGCGATCAGAACTAGCTGTCCAAGTGTCACAGCCGTCACTATGTGTGAAGAACTGCTGGCCCCCCTTTTGCCTCTACCTCTTGTATTTCCACAGAGAAGTGACTGGGCATGTCACCTCCGTCTCTTGTCTTCCCAATATGATCTCTGCCGCCATCCTTGTCTGATCAGTCTTAGAACGCCTCAGCCAAATTATCACCCTCTCTTGTTCCCAGCATATTTCCTTTTCCAACAAACCTCCAATCTCATCCCTTTTGTTGCCTGCCACTACTTCACTAACCCTGAATGTGCCTTTTGTCATCACTGTAAAAATGGTCCTAAATAAGCAGGCTTCGAAGTCTGATGTACATATCTCCCCCAGGGCCCCTACTAGTTCTTTGAGTTTTTGTCCTGCCACGGGCTTTCTCAAGTCTGCCTTTCCTCCTTTTAACCACTGCCACCCCATCAGCATGCACCAAACCACTTTAAACTTATTCAGTTTAGCCCACCCTTTCATGCTGCAAGCCCATCCTATCCCAGCTAACTGTACCCCCATTGTCCCGCTAGTCATTCCCGCTTCCCACTTTTTAACCATGCATTTTGTTATGCTGTCCTGTGAAACTGGCTCACTTACCTTGAACTCTTCCCGCTTCCAGAACTCCTGAAATGCCCCCGACATCCCTTCGTCTGCCCTCAGTGTGTTGGCAGACCAGGATCTCCTGTATAGCAGTCAGGCTCCTTCCAGCCAATTTCTCACGCTCCCCCAATACCTGCATTCTTTGTGCAGTCACTTGTGGTGCCACAGACCTGAACCCCTCCAATTGTTAATGGGAAAGGCTATCAGCTATGTCATTTTTTACTCCCTCAGTATGCTTAGCTTTAAATGGCATGTTTAGTCTTAATCTCTACAACACTAGTTGTCTCAAAACCCTGTTTGCTGATGCCAAGTGTCCTCCCTGCTGATTGATAACCTCTACCACAGCTCTATTGTCACACCAGAACATAATCTTCCTGTTCCTGAGGTGCTTCTCCCATGTCAGCACCGCCAACCATATGGGAAAAATCTCCAGCAGTGTTATGTCTTTCAATAGCGTCCTTTCTCTCCAAGACTCTGGCTACGCTTCTGAAATCCATTTCCCCCTGAAAATATGCCCCCATGCCAATAGAACAGGATGCATCTGTGTATAGGTCCAAATCATTATTTCCTAGCCACTCCTTCTGCCAGAACATGACCCCATTGTAGTTTATTAAGAATTGCTGCCACACCTCCAGATCCTGTCTCATCCCCTGTGAAATGTCCACCCAATGATGTAGCAGTTTAGCACCCCTTCCCTCGGTTGCCATGGCTAATCTCCTGGTGAAAACCCTCCTAGGCACCACTGCCCTGCACTCAAAATTCAAATTCCCCAACAGTTGCTGATCATGACCCAAGGGGACTCTCCTCCTCTTCTTGACCTTCTGTAGTAGATCCCCGAGTCTGACAACCTTCTGTTGTGAAAACCTGAAAACCTGTTCCTCTTCATCTACCTCAATCCCCAGGAATTCCAGCTTCCTAGCTGGACCTTCCATCTTCCCCTCTGCAAGTGGTACCCCTATCTTCCTGTACATGTCCTGCAAATCTAGAAGCATTGACTTTGTCTCTTCTCTGCTCTTCCCCACCAGCAGGAAATCATCTAAATAATGTACCACCACCTTGTGCCTGTATTTTGCCCCAAATGCCCATTGTATCCAAGTGCTAAATGCCTGAAACTTTTCACAGGCTGTGGAACAGCCCATGGGCATTGCCTTGTCAAAATAAAAGAACCCTTGGAAATGAAATCCCAACAGGTCCCAATCTTCCTTCCTGACTGGTAGTAATTGAAAAGCTGACTTAATGTTGATCTTTGCTAGCCATACCCCTTCCTTTGCTCTAATCACTTCCACTGCCTGCTCCAATGTTTCATAAGAAACTGTGCTACATTACCCAGGAATGTGATCATTCACCGACACCCCCTCCGGATATGACAGGTGATGGATAAGCCTAAACTCCCCCTGTTGCTTCTTGGGCACCAGCCCCAATGGTGAAACCCACAGATTTGGTAATGGTGGGGTCTGAAATGGACCCTCTATCCTCCCAGCCTCTGCTTCTTTCCTTATTTTCCTTTTTGCTATGTCCTCTTTCCCTTTTAGTGAGGCCAAGTTCTTGGCTCTTATGCTCCTTCTCACCCCTTGAAACTCCAAACTAAAGCCCCTTTTGAACCCTTCCACTAGCATCTTCCCTGCCCTGAAAATTTGGGTATCCTTTTATGCATTCTTTAACCACCCCCACCCTGATTGGAATCCTAGCTAACCCAAACTCCCCCTCACTGTTGCCCACCCCTCCTCATTGGCTCCCCATGCCACCTGACCCATACCCCACCTCTCCCTTGGATTCCCCCTTCCCATTTTGGCAACCCCCTTGCTTCCCGAAAGGGCTGCCCGTTGCCCCCTGCCCATTTGTTCTCTTCCCCATTGCTCTGCAGTGCGTCACTAGATGCTGCTCAGCGCACTTCAAGCAGACGTGTCTGAACTTGCAGTTGGTCCGAGAACACAATGCCTTGTTGAATCCCCAGCATGTTTTTATCTGCTGTCCACTTCCCCTTTGTCTATTCCCTTCCTCTAATGTCACCCCCGTGTCCTGACAGTCTCCTCACCCATAATTCATGGAATCTCACCTCAAGTCTCCCCTGGCCACCATCCTCTGCCTGAAAGCTTCATCATATTTTATCTACCCCCAGGACCGAACCTTGCCTTATAGGCATCCTTTACTGTGGTGATATATGTGAGGAGTGCCAACTCCGGCTTCTTTTCTAGTAGGATGGTGCTGAATATGGAAAACCCCACCTGCCATGTTTCTATACTTTTTCCCTTATAATTTTTTTCTTCTGACTTGTTTTCTGTTATTGCTAATGCCACCACCATCTTGGAGTTATCCACTGTTTCTTTTTGTGCGTACCTCTTTGCAGATTCTTTGTCTACCAATGCGAATATGTCCATGTATTCACCCTTCCATATCTTCTCTTTAATAGTTAAAGGTACATTTATTTTATTTATATATTTATTTTATTAAGTTCTAGGATTACAAGTACCTTTGAGCAAGAACTGCTCATTTACAAAGGTTCCATGTCAAATGATGTAGGATAACATACATACAAAGTTCGGCAATGGTTACAGTCTTAAAACAAAGAGATGACTAAGCTTTAAATATATAGCCATTAATGGAGAGAGACAACATAAGCCAGTTCTGACAAGTTTCAGGGTGAACAATATATAGTTAATATAGGGTAGGAGGGAGTCAGAAAGGAGTAGGCAGGCTAAAGGGCCATTGTCGGAGGGTAGGGGTGGGTGGCAAAAGTGCAAGGTGGATGGGGCTGGAGGGCCCCATATCTGAAAGTGCCATTAGAGAGGGGAGGGGGTGGGTGAGCCAGGGAGGTGAAGAGGGGGTAAGGGGTGAGAGTGGGAGAAGCTGGTGCCAAAAGTGTGGAGCTCTCAGGGAGGTTACAGGTCACCTTCGACTAGGGCAAAATGAGTAGGCAGTTCCTTAGGAGAGGCAGCCACATTGAGTGGTAGAGGCAAGGAATAGTCGGAGTTACCTTTTAAAGGGACCAAGTGTTGCAGTTGTAAGTGTTTCTTTGTTAAGGGTATTGTATCACTGAGGAGCCCTGTGTGTGAACGACCTCTGACCCATTGCGGTCCGGCATCTGGGGACCTGGAAGGTTTAATGTTGATCACTGCGTGTAAGCTGAGTACTGCTGTGGGCAGTAAGGAGCTTTGCAACACCTGATGGCATGAGCCTGAGGAGAAATTTTTTCATTAACGAGCAGGTCTGGTATTGTATTCTACTAAGTAGTGGAAGCCATCTGTCCTGGGCGTACAGGTCAGAGGTGTGTGTTAGGCAGGCAGCACCCGTTAGAAGCCTACAGGCCTTGTTGAGTGTCACCGATATCCTGTGGAGGGCCGTAAGGGAAGCAGAGCCATAGATAGCTACACCGTATCCGATGATGGAGGTGACAGAGCTGTAGATGGCCAGTCTAAGGGCATCAGTGGTCATGCAGTGTTTGTGCTTGTGGAGCAGGCCGATCCACATGTTGGCGGCCTTAACTACATTGCCAATGTGCTGCATGTAAGAAAGGGAACTTTCCAAGGTGATGTCAAGATATTCAAATCCAGGAATATGTTTAAGTGAAGTCCCTACATGGTTCTTGATTGTAAGGGACAGAGGTTTATACTTGCTCCGTGCGTTGCAGAATGTCATGACCTTAGTTTTGCTATAGTTCAGGACAAGTTTGTGTGAGTTAAGCCATTCTTGAACATGCCTGAAATTACACTGCAACTGACTCTCAAGTTGTTTAGCATCTTAGTTGCTAGTAAACAGTACTGCATCATCCACATAGAGTAATATTTTCTGTTAGAAAATGGGCTTTTAATTTGCTGGGCTCTGATTGGCTACTACCCCTGCCGTGGGGTACATTAACTTTCAATAGATGCCCAGCAAATAAAAAGTGCCACTAACCTTACCCCATCGCCACCTAATATATCCCTTTGCCTACTCTGCTTACTCATTGGGCAAAAGATCCTTGGCAAATTCAAAATCGCTGCCATTTTTTTACACGCTTAGTGAGCGTTACTGTCCCTGAAATACGTGATGTAACACTCTCACCCCCAGACAGTGTCTTAAGCATTGTAGTCCACAGAACACTGTTTTTTTAAATGCCTAACCATTTAACCTGGCACACAGTTAAATTACTTTACTAACTCAAGCAGACCCCAGCTCTTTCCTTCCTCCCCCCCAGTCGCTGGTTGCCCGTCATCATTCACACACAAACTGAGCCAGTAAAATGATCTGACTACCTGACTCGAGCAGTCTGTCAGGAATGCTTTGCATATTTTAAAAACACTTACATTTGTTGTTCTTGCCAGTAAATGCTGCCCATTCACATCTCCATCTGTCCTCCCAAAGATGTCTCACTCGCGCTTCCCGCCTGACATAACAGGACACGGAGCAGCTTTAATTTTGCTCGAAACACTTTCTTCCAACCACGCTACCAATGACAGTCTCACCCCACCTCAGTGTCTTTAAAAAAAAAAAACAACAGCCACAGAATGACACACAAGACTAGAATCTGCTCAAAAAAACAAAAGGGACACAAGGCAATGACCTCTCAAGCAGGAATAAAGGCACATAAAATCAGGGCATGCAAAACAAAAGCACCCTCTGCTGCCAGCTACACAGCTATACCACTACACAGCTATACCACTACAGGGACTACTTTGCAACAAAACAATTTTTATTAATTTATTCCAGTTTTTTAAGCACATTTGCACCACTTTTTAATTATTGTATAAAACATTTCACAAATAACCCATTTTCTAAGCACAATAATACCCTCCAGGGTGGGTGGTATGGGCAATACCTGACCTTCCAGGGGCTATAAGGCCCTCTGCCTGCAATGTCGGACTCCATTAAACCCTGGGTGGTCAATCGTACCCTACTGCCCACCCTGTCGAGTATTATTGCTTGCTTGACAGATGCTAGGGAGATTTTTCAGGAAGAGAGAAAAGAGTAATGGCCCCAGTATAGACCCCTGAGAGACACCTGAGAGGACTGTTTTTTCATCAGAGGTGACTCCAGCAATCCTAACACATTGAACCCTTCCCCTGAGGTAGCTAGCAAACCAGGTACATGATCCCCCAGTGTCATGACTGGTAAGCCTTCGTTACCCACTCTGGTTTTTGTGTTCCCTTTCTCCTCGGCTGCCCTCAGTTCCTCCAATGCCCTTTCCATTTTCTGTATCCCCTCCTCCTCCATAACTCCCAGCATACCTGCTAAATATTCAGTCAGATCCCCCTTCATGCTTTGATCTCCCGTATCCTTACCACTTGTGCCCTCTTCGGCATCCAGTTCCTGAGCCTGTTCCTGTGCTGGCACCTCCCGTGGCCTCCTTTTTTCAGCTGGGCTCTTCCCAGAACCCACCACTGGTGACTTCCGCTTTCCTGCTGCTTTGGTCACCTCATTCCATTTTGCTGCCTCTCTCAACTTGTTCATCTTCAATATTAAACTTTTTCCTTGCCCTTTTTTGTTTTTTGCCTTCGCAGCCTCTTCTTCCTCCTCCTTCCTCCACGCCATCTGCAGCATCTCGTTGACCTTTTGCATAATTTCTGCCACCTGTTCCATCATCTGGACTCTTGTAATTTCTCTGTTTCCTGCCATCCTGAATAAGTAAATACTTGGGGGGATATATAACTGAAACGTGGTTATCCTCTGTCCTAGTGTCCCCCATGCCCATTTCTTTTCAGATCTTTACTGTGTCATATTTTCTCCATGAACTTCCCCTCTCCCAATCTGTATTGTCTTTAGCGGCTCATTCCCTTGTATTATTCCCTTACAGTTTTCCTTTTTTTTTTTACTTAACGTTACTGTCCCCTGAAATGCTTGCTGTCTATTTATTTCTTCTTCTTATTATTATTATTAATATATTTTCTTTATATTAACCCTCTCCAATGACTGTACACAGTAGTGTAATATTGCCTCTTTTTTTTTTTTTTGGTTTTAAATTCCAACACCTAGCATCAGCCAACAAGCCTGTGTGGCATAATCCAATATTACCTTCCGGGCTGACTGCAAAGAAAAAACTCAATTTTGGGGCCAGCTATACCCAGGCACTGCCTTTCCCCCTTTAACCTCTGCTGTCTTTTCTTCCTGCCTGTAAACTGCGACCATCAACCATTTCCAGAGACACAAATGATATGACCCCTCTTGTCTTCCAATTCTCCATTTCTTTTTCGTTCATTTATTTATTTATTTAATTAATTGTTTTTTGTCCCCCCAGCCTTCAGCACCATCCTCCATGGTCCTTTCCCTACGAACTACAAACATGGTGTTCGCCTATGGTCTGTGCATGCGCAGTAGTGCATTATCCAGTCGCACTTGCGCAGCCTACATTTTTCCCCGAGCAGCAGGCCTGTGGCCTACCTTGGCCTAAAAGCCTCCAATTCTGGGCCTACCTTCCAGCTTCTACAAAGGTCCACAGTCCAGGCATCCAACTGCTGTGCACCACTCCTCTGCCTGAAAGTCTTGGCCCCCCTCGCCTTTCCGTTGCAATGGTGCGGTGTGGCAGGCAACCCACTCCTAATGAGGCCACTGGTCCAGTCCACACACCTGCTCCCCTGTCCCCCACCCAGCCATGCGACTCCGCCATCGTGATGGTGACCCAGGATACCACACATCCCAGAGGACCCATGGTGAACAGCCAAACCTCCATAAAAATTAAAAAAAAACGCAGCCAGAGACCCTCATGTGTTATCCCCACTCATTGTGGCCCAGCAAAATCCTCTGCCCTGGACCATGCACTGCCAAACCAGAAGAGGGACAACAAAAAGAAATCAACAACACCCCCACAGATCCCATGGACCTCCTGTGTAGCCCTATCCTCCTCATGGCACTGGCGACTCTGTTGTCTCTCTCCCAGCCTGTACCTCCTCCCAACAGCCTGGGTACCCAAACAGCATGGACGAGCATCATTACAGATATTGTGCTTTTCTCTTATGTTCATTTTCAACTCTGTTCAATCAGCCTTGACAGTGAAACCTCCTACCATTATTCCTACCCATGGCTGGACCACAAACAGGGCAGTAGTGCCCTATAACTGTTATATACTCTGTTATTTAGTACAACTCCTATATACCTCCCAAAAATGCTCCCTCAGCATCTAATTCAGGAGGGAACCTAGTACAAGGTTATTAAATCAGCTCTCCATATTTTTCATATGGTCACAGTTCCCCACAGTTCCTGCCCAAAAATAATCCTCTGCACAGAACAATACAAAAAGGAAGAACAGAAGCCAAAGACACTTTCCCCAGCAGTACTCCTAATTTCTAAATTGCCAAAAAATGCATCTGTTGTTTCTCCATTTATCAATTTATTATTATTATTTTTTCTCTGCCAAGCCTTCTAACATTGCATTTCTACCCTTTAACAGACCTTGCCTCACATGACTCTAAAACTCCTCTGCTACTTGCTGTAATTCCTGCAGTTGTTAGCCAAATTTAACTGTTTCCATAATTGCAAGTTATGTGCTGACTGTAAAGCACCTCTAGGAAAAACCACAGCCCAAAAAGTCCAGCCACTAGCACACTGAAAGCTAACTCCCTTGCCTAGTTACTGCTCAGGCCTCTCCCATGTGGCCAGGCCTACCCCACCTGAAAATGCCTTACTTCAAGTAGTTGAATTGCCAGTCGAAGTGCTGAGCTCTGGTCTAAATTCAGTTCCCAGCAAAAAGAGGGAGAACCCCTCCTCTGCTGGCACCTAAATACTCCCTAGGCCACCCTCCCTTTCCCAATCCCATCCAATCCTTACCTGCTTACTTGTCCTGTCATATCCTGTCATCGAAGGGTGACATCAGGACCCCCTCACCCCTTGCCTGAGCCTACCTTCCTACCATCTCCCCCCACCTCAACCTGAGCCTACCTCCCACCTCCCTCAGCCATTCCTGTCCCCCTGTGCCTTCTTTCTCAGGGAATCCCCTGACAATTTAGGTTGTTCTTTAGGGGCAACCGCACTCGCATCCACCGGGGGTTGCGCCAATGTGCCGAGTAGAATAAGCCCCGCATGGCTATGGAACCCCTCATGCCCCCAGTGCCAAAAAAATGTGCGATGGGGATGCAGGCAACCTAGCAGCAGTACTAGTCTGGAGCTCCTGCCTTTCACCTTCTACAACCACCACCAAACCTTAAATAAGTAGAAACTTCTACAAATAATTTCTTCACCAGAGAGTTCCTGCCTTCAGCGATTAATATCATTTAAATAAACACATCATAATTGGCCTTAATCACCGCGATGGACGCTGATATGAGGCAGGCCCAGATGAAACATATGCTGCCTCTCACCCAGGAGAAAATGCCTAAGAAACCAAGGGCTCAAGGAACGGTGGCTAACAAGACGGGATCTACAACTCCACCAGCGATCCCCCTTACCGAGGACCATTTTCTTCAGGAGCTCATGCTGTTTAAAGAAACCTTATCAGACATTTCTACAGAGCTGAAAACTATTAGAGAGGACCTGAATAGCCTAACCAAACATAGTAGGTGACTCCGTGGCTCACTCCTCATCCCTGGAAGCCTGGAGGGAGAAAGTGGGCCCAGAAATTGTGCATCTCTGCCAACAGATTCACAAACTACAATTAAAAACCGAAGACTTGGAAGGGAGAAGCAGAAGAAATAATATCCTCATAATGGGGATACCTGAGGTGGAAGAAGGGCCTAATACCATCGCATTCATGCAGAAGTTTCTGCAGAAAGTCGTGAGTCCATCTCCACTTAACTCCATATATCAAATAGAGAGAGCACATCGATCTCTTCGACCGAGCCCACAACCTGGAGCCCCCCCAGACCAATCATCTTAAAATTTCTCAGCTTCATAGAAAAACAGCATGTCTTATCCAAAGTTAGAGAGCTACAATCAATCATGTGGGAAGGCTCCAAGATAAGGATCTCACAAGACCTACCCTACGAAACACGCCAGAAACATTCGATTTTTCATCCCACGGTCACTAAATTGATTGTGGCAGGCATCCCCTGCAAGATGCTTTATCTGGCGAAACTGCAAGTCTCTATCGATGGCTCCTGGCTCTCATTTGAATCGACCAGTCAAGCAGCAACAGACCTTGCTAACAAACTGCCTAACCTCTTCAAAGCAGGCTGAACTTCTCCAAGGATTATTAATTTGCATTTACTAGTTAAGGAGTCTTTTCTCCTAGTTGTTGGAGGGGTTTTTCTTTTTTTAAAAGATAGTTTCAGTGGTTACCTGGTGATGTCTCTTCAGCCTGGAGAGATCGGATCTGTGGCAGAGGAAGGCCGATTAAGCCTTGTTCATCGTAACTAGGCTCCAACCCTAGGCACAGTATTTAGCTGGCGAGCCTCAAGCAGGGAAGGAACCATGGCTTTGATAGCAGTTTCAGGGGGACATGTTTGATGTGGGATCTTTTGTTGGTCCCATACTCATCCCTCTCCCCCAGGCATTTCCTTCGACTCACTTTCATGAGAACTCTGGACTACTCCCTGTAAGTACTGTGTTTTTGAGAGTGAATTGTTATACTCTCTGTTTACATTTGGAGGTTAATGTTTAAAATGTTAGATTTAAGTGGGGTGTATTGAAAACAAATTGGCATTCGTTAGATATTCAGAGAGCTTCCCCACACTTACAAGGACTCAAGTTGTGTCCTTCCGTAATAGGGTCTTTGTCCTCGGCTTGGAAGTTTCATTTTCTCCAGGGATTCTGGTCCTTTTTTCCCTTTTTCCCCTTGTGTCCACCTTCTCACCTTAAGGCTTGTGTAATCATAGATTGCAAGGAGACATAAGCAAATAAGGACAGGGGCTATTGAACTAGTTGTCTACTGTCTATCTGGCTAACAGGGGCCTTTTGTCTCAGAACGAGTTGGAAGGAACCCCATAATAATGAAAGAAAACACATTATGTGGTTTACAGTTAACCCCGAGGGCTAGCCATGTGGTAACTAGGCAAAATTAGCCCCTATTTGATTTGAATCTCGGCTGGGGCGGTGGTGGTGGTGGTGGGGGAGGGAGGGAGGAGGACGGCTCCCGGACGGTGGAGACTCAAGGTAGAGTTGTATAGTGTACTGGCTTATGGAGGGTTTGGCTGGACACTCCTCTTCCTCAAAATGCTGTTTGGAATATGGCATTTGCCATCATGCTTTACAATTCTAGAATGCAAGGAGGGACCTACTGCCATACTAATCGTTTTTCAGTTCTCAGTAGGAAGTGGACTCGCCAACTGGGGTCGGCCTCCTGCTACTTTTTACATTATGATAAAGCCGGGTTCAGTTATAATAAGGAGGCCTTATGTAAATAGTTGTTGGGGAATTGGGAGAGATGGGGGGTTGGGAGTGACTTTAGAAATTAGAACATGCTTCTCATTTTTACTTATTAGGTTACTCAGGGTTAAGAGGAAAGGGACAGGTAGAAATTCACCAGGATTCATTTACCATATTACGTCACTGTCATTGCTAGCATTATGTTGTTTTTTTTTGTACTATTGATATTCTAGGGAAGGGGAGGTTGGGAGGGTGGAGGGTGGATTGGAGCGTGCCCTGTGGGTTGTGATCACCTGTTTATTACTAGAAGTTGGTTATTCCTAATATATGAGGCAAATGGTGAATAATATATTCAAAATTGTAACATGTAATGTTAGGGGAGTTAGAGACCCACTGAAAAGATACCAAGTTCTTAAACATTGTTCCCTATTCTATGCTGATACAATCTTTCTTCAGGAAACCCACCTGTTAGTGAGTGAAGCTGTCAGGCTACGGCGACAAGGGGGTACTCAGTTTTACACAGCAGAAGACTCATCCTAGAGTCGAAGGGTTGCTATTCTAATTATGGGGAAGGTATCTTTTCAAGTTGAATTGACTATAGGGGATCCAGGCAGAAGGTCCATCTTAGTTAAGGGGTCCCTATATAACACAGAAGTGGTTCTGGGTTCTATATATGGGCCTGTGAGAGGGGATGCTAATTTCCTCACGGTTCTAGTCAATAGAATTGCATCCTTTCTGCCCACTGCCTTGATACTAGGGGGGAACTGGAACATCCATCCGACACAGGACCTAGATAGATCATACTTACCCTTGAAACCCCCTTCCCATACCCAAACCACCATGAAGGACTTCTCAGAGATGATGGGCATATGTGATCCATGGCAGATCCTTAACCTTTCCCACCGCCTTTTCTCCTTCTATTCAGCCATCCACCAATCATGATCCACATTGGACTACATTTTATTCAACCTCCTCCTCCTCGCTGGTCTCTGTCAGGCTGGGACTGAACCAATTGTCCTGTTGGGTCATTCGGTGGCCTAAGTGATCCTTTCCCCTAATCCTGACCTACAGAAAGACACAGCCTGGAAATTAAACACTCAGTTACTTAAAGATAAATTCATTGTGTCTAATATCCAATCTCTTATTCAATCCTTCATTGACCTTAACAGGGGTATGGTCCAAAGGGAGGATCGGGTATGGTGTGCACTCAAATGTTATCTCCAAGGTGAATTTATCAAGCTTGCTTCCAGGAGGAAAAGACAGTAGGACGTTAAGGCTTTGTCTGTTCTATTCCAAATTAGAGTTTTGGAAACCTCTTTATTTTCCTCTTCTTCCTCTGATTTCCTATAAACTTTGTTAACTTTAAGAAATGAATACGCAGACTTGTTGCGTGAGAAGGCAGAATTTACCATTCTAAAGACAAAATCGAAATATGTAGATCACGGTGAAAAGGCCGGCAGACTTCTGGCTCTCCAGTTGCATAAACTGGAAAGCTCCAGATTAATTCCCTCTATTTCTGCCCAGAATGGCTCTAGCAAAACTTTACCCCGGGACATTGCTCAGGTTTTTGAAACCTTCTGTCATACACTCTATGGTAAATGCTCTTCTCCATCACCACCCCAGGAGAGTATGGCCTACTTGGAGACTCTAGATCTTCCCTGTCTGCCAACCCACCATCAGGCCTCCTTGTCAACTCCAATTACTCTTGGGGAGATAGAGGATGCAATTACTAGTCTATCATTGGATAAGGCACCGGGTACTGATGGATTTCAATCTAATTTTTACAAAACTTTCTCTAAAGAGTTAGCCCCTCTTTTGCTAAGTCTATACAGATGCATGTTTAATGCTGACTTGCTAGACCCTGCGTTGCTGGAAGCCACAATTGTCCTACTCAAGCCAGGTAAACCTCCCTCACAAATCCAGCCAGCTACCATCCAATCTCTCTCCTGAATTGCAACATCAAAATTTTAACCAAGATACTTTCACTGCATATTAAGAGTCTGGGCCCACTTATTGAGTCCCAAACAAGTGGGTTTTGTTCCAGTTCGATCCTCAGCTGACCATCTTAGGACACTTAAACATATTTTTCAAACCACTCAATCCTCGCAGAACCCAATGGCATTGACCTCCTTAGATGCCAAGAAAGCTTTCAATAGGGTAGACTGGACATTTCTGTGGGCGACTTTGGAAAAAATGGGCTTTCCCACCACTTCCCTTCAATGGATCCAAATGGTTTATTCTTCCACTTCGGCCTGGATATAGTAACATACTAACATACTAAAATGCCAGCAGAATAGGCCTAATGGCCTTTCATGTCTGCTCGTTTGGTCAGCCCCCATCCTGGGAGCTGACCTTGCTGCCCCCCTCTCTCTTTCTGGCTTCTCCTTTCCCAGTCCCGGATATTCTCACTGCATTGGATTTTGCTTCCAGAACCCTTCCCCTGTACCTATCCTATCCCCTTTTGACCCCCTCCACCGTCTCTGTCTCCACCAGCCCCCTGGGCAGCGCATTCCATGGCTCCACCACCCTCTCAGTGAAGTAGCACATCCTCCTTTCTCCCCTGAATCTCCCCCTCTCCAGCTTCCATCCATGCCCTCTAGTTGCCCCCCCTCCTTCCTTTGGAGCACCCTAACTGCTCCTCCCCTATTTGCCCCTCCATGTACCTGAAGACCTCTATCATGTCCCCCCAGTCCCTTCTCTCTTCCAATGCGTACATATTTAGCTCTTCGAGCCTCTTCCCATAGGTCCTGTCCCCCAAGCCCCAAATCATTTTGGTTGCCCTCCTCTGGACCCTCTCCAGGAGTTCAATGTCCCTTTTAAATGTGGCCTCCAAAACTGCATGTAATACCAAGATGTGGCCTCACCAAGCAGTTATACAGTGGGAGTATCACTTCCCTCCTTCTGGAGGTGATCACCCTAGCGATGCATCTCAGCATCCTGTTGGCCTTTGCCACTGACTTCCTATAAGTCTCCGAGTTGTTCATCTTGACATCCTCTATCACCCCCGGGTCCCTCTCAGCCGTCGAGACTTGTAGCATTTCCCCCCTCAAGGGCTTGCATTTGCCCTGGTTATTTGTCCCAGGTGCAGTACCTTGCATTTCCCTGCATTGAACCTCATCTTCCACTTTCCAGACCACCTTTCCCGAGCCTCCAGGTCCCCCTATAGGGCCACTCTCCCTCCTCCCCATCCACCACCGCCCCCAGTTTTGAGTCATCCGCAAAGAGACTCATCTCACTCCTGATACCCTTCCTTATGTCAGAGACGTAGGCGTTGAACAGAAAGGGCCCAAGGACTGATCCCTGAGGGACCCCACTAATGACCCTCCTTGGGGATGAGACTATCCCTCCAACCATGACCCTCTGGGTCCAGTCCTTTAGCCAATTTCCTATCCACCTGATCATCTGGTTCCCCACCCCCATTTCTCCCAGCTTATCCAACAGACCTCCGTGAGGAACAGAGTCAAACGCCTTGCTGAAGTCAAGAAAGAGGACGTCCACTGGTCTACCCAGGTCCAAGGCACTCGTCTCCCAGTCATAGAACTTCACAAGGTTTGTCTGGCATTATTTCCCCGGGATGAATCCATGCTGTCTATCGTCCAGGCACCCCAACTTTTCCAGGTCCCCACCTAGTCTCTCCTTGACAATGCCCTCCATCACCTTGCCCACCACTGATGTCAGGCTGACAGGCCTGTAGTTCCCTGCCATCTCCCTTGATCCCCCTTGTGGATAGGCACTATATGTGCCACCTTCCAGTCCTGGGGCACCCACTCTGTCCTCAGAGAGATGCTGAAGAGCTCCGTTAGGGGCTTCGCCAGGACGTTATTATCCCTCTGTACAGACAGCTGGTGAGACCCCATCTGGTGTACTGTGTGCAGTTCTGGAGACCCAATCTCCGCAAAGACATAGACAGGATGGAAGCTGTCCAGAGGAGGGCAATAAAATGGTGCAGGGTCTGCACCAGAAGACATATGAAGAGAGACTTAAGGAGCTTAATATGTATAGCCTCGAGGAAAGGAGGAGAGGGGGACATGATAGAAACTTTCAAGTACCTCAAGGGAATCAACAAAGTCCAAGAGGGTAGCATCTTTCAAAAAGAGGTGTGCAAGAACAAGAGGGCACAATTTGAAGATAGAGGGGTGGCTCAGAGGTAATTAAGGAAGTATTTTTCTCAGAGAGGGTTGTGGATGCATGGAACAGCCTTCGGAGGAGGTTGTGAGTCAAAATCAGTGGTGGAATTCAAGCATGCATGGGATAGTCATAAGGCAGTTCTGGGGGTTGGGGGTAGGAAGAAGTAGGCTGCTGGTTAACTAGGATCTGCAGCTTATCCAGTAGGTAGGGAAATGGGCAGACTGGGTGGGCTAAGCGGTCCTTATCTGCCATCAAATTCTATGTTTCTATGTTTCTATCTGCCAGTTCCTTCAGCACTCTGGGATGTAATTTATCTGGCACCTGTGCTTTCTCTGTCTTAAGGGACCTGAGGGCTTCCATCACTCTCTCTGCCGTGATTTCCACCTCCGCTACTTTGTATATTGTAACAGTATCTTTTCCTCCCGATTTCCTCTCTTCACTGGCGCCAGACAGGGCTGTCCTCTCTCACCGTTCTTGTTCAATCTCTATTTAGAACCTCTTCTTCATCATATCAAATGGTCTCCTCTGATTCAGGGCACCTCAATACATAACCACTCTCTTACTTTATTGGTGTATGCGGACGACATCCTGCTCCACCTAGAACAACCCATAACCTCTCTTGAACACACCCTTGAAGTCATAGCTCAGTTTAGTCATCTTTCTAATTATAAACTGAATCTCACTAAAACTGAGATCTTCCCCTTAAACTGCTTTACTCATAGAGCAGACTTCAACCGCTTTGGTATGAAGTAGTCACCACTTTCACTTAAATATTTGGGTATATTTTTAACCATTGACCCCACGAAGGAAAAGAAATTAAACCTTGATGATCTGGTAACCACCATTCAACCAGATCTTCGGAGGTGGCAGTCCCTTCCTTTATCTTTATGGGATAGGATAAACATCATTAAAATGAACGTTCTTCCCCAGCTTTTTTATCCCTTAAACATGCTGAATATTTGGCTCCCTCTCTCTTTTTTTCAACATATACATGCTATCATCACTGGCTTCATCTGACTAAACAAACACCCAAGACTTTCTTTCCTTAAACTAAGTCTTCCCAAAGAACTTGGGGGTCTCCGTCTTCTTAACCTCCTCTTATACCACTGGGCTAGTCATCTCTCAAGGTCTGGTAGATGGTTTCCTACCACTAACAATGATCACACCCCTATTTGGCTTCAATTGAAAAACTGCCATCTGGGACTATACAATCTGAACTCCTCCACTGTCTTCTATTTATCCAGACAATCTCTTCCAGTTCCACTATGACATTCGATGATTGATACCTTACTTAAGGTTTTCTCTCAGTGTTGCTCTTTTTATAGGATCTCCCCACAGCATGATTTTGCTCAGGCTATTTTATTTAACCCTAACATTAAGATTGATGGTATTTGCCTCAACCCAAAATGGCTACCTCAGCTACAAGGAGCCTTAGTGGAAGACTTATACTCCCATAATACCCTTCTTTCCTCTCCTAAGCTTCTCACCCAATACAAAATAAATCAGATGCACATCTTCAAGATCTTTCAGTTGAGACATCTAATAGGTTGATTATTCAGTAGTATCCCCCAACTCACTAATGTAAGTCCCATACTAGGTCATCTACAGGATCTCTCCTCCAAACCACATTGCATCTCCTTGCTGTACTCCTACCTTTTAACTATAAATTTCCCGGAACCTCTTGGGGCTCCCAGGTCTGGAACTTTCTACTAACTGATTTATTTTTTAATTGGGAACAAATATGGAAGGACCTTTATGTATACCAATCTCAGGACAGGTTCAGACTTACCCAGTATCAGATTTTAAATAATATGTACTACACTCCTGTTAAATTGGCCAAAATTTGCAAGCTTCCAGATTCCACTTGCTCCTGGTGTGGTAAATTAGAAGGGAACCTATTACATGTTTTCTGGCAGTGTGAAAAGGTTGCTCCCTTATGGCAATAAATCCAGTCCAAGATGGACCCCTTGTTGGGGTTGGAGGACCTTTTCACCGCCAAAATATGTATTCTTGGTATATATTCCAATGTTAGGGTCAAAGAAAGTAAATTTTATATGGCCTTAATATCTACTGCAGTCAAGAGGCTTGTGCTCAAGCACTGGATGGACCAACTCTTTATATCATATAATGAATGGTTGAAGGAACTCTCAGCAAGTTTAAGAACTGAATGTTCAATTGCTAGCTCTCAAAACAGTCTGGTGACCTTTGAGAAAAAATGGGGCAAACTTAATGCTTTATATTTACATTACATTTATAGGATGAGACTAACTCTCCTTATGGTTATTCTCAATAGGTTGTCTAATGCTTCCAATTATTTGTAGGGGCACGCTCCAAGGGGGGAGGAAGAAGTATGGGTTGTGCATTGTTTTTGTGTTCTCCGAAAGTTACCCATGTAGCATATGCCTTATGTTGTTAATATCTTCATAAAATCAATAAAAATTTTGAATTTCAAAAAAAAAAGGTGATAAAAGCTCCACAGGGTTAGAGGACCCCCCAAGCCCTGATCCCCAATTGTGTATGTTACAAAGGCTCTTTCTGGGCTACCACCCCCCAAGCCCTGATCCCTCTCATAACATTGTTAGCCCCATAGCTTCAATCTCCCGTAATATCAATAAAATCCCCCTCCCAGCCCTGATCCAGATCCCTTACTCCAAAGGGTGGTACTGTATGTCAGAGTGAGTTGCAAAAATAAATAAAATAAAACAAATCCCACTGTCCAGTAACTCCCTGGTAGCCTAGTGGCCCCCACCTGGCAGTGACAGACCATGCCGCACCCCCGACCCATGACCAGCCAGCAACTGGCACAGCCCACCTCTCACCACCACAGCCAACCACCGACTGAGCTCCATATGAGCACATACCTCCGTAAATAGTATGCACTCAATGAATAAGCTGTCATTTATTGAGCACATACTATTGACAGTAGTCTGCACTCAGACAGAGCTCAGTCAGTGGCTGGTTGTGATGGTGAAAGGTGGGCTGTACCAGTCGCTGACTGGTTATGGGTTTGGGAGGTGTGGGGTTGTCTGGCAGTGCTGGATGGGGGGACCACTAGACTATCAGGGAGTTACTGGACAACAGGATTTGTTTTATTTTATTTATTTTAGCAATTCACTCTGACATACCATCCCTGTGGGGTGTTGGATCCGGATGCCATTACTGCTATTAATGGAGGCTCTACCCTTGGAGGGGGAGATGGAGAGGTACAGGAAAAGGTACCAGAAGGGGGAGAGGAGGAGGGACAGGATAGGAATAGTAGTGACAGAGGAGTGAGACAGACAGGAAGGGTATGGGACTTTGTGAGGTGCAATTAAAGGCAGGTGACTGAGCTTAGGTGGATCAATAGGAAATACCTTAACAGTGGAGAAAAAAATGCAACAACTACACAACTTTGGACCTAGTCAAGCAGGGCTGTAAGTATGTAGTGTGAGTAAAAATGGCAGTAAACCTAAAGATAATAACTACAACAGGCAGGCTAGATAAGCAGGTCTAGGACTGTTGAGGTAACAGTAACAAATAAACCAGTCAGCAAATTATGCAAACTACTGGTATAGGAAACTCATGATCAAGGTTACCCAGATGAGGAGTAAGTGAAGATTTGCAAAATAGCCTGAGTTATATACAAATTATTCAATGGAGTTAAACAAATTAAACAACTATGGATATTAGAAGCTTATGATCAGGGTGACCCAGACAGAGATTAAACAGTGACTAGAGTTTCAGCATAACAAACATAACCCAAGAGCTGTATCAGCCTAGAGTAAAAGACATAAGAGTCTGGTACCACAAACAAAGGATCATGGTGACCCAGATAGTGAGTAGGTACTTATATAACCAAGAGTCTGGTGTAAATAGTCAAAAGTATTAGTTGAACCAAATGGGAAGAGAGTTATCGTGCAGAGCCTTGAGGCTGATTGGCAGATGGGTGTTAGTCAGTCTGACAATGAAGGAACAGCATACCCAGCTGGTAGATGACATTGGTCTGACTCTGGGAAGACTCCTTAGGTTGAAGTCATTTGCACTCATTCTTTAGCTTGAGGGCTGTGGCATGGAATGGCTGATTGTACTGAACAGCTTATATGGATAGGATGAACAATTTGATTGGCTGCTTGGGTTCTCATGGAATGGTGTTTCATGCCCATCGCAGCTGGTTGTAGCAGAGGCTGAGTTCAGAACTCCAGTGGGAATGGCTTGGATTGGTGGGAGAGTCCGCTGAAGTGGCTAAAAAGACTCTCTCAATGCCTTGGAGATCAGCAGGCAGGGCAGGGAAGAAGAGAAGTAGTATCCAGTGGCAGAAAGCCAAAAGTTATTAGAGGGGTTCAGAGTATTTTTATGCCTCCTCTCGACTGGTGATCAGCTGCCTGCTTGGGTTCCTGGGGGCAGTGCTTCACACCCATTGTAGCCAGCTGTAGCAGAAACTGGGTTTGGACTCTGCTGGGAATGGCTGGTGTTGTGGGGGGAGAGTCTGATGATCTGGCTGCACAGACTCTCTCAACCCCTTGGAAACTGACAGACAAAGCATTGCAGCAATGAAGTGGTATAATGTGGCAGAAAGCAGAATGTTATTAGAGGGGTTCAGAGTTTAAATTTGTGCACCTCCTCTCAATTGGCAATCTGATTGGCTATTTGGGTTCCCAGGAGGTGGTGCTTCACACCCGTTGCAGCCAGCTGTCACAGAAGCTGAGTTCAGGGCTCCAGTGGGAATGGCTGGCATTGGGGGGGGGAGTCTGCTGAGGTGGCTGGACAGAATCTCTCAACCCCTTAGAAACATAGAAACATAGACGTTGACAGCAGATAAGGACCAGAAGGCCCATCCAGTCTGCCCATTTCTTTTTCTACCTTATGAATGTGCCATCGGCCTTTGCTTTGTCAATGGCCTATCTATTCATACTCATCTGTATTGCTCCCTTATGCCTAACCCATGCCTGTTTGAAGCCCTGCACTGTATTCATATCCACCATTTCCTGAGATAGGCAGTCCCATGCATCCACCGCCCTTTCTGTGAAAAAGAACTTCCTCACATTACCCCTTAATTGGCCTCCCTCTAATCTCACACTGTGTCCTCTTGTCCTGCTATTTTTCTTATATTGAAACATGTTAGACTCTTTCCCCTTGTTAATGCCCTTAAGGTGTTTGAATGTTTCGATCATATCACCTCTCTCCCTCCTTTGTTCTAGGGTATACATATTGAGCTCCGTTAATTTGTCCTCATATGTTTTCTGATACAGTCCCTGAACCACTTTGGTTGCCCTTCAATGGACTGCCTCAATTTGGTTAATGTCCTTGTGAAGGTGTGGCCTCCAGTACTGCATGCAGTACTCCAGATGGGGCCTAACCAGTGTCTTGTAAAGAGGGATTATTACCACCCTCTTATGACTTGTGATACCCCTACTAATACACGCCAAAATCCCCCTAGCATTACCTACTGCTTTAGTGGTCTGCTTGCATGATTTCAGGTCATCGGTAATGATGATGCCCAAGTCTCTTTCTTCCCGTGTGACTGCCAGCAACTCCCATCCCAGCCTATAGGTGGCTTCAGGGCTTCTCTTCCCTATGTGCATGATCTTGCACTTCTTTGTGTTAAACCCCAGTTGCCACTCTCCCTACCATTTTGCCAGTTTATCCAGATCTCTTCTCATTGTGCCCAACCCATCTGGATCATCTACTCTGTTGCAAATCTTGGTGTCATCTGCAAACAGACATACCTTACCCTCCAGTCCATCTCAATGTCACTGATGAAGATATTGAAGAGGACTGGTCCCAGGACAGATCCCTGAGGTACCTCACTTGTGACTTACATCTCTTATGACTGTATACAGTTTATCACCACTCTCTGTTTTCTGCCCATCAACCAGTTTGCCACCCAGTTGACCAACTTCTGACCCACCCTGAGCCTACCCAGCTTATTAATCAATCTTCTATGTGGGACAGTATTGAAAGCTTTGCTGACGTTAAGGTAGGTGACATCAGCTGCTCCCCCTTGGTCCACCACTCTGGTTACCCAGTCAAAGAAATCTATGACATTAGTTTGACAGGACCTTCCTTTTGTAAACCCATGCTGTCTTGGATCCTGTGCTCCTATGGATTCCAGGTGTTGCACTATCCTTTCCTTAAGGAGTGCCTCCATAATCTTGCCCACTACTGAGGTAAGATTGACTGGTATGTAGTTCCCTACCTCCTCCCTGCTACGGCTGTTGTGGAGTGAGATCACATGAGCCCTTCTCCAGTCTTCTGGGACCTCTCCTGCGCTCAGAGATGCACTAAATAGTTCTGATAATGGCTCTGCTAGTTCCACCCTTAGCTCCTTTAGTACCCTGGGATGTATGCCATCAGGTACCATTGCCTTGTCCACCCTGAGCTTATTGAGCTCTTGTAGGGCCTTTTCTTTTCTGAAGGGACTAGTGCACACATCCCTCACCCCCTGTGTCCATGGTGCTGAGCTGTGGGCCCTGCCCTACCTTCTCTTCAGTAAATATTGAGCAGAAGTATCTATTTAGGACAGATGCTTTTATGTGGTCCTCCTCTTCCTCACACGGCCCCTTATCTCCTTTAATCTTAGCCATACCCCATCTGGACTTTCTCCTTTCACTAATGTATCTATAGAAAGTCTTGTCACCTTCTTTTACTGTTCGTGCTAGTGTTTCCTCAGTTTGGGCCTTTGCCTGCCTTACTGCCTTCCCTGCTTCCCTTAGAGAAGTTTGGAATGCCCTCCATCTTCATCCCGCTGCTTTCCCTGATATTTCCGGAAGGCCAGCCTTTTGGCTCTGACCTTTTCTGCTACTGTTTTTGAGAACCAAAGTGGTGTCCTACTTCTTTTGCACTTCCTTTTCTCTCTGACATAATGGGATGTTGCTTCAACTATTGCATCCTTAATGCTTGCCCATTTTGTCTGTACCCCCTCACCTGTATTTCTTCTTGCCAGGGCTAGCTTAACTCTGTTGGCCATCTAATCAAAGTCAGTTCCTCTGAAGTCCCATATTTTTGCCTTGGAATAGGATTATTTAGTTCTAGTGGCCAAATTGAACCATACCATGTGATGGTCACTGGCCCCCAGGTGACCTTCTACCTGGTGATCTGTGATACTTTCCCTTCACAAAGGTGCAGAGTGGTGGGTGTGGGGTTGCACATGACACGGCAGCAGGAACCATGCAGCATATGTTGTGCGCCCCCTACAAAGTACCCCTGCAGGTTGCAGAACAACTGAGCCCCCCCCATCATGCTGACCCTGCTCTCTGGACTGACAGGGTGGGCTGTGGGAAGCCATTTGAGCACTTGCCTGTAAACATTTAGTTTTGCCATCCCACAGCTTCCCAGAATCCCCTGCTTGTGTGGAGCAGGGGATCCACTACAGGACCCAGGCCAGACGTCTGTTTGAATGCCTATAGTTGGCGTCCCTCGATCTGCCCCTTGTGATCATGCACTTAGTGGGGGCCAAGGACAGGCAGACTGTAGGTGCATATGGTCTATACCACACACCCTGCACCTGTCTGCAGCTGTGTACCTACGGGTGCCAAGTACATGCAAATTGCATGTTCCCAGTGCATGTTCATGCATAGACCTCATATTCCTTATATTCCTTGTTTGAAGTTGTGTTAATTACATGCAGCCTTCCATGTTACCTTGACAATTTTTATTGATTTTCATATTCTGTATGTGTCCCGTTTTCTCTCTTAAACTCTGTTTCTGACATCTGACAATTTTAACTGATTTTCATATTCTGTATGTGTCCTGTTTTCTCTCTTAAACTCTGTTTCTGATATCTAATAGTTTAATTCTGTTTAAGTATCTTCTTAGATTATGTCCACCTCACCCACTTTTTCCCCCATCTTCTCCTCCACCTCTTTAAAGGAGCAGTATGTTAGTTGGGAAAATTTTTCATCATACAGGTTTTTAGCAAAAATGTATTTCTGACATCCTTATATTCATCCTCAGTGTATTTTAAAATTTCTCAGATAGTTTTGAAACTCTTCATAACTAATTTTATTTTATTATCACGTCATTAAAGATGGCTGCCACTTGAAATTTTTAAAACTCTCTTCCGCAGAGGTTACCTGTTGAATGCACAAACTAGATTCTTACTGTAGCTGTGTTATGATGGTGCTACCACACGTTTCGGATGGTAAACCACACAGAACCCCACCAAGATTTTTTTTTTATTGTGGGCATGTCAAAAGAGTGGAAGTTTTAAAAACTTTAAAATTCCCCTAGCTGAGTTCAAGAATGAAAGAAAGCAAAAAGAAAAATAAGTATATCCATGTTTTTGCCAGAAAATCATTTTTTCCTGAAAGAAATTATATGGTGACTAACACATACTGCTGCTTTAACTTCTTCCCCTTCTCCATGCCCCTGCACTAAAGTATTGTGTGATTCTGTAGAGCCCCCTTCCCCTTCGTCACCTCTTCCTCATCTGCTTCTGCTTCCCCCCACCACCTCACTCTCAAGCCCCACCCCTTCCCCAACAACTCCACTCAGGAAGCAAAGTATTTGAGCCAACCAGTCACACCTCTTTGTTTCCTAAAATTTGAAGTTTTGTTTGCATTTTTTTTAAAGAACACAATGATCCCCTGGTGTGCCCAACATTTTACTTACCTTGGACTTCTTCAGAGGCAAGGATCTATGTAAATATACAACAATAATTTTCAGAATATATACTTGGCATCAATTATTAATATTATTTTCATTGTTAGTATCTATATAATGTTATGGCCAATAGCTGGCCTCTAGCAACTCTGGCACTTTATGTCTCTATTGCTATATTCATTGTGGAACCTCAGCCACACAATTTATGCATTACTGAAACAATTATTAACTGTAAGAAAAGTTTTTTCCTTTTTTGACTGGATTTACAACATGGCCACTAAATTGTGTATTTTACTTTTTACTTCAGAAACTGTCATTATGCAACTTCTATATAAACAGAAATTCATTTCTACAATAAACATTGTCTTTTACTAAAACAATTATTAACTGTAAGAAAATGTTTTTCTTTTTTGGCTGGATTCACAAAATGGCTGCAAAATTATATATTTACTTTTTGCTTCAAAAACTATCACTATTCAACCTATTTATAAACTGAAATTCATCTCTACAATAAACATTGTCTTTTAATGTTTATTGTATAAATGAATTTCAGTTGGGGAGACAGGGCTGGGGCACTCCTCTGAATGAGGGCCATCAAAGGGTACTAAAAGATTCAAGAAGGCGCTGTCTGTCCTACTGATGGCCTTATTCAACATCTCACAGGAAACAGGTCTAGTTCCAGAGGACTGCAGGGGAGCAGACTTGGTCCCACTCCATAAGAGTAGCAGCAGAGAGAAGGCTAGCAACTATAATCTGGTCAGACTAACATCAGTAGTAGGGAACTTAATGGAAGCCATGTTAAAGAAAAGTTGGTAGAGTATCTTGAATCCAATGGGCTACAAGACCAAAGGAGTCATAGATTCACGGTGCCATGCCAGATGAATCTGATTGATTTCCTTGACTGGGTGACCAGGAAAATAGATCAGGGGAGGGCAGTAGATGTGGCCTGTCTGAACTCTAGCAAATCCTTCAACACTATGCCACAGAAGACGTATAGAGAAATTGAACATCATAGGGGTGAGATCTGAAGTGGTGAATTGAGTAAGGAACTGATTAATAGGTAGGTGACAGAGCATGGCAGTTAATGGCACTCACTGTAATGAGGGGAGCATGACCAGCAGACTGCCACATACTCAGTACCAGTACTGGTCCTCTTCAGATTCTTCATAGTGACTTTGCAGAAGAACTGTAAAGGAAGGTATACCTTTTTGCAGATGACACCAAAATCTGCAATAGGGTAAACACTCAGGAGGGGTGGAGAGAATGCATAGGAACCATGAGAAACTTGAGGAGTGGTCATAAGCATGGCAGTTGGGGTTCACTGCCCAAAAATGCAAAATCATGCACCTATGGCATAGGAACCCAGGAGCTGAGTATAGGATGGGGGGAGCCTGACAGTAACTACGTAGGAAAGAGACCTTGGGGTTATCACATCTGATGAACTCAAAGTGGCAAGGCAGTGCAAGAAAGCAGTGGATAGGGCCAGTGGGATACTGAGGTGCATAGGGAGAGATGCCTCCAGCAAGAGGAGGGAGATGATGTTGCCACCTGTCTCTTTCTTGTGAGACCCTACCTGGAGTACTGTGTCCAGTTCTGGAAGCTGCACCTCAGAAAGGACATAGACAGGTGGAGGTTGTCCAGAGGAGGGCAACTAAAATAGCGCAGGGGTTACATCAAAAGACTTATGGGGAGAGACTGAGAAATCTTAACATGTACACCCTAGAAGAAAGGAGAGTGAGAGAGGATAGGATAGAGACCTACAAGTACCTCACAGGGATGAACAGGGTACAGGAGGGGAGTCTCTTACATATGGGAAAGAGCATCAGGATCAGAGGGCATGCAATGAAACTGGAGGGGGGTATGTTTAAGAGGGATGTGAGGAAGTACTACTTCACTGAAAAAAGTGGTGGAACAGTCTGCCAGTGGAAGAGGTGGAGGCAAAAACAGTTAGGGAGTTCATGCATGCATGGGATAGACACAGGGAATATTACTAAATAGGCAAGAAGGAAGAAGCAAGGGAGGAAGGAGGAAGGAGGGTCGCCAGAGACTAGTTAGGGGCTGTGGGGACAGACTAGGCAGGCACCTTCTGGGCAGACTGGGTAGGTCAAGCGGTCCTTTCCTGCCAACAAAGTCTATGTTTCTATAACCATGTTCAGCAACATTTTGTGGTCTAAGAACTGTGCACATCAACTTTTTGTGACAACTGAACCATGCACAACTTTTCCAATGCACGACAAGAATTTTGAGTGTATGGAAACACATACACATTAACACTTAACTATATACTACAAAGTACTTGAAGGAGGAACAATTGGGCACCTATGTGCTTCTGGTTTGCTGTGGGGACTTTCATCACCAGATGCACTGGATGGCTGGGACTGGCTCATAAGGCTGCTCTTGCAGAGGGCATGGAACCAGTTGACTTGGATTGACTATCACACACTCATCCCCAAACCTTCTTTCAGGTATAGCCCCGGCCTTACCACATGACTCCCACTCTCTGCCCCAAAATTCTTCTCCATCACCACTGCTTACAGAACTCTTGCTTGGTGGAGCTGGCATCATAGAACCCTTCCCTGCTGCTTTGTTCACCCATTTCCCTTTCTCCTCCAATTATTTTCCTTATGGTTTCTACTCCACACAGTGGCAGATGCTAACATACACATGCCTACTGCATCACCCAGTGACACCCTCTCCAGACATTCTCACTCTCATTGAGAGACCTGCAGCATCCTACAGAAAGAAAGAAAGAAAGAAAGAAAGAAAGAAAGAAAGAAAGAAAGATAGATGTTGGTGCCTTGAACTACTAACAGTTAAATTATTTGTCAGATTAATCCTTCAAACTTCCTCCTGCTCTTTTCCCAGTCTACAAAAATGTAATGTGTCTTGCTCCTGCTGCAGGAGCTCTTTTTGCCCTCTACACCACCTGCACTCATTGAAAAATACTGCATTTGTCAAATAAATGTTTCACAGATCTCACCTGCCCTTTTCCCAGTCTTCTAAATTCAATCTGCCCTGCTCCTGCTGTAGGACCTGCAGCTGCTAGTGTAGGATTACATTGTGCCTCTCTCATCCTATCTGCAACATGATTTGACTTGCCTGCGTGACTGAAACTAGTTAGTGGAGTAGATTAGCTAACTGGAATTTGAATGCAAGATTCTCTGATTTCTGAAATGTTCTGATCAAAAGTTAACCTTTTTTTTACATAAAAGGAGCTTCTTTCAGTAGCCACATCCTTCCCCTGTGAGACAGAGCTAGATATGGCACTGAGATGTTCACAGTGCAAGGAGTTCCTGCTCTCCAGCATTGCTGATTGGTTACTGCAGGTCATGTGGCTTGCCAATAATTTGGACATGCTCAGTGTGTGCTTGCTGTAAAAAGTATTGTATCATGACACCAAAGTGCCAGACTGCCTAAGGGTATCCTCGTTCCTTTGAACCTGCTGTGCCATATTAAAAATAGAACATTTTGGCACATTCACTGAATGCAAATGTGACATTGAATCATCCTTACGGTACAGCACCTTGACTAAGCTCCTGCTGAAATACTTAAGCTTGCTTCTGCAGTACATCCTCTTATTTGGATTACTGCAAAGCTATACTCTTGAGCTTTTCAAAATCCTTTCTCTCAACCCCTGAATGTTCAGAATGCTGTCACATGTCTTCTCACTGGCTTTTAGAACTAAGATCTTGTTAATTATTTCCTTAAAGAGCCATACTGACTTCCAATCCAGTTACTCATCCAATTTCAAAGTGCACAACTTTTTTTTTTCAATTCTCCTTCAGGTTATGTCTAGTTACTTTTCATATAATTCTGCACCACAAATTATTATCTTCCCCCATCCCCCTTACTACTACTTCTCCTGGTGCAAGATCCTTCAGTTTTTGGGCACCCTTTATCTGGAATATCTTTGCATCGCATGGACTCATTTAAACCCTCACTTGTTTCCAATGAGTTTGACATGTCACTCCTGTTTTCTACCTTTTATTCCTTGTTTGAAGTTGTGATAATTAAATGCAGCCTTCTCTATTGCTGTGCATCGCCCAATTTCCATTCATTTTCATATACTGCATATTTGTCATGTTTCTCCCATAAACTGTTTCTGAAATCTGTCTAATGGTTCAATTCATACTATGGTTCATACCAAGGATAGTAGAGGAGATAGAAGGCAATTTTCCTGTAATTGCTTCCATCCTATTTAAAGAGCTAGTGGAACCAAAACAGACAGGAAAATTATACAAATTTTAAGAAGTAGGCAGTTGTACTGTTTTATTTCTGAAGTATTTTTTTCTTTTTCTTTTTGTTCATTAGAAAGTCTTCTACTTGATAATATTTGTGCTGGATGTGTGGAACTGCCCTCAGCCTGGCAGCTGACATATCTATCTCTATGCCCATCCTCCCACTACATCATCAGCATTGTGATCTCACTGACAATGATATCACAGGCATCTGATCTGACAACTACTGAGTGGCTGTTCCTAAGCAGCAGTGATGTCACAGTCAGTGAGGTCACAATGCTGAATATGTGATGGGGAGAACAGAGCTAGATATGTCTGCTGCCAAGCAAAGAGCTGTTCCACACATCACACCTACTTACACCAAGTAAACAATCTTCTAATTAACCAAATGGAAAAGAAAAAGTGCCTCAGATATAAAAGGTAATGGTTGACTGCTTTTAAAAACTAATATTAGTTTTAGGCAGTACACTAATTCTTTACACTCAAGTAAGTTATATAAAGAAGAAGAATCAGCTTTACAAGCAATGCTACACTGGTAGTGAAATGACTAAATACTGTATGAAGTAGCAGCCCTTTGCACATCAACACCCACATACAGCCGTGGACAACTGCATGAATTGGTTTTATAGGAAGGGGAATGTTGGCCAGGACATTGTCATTTTTTGGTGGGGACTTTAATTGTCCATTACAACTCCAAGACAGAGGAGCAGAAACACTTAAATTATTTTGTGATTCTGTTTGTTTACATAAAATCTGAAAGGACGCTCTGCTGGTCAATGCATATCGCTCCCAACATCCCACTGGAGGGTACACATATTACAGAGCAAATCTGGCCACTCGAATTGATTATGTTTTTGTTTCCTGATACTGATATATTACAAATAAGAGAAAGGTACCTGTAGAAACTAAAGATCATCTATTATTCAATTGTACTGTTTCAGTGGTGCCAGAACACAAATTGGGGAAATTGAGTTGGAAATTGAATAATACCATTCTTTCTGCACAGAACTTTCAAACTGCCATTTGAGAAATATTATGGGCTTGTACTACAGTTCTTTGCTTTTATAAAGATAACTCTCTTTGGTGGGAAGATACTAAGAGAGGTATTGGTAATTTGGCTAAACAACACTCTAGTACTGCATATTTAGGCTTGAGGTATCAATTATATAAATTGATTTCCCTCCAGGATCAAAGCAGTGCTTCTTTATACACTCAAATACAGACTCTTAAAGGCAGGATGACAGCTATACAATATGACAGGGCTAAGACTCTTTATTTTGAGTAACAATATGGCACCCAAGGTCAACATTTAGCCGGGGATGTACTTCAAAGGTGTTCCTCTGGAAGAGGAGAATGCATTCCTTGGTTGATCAAGCTGGTAATGTTCAGACATCTAAACAGGGTATGTTGCAGGTGGTTCAGGACTTTTTATTACCTACTGTAGCATCATGTTTTCCCATTGATGACCAGACTGCACAATTTTTAGACTCATTAGGTCTGCTCCATGTATCAGCCATAGACAATGATTTACTCGCATAACCTATTACCATTGCAGAAGTCAGCTTAGTTATTTCTGCACTGGTAAAAATGGTCTTCTCCAGGCACGTATGGTCTGACTTCTGAATTTTATCAGACTTTTACTACTTTATTGGCCCCAATCTTAGCTTTTGACTTTAATTATTTTTTGACACAACTTACTATTTTGGGTTCTATTACTGGTGCCATAAAGATACTTTTATTCAAAAAAGAACCAAGCAGACTTGAAAAATTAGAGATTGATTTGTCTTATAAATACCAATGCTAAAATCCTTGCAAAAATGTTTTGGAAGAATCAAGCTACATTGTTCCCACTCTGTTATATCCTTTACAGACAGGTTCAGTTCCAGGATGGACAATTCAAGACAAATTAGTACTTATCAGGGAAATCATTGAGCATTGTAATAGGGAAGGAAACGGACATTTTATGTACATACTGGATCAGGAAAAGGCCTTTATAAGGTCCCTCATGAGTATGTATTTCTTGTATTACAATGTAGATTTTCCCAAACTTTTATCCATTGACTCAAACTTCTCTATTCTCAAGTATCTATTATCCCTAACATAAATGGGTGGCTGAGAACAAGTATGCCATTACTTCGGGGTGTACAGCAGAGATGTCCTCTCAGCCCTATTCTCTACATTTTGATGTTAGATCCTCTATTACAAGCCATTAGTACTGCACCTACAATTCATGGAATTTGAAATCCATTGTCCTTAATGAAAGTTAAAGTGTCAGCTTATGCAGATGATGCCTGCTTATTTATTCAAGATATTCCATCTGGAGAGGCTGTAGTGTCACTTATTCAAAACATTGCTGAGATGATGGGGTCACACATTAATCTCTAAATAAAAGCCAGGTATTACCTATTGGACCCCATGTGGATGTCCCTCCTGAGATTGATAATATTAAGGCATCCCTAGATCCAATAAACATTTCAGGTTTCTACTTTGGTCAGACTAATTTACCTACATTGAAATGGGAGAAAGCCTTGAATATTGGGACTTTACAGGTTATGAAGTGGAACAATTGGCATCTACTGTATCTAAAATTAAAAGAGTTAGTATCATTAAAACATTTTTAATACCCATATTTATTTATGTCAGTGCAATATTTTCTTTGCCTCAGTCCTTTGACTCCTGATTACTGAGTATTTGTTTTCAGATGGTATGGGGCAGTAAATTAAATCCTAATAAATGGGATATTTTATATCTGCCTCTCTATCAAAGAGGGTTGACTATAGTTTATCTGGTTATATTTTATCTTAGTATATTTTTTCAAACAAATAGTGTACCTTGGGTTACTGTACGTCTCTCTGTGTAGATGGAATGGGCTACTATATGGTTGGAACCACTTCAAACTGAATGTCAAAGGATAAAACCCATTTTCAGACACAGTGCATTTGTTCCACCCTATTTGAAACCTTTTCTGAAATTTGTTAGAACCTGGAAAATTTCTTGGGACACTATTCATATTCAACATTATAAAGCCTTTGCAAATCCTCGGTTCTTACTGATGTTGAGATAATGCCAGTAGTCTCCCCATGTTTAAAACAAGTTGCCTTGAATTATTTGATTGATGAAACCATTCCTGCACAATACTGGGATATAGCATGGCTATGTTGCCATGACAGACTGAATGTGAAAGATAACAATAAACACGAGTATCACTGAAAGGTTTTGTCCCAGAAGCAATTGTATAGCACAGCCTGAAAACATTAGACACTTGTATTTTGATTATCCCTTTATCCAAAGGTGTTGGGCCCTCTTGGGTTGCTCTTGGTCTGATTCTTTTGGACCACTGCTTCTTATGATACCCTTATATATAGGGATATATAACATCTGTCTTCTAAATTTGATACCTCCATGCTGCTATCGATTATTTCTTCTATCAAAGTTTTGGTTTGGCAAGTTAGGTGTAAATATGTCTTACAACAATTGTATTTGGATCAAACTGTGCTTTTGAATATGACTGAAACTGCTATGAGGAAACATCACACCTTAGAGTGCATTCATTAGTCTCAGACTTTATGGAGTAAATGGTGGAAATACTGTCCATGGGCAACATTTTGATACCATCATAATTGCACCTAACTTATCCTGTGTCTCTTTGCTTTTTCTAACTAAAGTTGCATAATTTATGTGTTATTATTATTTGATTTGTTTCAATAAACAATTCCCCTACTCTTGTGAAAAGTGCTTGGGTTCTTTTACTTCCACCAGGACACCCACCAGGACAACACCCAAGATGGGTAGAAAGGACCTCAATGTAACATCTCATCTGAAGGATGATACACCCGACAGTACAGCACCCCGTAGTACTGCACTCAGGTTCTGACATTGATGGGATGAGCTCAATCTCAGTTTGGGACCAGATCCCATGACTTTCTGGCCCAGAGGCAGATGTACTACCAACTCAGCCACACTGACACCTTAGTATCTTCTTAAATTATGGCCTCCTCTCCTACTTCCTCCTCCTCCTACTGTAACCTTATTCATCAAATTAAATGGACTCTTTTCAAGGTATTATGGAGTTGCTTAATATCTGTAATTTCACTCCTAATCAGAATGTTTTCAGGAAAAGCCAGGCATTCAATTGTTGGAGCTGCAACCGTTGCCTGTTTGGCAGGAAAATATAGACTGAATAAGTCTTAGTCAAGCCAGCCAGCCTAGTGGCATGGAGGGCTAATGCACCAAGTGCCTTTCATTGCCACTACAGCAGTGACCTGGGTTCTGGAATGGACATGGGTCACACAGGGGCCATCCAGGGAAGGAAGGATTGAGCATTCATGTGACTGCTCTCCTTCCTCAAGGAGGGAGGTTAATGTGGCTTCCTGCTTGTCTGCCACCAGGAGGTGTCCAGGTGGCAGCATTGCAAGTGAGATGACTCAACAAGGGAAGGGACTCCACACACCAGGGGGAGGACACAGACACGTTACTGTTAGAAGATATACAAAACATGACAGCTAAAGGCGAGGTTCTGATAATGGGAGACTTCAATATGCCAGATACAGATTGGTCAATACCAGCAGGAACATCTGCCAGAACTAGACACATGGTAGATTCCCTGCAGGGGGAGGGCCTCAAACAACTGGTACAACAACCCACAAGAGATAGGGCTATCCTAGATCTAGTGCTGACTAACTGGGAAAGGATCACTGATCTCCAGGTAGAAGGTCACCTGGGGGCCAGTGACCATCGCATGGTACGGTTCAATTTGGACACTACAACTAAATCGTCCCATTACAAGGCAAAAATATGGGACTTCAGAGGAGCTGACTTAATAAGATGGCCAACAGAGTTAAGCTAGCCCTGGCAAAAAGAAATACAGGTGAGGGGGTACAGGCAAAGTGGGCAAGCATTAAGGATGCAATACTTGAAGCAACATCCCATTGTGTTAGAGAAAAAAGGAAGTGCAAAAGAAGAAGGAAACCACTTTGGTTCTCAAAAACAGTAGCAGAAAAGGTCAAAGCCAAAAGGCTGGCCTTCAGGAATTATAAGGGAACACAGCGGGATGAAGATAGGGAGGCATACCAAACTTCCCTAAGTGGAGCAGGGAGGCAGGCAGGCAAAGGCCCAAACCGAGGAAACACTAGCACAAACAGTAAAAGAAGGTGACAAGACTTTCTATAGATACATTAGTGAAAAGAAAAAGTCCAGAGGGGGTATTGCTAAGATCAAAGGAGATAATGGTGTGTGTGAAGAGGACGACCATGTAAAAGCATCTATCCTAAATAGATACTTCTACTCAGTATTTACTGAACAGAAGGTAGGGCAGGGCCCACAGCTCAGCACCATGGACATGGGGGGGTGGAGGGAGGTGAGCACTAGTCTCTTCACAAAAGAAAGGGTCCTACAAGAGCTTGATAAGCTCAGGGTGGACAAGGCAATGGGACCTGATGGCATACATCCCAGGGTACTAAAGAAGCCAAGGATGGAACTAGCAGAGCCATTATCAGAACTGTTTAGTGAGTCTCTGAGCACAGGAGAGGTCTGAGAAGACTGGAGAAGGGCTCATGTGATCCCGCTCCACAAGAGTGGTAGCAGGGAGGAGGCAGGGAACTACAGACCAGCCAGTCTTACCTCAGTAGTAGGCAAGATTATGGAGGCACTCCTTAAGGAAAGGATAGTTCAATACCTGGAATCCATAGGAGCACAGGATCCAAGACAGCATGGGTTTACAAAAGGAAGGTCCTGTCAAACTAATCTCATAGATTTCTTTGATTGTGTAACCAGAGTGGTGGACCAAGGGGGAGCAGTTGATGTCGCCTACCTTGACTTCAGCAAAGCTTTCAATACTATTCCACATAGAAGATTGATTAATAAGCTGGGTAGGCTTGAAGTGGGTCAGAAGTTGGTCAACTGGGTGGCAAACTGGTTGATGGACTGAAAACAGAGAGTGGTGGTAAATGGTATACAGTCAGAAGAGATGTAAGTCACAAGTGGGGTACCTCAGGGATCAGCCCTGGGGCCAGTCCTCTTCAATATCTTCACAAGTGACATTGCAGATGGACTGGAGGGTAAGGTTTGTCTGTTTGCAGATGACGCCAAGATCTGCAGCAGAGCAGATGATCCAGATGGGGTGGGCAGAATGAGAAGAGATCTGGATAAACTAGCAAAATGGTCAGAACAGTGGCAACTGGGGTTTAATGCAAAGAAATACAAGATCATGCACATAGGGAAGAGAAACCCTGAAGCCACCTATAGGCTGGGAGGGGAGTTGCTGGCAGTCACACGGTAAGAAAGAGACTTGGGCATCATCATCACCGATGACCTGAAATCATCCAAGCAGACTACTAAAGCAGCAGGTAAGGCTAGGGGGATGTTAGGGTGTATTAGTAGGGGTATCACAAATTGGAAGAGGGAGGTAATAATCCCTCTTTACAAGACACTGTTTAGGCCCCATCTGGAGTACTGCATGCAGTACTGGAGGCCACACCTTCACAAGGACATTAACCAAATTGAGGCAGTCCAGAGAAGGGCAACCAAAATGGTGCAGGGACTGCATCAGAAAACATATGAAGACAGATTAACAGAGTTCAATATGTATATCCTAGAGCAAAGGAGGGAAGAGAGGTGATATGATCAAAACATTCAAACACCTTAAGGGCATTAACAAGGTGAATGAGTCTAACATGTTTTAATATAAGAAAAATAGTAGGACAAGAGGACACAGCATACGATTAGAGGGAGGCCGATTAAGGGGTAATGTGAGGAAGTTCTTTTTCACAGAAAGAGTGATGGATGCATGGAATGACCTACCTCAGGAAGTGGTGGATATGAATATAGTGCAGGGCTTCAAACAGGCATGGGATAGGCATAAGGAAGCAATACAGATGAGTATGAATAGATAGGCCATTGACAGAGCAAAGGCCAATGGCACATTTATAAGGTAGAAAAAGAAATGGGCAGATTGGATGGGCCTTGTGGCCCTTATCTGCCGTCAACTTCTATGTTTCTACACAGGATGTCGGGGTGTCTTCACAGAGGTGGAGCGTGCACGTTACACCCATTGCTTATGATGTGGTCCCTGGGTGAAAATCAATGGACCCCCCCAGACTGCAGGATGATGACTGATCCCTCACGGGCCCCACACCAGTGACCACCCTCCTCCCCCAGTCCTGTGGCAGAGGACAATGTAGGGAGGGTAAATCTCAGAGAATCTGGGTAATGGGACTGGGGGCTTGGTCAGAATGTGGTGGCTGGGGCAGAGAAGGAAAATAAAATGTATATAGAAAAAAATAAGAACCCAGTCAGTGCCTCCCAGAAATCAGTTGGATTTCTTTTGTGGCAGGATGTTGAAATTCTAACAATTATATAAGTCAGTTTTAGCAATTAATCTGTTTAGGCTAAAATATTATGGGATTGCCAACAAAGGACGAAATTGTTGGAAAATAGGTATACAGCCCCAAACCAACATTCACATATTTCCTTTTACTGTGTACATGACAATTTACATACAATTCAATATTTTTTTAATGCTTTTACTCATCCTCGGTAATTCATGACCAATGATTTGTTTCATGACAGACTTTTCTTTGGGACAAAATATTTCTACAGAGTTCTGATGCAAAACTTATAGGAAGATGTGAATGCTGGTTATTTTATTTATATTTGGCAGATAACCAAGAGAATATTGGAGTCTATGCATGACCTGGGCATGGGTACATGCGAAAGGTGTGTAACTGACCCATGTCACCCAGCACCCATGGACAGGTGTGCACCAGCCAGTATTCACCATTGACAGCTGTCTGTCTATATCCCTGTCCCCTGGTACACAGCAGCGCAGGAGAGGAGCACATTCACTTGGGCAAACATCCAGTCGGACACCCATACTGAGTCCTGGAGTGGATTCCCTGCTGTGCTCCTGCAGGGAGTTATGGGACAGTGCGTACACTGCCAAAGAATAAACAGTGGGTTTTTGCCTGATTGGCCACCCCCAGCCCTCTCAGACTGCCCATCAAGATGGAACAGCTGTGTGCTGAGGCATCCCATTGACACCATGCCCTGCCAGTAATCTGTAGGGGGGCATGTAAATATTTATAGCAGGGTCCCCCCATGTACATTTTCCAGCCCCGGCATGGCACACAGTGCCATTATGCATGGGCACAGCATAGGGCACATCCCGTGGTATGCCCCCAACCTACCTCTGGTGTGGTACCATGCAGTCGACTGAGGGATCCAGTGTGCCCATGGTGAATGCTGTCAGGGGTGCATAGATCACTGCTGCGTGGCATTCAGCCGTAGCCATGCCTACACACTGCCCTTAAGTGATGTGTAGGATTTTGTGCTTTAACTCAATTGCTTGTTAAAGTGATTTTCTGATCTTCATCTGGTGGCCTAATGACTCACATTTCATTCCTACCTTGGCAGCAGATGTTGACAGTGCATGCCGTATTTCCTTGAATTGTATTGCCATTTTCACTTGCCTTTTATTTCTTGTTGAACTCTATGAGTGCTTTCTGGATTTTTTCTCCTAGTGCTAGCATAAAGCCACAACCCTCAAAACATATCATGGAAGGGAGTACTCTGTTGCTGTCACTGTCTCCACACTACAATGAAGCGGTAAAGTCACTAAAGCCAGGACATTCAGGTTTTCAGTATTGGCGATCGTCCTGGAGGGAAAGTTTTATTTAAAGTTTTATTTAAAAATATGGTCTGACTGTGTTAGTGCTATAGCAGTTTTATTTATTAATTGTCATACATTTTGTTGGAATTTTCTGTTCTTTCAGCAGTTCACAGTTTGCTACTACTGTTTACTACTTGATGTGGCTATCACCACATGCTGCAGGCAAAGGCACATTTTTACTGTAATCATTTTATATGTCTGCACAGTTATTACGGAACTTAGTTACCTGTGCATTTTCTGTGATATATGGTTTATGTGTATTAAAGCTTTATTGTCCCAAACCATTTTACTGTGGACAGTAATTTATGTGCTGGTCACCACATGCTGCTTTTTCTACATATGATGTCATGACATTGCAATTTAGTTGCTTTGCGTCCAACATATATTAATCACAAATCATTCACTGTGGTGTGATCGCTGGTCAGCTTTGGCTTCTTTCTGTAATTTTTATGTTTGCTTGCACGCATGTGCAAGAAACATAGTGCCATGAACGGAGATTTCGGAGGTGTGTCACCTCCTCCTCCAATTCAGGCACTGGGCTGGCAGGCGCGGCCCCTGTAATCCATCGCATTTTGAGCTGTCTATGACACGCTCCCAAAATGCAGTGGCATACAGTTGAAAGGGGAGCTACGCTTGAGTGAGCAGTGATAAGGAGCTGCTCACGCTGAGCTCCCCAGCCGCAGGCGGCGCTGGCCTCCACACGAAAGCGAGTAGCTGACGGGTACCAACTCCCCGCCGGCTGAACTATTTGTCTCCCTCCCTCCCACTAGTTGCTGCCATGCTGGGAGCCCACCCCAGCGTGGCAATCCATTATGTTGTCCGACGGGGCCCAATCCCCCCGGCTGAACGCGCCCTCCCCTAAAACATCTGTGCCACGCTGGGAGCCCACCCAGCGTGGGCAAATGGTCCGCGCTTTTTTTTTTTTTTTGCTGACGGGGTGCCTTAATCCTCACATGAACGCCTCTGTACTCCTGTGCCACGCTGGGAGCCCACCGTGGGCAAGCGGTCCTGAACGATTTTTTTTTGTTTTTACCCTGTAAAAAAACTGTCCCACGGCACATCTCCCGAGCCCTCCCACATCCCGCACCCACCCACCGCGCACCCAGCCTCCCCACACACCCTCACCCCATACTTACCTCCGGACTCGCGCGACGATCTTCGTGGACCGAGAACACGTCTGCACTCTTCAAAGCCGACCGCGAACTGAGTAAATGCCGTAAGCTGTATAATAGGCTAGATAGGAGGGGTTCAACTTTATTGCATATCTCAAGAGCTTTGAATTTACCAATTAACATAGACCTTTCATGAATGATGGTCATGCGATGCGATTCGAAGTCGGCGGGTGATTTCGCCAGTGACTGCGCAAATCACCTTCAGGACCGAATATCACCATGACAGTGACATCATTCATCGCGAGAAGGGGACCTAAACCCTCATGTTGAAAAATTTGCGCCAAAATTCCAAAATGACTGCTTAACGAGCGCAGCGCTATGCAGTTCCCACGCAGGCTTCAGAATTCGCCAAATTTCATTATTTGCACTCCAGATTTTCAACATTGCCATTTCACCACACCTGCCTTATGAGTAGTACAGCTGTCATTTTTCACATCTCACCCAAATGTGTTTCCACCCTTAGCAAGAGAATGGCGTAGTCGGGTGCGAACTCAGTGTATGGGACATATTAAGAAAATCACAGTGTCACTGTTCATGAGCAGAGATCTTAAAATGGCAATGTTGAAAATTTGGTGAGCAAATTCCTAAAAATGACTGTTTTCACAGTGTCGTTGCACAGTTCCCACTGCCTTTCGTGGGTTTGCGAATTTTCAATATTTCCACTCAGATTTTCAATATGCCATTTTTCCACACCTCCTTATGAGCAGTACAGCTATCATTTTCACATCCTGCCCAAAACGTGTTTCCGCCCATGTAAGACAATGGCGCAGTCGGTGTGCAACCTCAATGTATGGGACACATTAACAAAACCACAGTGACACTGGTCATGAGCAGAGGTCTTAAATGGCTATGTTGAAAACTTGGTGAAAAATGCCTAAAATGACTTTTACGAGGCTGCGTGTTGCACAGTTCCTATGCATGCTCGTTAGTTTGCAAATTTAATATTTTCACTCTAGATTTTCAACATGTCCATTTTATTAACTTCCTTATGAACAGTACAGCTGCAATTTTCATATGTCACCAAAATGTGTTATCGCACATGTAGCTAATAATGGTGCTGTTGGTGCAAAGCAATGTTTAGGACAGATTAAGAAAATCACAGTTACACTGTTCATGAGCAGAGGTCTTAAAATGGCTATGTTGAAAATTTGGTGACAAAAAGTCCATAAAATGACTGTGTTACGAGTGAGCATTGTGCAGTTTCCACGCATCCTCGTTAGTTCATGACTTTGTAATATTTCCAGTCCAGATTTTCACTAGTGGCATTTTTCAGCACTTCCTTATGAATGGTACAGCTGCCATTTTTCACAACATGGCCAAAGTGTGTTTTCACACTTTCAGTGCAGAGATGCGTGGTCGTTATGGGAAATCATTGTTCGGCACAGATAAAGAAAATCGCAGTGACACTGTTCATGATCGGAGGCACCAAAATGCCTGAGTTGACAATCTGCTATAAAATATCCCCAACCTACTTATATAACGGGTGTGCGTTGCACAGTTTCTATGTACGCTTGTGACTTCACCATTTTTTTAAATATTTTTACTACACATTTGCAACATAGCCATTTTTACACCTCCCCATGAAAGAGTACAGCTGCCATTTTTACAGCCTGTTCGAATATGTTTGCATCTGTGGTGCTAACCCGTGAGTCACTGTGCATAAGCAGCTGGCTACCACACTGATATTCCCCTGTTCGTGAGGTGGGGTCACAAAACAAACATGTTGAAGATTTGGAGTTAAAATACCAATGAATGCCTGAGGTATTAGACTTTTCAACTAAATTGCCCAACCCTATATAGAATGACAGGAATCAGGGTGTGACTTGGGATTCTTGCCTGTGATGCTCATACCATTCCACACCCTGCAGTCACTGAGAGGCATCGAGGTATGCCTTGGACTCTTCGTCCCCAAACTTCACCCATTCTCCTATATCGCACCCATCTCACCATATTTCCTAATGAAATGGGTGCGATAAGGGCCAAAGACCCCAAGGAACACGTGACACTTGTCAGTCTCTGCAGAGTGGGGTGTGGTGAAATGGCATGGCCGTTATGCCTGACGACCCAAATGCATACCCCAATGCCTGTCACTCTCTGCAGGGTGGTGGTGGGGTTGCCTTCAGTTCAATACTTCACTGCCATTCCTATTACGTAGCTCTGTAACTTCTACACTACCACTGCCAATGCCAGTAAGCAAACATTCGGCATTGACAAATGCTTGTTGTGATAGTTCAGCTGCTATGCCAGTTTCAATATGGCAAACTATTGCATTGTTGGTGGATATGAAAATATGCCAGAGAAAATATTTTGCTACTTGAATTCCCCAGACATTACAAGTCCCCACAGTGATTTTAAATGAGGGTTAATTTTTTTTTAGTTGTTTATCCAGGAGCACAATAAGCTGAAAGCTTTTTTACAGGTGCAACCTGGGAGCACAGGGAAGTTAAGTGACTTGCTCAGGGCCACACAGTAAGAAAAAAAAAAGTAAGTGCCTGCTGGAAAAAAGGGGGTGTTTCAGTCTCAAAAGCTTAATCGGGAGGTAAGCTTTTCGGGGGTGGGGAGCTTAGTATTGCCACAGTTTTCCCTTTAAGCAGTCAAGGAAAATTCATGGCAAATGATTACCGTTTATGGTTTCCAAGGTGGTGAATGCTCTGATATGGAGGAGGTCAAATGTTTTCATCCTCAACATCCACTGAGTTGGATGAACCACTAGTTGTACTATTTATTGGAGGCATTTGAATCATCCCAACATCACCTGGTTCAGCTTGAAAAACAGATTCTAAATTGCTATCAATGGATGTGTTGGCTTTGTTCCAGTCCACACCACCAGAGTCTGACATGCTGCTATACATCTTTGTTTACCTTGTATGACGTGTGAGGGTCAAAGTTTGCAGCACTGAGAGAAAATTGAATAGAGCTGTGCATTCAGACTGGAAGGCACAAAAACAAAGATTAAAACACATAAAGAGTCCATTCTCAGTCATGTCAGCTGTTCTGCACTGATTAATAGAACTGGAAGCTTAGTAAAATGTATTTCATACCACAAAATACCAAAAATTATTTTAATATTGCCTTTGCTCATTGACCTGGTTTGTCTATGTGCAGTGACAGCAGTCAGTTCAGCAAGTTATCTCTTGAGATTCTCTGGAGATACCTAGAGATAAAGGGCTCAGTTTTCAATGTGTAGTATAGTGCTTGCACCAAGCCCTGCATCACAAAACTTAGGTTCTGGTGGTGCGCTAAACCTCTTTGTCACATCTGCGCCTGATTCTCCTATTTCAGGCACAGTTCCAACAGTTTCCATGTTTTACGGCAGCTTGTACCAAATATCTGGTGCAAGCTCTATAAACACAGCCCCCCAAAATGCCACAAGCTTGACTAAAAAAGGTTTCTCTAACCTGTGGCACCCGGCACACAGATTGAAACTCCCGATCGCTGGCCGGGTGATTGCTGCAAGCCCCATGTGCCACATCTTCAGCATACCGAGGGCTTGCAGCAGTCAGGGGCTTTGAAAATCGAGCCCCAAATCTGCAGGAAATCTCATGAAAATCTTCCTTGAGATCTCTAGAGACTTTGGAAAATATCTGTAAAACTGTTTTCTTGGCATGACCTTGTAATTCAAAAACTACTCTGTAGATCAGGATGAAAATGTTACAGTTTGTAAATTTAATCACTCCTACCACATCCTAGCATTTCACCCTGAACTTTGCACCAGTTCTTTAATAAAAGATTAGTAACTACTGACCCATTGCAATACATAAAAAGCATCACCAAATCTTGAAAACTGTTACCTTGGCATGAAACCTGCAACACAAAACTCTTAATTAGAGCAATATGTGATTTCCTGGGTTTGTAGGATCAGCCACACCTCTGCCAAATCCTGAAAGTGTCTACACAATCTGTGCTCTGGTTTTATGGCTACTGCAGTTCAAGCTTGGAAACTACTGACCCTTTGAACAATGTTGAAACGTTTCTGCACATGTGGTGCATTAACTTTAAAACCCAATTTTACCAATCATGCGTGCTTTGAGCTGGATTTTTACACTTAAATATTTCAAAAAACAACCAACATTTTGACAACTCACCTCCAGACCAAACTACAACACTACACTGAACTGCACAATTCAAACTCTGATATTTGTTTTCTCTCCACCAATACAATAAAAGATTTCAAATGACAGAAAGTCTCTAAGTACTTTTGTAAGTCCAGGTGTTTATAGATATGTAGCCTGAGGGTTAATACAGGCACAAGCAGTTCCAGTGAAAATGGTTTCTTCCATTCAGAGCACCAGCATTAGTGCGTTCAATCATCAGGGCACCAAGTCGGGATTTCACCAACCCCTATTTTTTCTGGGGGCTGTGCCCCCCATGCCCCACCCCCCTTTTAATATTATTCTAACTCCAAGGGGTGGCATATCTCGAGGAGGGGTTGCAAATCCCAAAATTGGTACCCTGATGTGCCGGTGCACTAATGCTGGCTCTCTAATGGTTGGAAAGGCTCTGGCTAACACTTGAAGTCAGAGTTCTTGAAAAATAATTGAAGAAATTTTGAAAACATTTTTTGGAGTTTGGCTGATTTTTAATATTTTCAATAAAACATGCTTGCCAGTAACCTGATTGTTACCAACACCACATACCACACACCTAAATATTTTAAAAGTACCACAAAATCCACCCTCTCACCTACCTAGAAAATCCTTCCACATTAATTCCCAATACAGGTACCACACTATATTTAATCCCTCAGCATTTTACACTTTCTTCTGTAGGCAAGAGCAAAAAACATCAGAGACGCACAGAACTTAGAAACTACCAATGATAATTAACTGTATACCAATCCAAACAGAAGCATTTAATCTCATATATAAATGCAGTACGTTGACTCTCAGATGTGACTCTTACTGATTCTCAATGGCAAAACCCATTTTTTGGGTGATAGGAAATTATTTTATATAAGTAGTTTATTTCCTTCCCATTTTTCTTTTCATGGCAGTTACAGTGTGTAGTCTGATTTGCTTTTACCTACAATATTTTGATAATCAAAAAAAATAGCTTTGGTTTGCCCTCAGATGTAGAGTTCCACTCTCCTTATCAGCTGCTGCTCTTTCTTTTCATATTTCTAAGACAATCCAAGACATCAGTTGCACCTTTCTCTGCTATTCATGTGAATGGCCTGGAAGGGTGTTACTGATGTCATAGAATGTTCAAACCATGTGGAAAGAGCAGCAACTGCAAACTAGAGAGAGGGATTCTGGGTAGTTGTAAAGGCTAAAAAAAAAGATTAAATATATAACAGAAAAGGTTAAAACATGTTAGAATATCTGATGTACACTAAAAGGAAAACAGGAAGACATCTACAGGTGCAGAAAAAAAACATTCCATATCACCTTTAAACATTTAAAAACCTACACACATTTCAATCCCCCTCCCCAGAAATGTTTTCTTACTAAACTAACCGTGCCAATTTAAAGTCTAAATCTTGCCATTTTTTTTCTCTACCTGAGAACAAAGATTCAGTCAAACAATGCTAAAAGCAGGAAAATGTAATTGTCTGTTAACCTCAACAACACAAAAATTATTTTACTGATTTATATGAAACTTTCAGGTATTCTAGATTCTGTCACCATCAATAAATCCTAAAAGTTTGATTTAAATCTATCAAACCATCTTAGTGCACGCACATGCTAATAGGCAAGCTTAAGAAAGACCTAATGCCCCTAACTATTGAGTCACTACCACATGCCTATAATACACTTCAAGTGACAACATTATATGCTACTGTGGATTGATTAATTCCTTCTTCTTCTTCTTCTTCTTCTTCTTCTTCCTCCCTCCATAGTCTAAGTAACTTTCACATTTTTGTCATATTTGGCTATTTCCTTTCACAGGCAGTGTTTCATTAAGCTTCTGGTTGCAGCATGTGCAAGTCAAGTAGATAGATATAGATAGATAGATAAAAATGTTTATTTTTTGACAGGAGTTAATCATTAGGACAGTTAAACCCTATTTACAAGTTAGCCCTGTATGGATTATGGTTTCAAGTACAGATCTTGACATAGTTACAGACAATATAACAAGTGTGCTTTTATTTCTATTTTTTCTTCACCAGGCGCTTTTACAGCACTGCTGTGTGTTGCATTATTTTATCTAATTGTATTATTTTTGCACTTAATGGGTCCTATGCATTATGAGGCACAGAGTACATGCTAGGTACCCTAGTGGTAGCCCTCCACACCTGGGATGACATTCACACTGCACACCATGCACGATGCCAGCATGCCTATCCATGGCCCTGCCCCACAGGCATGTTGGAGCACTGTGGTGATGGGGCAGAAAATGGCTGTGACAGCAGGCACACATGGGCATCCAATTGGATTCCCATCTAACCAGTTGACTAGATCCCCTGCTGCACACACAGTGGGGGATTGTGGGTACCAGCATACAGTACCCATGTAGGGCTACTGGTACATCATCACTGGTAGCTCCCTGCATCCCCAGCATGTTTGGAGGGTGATATGGATGACGGCTGGTCCCAAGATGAAAGTGATGAATTGTGGTTAAGCAGGGTACCTGAGAGCATAGTCTTCACCCCCTTCACCACTTTACCCATGCTGCATGCATTTATGAATAGTGCAGAGGCTGGCCTCATCACCAGTTACTCTCCCCTTGGGCAGATGCACAGTACTACTCACTGCCAGGGCTGGTGCACATAAGGGGAATATGCCTCTTTTGTGCATGCCACTGGGGTCCAGCCAGACACCTGCTATGGGGCTTCAGGACTTAGAGATGCCTACATGTTGCGCAGCCATTGTGCCGAGGCATAGTGCATAGACCCCTATGTCTTCAATGTCTTTAAATGTTGTTTGAACTGTTTTGTTTTTATTCCTCCTCTCCCACTGTTTACCTGCCTTTTGGCTTGAAATGAGTCTCAGCTCAGTGGACCTCTCCCAATTACCAATTTCTATATAAATTAATGTCTTCTTTGTACTTGCTTATCTGTCTGGGTCATACCAATACATAAGGTTTATCAGTCAGCGTACTTACTTAGTACAGAAAAGCATACATTAATGAATTAATTAAATAATGTTTATGTTATCACTGCCATCATATTACTTACACTATGATGTTTTACTGTAACTATCATCTAAACAACAATGCCAACCAATTGTTATATTCTGATCATTTTAGCTGTATCTTACAGTAGTTCTACTTACCAAGCATGTCATAAACATGTGTCTCAACAGGAGGAGAAAATATCCCCAAATTTAAACAGTAAGAATAGTTCAAAAGACATTACTAAAAATTGTTTAAATGCCATGCACTGTATATTAGAAACTAGTACAAACCCAGGCACAAAATTCTGTTCACACACACAGATGTGTTGGCGACACCAACAGCTTGTACAGTGGAAGAGGCATGCCCTAAGGATTGACAGTGCAAACAGAGACCAATATATGCCCTGTGAAAGCATAAAGCTCAAACCTGCTTTCAAGAGCAAAACACACTTGGAGTTTTATGCTTGCAAACCACCTGACAGGGCTTGTGCTGTGAGCAAGCTGGGATGTCTGTGACACACTAATCCTTTAGCACTGCTGTGCAAATACCCTCTATTTGTACAAAAAATGCTAATGACCCAACTCTACATGGAACGGACCAACACCAACAATGACTGCAATTTGCATATCATCAGACTGATACAATCTCCATGCATCACATTGACTGCAGGTGCACTTCAATGAGAGGAAATCAGAAGAGCAGGCATGATGATGCTGTCCACTTGAACTGGATAAAGGGAGAAGGCACCAGCTTGGAACAAGGGGAAATCACAGGGTCAAATGCAACCACAAGCCACCTACTCTTTTTCTGACCTTGCACACATCATTTAACCTCCAATATTACACGCCATGCCTGCTTTGTGCCCTCTTTGTCAGGCATTATAATGTATACCCTTAGATCAGATACAAGTATGTATATATGTATGTTACTATATTTGTTTCCCTTGCCATAAGTAATTGCTGGAAATTATTTGTAAATTATTATATTTCTATTACTCTGTAACAATTTACAAAAGAGGCTTTATTGTAAATGAGCGCCAGCTCTGTTGAGTATGTCCTTGTCCATATTTTAGTATGAATAAAAATGTTACCTATCTATCCATCCATCCATCCATGTATCTGTCTGTCTTTCTGTCTATCCATCTGTCTATCTGTCTGTCTATCTACAGACAGTATCTATCTACAGACAGTATCTATCTATCTATATATCTGTCTGTCTGTCTATTCATCCATCCATCCAGCTGCAGACATGTGTAGCTGCTGTACACAATTGAATGTATAATGTTGCAAGACACTTGGAGCTACCCAGGTATGATCAGCTGTTGCAATAATAATACTCTAACAATGCAACAGTGTTGAAGTTTTGTTCCTAAATATGTACCTGCTGTGTCACAAACGGTGTGGTTTCAAAGCTTTTGCAACAGTGGTATAGTGCTCCGGTTATGGGTCACATTTATAGTGCTTGCTGGGATCAGCAGTCATTTGCAATACTGCAGGTTTAGGCTCACAGTTAGCAGTTAGTGTATTCAGTAGGGGTTCCAGTATATCAGGTCGACTCATACTCATGGCTCTGGCTCTCATTGGCATGTGCTCCAGGTCTGCATTAGTGTGATTGTGCAGGCTGGTTTGTTCCTCACAAATTGTTACTTCAAATTTTGCTCTTGCCTCGTAAACTGCAAACTCAGTTCTCCCTAATCCTGGTTGCAAAGCAAATAAGATTAGGTTGTGCTGTACAGTAGTTTACACAGGGCTTCAATTAACTCCATTTTGGGAGTATTTGACTTCCTAAGACAAAAACTTCCAAAATAAAACGGGAGGAAGTCACTGACTTCCAGATGTAAAACCAAGAATTAGATGGCTTCCAAAACTGCAGACATAGAAGTCAGAAATGATAGATTTTCTTAAAGAAATTGTATTTTACCACTAAGTTATTATGTCAACATCCATAAACTAATTTGCCCTAGGATACTTACTTCCAAAAGTGGGATTCTGGAAGTATTTTGACTTCCAAAAAATTGGAATAACTTCCAGATTTTGACTCCTGAAGTTTTAGACTTCCATTAAAAATAAATTAACTGAACCCCTGAGTGTACATTAGAATATACTGCCCCAAGACTTGTAGTATATCAGTGATCTGACTGTTTGTAGGTGCTTGAGATTCACAGACAAATGGGTGAATTCATATAGTAGCCATCCAGACATCAAACTAAAAGCAGAAAGGAATCCACTCATTTAAAAAAATACAGTAATTTCCTATTTAGCTGTTGTTTCTTTCCCTGATTTTACTTAACTTTTTTGTTGCCCTCCTATGCTGTTTCTATTTTTCTGCCAGTCAACATCTCCTGCTGTATACCCAGAGCATTCTTGGAATTTTTTTTCATTTCCTTTTGAGTTATCAGTTTACTTACTAACCAGTTCTTTTTAAACCACACCCATCTACAGTAGATCCGTTTTTTATTCAACGCATTGTTTATCCCAGACTTGTTTGGCTTTCTGCTTTTTTCTCCACTTGTCCCTCTGTGCCTATGCTTCTTAGAGTTTGGTTGTCTTTATCATTTTCACAGCAGATCCGTGAACACTTTCACTGACTTCCCATAATTATCTTTTTTTTTTTTTTTAGTTAGTTATTTAACCAGGTATAGCACACTAAGCTGAAAGCTTTTTTACAGGAGTGACCTGGGAGCACAAAGAGGTTAAGTGACTTGCTCAGGGTCACACAGTATGCAAGTGGAAGCTGTGGGATTCAAACCCAGGTCTGGTCTGCTGGATGTCACCAGATTTACAGCTCAGAGCCTTAAACCACTGCACTATACTGCTTCCATCTTGTACTCAGTCCCATCACCTCCGAAAAGACTTATCTATTTTAATTACAAAGCTATTCCCACTCAAAGCCTCTCATTAATACCTGCTCACAGATAGTGTTTGCTGGTTGGCTGAGTTTGATTCATTTTTAATAAGTAAAACTAAGCAGAACTCCCCTGGTAAGTGGGAATGCGACCTCTGAAATCTCTTGGGGCCTTCCCTCTTCTTGAAAGTGCATTAATTGTGGGGATAACATGATAATCCCCCTCTTGAGTGAAGCTTGCACAGCTCAGCCATGCCTGAAGAATTTGAAGCCTGTGCATGGCTTGCTCAATCAATTAAATGCTTGCATGCAACAGAAACATATTAATCATCAATAACAAGGGTAGTATACAGCATGCTAGTAAAAAAGGTATTTAGAAATAATTAAGGCCATGGCAGAAGTTAAACCTTATACAAGACTAATTAAACATAAAGGGGATTAAATCTTAACATTTTAAGAGCATCCGCAGACTTCTTTCCCTACAGCCCTTCCTGAAAATGATTAATTTTATCTCTGTACTGTAAAGGGAAAAGAAATATAGGGCTTGATTTACTAACATATAGTTAATCCTAAACTTAGCTTTGCAATTATGACTTGTTTGGTCTCAGGGTTAGTACATTTTAAATTACAGCCAAGAGATTCACAGTGTATTTTAATAAAATTATTAGGTTAACCTTTGTCCATGTCCCCCCCATTTATAACTATGAAGCAACTTGAACTGCTCCGCCATGCATGTCCTACTGTCTTATCTTTTTACTTACTTCCCAGCTGAGACTCAATAATGTCTATGTAACCTATTTTTTAAACTTTCGTAATTGGATGTTTACTGATTGGCTGTAACTAGACCTTGGATTGTTCATTATGTATCGCACATTGACTTCTACTTGCATGTTGTGTTTCTATACATGTGTAATGAATCCCAGGTCACCCTGAAAAAGGGTCTTCTAGTCTCAGTGGGCCTAGCCAGTCAGCAAAATTCAATAAATAAATAAATGTAGTTGCTCTGAGGTTGGAGCATACTGCATGGCTGTATGCACCTAGAGTCATCACTTAAGCAAATACAGATAATGAAGCTAAATAGTATTGGTTTCAGTACCACCAGCACAAATATTTAGCATGCCAGGCTCTCAGGAATAGCATTCTCACAGCTCCGTGGTTGGCATTCTCATGTACTGAGACAAATAAAAGGGGTCACTTTGTGAACAATGTTACAGATGACTGTCTCTGTGATAGAAATGGTATGTATTTACTGCAAAGTTTGCATATTCTGATTACTAGTCTAGAAAAAGTGAGCTAGAGGCAGAAAATCAACTCTTATTGTCATTGTACTAAGATTGTTTTTTGGGGAATAGCCACTTGAGCACATGTTTATTCACACATTAGTATTAGCCAGACATTCCCTTTCTTGTAAGCAATTATTATACAAAACAAGAATGTAACCCGATGTTAAGTGCTTAAGGGGCCAAGGGTCATTAGCAACATTTTCATTTTGCTTCCTGAAAGGCAAGGGGAGTAAACATTTTTCAGATGGCAAAAATAAAAAGTTTAGACAATCATGGTTAACAGAGCTATTGTGATGGATACACCCACTGGTATCAAGACTTTTGCGAGACAAAACCAGTGGCAGATCTAGGGAGTGGTAAAGGGTGTGGCAGCACCTCCCATTGTAACTTACTTGCTTGGTGCTGCTGCATTTCACTGTTGAAGTTTGGTTTATTCATTGTGCAAAAGTTCATATTCAAAACTGTAGATTACATTTGTATTTTCTGTTAAAAGTGTAATGAAAAGGATAACAGCAGACAATATAAAGAATTAAAACAACATTACAAAAATTGTGTATCACATACGCACACCACCCCAACATTGCCCACTATAAAATCCTAGATCTGCCACTGGACAACATACTCTTTTTTTTGCACTGTAGTCCTCATGAGTTCTATACACAAGCATGTTTCATTTGAAATACTTTGGCAGAAAAGGGATAATTTTATATGACTTTTTTTTACATTGTGTAGTCTTCCTCATTTTCATATTGCTGAGGCAGGAGCTGAAACACAGAAACTTAGAACTCTGGCATTAGAAGAAGCCCTTACAGTCTAGGCCAAAGTGGAAGACATGTACCTTGTGCTACATGACACTTTGCCCCAACCCAAGATGTCATTACCTGCCCCTTTACCTTATGCCAACATTTCTTGAAACTGCCCACATTTTTTGCACCTACTACCTCTGTTAGTTTTTTTTTCCACACCTCCACCACTCTTTCTATAAAATGGTACTTCCTGGCATCCCTTGTGAATTTACCTCCAGCCAATTTGCAGCTGTTCCCCTTCACATTTTTGTGTTTAAAAGACAAAGACAGGCTGGACACAGTGCAGTGTACAGTAGGGTAACCAACATTATTCAGGCCAACAGGGCAGATCCATTGAGAACTGGCTTAGGACACTGCACATGTACTTGCTGGAGGTCAGAAGGGAGAGGGGCAGCATGATAGAGACCTTCAGGTTCCTGAAAAGCATGAGCAGGGTTAACTGTGAGGAACTGTTCAGCAGGAATAGTTAATCAAAAACATAGGCACATGAGTGGAAGCTGTCGAGGAAGATTCAGGGTGGACATAAGAAAGTTTTATTTTACAGAGAGAGTGGTTGAGCAGTGGACCAGCCTGCCAGCAGAGGTAGTGGATGCAAAAACCACTAACAGTTTCAAATATGGCCGAGACAGTGTTAAGGCTTAAAAGTAACTCAGGAGGGTAATGATGAGGTAGGGACCAGGGGTGGGAGACTTGGGCAGAAACTTATCTAGACAGGTCTCAGGCTAGGATAGGGTATAACAAAGCAGACAGAATGAACCAATGGTCTTTTCCTGCCTACAGTGTCTATATTTCTATACATAATTTATTCTTTTGACTATTATACTTTCCTGTTTTAGTCACTTAGTTTAGGTGTAACTCTTTAATTTACCTTTATACTATTTATTCTCCATTTTATTACATAGGCGACAGGCTTAAATCATCATCCCTGTGTGCAAACATCTCAATTAATTTCTGAGTTGGAAATTTGTCATCTGAAAATGCTACTACATGCTGCTTAAATTCACTTACCACCACTGGGGTACATTTCAGTATGGCTGCCACTTATACATTTTTGCAGGGGCATATGTTGTGCTCTAAAAAGGCCCTTTTACAAGGTTCAGTGTCTGAAGTGGCAGCGCTCGAGCACAGTATGTGTCAGACATCACATGATGATGTCATCATGCCTGCTGCGGCATGCACACATGTTCGGGATCATATCGATCCACTCACAGACAGCACTAAGCGGTAACTTGTAATATTGCTGCCTGAGGTGTCTGATAAGAGTCAAGAAATTCATGCAGACAGGGCTTGTAATTGAGTTTTGTTTTCTTATCTCTTACTCGGCAAGGGTATGCATAATTTATTAACTTCTGGTAAGTGTTTAATACCATGATTTAAAAATGTGAAACAAATCTCCTCCCAGATTTGTATGTTCACTATCACAATCTACCATTAAAGAGTATTGCAGCTCTGGTCTGACTTAAATCTGTTCATATTTCTCAGTTTATAAACAGACCTCTAAAACTAATTGCATAGTTAAGGAAAATATCCCTAATCCTGTTGTTTTTATTGTTGTATTTCCCATTTTGTGCCAACTGTTCCTCATAAAATTATTTTTACCGCCTTCCATTTATTTGAAGATAGAAAATGGAAAGAGTGTAAAAAAGAATTTGAGGTTTCAAGTGCCATAATTCCAGCTGGTCATCTGGAAATTAACAGATAGATATATCTGAAAAAAATAAGTAAACAGATATAGGCCACATTTTTGTTAGTAACAGTATAGCTGTCAGTGCAATAGTCTTCCCTCATAAGTAGTTTTTTTAGGCACCTGCAAGTGACAGTCAAATTTAAGGATACCCTGGCATGTGCATCAGTAGTTTGGCTGCATTGTGACTCTGCCTGAGTCTGCTCCCTTTTGCCCATACATTTTCTGTTTCCTCATGTTTTTTTGATTTTATTTAACCAGGAGAGATACATTAAGCTGAAGCTTGTTTACAGGTGTGACCTGGGAGCACAAGGAAGTTAAGTGACTTGCTCAGGGTCACACAGTATTCAAGTGGGGGCTGTGGGATTCAAGCCCAGGTCTCCAAATTTGCAGCTCAGAGCCTTAAACCATTGCACTATACTGCCTCCCAAAGTGAAGGGATGTTGTGCGGATTCAAACCCACAGCCTCTTGTTTTTTGAAGCTGTAGACCTTTCCACTGTACCACAAAGCTGGCATGATGTCATGTAGCGTCATATTGCAACCAAACTACTTTATTCTTACTGTGGCTCAGCAGTGATCTTGTTCACCTTCTTCAGGAGGGTGGAGCAAACTTTAATCCAGTCATGGTCCAGCGATGATCTTGCCCACCCCTTTCAGCACAAGGGAGGCAACTTTCATCTAGCTGCTACAAACCAGTGGTTTTGCCTTTCCCAATTGTGAGTGGAGGGCAATCTGCCTCCAGCCATGGCTCAGTAATGGTTCTGTCTGCCTCTCCGTCAATAGAGGGAGGGTAGCCTTCCTCCAGTCTAGGCTCAGCAGTGGTTCTGTTGGGGTCAGGTATGCCAAAGATTGTAGTGTTATTCAGTCATGGAGAACAAAACCGTTTTTTGTCTTTTTTTCTTTTTTTTTTTCTTTTTGCTAAGCTGGAAAATGAACTTTATTTGTGGACTTACAGCATCTACTTACAGTACCTTTGTCCTGGCTATAACAGTAGGGCTGGGGACCCACCCAAGATGGTCACCAGACCTATCCAGGCAGCCAGTGTTTTGAATTCCAGACTCTCACAGAATTTAATTCCAAATACACCTCCCAAGATGGCCACCATCCTGGAACTGTGCCAAGATGGTGGCCATTCTCAAGAGATCATGTGTGAAGCCTATGGGATATTGGCACCAAGTGCAACACCTGGAGCAACCATTTTGTGGCTGCAGTTAAACTGCCCAGGTAAATTGTCCCAATGAGCCACACACAGAATATCAGTGCCGAGGATAAACAGTACCTTTATATTGCTTGGGTTAGAACCCACCTGTGGAACCTGCAATCTGCCTGTAGAAGGAAGACATCCAGGGGAGACCTCCACCCAGGACCCAGATCTTGGGCTTAAATGGTCCATCATCCCCCCCCAGAATTCAGGTGCTGACCTCAATGACGATGACTCTGGCTGACCCGGCAAATTGTGCTTCACCACATCCTCCACAGTGTGACCCTGGAGATCTGCTGGCAATGAAGCATTAGTTAAGGGAAACAGTGGCCAATTCCATAGAATATAAAGTGGAGGTCAGTGGTACCAGAGTTAGAAATGCAGTCCAGAAAGAGAAGAGGAACTCTGCACTCACCCACCACATCTCAACACTGAAGTACAAAAATTAGATCTAAAGTGTTTGAAGTGATCTGAATAATTTATTTGTGCAAAATACCGAGGCTGCCTGCTGACTGCTACTTGTTTATCTGTAGCAATTTGCACACACAAAGAAATTATATAAGATCACTTCAAACATGGACCTTGGATCTTGTTTCTTACTTCATTGCTGAGAAGTGATGGGTGAGTGCCAAAACTAAACACAACTTTGTGAGATTTGGGGTGAGATTATAAAACAAAATCGCATCATATACCCGAGCATGCAGCAAAGGACATTTTTACAGAAGTAACCCTGTGTTGAAGATTTGAACTGGGCCTAAGTTCTGCATAGTTCAGTATGGGTGTCTGAACTGCTTCCAATTTTTAAAGCAGGGTGACTGGGCACAACTGAAAGGTAACTGAAAATTAGAACAATTTTTTTAGGGATCAACACCATAGCTTGAAGCACCTCTTGTAGTCATGCATACTATTTTTTACATAAAGTAAAGATTACCTTTTGCATGAGTAATAGCTGGGAAGGGTTGATTGACAGCAAGAGATGTCACGGTAAGCATCTCTGTCATCATGGACCTCCCGAAAATGGGGGACATACACTGCTAGTCATTCAGTTTACAGTTCTGCTGCTTTTCTGCCCTGCTTATCCTGTCTAATTACCAACACTGCTAGGCATTCAGTTTGCCATTTGTTGACCAGCTCAGAGGAGTGGAGCAACTCTTTACTGCAACCATCAGGGAGAATACCTTCAGATGTTCCTAGGTCAGCTGTTTTACATGAAAGTCCTTGATTTGGGGCTATCTGTTTCCCCTTTCCATGCTAGCCATCTAATGCACTGATATGGGGTCCAGTGGTCAGGTCAGGTACCCATTCTTAATTCCCCAAAAAACAGTGACAATAATCTGGCTCTCCCCTCCTAGGCTACCTAGATGCCATGGCACATCATCAGTGGGAGGGAGAGCACCAAGTGGTATTCACCTGCACTGGCTAGTAGCTTCAAAGAAAGCACCACCATCATTACATGTACCCTCTGCCTCTTCTGCTCTCCTCCGTCTCCTACCATCGAGGACTAAGAGCCCAAAATGCACTTTTTCTTTAAACTCACAAGAGACAGTATACATGACACAGCAGTGCTTTTTCTAATTCTTCTGCAACTCTCAAGAAGAAGAACAGAGAAATCTGCCAGGTCCTGCATGGTTATATCTGATGTCTGGAGGGAGAACCCAAGTATGTAAAAGAGGCAGCAGGGAGAATAAAAGGAAAATGATAAGGGTAAAATCCAGACCACTGGACCTGGACCAGACCACATGGTTGAAAGCTTGACTGGACTCAGTTTGCGCAATCTGTTTTTACTGTTTTTGGTCTATCCATCCTGGTTGGTCCAGATTTCATCTAGGGTGGGGTATGGGTGATATCTGGACCGCTGGACTCTGACCAGACAAAAATGGTAAAAGGTCCAGTTTTGGTCTGGCAGTCTGTAATTCACTGATGTCTCACCCCAGATGAAATATGGACAAGCCAGAATGGATGGACCAAAACAGTAGAAACCAGACTGACTAGTTCAACCAGAACAGCTGGGCCATACAAGCTGCACCTTGCCTGGCTGGATCAGCTAGTCTAGTTTTTATCATTTTAGTCTGGTACGGCTCTGGTAGTCCATATTTTACCAAGCCCTAAGAAGAAGACAGCAGAAAGAAAGAAAGAAAAAGAAGATGAATGAAAGTGTGTACAAGGTATTTTAGTGGGGAGGGCAAGAGAGACAAGTTCGCAAGGTGAGTATTTCCTAAGTATTGTAGCATCACTGTTTTATTGCTTCAGAAATAAAAATAAAAGTGAGTAAATTGTGGTACACTCTAATAAATGGTGTGTTATTTTTTACTTTGCAAGTTTGCAGATAACAGTTTAACATAGAGGCCCAGATATTCAATAGGGTTGCTCCATGCGCAACAGAGATGCGCCAGCGCAAGTCCGAAAATGCGCCATTGTGCGATATTCAGCGGGAGGCAGCTGCACCCCACAAATCGCAATGCTCAAAAGTGCAATGGTAATGAATGCATGCACAACTGAAGGGGGAGGAACCATGAATAAATGGCACAGTGCAATATTCAACAGCATGCGCCATGCACAATAGGGGAGCAAGTGGAAGTTGAGCGATAGTGGAAATGATCCCAAATAAAAAGGAACAAGAGAGAGGTGCAAGAACGTAACAGGGAAGCCAGAGGTGGGAGCGAGGTGACAGCAACAAGGCAGATGGTAGCAGTGAGCAGGACTGGGCAGGAGCAGGACACAGCACACTTGGAAACAACCCAGGAACAAGACAGGAGTGGGGAGCCTGTGCCATTGTGCAGGAGTCAAAGGGAAGTGCCACAGTGGACTGAGGGCAGTGACAGTGGGCAGGACAGCCAAATATTGGAGGTGTTCCCAGTGCAGGGGGAGTAGCACAAAGGACAGCAGGGGGAACTGGAATACAGCTGCCAGGGGGGAAACACAAGCCAGGGACATGGCCAGTGCCACCATTCAGATGGAGGCAGTAATGAGGGGTGTGAGAAGGCAGGCAGCAGGGGGGTGGCCGTGGAAGGGCCCGTCATCAGTATGCCCCCAACAGGTGGTACCGAGCCCACACCAGCTTCGAGCACTACAGTGACACCGAGATAGTGGGCTGGTACCGCCTGAACCAGGCGATCCTGAGGCAGCTCTGTGAGCTGTGCAGTGATGAGATGCAGGCACCCACACGACGGAGCCATGCTTTGTCAGTGGAGACAAAGGTGACAGCTGTCATGTGCCTGCTCACCATGGGCACCTTCCAGAGACCAACAGGGTACACAACAGGCACAATCTAGTCAGCCGCGTAATGCCTACTCGCACAATTACTCAGCATACTGCTGCCACATGCTGCGGAGTACATCTATTTCCCCAGCTCACAGACGGAGTGCACAGCACACATACTAGAGTTCCACAGGGTAGCACGTATGCCTGGCATGCTCAAGGCCATTGACTGCACCCATGTGGCCATCCACATGCCACCTGGCCTGGAAGGTGCTGCGTACATTAATCAGAAGGGCTATGCCAGCATTAACTGCCAGGTGGTGTACGATGCTAGGGGGTGCATAACCAATGTCTGTGCCATGCACCCTGGGGGAGCACATGATGCCTTCATCTGGCACCAGAGTGCACCGTGCCACAGGTTTGAGAGTGGGGACATCCCCACTGGCCACCTAGTGGGTGAGTATGCAAATCATGCAGAAAGACATGGATCTTGGGAGGGGCATAGTCAGAGGTGACATGGGTACTGGCCTAGGTGGCCCATTTCAGGGCGATGCTGATCACCAAACTAATATCCACCCTCTACACACAGGTGACAGTGGATATCCACTCCATCCCTGGCTGCTCACAAGATACCGGCGGCCCTTGACCCCATTGCAGCAATGGTACAATGAGGCACATGCCACCACATGCAGTGTCATAGAGCGGGTGTTCGGGATGCTGAAGGCATGATTCCTTTGCATTGACACATCTGGTGGTGCCCTACAGTACAGCCCCTCGAAGGTCTGTGGGCTATTTCTGGCCTGTTGAATCCTGCACAACATCGCCAACGACTGTGGGATAGCTGTAGAGGTCGAAGAGGGAGACAGCGATGGGGATGATGAGGACACTGGTGCAGATGGTGATGAGCAGACCCCCCCTTGGTTGAAGGGACTCCCGACTGATCCAGATGTTGCAGCTGCACTGGGACACCATCACAGAGGAGCACTTCAACCAACCCAGGTAAGTCATGGGGCCATGTGCAACCACCAATGGCAAGTGCACAATCCACAAACAAGCATGGACAAACCCCAGGGGCGCATGTCATAAAGGGAATTGGCTGAGCATGGAACCGCCATTTGCGTCAGAGATGGGCTAAAAGGCCTAACACGGCATGCATCACACACACACACCTCACAAGACATGCACAAAGGGTAGAAGGCATCGCCGACCCAACCGCCACCCCTAGCACACACACACATATCCACAGACCACCACGCCCAGTGCCTGTCATTGTGCGTGTCTCAGATGCTGAGCACCATTGCACAGTGGTGGACAGTGCAACGCAGGCATCATCATGCACATGCCACAGCGGCCAGCAGCCGGGAGGGTGTGCACATGGAATGTGTGTGTGTGAGCAGGGCCGGGTACCCCACCCGTGCATTGCACGTTGAACAACACACTGCACACAGGGCAGTATCAGACAGTAGCCATGGTGGGAGACAGGTCAGTCATGCAGCACAGTGCCACGGCCACCATGAATGCATGGGCATCCCCACTGAGACCCACCAGCAGTGACAGACTGACCAATGGCCTCATTGGGTGGCACCGATGGTCCCCAAGGGGTGCCGCTGTGGGAACGTGACCGTTCTCAATCAGGGGTCTGCAGCTCACCGAACATGCCTGCACCAGGCATGATCAGGATGCCCACAGCTGAACCCAGTGTCAACAAGGAGGGTGTCGCACAATGTCGAGAACGGGGGGTGGACATGGCACTGTGTGGTGTCTGCGGCGCATGGGCAAATAACTGTGTGCCTATTGTGGCCATGACAGCTGTGAATGCCTGGGTCTGCCTGTCAATGGAGGCAGTCACATTCTCCTGCAGCCGGTCCATCCCTGCCAGGAGCAGACCAGTGTCCCTGCTGCACCGCTCCTCTGCCTGGTGCAGGACCGCACTGAGTGCATCCACCGCCATCATAAGCCGCAATTGCTGATCCACTGATTCATGGAGTATGCGGGTGTGCTCATCTAAGAGGTCATCCACCTGATCAGCATGCTGTCCCTCATGGTGTTCACAGCCATGCTGGGCAGCACCCCTTGAGGTTGGGAGCTGCACACCAGGGCCATGCCTGGGCATGTCCACAGGCGGTGTACTGTCACCGCCCCCCAACACTGTCTCCCCATCGCCATTGACTGACTGCTGACACTGCCCCTCCAGCCGCTGCTCTCCAGGGCTCAGTGGTGCTGCCACAGCAGCCGCAACAGTCTCACTGTCCTGGACACACACCAGTGCTGCCCCACTAGTGCAGACAGGCACAGGCTGGGACTGTGATGTCACGCAGGCCTCCACGGCAGGACCACCCATGGCTATGCCCATGCTGTAACCTGCTGTGCGGCCATCCTTCGGCCCACACGTATCACTGTCCATGATGTGAGCTCCATCATCATCAGTGATGGATCCGGCACCAGTCCGAGTCTCAGCATGCTGGCATCCATGGATGCTGTCACGCTGGGACATGGGCAGGGCCTCCTCCGCACCTGCTCCACCAACATCAGTCCGGACAGCCAGGTGGGCCCACTGTCGTCCTGACCCTCGGACACCTGTGGAGGTGGATGGGCCCTCCTCTGTGTCCAGGGTATTGCCCTCAATGGATGAGCCCACCACTGCTGACCCATGTAGAAGCTCAGGAGCTGTAAGGGAACACAGTAGCATTAATGTATCTGCCCTACCCTATGGTATTCCCCCCCCCCACAGTGACAGATCAGGACCTACCATGCAGTGACGGGCTACCACCCTTCTGGAAGCCACCACCTGGAACACCCTCAATGGCACAACACTGCATGCAGCAAGCAACCCACTCTTCCTGTGACAACAGGTGTTGCACGGCCGGCTGTCCCCCACCAGTCACAGCCCGTGCTGCCCTGATGGCTGCCACCTTATCTTTAATCCTCCTCCTGTCTGTGCCCACCTTCTTCTTGCATGCCTGCATGGACCACTGGTGGCTGCCATGCTGGTTGATGTCATGCACCACCTTACCCCATGCCGCAGCACAGGCCTGTGGTGTTCCCTGCTGTCCGCTGAGCAGCAGTTCCTGGTCAAGGTAGGCCTCAAACAGGGCATCTGATTCTGCCTTGGTAAAGTTGGGCCTCCTCCATCTCCAACGTCTCAATTCCTCCTCCTCCACCTCACGTTCGGTCATCATTGATCATGTGGGAATGACAGATGTTACCTCTCACTGTGTAGTCCCATGCTTCTCCCACACACCACAGTCCACACTCCCAAACAGCATGCAACTCACCACAATAGACTGCAATACCAGACTATGGCCTCTGCAGCCCCATGTCGCATTTATATAGCGCAACGCAAGCAAATGAGGTGAGGCTCAATTTTAAGTGAATGATAATGCATCATTGAATCACTGATGAGCTGATTTGCATATCCCGGCTGAATATCACACTGTTGTGCCTTGCGCAATTGTGTTGAACATGCTCAGGCAAGGGTGCAGCTCTGTGACATGCATAGTAGACACCGAATGGCACATGCCCGGGGTGCTGACGCTGATGCCTGCTGCGCTGCTGACGTACTGTGCACGGGAGGCAGTGCAGGGCACGGCCACCACTGTGCCAGTGGTGCTAGTGCGCTGTTCATACGTATGGCGTTCTTGCACTGGGGCACCATAGGCGCCGTGGAGTCACAGTGCGGTAGGCCACTACAGGGCATCTCACACAGGCACCCAACCACGCTACATGCAGGGAGTACCAATCGCGCTGTGGTGGTCCATGCACAAGAAACCCTTGACCCTGTGCCCGACCTTTGCCCCCTATGCGCCATGTGTCTGCATGGGTGCACCTCTATCACACTGTTTGGTGACAGTGTGATGGGGAATGGCAGCACTGTACCGCACAGCATCTGCATGTGGTGGACGTGCGCTACAGAGCACCATTTTGTGATCCTACCTGAAGCAGTGATGGCAAGGAGAGCTGCTGTCTGGAGCCCACTGGAACTGGCCAATTTGGTGGCCATTGTGGAGCCCCATGCTGGGGCCCTGTTTGGGAATGACCCCCTGGACAGGGCTAGGAGTGCAGTTTGAGAGGAGGTGGCAGTGGCACTAGAAGAGGCCACAGGGATCAGCTGAACAGCTGAGCAGTGTCGCCACCTCTACGGGGACCTCCAGTGGAGGGACCCAGACAGGCTTGCCCATCTGCGGGCATGCACCAGGTGAGGCACAGTGCCACATCCAGGTAAGTGCTCCATCCATACACTGGTTGCATCCGTACAGGCATCGCGGTGGGCATGTGTCCACCACACAGGGGGGCAGTCCAGTGTGGGTGGTGGTGGTGGTGGTAGTGGTGGTGGGGTTGCGGCATGGCTGGGCTATGCAGGATCGCACACACCGGGGGGGGCCTTTGCTACTGGTTTGTACTGATGTTCCCCTTTCCATGTTTGCACCCTAGGCCCTGAGGAGTGGCAAAGAGCCAGGGAGGCACGGCAACACTGGGAGGCAGGGGATGCAGGGCAACAGCCATGGGCTGCTGGGCCCATCCAGCAACAGTGCCCGGATCCAGTCAATGCAGGTGGGTGCCTTTCTTCCAAGATATTCTGTGCATGCTGTGTTGTGGGGTAGGCGGCGGGGCATGAGCACCATCCATTGACACCACTGATGTGCACGCCACATGGTACACTTAGCACTGTCCTGTGGCACTGCATGTGTGAGTGTGCATCGCTGGTGGTCCATGCATGCACTGGGTACATGGCTGTGCCACTGCCTTCACACCACATGGCCATGTCACTGTACAGCCATGGTGGTGCTGTGCAGGACTTGGGCAGTATGTGTGTGCAGTGGTCCACATGGCTGTATGCACATGGGCAGGCAGGTCTTGTGGACACGATCACTGTAGGTGGTCAAACATCATCATAAGGGCGTGGCCCATGGCTGTATGCCATGCACAATGGGTGGACTGCAGGGAGATGGACATTCACACATACTGACTCTTCTCCCTTGTCCTAGGTGGACGGTGGCTGATGCAGCTAGAGAGGGCCATGTAGGAGCTCCTGCAGATAGCAAAGGCATCCTTGGAGTTACTCCAGCGATTGGAGCAGCATGGTGTCCGGAGGTGGAGGACAAGGAGGCACCACAGGAGTGGGGAATGGGGCAGACGCTAAGCCCTCCATGCCCCCGGATTCACTCTAGCCCCCTGGACCCACCCTCACACCCCTTCTTCCCTCTCCCATTTGTTCAACCCTGCCCCTTACCCACCCCCACCTGGTATGTGGCCCTCACCCCCTTATGTAAATATTTGTATATAGTTGTTTGGACCTTTATATAATACATTTGTTTTGTTATGCCTACTGTGGTGGTCTTTGATTTGCAGTGGGCTACAGGTGCTCAGTTGCAGTGGTGTGCATGGCATCAGGGATGGTGCAGGCATGAGCGTGTGTGTATGTCCAGAGGGGAACTGCCTATGGTGTGGGCGTAGGTATCAGTCACTGTCTGTGGTTTGTGTGTTGTTCTCTGTGCACTGGATGACTGTGTGCAGTGGTCCACGGTGCATGCACTGTGCCCATGGTGCCCCTGTCAGACCGTCCATGGCCTATGCAGCTGACACCCTTGCATGTCTGTGATCTGCATGGTCTGCTGGCATGTCAGTGGTGGCTATCCATGCTGGACAACCACTGTACACAGCACAATGCCGGGTTACCTCCTGTCACCAGTATGGTGCACGTCTGCCTTGGGTGGCACTGTGGCCTCCTCTGTTGTTGTCCCCCCCTCCATGCTGTCGCTTGTGTCTGTTGTAGGGAATGTGATCCTCTGTCTGTCACTTGTGCTCCAGCTGCATGCTGGTGGTGTACAGCTTCATGGTGCCTGCGCTGGGTGGTTGGCACACCTGTGCCATGGAGGGGTGCTGGCCGTGTGTACATGGCTGCCGTGGCCACACACCAGTGGCTTTATTGACCCACTATTGTGTCCCTGTGTTGGTGTGCCCTTGGGTATGGGTGGGTGTTTGTTCATGCACTGTGTTGCATCCTGTGTGGTGCATGCTTCCATGCAACACTGTGAGTATCTGCGCTGACTGTTGTGGCCAGTGCTGGGACACGGTGTGTCCTTGGGAGGGTGTGCAGGGTGTTGCACCCATGGTGGTGGGCTCCAGGGCATGCTGTGTCGCATGTGGGGTACCTCATGTGCCGATGCATGGTTGGTCTCTCAGCTGTACCTCGGGGGGGACATGCAGGGTGGCACTGTGTATGCAGTTGTTACATCGCTGTCTGCTGCCGCCCACTACAGGGTGCTCATGGTGGGGCTGCCTTGCATGACTCTGTGGTACACAGGGTTGCATTGTCACAGAGGGGGTGGTGTCATGCATGGGGTGTCCTGCACTATTGGGCGCTACTCCTGGGCAGGGTGTCTGGGGCATCGTAGTGCAGGGTGTGCTCTGCATTGGTGGGATGGTGTGGCATGGGGTGGCTGGACATCCTTGTGTGCAGGTCATAGCTTGCCACAGGGTGTGCTGGGGCACCATACCCCGGCAGTGGGATTGTTGCTGGTGTCCATGGGCCAGTGGTTCTTCCAGCTCTCCTCAGGTTGTGTGGTTCATGGGGTGTGGGGGGCAATGTCTGTTCTGCTGTGTGCTCTTCTGCCCATATCTACCATGGGTGGTGGACCCCTGCATCCTGTCCCTGCGCATCCCTGGTTGTGCTGATGTGCTGCTACCCTGCTCCACTGCGCATCCATGGTTGTGCTATTGCGCATCAGACCTGCACCACTGCACATCCCTGGTTGTGCCATGGTGCAGTTGGTGCGATATTCAGTTGTGTGGTGCAGGCGGATCTTGACCTGCGCAGTGTTTGAATATCGCATGTGTTGTGCATGGGCACACTGGACTTGCGCCTGCTCCTGCTGTTGCACACTTTTGTGGCACAGTTTGAATATCTGGGCCAGTGTGTGTAACATTAACTCACAAATGTGCCATATTAATGAAACTGATTGCTTTGATACCAGCATGCACTGCATCTAACTAACCGGTGTGTAGTTGTAGCAGTACAGTGTTGGGGGCCATGCGTATAAACCATTATAAATCTCTATGACTTCAGCCAGTGTGTTTCAAGTTATTGCACCCTTAATGTGCTCCCATGAGCTCTAAGGGGGTATACCCAACTGCAGTGCCTATGGGAGAGGATGGCATAATAAAGTTAAAAAAAAGGACCCAGTCTAGTTCCTATTAGTATTAGTTATGTGGCTATAATATAGCATATATTACAGCCCAATACATGTATACTTGCCAGCAAAAATAATCTAGGTACATTTAAGCAGCCCCCCACCCAATTCAATCACATTGTCCATAGAGTACCTGCAGCCCCATTCACTATGTTGTTTCATAATTATGCTGTTTTCAGGTTAATGCTGGAGAGTAAAGAGAGATTATTCTTTTAAACATTCCTGCTTTTTTCTCCATGCTTAGTCAGCATCTCATTTGCGTTCATTTTCCAGACAAGAAGCATGCAGTAATAATAATATTTTATGATTACTCCATATTGAGCTCTGAATTTAACACTGCAGTGCAGGGTCTGTAATACTGAACAGTGTAGCTAGTCACCAAGGAATCTGGGTGGGACTTCTGGCTGTAAGCCTGAAAAGTAACCGTTGATTTAGGCGCATTATAGATCACAACATCACAACAGCCAAGTCAGTAGTACAACTTGGATCTTTAATAAAGGAGGATTCATCTGGTAACCTGTGAAGTGGGTGCATGAGGAAGGGCGCTGTCCATTACGGCGACACCTTCCTCGTGCAATTCACTCACAGCAACCGACAGGTAGGGCGACCGGATGAGGGGAAGGGCGAACTAGGTGACAGGATGTCGCTACACGTAAACATATGGGGGGTGGGAGTGAGCACGGTGAGTGTGGGCTGGAAGGGGTTGGAGAGGTTGTAGGGGGCGGTGCTGCGGTTGTCAGTCGAGCTGCGTCGTGGCATCAGGAATTGGGCGGTGGCTGAGGTGCTGGGTTCGGGTCCGGGTGCTGGTACGATTTTTTATTGAGCCCGTCCCGAACCTTTTAATTTTTACTACTTTCACCCTCTGACATGCACCCCTCTGGAGTTAAGTAGGGGGTTACATGGGGTGAAGCCGCCCGCGAGGGGAGTGGTGTCAGGGGGCACAGCTCCCCCACAGAAAGTAGTAAAAATATGTCCTGGCGACATTATGCTGGTGCGCCTGGGTTGTCAGAGTGCCGAAAATGTGTTCGACACTGACTGAGCGATAATGGCGATCGCCTTTAGGCATTCACCGTTATCACAGAGACCCGATTCACCTTACATGAAGAGTTTGTTCTGAAGAATTCAAGTAGTAAAGCAACATGGTCACATGGTCACATGGTCACACACTAAGGTAAAGATTTATTTTGAACCAAGTTGGGAACTAGTTGGGAGAGGTTATTATCTCACTGAGTTCTTGTATGATAATATGTTAAATGTGAAATTTGTACTGCAATGCTCCTAGATTGACTTGGCATTTTCTCTCTAACTCCATAGCAATTGTTCTGTTTCTTGGAGATTACATTATTTCCTATCGAAGCCAAATTGCTCTGCTTTCTTGTATAACCAATACAAGTCTATGGGAACAATTTCCTTGTAGAAGGCTCCCTTTCCCTGTAAAATACAGGAATCCCTATAGATCTGGGAGCCCTGGTACTACATTTTTTTTTGTGTGATGCTTTTTCCCTCCTAGTCACCTGAGCTGCCCCCCCCCCCCGTCGGGGACACCAAGCTGCCACCCACCTCGGACTCTGTGGCTTCCCCCCCACAGTGATGGGCTTCCATGTCCTCTCTGCAGGCACAGATCAAGGCGGGTGCCTGGGCAAAACCTGCAGACGGCCATCAAACTGCTCGCTTCAGGTGCTGTTTATCCCTTTTTCTTCCCCAATCAGTGCATGCTCAGATAGTGCCCCCAGTCTCCACTGGGGGCCGCTGCTGAGTGATGCATCCCCAGATCCCACCCCCAGACAGGAGAGCAGTCCACTGAACACTCAATCCCCTCTGTCCCCACCGACCCCCGGCACACCAAGTCCATTCTCGAACCCAGGTCTCCGGCGTGGGTTGAGGTATAGCACCAGCGCCTCAACCCTCTATGCCACTGGGCCAGTACTAGTGCCACAGTTGAGAAGGGTCTCATAATATGCCGTACTACTGCGCTTAACTTTGTATGATTCTGGTGCTAATCATGTACAGTTGTGCATGGATGCTGGTTGTATACATTACATGTTTTAGATACAATTCCCTAATGAATCCTAGTCTTGTGAACTTTAAAAATGTTATATGGTTTGTTTTTCCTTTTTACAGTTGTGTGTTGATCATTGCATATAGATCATGGAATCATACTAAAGCAGCTATAGGAACTGCTTGGATCTTGGTACTTTGAATATTTCCAGTCAGGAACAGTTCCCTTTTATCTCATTATTTGTCTTTGTTTCCCTATTCTAATTTTTGACTGCTTCACTTTTATGTGGTAAGGTTCTGAGGAGCTAGTGTCTGGTGCCGGGGGAACTGTGTCTAGGCCATGTGTGTGTGTGTGTGTGTGTGTGTGTGTGTGTGTCTGTGTCAGAAGTGTAGGGGTAGCATAAAGGGTCTGGGGAACCCTCTAGAAAAGAAGGGTGAGGCATGATAGAAACTTTCAAGTACCTCAATAGAATCAGCAAAGTCCAAGAGGGTAGCATCTTTCAGAAAAAGAAGTGCAAGAACAAGGGGGCACAATTTGAAGATAGAGGGGGGATGGCTCAGGGGCAACGTGAGGAAGTATTTTTTCACATACAGGGTGGTGGATGCATGGAACAGCCTCCCTGAGGAAGTTGTGGGATCAAAAACAGTGGGGGAGTTCAAGAATGTATGGGAGATATAAGGTAATTATAGTGGGGGTAGGAGGAAGTAGGCTGTTGGTTTAATAGGATCTGCAGCTTATCCAATAGGTGGGGAAATGGGCAGACTGTGTGGGCCAAGCGGTCCTTATCTGCTGTCAAAGTCTATGGACTAGATTCACAAAGAGAGCAAAAAAATCTACATGTGCAGAAAAAAGGTTTGCCAAACTGCAGAAACACAAGTGCAGCATAGTCACAGTCAAAATTTCCGCAGGTGTGGAAAATCTCAAAACAGGCAAGTTGCAGAATTCCACAAGTGCAGAAAATCTGCAACATGTTTACCTCAGCTGCAGAAATAATATAAAATGCCCAGCAGACAGAACAGCAGCAGGTGTTCCATATTAAGTGGAGCAGGAGACTTTGACAGTCTTGCAAATGCTGCAGCAGAAACAGCATTCCCAGCGAAGCAAGCAGCCAGTCCCACAACTGGGACCATGGTAGCACCACCTGTAACAGCAGGACCTTTCACCCAGTGGCAATATGTATCTCTCAGTTGTGTCTCTGAGGAGTTTCTTTCTCTAGTATCTGTAGCACACACTTCTGGCTGCTACCACTTCTGCCTCTACTGCCTGTGGGACTCCTCCATGGGCTGTACATGGTCATGTGGTTTTGCTTTGTTGCCTTTCAATGGAAATGTGTGCTAGTTTTGGTGTAGTAACTGACTACTATACAGCTCATAGGTTTGCTGTTGTTTTGGTGCCTGAACCCCCACTATGACTGTTTCCCAAGTGTTAGTACACTGCCTTTTGCTCAGGGTTAGTTACGCCTCACTCTCGTTGGTGCAGCATGTGCGCAACATTTTTTCCTCAACTGCGGAAAAACAGTGGCTGAGAATAACCTTTAAGGGGATTTGCCATATTTTACAATGCCATTTTTTGTGCTGGAATTTTTCACAGCTGCATATTTTCCACAGTTCGCAGTGTATTTTTTCCGCAGCTGCAGGCTTTTTGTGTATGTGACGCAGTGCAACTACCCCCTTTTTTTTGCAACTGCTCAAATTTTAGGGATTTGCATATTTTTTCCCTCTTCAAAGTGTTTTGCAAATCCTGCCCTATGTTTCTATGAGTCTCAAATGGCTGCAGAAGGGAGATATTTTGTGTCAGAGAGCCAGAGGGGCCAGAAGGGGGATATCCAGGGGCCTGGAAAGAAGAGGTATCTGGAGAGGGAAAAGTGCTCTTGAACTTTCTGTCAGTGAATTTCAACTGCCAAAGCTTGGACCACCTCTTTAAAATTTGCAGGACCCTCTGCTACTCATGAACCCCATCCTCACTATGCACCCTCCCACAGAGCTTAATGTCATCTGCTAAGATGTGCATATTGCCATATATTCATTTCCTTATGTCAGTGAACTTATTGGAAATGACAGGTGCCAGGAGTGACACATGTGACACCAAACTCATGAACTCCATCTCCACTGAACTAATTTTGCTAATCATCACCATCGGCTGTCTCTCCCACTAGCCAACTTTCCATGCATGGTTAACATGACACGGATACTGTAACCAGTACAGTTGTGATCAGAGCAGACCAAAAGACAAAACAAATATTTTTATATATTTGACTATGCCAGTTTAAAATACTAAAGATCAGTGACATCGGCTTCTTATTTTATCTTTTAGCTGCTAAAGCATGACAAGGTGAGACGTGCTATATTTTTTTACAGCATTCAGTCCTTTGGCCTACATTAAAGGGGCAAGGTGGGTATGAGAAGCTGTTTATATGATCTTTCTATATATTACACCATCATAAACAATAATGAATATCATAAGACTGAGACATGGCTAACTAACCAGGTTAAGGATAGTGAGATAGGACTACTGGAGTTCAAGTCATTCAGAAATGACAGGATTAGAAAGAGAGGTGGAGGTTGCCTGATTTACATAAGGGACACTTTACAAGGAGTTGTTCATCCCTCCATGGCTAATGCTGATGACTAGGAAATGCTCACCGTTAGTCTCTTGTTCGGAGCCCTCAATAAATCCATAGTCATTGCCTGCATTTATCTCCCACCCAAAAAAGGACAAAGAGGGCCATGGGATAGTTTTAAAGGCAGTGGATGGTATTAAAAAGTGTAGTGAGCTAATAATGACCTGAGACTTCAACATAGACTGGCTCAACAGTGACACATTCCACTTGAGGGATGCCGTTGCTAACTCCTACCTCTTGCAATTGATCACTGAGCCAGAAGGTTAAACCATAAATCTGACAAGCACTCGCTCATTGACTGGTTACTGGTTAGCTCACCAGAGCAGATATCGGAGGTATCATTACTCCCTGACTCATTGAGCGACCACTTCCCTTTCACCTGCATGTGGTCCAAAAAATTTTAAAAAGCTTCCCCCTATCCTGGTAAACAGCAGGGTACTGAAATGAGGACAGACTTCAGCCTTCATGGAGGCTCTTTCCTTGACTGACTGGACACCCATAGGGGCTATGCAGGACATCAATAAAGTGCTTCAGTACCTAACAGACAAGTTCACTATGATCTGTGATAGATTCACCCATCAAAAAGAGGAAAGCCCATGGACACAATAATGCATGGATCACCAGTGAACTACTGGAACTCATGAGGGAAAGGCACAATCTCTGGAGCAGACCTAGAGCCTCTGTGGATAACAAGTACTTCCAGAAGTATAGGGCTGCAAGAAACAAATGCACCTATCTTATTCGGAGTGATAAAAGCCAACTTCTACAAGAAACAACTTGACTCAAATTGGAGACAGTAGACAGTACTGGGATAATATTAAAGAGCTCACGGGGAAGGAAGAAAAAAAACAACCGCTACTACTCAACATAAATGGGGTGAGCACTGTGGATCCATTCACCATTGCTGAAGAATTCAACTCAACCTTCATGGATCTAAGCTCCATTCTCCCAGATGAATACCTTAAGTCTCCTGACATGGACCAAAACTTAATACCCACCGAGAACCATCACCCTAACTTCTATTTCAAGAGAGTCACAGTAAAAGAAGCTAAGGGCTATGTTATGAAAATTTGGGGGAAAACCAGGTTGGGCAGCGTCAACATCGACACGAAGTTGCTCGCTCTGACCATCGATGAGCTAATTGTTCCCATACCTAAGATGTTCTACAAGTCACTCATGCTAGCTAAATTCCCCTCTATCTGGAAACAAGCCCTGGTGACCCCTATCCACAAGAGCAGGGATAGAAACATAGAAACATAGAAACATAGACTTTGACAGCAGATAAGGACCGCTAGGCCCATCTAGTCTGCCCATTTCCCTACCTACAGGATAGGCCGCAGATCCTAGTTAACCAACAGCCTACACCTTCCTGCCCCCCACAAGAATTGCCTTATGTCTGTCCCATGCATTCTTGAATTCTCCCACAGTTTTAGACCCCACAACTTCCTCAGGAAGACTGTTCCATGCATCCACTACCCTCTCTGTGAAATAATACTTCCTCACATTGCCCCTGAACCGCCCTCCTTCTATCATTAAATTGTGTCCCCTTGTTCTTGCAAGTCTCTTTTTCTGAAAGATGCTACCCTCTTGACTTTGTTGATTCCTTGAGGTACTTGAAAGTTTCTATCATGTCCCCTCTCCCTTCTTTCCTCAAGGGTATACATATTAAGCTCCTTTAGTCTCTTCTCATACGGCTTCTTGCAGACCCTGCACCATTTTAGTTGCCCTCCTCTGGACTGCCTCTATCCTGTCTATGTCCTTGCGGAGATGGGGTCTCCAGAACTGGACACAGTATTCAGATGGGGTCTCACCAACTGTCTGTACAGAGGGATAACAACTTCCTGTTTTCTGCTGCTGATGCCTCCCTATACATCCCAGTATACCCCGGCCCTCCCTACTGCCTTCTCACATTGCTTGCTAACCTTAAGGTCATCTGATATGATTACCCCCAGGTCCCTTTCCTGTTTGTTGTTGTTACTACCTCCCCACCCATTGTGTATTCTTCCCCTGGGTTCTTGTTTCCCAGGTGCATTATTTTGCACTTTTTTGCATTGAATCCTAGCTGCCATATGTCTGACCATTCCTCCAACCTTGCCAAGTCCCTTTTCATCCTTTCCACGCCTCCTTGTGTATCAACCCTGTTGCAGATCTTTGTGTCATCTGCAAAAAGGCATACTTTTCCTTCCAGTCCCTCTGCAATGCCACTGATGAAGACATTAAAAAGGACTGGACCCAATACTGAACCCTGCGGTACCCCACTAGTAACCGCCCTTTCTTCAGAGTGGACTCCATTTACAATTACCTTCTGTGTCCTGTTGTCCAGCCAATGTTTTACCCAGGCTACCACCCTGGGACCCACTCCCAGGCTGGTTAATTTGACTAATAATCTTTTGTGTGGGACTGTGTCAAATGCCTTGCTAAAGTCTAGATAGACCATGTCCACAGCCCCTCCCTGGTCTACTACTTTGGTCACCCAGTCAAAGAAATCTATTAGATTCGTCTGACATGACCTTCCCGCTGTGAACCCATGCTGCCTTGGATCCTGTGCTCCACTGACCTCTAGGTACTCAACTATTCTTTCCTTCAGAAGTGACTCCATCACTTTCCCTACCACAGAGGTCAGACTGACAGGTCTGTAGTTTCCTGCCTCTGTTTCACATCCACCTTCCTCCAGTCCTCGGGTACCACACCATCCTCCCATGATTTATTAAAAAGAGTAGCCAGTGGTTTCACTAGTTCCTTCCTTAATTCTTTTAGAATTCTGGGGTGAATTCCATCAGGACCCATTGCTTTGTCCACCTTCAGTTTTAGGAGTTCTTGCAGAACCCTTTCTTCTGTGAAAGGACTGGGATCAACCCCCCCTATCAAGAGTGCTTCTGTTAATTGGATTGAGCACTTCCTCCTCTTTTGTGAATACTGAGCAGAAATATTCGTTCAGTATTCCTGCTTTTCACTGTCCCCTCTGCCCACCCACCGTTCATTCTATTCAGCCTCACTATCCCTCCTTTGTCTTTCTCTACGCTCGCTGATGTACCTATAAAGGTTTATCCCTTCTTAACTGAGTTGGCTATCTTTTCCTCAGTTTGGGCCTTTGCTATTCTGACTTCCCTCCCTGCTTCTTTCTGCCTTAACTGGTACAGCTCTCTGTCCTGCTCCTTCTGTGTTTCCTTATACTTCTGGAATGCTATCTTTTTCTTCCTGACTTTCACAGCCACCTCTCTTGAGAACCATAGTGGCTTTACCTTTCATTTTGATTTGTTTATTTGCTTCACACAAAGGCGTGTTGCTTCTGTGATGGCAGTTTTGATAATTCCCCATTGTTGCTCCACACCTCCTTCTAGCCTGTTTGCTAGTGCTTTTCTGAGGCACTCTCCCACCTTACCAAAGTCAGCCCTCCTAAAGTCCAGTACCCTCACTTTTGTATGGCTTGACTCTGTAGCTGAGTTTAACGTGAACCACACTGTTTGATGGTCACTTGTCCCCAGATGGCAACCCACTTCTAGATCTGAGATCCTCTCACTGCCCCGTTTGAGAGTATGAGGTCTAAGATTGCTCCCTTATGAGTGGGTTCTGAAACTAGCTGTCTAATGCCTGCCACCTGTGGGGCATCAAGAATGGCCCTGCTCTTGGATGTGGCTGCAGCAAATGTGCTCCAGTTAACATCTGCATATTCAGGTCTCCCATCAACAGTATCTCCCTTTCTCTGCCATTCTAAGAATGCCTTCCATCATATCCTTGTCCATTCCTTCCCCTGACATGGGGGTCTGTACACAACCCTGTGCGGATTGTGGTGCCTTTCCAGTCTCCAAGGTGACCCACAGTGCCTCCTCTCCTCCCTGTTTACTCTTTTGTTCAGTTGCTTTTATCCCTTCCTTTACATGAGAGCTACTCCTCCCCTCTTCTCCCTGCCTGTCTCTCCTGTAGGTTATGTACCCTGGTATGTTAACATCCCAGTCATGGTTCTCTGTGTACCATGTTTCTGTGACTGCTACGATATCCAGGCATCCCTCTTCCATTAAGGCCACCAGCTCAGGGAGCTTGTTGCCCAGACTATGGCATTGGTACTCACACCTCCATTTCCTGATGGCCTTACCCCCTTTTGCCCCATCCCTGTCCTTCTTGCCTTTGTGACTTTCTCCATTTACCCCTGCCCTTCTCCCTATCGACACCTCCATGTTGGTGTTTGCCACACTTACTACCGTGATTGTTTGGGGGGGGCTAGGATTTTCCTGCTCCTTCCCAGTGCCTCCCCCCTTGGCTAGTTTAAAAGCTTGCCAATGAAGCATTTAAACCTATCACCTTGGATCCTGGTTCCCCTCCCGGACAGATGCAGCCCATCATGCCAGTATAGACTTGCATCACTCCAGGTGGACCCCCAGTCCCCAATGAAGCCAAATCCCTGAGCTCCACACCAGTTTTTCAACCACTGATTGAATCCCATGGTATGGAACACCCTAGCCTCTCCTATGCCATAGATGGGTAACACCTCCGAGAAGGTTACCGTGCGTGCTACTTGACTAAGGCCCCTTCCCAATTCCACAAACTCTTCCTGCACTTCTCTAATCCCTTTCTTAGCCAGGTCATTTGTCCCTAAGTGGACAATGACATCCACTCCCTCCCCTGTGCAGCTGCTCCGGCAATCCCTGAGGATTGCTCCTGTCCCTCAAGCCATGGGCGCCAGGCAGGCACCTTACCTCCTCTCCCTTCCTTGCCCAGTTCTACCTTCCTAACAATGGAGTCCCCACCAGGAGTTGTTTCCTTCCTGCAGGGTCCCCTGCCATCCTCCTGTGGGTCTCCTTTGTGGAGGTTCCCAGCATCCTCCTTGGTCTCCACTGTAGGTGCTCCATAGAGGAACCACACTTTGCCAGAATGGCATAGGAATTGTGGAGAGGTACAACTGGAGGGATGTGCTTCTGTTCCACCACCCTCACCTTCCCTGAGCCCACTGTGGTCCAACCGCTCCTCTTTCTTGGCAACCTCTCAGGCAATGGCAGTGGCACTGGTGGTCCCTGGATGGAAGAGGAGGTCCCACAAATCCTGGCCAACTCAGCCTGGAGATGAGCAACCTCCTCCCTCAGCCCAGAGAGGTGCCTGCAGATGGGACAACACCGCATCCTCCAGAACATCTCCCGGAAGACTGCTGCTCCACAGCCACTGCACTGCACCACTCCAATCATGTCTTATTTCTGGCCCCTTAACTGTTTGCAATCCTTACTCTTTCCTCTGTTTTTTCTCTCTCTCTTACTTTCTGCCTGTGTGCCCTTTAAGCTCCTGATTGTCCTGTTCTGAGACAAGAATATCCTATATTTCTCAGTAGACCACTTACTTGTTCAGAGGCAGACCTCCAGCAGCTAGAGGGGGCCGGAGAGCTACTCTTACCCTTCTAGGAAGGTGGGTCCTTGGTGGTTCTGTGATCACTCACTTCCTGTCCCTAAACAGGAAGTTCCTGTTGTCAGTCAAATCCTGTGCCTATAAAAATAGAACTAGCTTTGGGTGGGGGGAAGAAGGGCAATATAGTCCCAGCAGAGAAGTTCAGTCACACAGCAGTCCTTTCTCCTGGTGTCTTCTGCCAAGCTATTAGCAGAATCTTTCTAAGGCAGTCTTTAAATGTAGCTTCCTTCTAGCTAAGCCACTCCCCCTACTTACCAGATCTTTTGACAAGTAATTTAAACCTCACAGCAGTTAAGTCCTTTCAGTCACCTGAGATTTACACCTAGATGACTTTTCAATTACCCATTCAGTTCAGTTAACCCAAACACACACTTTTTTTTTGTTTTGTATGTTAGTTTTTTTACCCTAAATTAAAGGTCCAAATACAAAAGTTCTTCTACTTTAGTCCCAGCAGAGAAGTTCAGTTACACAGCAGTCCTTTCTCCTGGTGTCTTCTGCCAAGCTATTAGCAGAATCTTTCTAAGGCAGTCTTTAAATGTAGCTTCCTTCTAGCTAAGCCACTCCCCCTACTTACCAGATCTTTTAGATAGAACCAATACTTCTAACTATAGGCCCATCTCAATACTATCACCCCTTTCTAAAGCCTTGGAGAGGATAGTGGTGGACCAGATCACCGAATATATTCACAAATACAATCTACAATGTCCTCAGCAGCATGGTTTTTGAAAAAAACATAGTACTGCCACTGCTCTAGTGGACTTCTCAAACTATGTCCATAAGGCCAAGGATGAGGGTAAACTCGTTGGTTCAATCTTCATAGATTTAACCAAGGCTTTTGACACGGTAAGCCATCCGCTCCTCTTAAACCAATTAAGTTCTATAGGGGGTGTCCACATGTGTTGTTCATTGATCCCAGGACTACCTAACATCTGGATCACAAAGAGTTAAAATAGGACACTACTTATCTAACTCTAAGGAAGTCTCAATCAGAGTTTCTTCAGTGGTCCATCCTGGGACCCCTATTGTTTCACTTATTTCTGAACAACCTACCAGATGCCTGCCCCAGCAAAATCATATTATACGCAGATGATGTGATACTCTTTAGCAGTCACACGAGCATTGAGAATCTCCAAACAGAGCTACAGAGCACCTTCAAACAACTGGAATACTGGTTCAGCTCATATAGGTTACCCCTTAACTATAAGAAAACCAAAACAATGCTCCTATCGAGCCCCCCAACTAAAAAGAAGGTGCCCCGACCTAACAAGTCTGCCCTACTAGAATAGGTGCACTCTTTCAAATACTTAGGAGTACTGATCAGTGACACCCTCTAATTTGTGCAACACATTGACCAAGTGGTGAAGGCCATGAACTCAAAACTAGGAGTCCTATATAGGCATAGGAAAAGCCTAACTCCCAATGCACTCTGGCTCTCTGTCTCCAGCTCCATTCTATCAATAGTGGACTATGAGCTTGTAGTTTACAGTGCTGCCTCTGATTCTGCTCTTAAAAGAGTTGTGACAGCCATCAATAAGGCATTCAGATTACTGTCAAATGCTGACCACCTCATGCACACATGCTCATTGTATGAGCAGTCCAATATTCTCCCCCACAAAAACAGAATCAGGTACCAAAGCTGTTTTCTAGGCAGGAGGGCCATGCTTGATAAGACCCCTACCTGCATCTCTGATCTAGTCAAGGCTGGAAGTTCAAGGTACAGCACCAGGAGCACAGCCACGATCCTGCTCCGTGTCCCATTCTGAAGGACTGCGCTGGAACAGTGCTCCTTCACCTGTCGAGCACCACTCTGACTCAGTGAGATCCCAGCAACTGCCCTAAGCACAGCTAATCCTCGGGCCTTTAAAAGTGAGCTAATGCAATTTCTCAGGATCATGAGCAAGTGTGAGTGCAGGCTCTGAGCTAGGCTCCCATGATAATGGCACTTCACTCTCCAGTCCCTGAATCACAGCAGCTACAACTATAACCCCCCTCACTGCTTATTATTTCCCCTCCCCTCTCACTACTTATTATCCCCCATTCACTCCTCCTGTTTGGGGTCCTTCTGAACTGCTAATACCCCCATTAACTTCTATCTAGGCTGGGTATAACTGAGCCTACTTTCCTTATACCTACACCATTCCTATCCATCCCTTTCCCCTTAAACACCTACCTGTGGTCACTTCCACTCCCACCACTATTTTCAACATTGCCTCACTAATACTCCCCAAACTAATCCCCTCTCCTACCATCTACACCATCTCCTATTATCACTCCCCTTTTACTACCCTGACCCTGCTACTCAAGCTTAATATACATCTCTTATATCCTCACTACTCTGGCAAGGCCCCTGGGCTGCTTTCCTTTGGCGCAACTTCGACAAGATCCAGTGCTGCTCTACACTAGAATCGGATAATAATCTTCCTTGCTATAAGTGTCACTGTTATTTTGTAATTATGCATAACCATGTACAGTTTCTTGTTTGTTTCCATATTTACTGTAATAATTGTGTATCTGGATTGTCGTCCCTGTATCCATGACATGGAACCTTTGTAAAAGAGTTTTGTACTCAAAGGTTGTTTCTGAACAAAGAAATAAATAATTAATTAAATAAATAAACATAATGGCATATGTTCTAGTAATGCTAGATCAGAGAAATCAAACACAATCATTTAAATCTTCATTAAAAATTAATATATTTAAAAAAAGTATTTTCTGTAAGTCTGACACACATTGTCATGTCTCAGAATTGACCACGTATCATTAATTACTGTGGTTCAGTTCTAACGCTTGTGACTGTGCCTATCATAAGTAAAATAACATGAAAATTAGATGCAAGTGCGAGTTCCTGTATTGAGGCACTTTGATCTGAGGTAGTGATACAAAAGTGTTTGATGTTGGACTTAAAGTATGTAAATGAAGATGGAATGCTTATCCATTTCATGGTTCCATTTTGTTGGCAGTTTGCCACGTTGATGGGTGGCCTTGGAGATCTGGGGTGACAGGATGACAGGGCAGTGCATCTTATTTTGGTGAGACAACAAGGGGGTGGTAGAGGTGATCAACAGGCAGAGTGGCCACATGGAGTCAGTGGGTGGGTGCTGAGGTGCATGGTGTTGCTAGGTCTGCATTTGAACCTGTCTTTTAAGGCATGACACATTGAAGGGACATGGGATGAGGTGGCTGACCGTCTTTCTCATTTTCATATGGAGCGGTTCCGGGAGTTGGCACCACATGCTGTGCCTGCCCGGACCAGACTCCTGGACTGGCTGTGGGAAATTTGAGGGAGAAAACCAGGGCTTTGTACAGAGTGTCATGGCTGACCAACACCCTGAAGGCCTATGAAGGGCCGTGGGAAAGTTTCCAGGCTTTTCGGTCTGGAATGGGCTGGGTGATGGAGGAACCAGTCTGGGAAGAGCAAATCATACAATATGTAGTGAAAAAGTGGGAGGAAGGGGTGGCTCATGCCACCATGGTGGTCCAGCTGGTGGGTATCAATTGGATGTGCCGGGATCGGGGGTGGTTGGAAGCGGCAGGCAGCCGGGCCATCAAGCGGATGGTCACGGGTTGGCAGAGGGACAGGGCAAGAGGCAGGATGGGAGAAGACCCATAATGGGGCCCCTGCTCATGAAGGTGGCAAGGGCTTTGGACCATGTTTGCCATTCGGCAAATGAAGCCTGTCTGTTTAGGGCTATATTTACTGTCATGGCTAGGGGAGCTTTCAGGGTTGGTGAAGTGGTGGCACCAGGAAGGGGGCAGCTGCCGCAGGCTTGCAGGAGGGGAATGTGAGGGTGGAGGCAGATAAGGTAGTCATCTGACTTCAGAGGTCCAAAACGGACCAGCAGGGTAAGGTCACTGCAGTGGCAATGAGCAGACAGGCAGGGGCGGGAGTCTGTGCAGTCAAGGCCATGATGGAATATAGTATGGTGCAAGGCCACATGAAAGGGGCCTGGTTCATGCACTGGGATGGGTCCCAGGTGACGGGGTTCCAGGTGGGGGCAGTACTGAAAAAGGTGGTGACATTCGTGGGGGAGAGTCTCAACAATTTTGCCCACACTCCTTCAGGATTGAGGCAGCATCAGAGGCAGCTGCTGTAGGAGCAGGGGAGAGTGAGGTCAAGTGGGTGGGGAGATGGACATCAAACTGTAACAAGAGATATGTGTGGTGTTGACATTGACTAATTGGTGTTCCTTTTTCTTTCACAGCAGCAGGCTCCAAGAGGCAGGTATGGATTGTGGAGCACTCATTCATCTACTGGGCAGAGAGGTTTGCAGCTGCCATGAGGATAGGGATGCAGTTGCGCCCAGGAGCAGAGCACACCAAAGTGCCGTGGAGGGGCCTGAGAGGCATGAGATGGTTGCAGCTGCTTCCCCTGCTGGAGGAGATTCGAGTTCGCTGGGCCAGACTGGACTGTATCATTATTCATTTGGGAGAAAATGACCTAGAGACATTTTCTTGGGGGTCCCTGATGAGGGACATTATTGCAGATCTGAAAAGAGTAAAAAGCTGGTGGCCAAAAGTGGTGATCGGGTGGTCTGAGATATAGATCACTTCCCGGTGAGTATGGAGGGGAGCGAAAGGGCCTAAGGCAGTAGAGGTGGTACGGAACAGCCTGAACAGGAAGGTGGCCAGGGCAGTGATTGAAATGGGGGGGGTCCACATCCAGCATAAGGACATTTCATACGAGCATGAGGCAGTGTACCGGGCAGATGGGGTTTGCCTGACAGAGTTTGGCATGGGGCTGTTCTTCTGGCCCTTTGGGGAGTTAGTATGGGAAACCAACAAGAAAGGTCTGAGGGGTTAACCTACAAGGGGGGAGCCTCATCTTCCATTGCAAGCTGGAGATGGGTCAGTGGAAGGGGTGGAGCAAGGGGAAGGGGGGCAGGTAGAGGGGAGGGATAGGTACCATGGGCTGGGACAAAAGAACCCAGGCATGGGAGTAACGGGAGGGGAGGATATAGAGCTAGGGGTGGATCGCCATGTCCCAATTGTGGGGAGGGGGGTCCAGGTAAGTGTGGTACCCGGTGTATGGTGATGGAAAGTGGGGGTCGGGATCACGGTGTCTGGACCCCGAGAAGCAATGGCAAAAGAGGAAGAGATCAAGAGGAAGAACCACAAGATGGAAGACAGGACTGTTATGTCCTAGAAGTGATGTGGGACTGTTACATCCAAATTGTAAATACTGATTGTTAGACATGAATTGGGATGTAAACTGATGAATATAGTGTGCCTTTTAATAAATATTGCCAGCACGGGCCAGGTGGGGCTGCAGATGGGTGGCCAGGGTCCAGGGGGCTAGGTGGAGTCCTGCCGGAAGGTATCAGTGAAAGGGGATGGAGCTGAGGGAGGGGAAGGGTTGGAAGCAAGGGGAAAAGGGGGACAGGTAGAGGGGAGAGGATAGGTACCATGGGCTGGAGGCAAAAGAACCCAGGCATGGAAGTAACGGGGTAGGGGGAGGGATATAGAGCTAGGGGGTGGATAGCTGTGTCCACACTAGGCAGGGTGAGTGGTCCAGGTAAGTATGGCACCTGGTGTACGGTGATGGAAAGTGGGGGTTGGGATCACGGTGTCTGGACCCCGAGAAGCAATGGTGAAAGAGGAAGAGATCAAGAGGAAGAATCACGAGAGGGAAGACAGGACTGTTATGTCCTAGAAGTGATGTGGGACTGTTACGTCCAAATTGTAAATACTGATTGTTAGACATGAATTGGGATGTAAATTGATGAATATAAAGTGTGCCTTTTAATAAATATTGCCAGCGAGCATCCAATGTGACAAAGCAGTGGCCTGAGTTATTTCTGGATGGGGATCTAAGGACAATTGAAAGGTTTGTTATTCTAACACTTAAAGAGGTTCTCCAAGGGCACGTGTACGGTATACATGCCTTAGGTAGACGATATCTGCAATAGCAAAAACACATAGGTTTTGAGATATTCAGTTGCATGGGTACGCAAATAAATTGAGTGAAAGAGTAAACCACTACGATGTGCTTCTTTCATCTCACTGACTGCACACCAAGGGATGTGATGTATGCCCCCTCTAAGGAAAGGGACCTGGGGGTAATCATATAGATGACCTTAAGGTTGGCAAGCAACGTGAGAAGGCAGTACGGAGGACTGGGGGGATACTGGGATGTATAGGGAGAGGCATCACCAGCAGAAAACAGGAAATTGTTATCCCCCTGTACAGACAATTTGTGAGACCCCATCTGGAGTACTGTGTCCAGTTCTGGAGACCCCATGTCCGCAAGGACATAGACAGGATAGAGGCAGTTCAGAGGAGGGCAACTAAAATGGTGCAGGGTCTGCAAGAGAAGCCATACGAGGAGAGGCTAACGGAGCTTAAAATGTATACCCTTGAGGAAAGGAGGGAGAGGGGGGACATGATAGAAACGTTTAAGTACCTCAGTGGAATCAACAAAGTCCAAGAGGGTAGCATCTTTCAGAAAAAGAGATGTGCAAGAACAAGGGGACACAATTTGAAGATAGAGGGGACAGCTCAGGGGCAATGTGAGGAAGTTTTTTTTCACAGAGAGGGTGGTGGACACATGGAATAGCCTTCCTGAGGAGGTTGTGGGGTCTAAAACTGTGGGAGAATTCAAGAATGCATGGGACAGACATAAGGCAATTTTTGTGGGGGGTAGGAAGAAATAGGCTGTTGGTTAAATAGGATCTGCAGCTTATCCTCTAGGTAGGGAAATGGGCAGACTAGGTGGGCCAAGCAGTCCTTATCTGCCGTCAAAGTCTATGTTTCTATGCTCCTCATCCTGTATTGTGATGCCTGCACACATCAGTTCCGCTAATTAATGAAGTATTCCATGGTGTCTAGTGCTGCCCCCCTTCCTCTGATCACCATCCCTGTAAAAAAGTCATAATTCCCTGTTGTCTAGTGGCCCGCATCTTCCAATCACTGTCCCCGCAGTACAGTAATAATTCCCTGGTGTCCAGTAGCTCCCCTCCTCTGATCAATGTCCCTGTAATAAAGTAACGATTCTCTGGTGTCTAGTGCCCCCTGTGCTCTGTTTACCATTCCCATAGTAAAGTAATGACTCCCTAGTGTCTAGTGCCTCTCTGTGCTCCGATCACCATCCCCATAATAAAGTAATGATTCCCTGGTGTCTAGTGCCCCCCCATCCTCTTATGACCCTTCCTGTAATAAAGTACTGGTTCCCTGGTGTCTAGTGCGGCCCCCCCCCCCCATCCTCTGATCACTGCCCTATAATAAAATAATGATTCCCTGGTGTCCAATGGCACTACACACCCTTTGATCACTCTACACTATAGTGTAACAGAAGTCCCCTGTGTCCAGTGGAACCCCTCACCCCTGAGCACCCATCCCACATGAGGACCAACATTCCCTGGTGTTTAGCGACCACCAGCACTGGACATATCACCCTGCCACCCCTTGTACCTTGGTCACTGGTGCCATGGGGAGACAATACAGTGACTGGCACAGCCCTCCTCTCACTACCTTGGGTGGCTGCTGTATGCAAGGACAGGGAGAATGCTGAATAGACAGTACACACGTTTATGGTCCTTGCATATTGCACAGCAGCCCTAGGTGCCTTCATTCTCAGACACCCCATCAACTGCACAGTTCTGCAGAATACTTTAGGGATTATCCTCAGCTGCTGGAGACTCCACAGAAAGGTCCACATTGAGGAGCAAAACTGAAAAAAGGTTTGCATGCTAAACAGAGCTGTCTCCAGCTACTACCTATTGAAAAAACAGGGTGATGAGATGGGGGAGGAGGTTCCTTTGCTCTCAGAACTTGTAATCTGTCCTAGCTGAAATAAAACAGCCATGGGTGCAGCCTACTTTTAACCAGAATTTCTGAAAGAAATTATAATTCCCCTTCCCAATAACAGTTATTTCCGGGGGGGGGGGAACAGGACTTTGGTTGTATGTGATAACGGTGAAAGCCTAAAGGCGATCACCATTTCTCGCGAACTCAGAGGGCCAAAACATTTTCAGCACTCTGACACCTCGGCGCACAGGAAAATGGCACCGGGAACATACATTTCAATGATTTCTGTGGGGGGGGCTGTTCCCCCCCACCCCACCTCCCCGCACCACCCTACTAAAGGATTCTCAACTTCAGGGGGGTGCATGTTGGGGGAGGAGAAAACATGTAAAAATAAAAGGTTTGGACCAGGCGCAATAAAATCGTAGCAGCGCCCGGTCTTGAACCCGTTACCTCACCCACCCCAACCACAGGCCAACCCCAATGCCATGACTCAGCTCAGCAACCCACCACAGTTCCACCCCCTACAGCTCATCTGCCCCCTCCCAGCCCGCGCTCGCTGTGCTCGCTCCCCCCCCAAGCGCGTACATATAGCGACATCCTGTCGCCCACTGTCCTCTGATCTCCAGCCAGAAATAACTCAGACCACAACCATCTGACTTTTGGATTCTCACTGGCATTGTTTATTGAATCATTAGGCACAGCCAAATTGTACATCCCAAAATCCTCACATATTTACACTTCATATTTACAGTTCAAGACATAACAGTCCCTTGGTCTTGGACGTAACAGTCCCATCTTCTTCCTTGTGTCTCATCATCATGTTCTCCTCCTGCGCGTCCTGCTTCTCGGGGCCAGGACACTGGGATCCGGCCCCCCCCTTTTCAGTCACCACCATCGGGTACCACTTTACCTGGACCACTCCTCCCCACCAGGTGTGGACTCTATGATCCACCACCTCACTCTGTGTCCCTCCCCCCTTTACTCCCACGCCTGGGTTCTTTTGCCTCCAGCCGTGGACTCACCCACCCCTCTCTCTGCCCCTCAGTTCCCCCTTGCTCCCCCCAAATCCTTCCACTGCCCCATCTCTAGCTTGCGATGGAAGATGGGGCTCCCCTCCTTGCGGGCTAGCCTTTCATACCCTTCCTATTTATGCCCTCTACAATCTCCCCGAATGGGCACAAAAACAGACCCACACCAAACTCAGTGAGATGGACGCTGTCCGATCTGTATATTGCCTCTTGGTCAAATGATATTTCCCTATGCTGTATGTGAATCCCCCCCATCTCAATCACTGCCCTGACCACTTTCCTGTTGAGACACTTCCTAGCCACCTCCACTGCCTGGGGCTTCTTGGCTCCCCTCCATACCTTCCATGACATAATCTCTGACCATCCAATTACTACCCTGGGCCAACAGCTTTTTATTTTCTCAAGATATGTTATAATGTCTTTTCTCAATGATCCCCAGGGCATGTCCCCCAAATCATTGCCCCCCAGGTGGATAATGATACAGTCCAGGCTGGTCCACCACACCGATAGTTTATCCAGTAGGGGCAGCAGTTGTGGCCACCTCATGCCCCTCAGGCCCCTCCATCTCACCTTTGTGTGGTCGATACCCAGTCATAACTGTGTCCTCAACCTAGTGGCCGCCACAAATCTTTCTGCCCAGTAGATAAATGAGTGCCCCATGATCCACACTTACCTCCTGAATCCTGCTGTGGGGGAGAAAATGGGGACATAAATTAGACACCGTCAACACCTTACATATCTCTTATAACAGTTTGATGTCCATCTCCCTACCTTCTTGACCTCGTCCTCCCCCGCCCCTGAAATGGCTGCCTCTGAAGCTGCACCAATCCGGAAGGAGTGGGGAACAAACTCACTGGGATTCTCACCTACAAACGCCAAAGCCATTTTTAGGACTGCCCCCACCTGGAAACCCATCACTGGAGACCCGTCCCCATGCAAAAACCAAGGACCATCTACCCACCCTCTGACCCTCGCATAGGCCTTGATTGCCTAGACTGCACATGTGCCTGCCATTGCCTCTTTCAGCAGCTCTATGGTGGCACCTTTTCCCCTGCTGATCTGTCTTCGACCTCATAAGTAAAATTGTTACCTTCCCCTTCCCCCATCTCACACAGTGCTCCTGCAACCCGGCCTTGGTTGCTCCTTTTCTGGGTGCCACCATCTTCCCGACTCAGAATGCCCCCTTTGCCATGACTGTGAATATGGCCCTAAACAGGCAGGCCTTGTTTGCTGAATAATAAACCTGACCCACCACCCGTAATACCTTCCTGAGAGGGGAACCCCTCAGAGGCCGTCTCCCATCTTGCCATCTCCGTTGCCCCCTATGCCAGCCTGCCATCATCCTCTTGAAGGTTGGCCACTCATCACATGGGACCACCCTCTATCCAAGGAAACCCACCCTATTCCTGCCAGCTGTACTGCCATGGTGGTATGTGCAACACCTTCGTCCCATTGTTTAACCATGTATTGCATTACTTCCCCCTCTTTGGCTGGGTCCTTCGTCTCTCATCCCATTCCTGTTCTGAACAACTGGAAAGCCACCCACACCCTCTCGTAAACCCTTAGGGAGCCTGCTGCTCATGATCCCCTATATAAAGCCCTCGCCTTTTCTCTCCAATCTCCCATAGCTGCTCTGGTACCCTAGTCCGGGTGAGCGTGGCTTGCGGTGCCAGCTCTCGGAAATGCTCCATCTGAAATCGAGAAAGACAGTCAGCTACCTCATTACAAACCCCCTCAATGTACCTCACCCTGAAAGACAGGTTAAGCCTCAGACCTAACAGTATCATGCCCTTCAACACTATTCCAATTGCTTCTGTCTGGCCCGTCTGCCTATTGATCACATCGACCCCTCACTTGTTGTCGTACCAAAAAACTATGAGCCACCCTGCCATCCATGCCCCCCACACCTCCAAAGCTACCCATATTGGGAAGATTTCAAGGAATGTGATGTCCTGGGTCTAACCCCATTCCTGCCATCAGTCCGGCCATGCCTCAGATAGCCACTCCCCCTGAAAATAGGCCCCCACCCCCAGGCTCCCGGCTGTGTCCGTGTACAGCTCAAGGTCCTCGTTGGGAGTCCACTCCTCCTGCCAGAAGGTCGCCCCTTTATAGGAATCTAAGAATGTCTCTTAAATCCTCTTTTACTCCCCTGCTGATGTCCACCCAATGATGTGGAAGTTTTGCTTTTCCCGTGACCCTCCCCCCAGCCGCCTTGTGAAAGCCCTGCCTGGGTTTATGGCCTTACAGGTGAAATTAAGGTGCCCCAGTAGTTGCTGTACCTGCACCAGCAGCACCCTCCTCCTCCCCCTTACCAGAGCAAGTAGCCCCCCTGAGCCATTCAACTTTGTCCCCTGGGAGGAGAAAATATTCCTCCTCTGTATCCACTTCAATCCCCAGAAATTCCAGATAGCGCACCAGGCCCTCGTTTTTTTCTGCTGCCAGTAGGATGCCTATGGACCTGCACATGTCCTAAAAATTGGCCAACATTTTCTTTGCCTCCCTTTGACTAATCCCTATTCACAGGAAATCGTCCAAATAATAGATGACCCTACCATGTCCATACCGCCACCCAAACACCCACTGCACCTATGAGCTGAATGCTTTGAAAGTTGCACAGGCAACCGAGCAACCCATGGGCATTGTTTTGTCAAAATAAAACCTGCCCTTGAACTGGAAACCAAGAAGGTCCCAATCCTCCGGCCTCACCGGTAGTAGTCAGAGTGTGGCCTCAATGTCCATCTTGGCCAACCAGGCACCCTGTGCCGCCCTTATCACCTCTACTCCCTGGTTCAGTGATGCATAGGATACCATGTTGAGCTTATCCGGAATACCCTCATTCACTGACCCATCTTTTGGGTATGACAGGTGATGTGTGAGCCGGAACTCACCTACCTGTTTCTTAGGCACCAAACCTAGAGGTGATACCCAAAACTCCCCGCATGGGGGTGCAGCCAGTGGCCCCTCTACCCTACCTGCCCTCAACGCCTTCTGGATCTTTTTTCGTACAATGTCCTCTTTTCCTGCCACCGACCCTAAGTTCTTGGCACACATCCCCACCCACCTCCCTTCGAACCCTGGCGCAAACCCCCTTTTGAAACCCTTTATTAATAACTCTGCCCCTGCCCTGTCAGGGTATTCCCTGGTCCAAGCCTCCACTACCCACCATTTTATGGGCATGTAGGCCGTGGGGTATCCCCACCTCCACCCTGACTGATCAAACCTGGATCCATCCATGCTTGGATGTATAGCCACCCCACCCATGCCTCCCCGGTTCCTGCCAGCTCCCCCTCTTCCACCTCAAAAGGGCTGCTCGGGGGCCTGCCCTCTGACCGGGCCCCCTTTTCCCCACCCCCCCTTATAACTTGTGGCCAGGTGAGACCCCCTCCATACCATGAGCAGATGTGCCTAAACTTACAGCTAGGCCAACTACATGCTGCCCTGTTGTAAGCCCAACAAGCCTTGGCCCCTTGTGCCAGTGCCATCTTTCTTACCATGTCCGACGCCTGGCCCCCCGTTGCACCAGACAGCATCCTGACCCAAAGTTCTGCGTGGGTGCAATCCCACCTCAGATCACCCTTTACAGCCATGCGTCTCTGAAGCGCCTCATCGTACTTGAGCCGTCCAAAACCCAGCTTCACCTGGTATGCGTCCCTAATAATTGCCATGTATGTTACCAGCGAGATTGCCAACTCCAGCTGCTTCTCGAGTACCAATGCACTGTAAATCAAAAAACCCACTTGCCACGTGTCTGTTCTTTCAGTTATACCTTGCCTCTTCTGCCTTATGTCCCACCACTGCCAGTGCCACTACCATCTCGGACTTACATGCTGATTCTTTTTGTTCGTACCTTTTTGCTGTCTCCTCATCCACCAGCCCAAAGATATCCATATACTCCCCCTTCCAAATCTTTTCTTTAATGGACACTGGCACGTGGTCACCCAGCGTGAAACCTGGTAGATCATCATATAACTTCCATGCCGCTCCTAAAGTGCCCGCCCCCCTTTTCCCTTCCCTTCTTTCTTTGATTGCCCATAAAGCCATCTCCATCCTTGCTACACCTGCCTTCCCCATGTCACCTACCAGGCCTTCCATATATTCTCTTAAACTCTCATCATTGCTCGTATCCACCTTATCCTTTCCCCCATCTGATTGAGCGTCCCGGGCCCAGTCCGTGTTTTCTCCCACCCTTGGTGCTGCTGGGGGGGTTGGTACCCACCTTCTTTGACCATTTCCTGTCCCTCCCGGGACCAGTCCCCTCGTCCCACTCTTTCCACTTCCTTTGTGCCTCTTCCTCAGCTTCCCTCCATTTTGCTGCCTCCATCAGTTTGGTCATCTGAGACATCAGCTTTGCGGCCTCCGCTAGCATGGTTGCACTGGACGTTGTAGCTCTCTTTGGCACCATATCTTCTGAAGCTGTATGACAAGACATATATGAATACTGTCCCCTCATGCCCCGATTCACCCCCCCACCACATCCTTATTCCCCTCCCTTGACAAGGTAACTCTGATCGAACTCATGCAGCTGCACCTGCCCCATCCACACCTGGCCAGAGGCGCCACTTTCCCATGTGTAGCTGGTGTTCATAAACCTGTTTTTTTCTGCACATGCACCTTGTATCAGCCTGAGCACATGAAAAATGTTCTCCCCCCCCCATGCCACCATGCCCTGCGAGTCTCTGTCCATCCACTTCCCAGTCCCGACTGACCTGTGTTCCAGTAGGCTGGGGAGGCCCACAGGGCTACTGCTCCATCCATGCCGTACTCCTACTTGTCCAGCCCCCGCCCACTGGGCTGCAGCCAATCATGTACTTGATGCCCATATCCCTCTAGAGCCACTAAGGCGCTGCCCACTCTTTTATGCAGGGCCCAATCATCCAGCCTCCTCTTCTCCTTCCCTTGCAGCCATCCGCTTTCCATTATGCCACGGCAGTAAGGGCCATAACTTCTTGCCCCCACTTCCCCAATGGGCATGCGGCTGGTGGGCCTTCTGCTTACTCACTTGCCATGAAAAGAAAAACAGCCATGCTTCCCCATTTCAGGCTCCACCATGGGCTGTAGCACCCTCCAATCCCCTAAACACTGTGTGTGGCTTCATCACCCGAGCTACCTACCACTGTCTAGCTGCTTGCTGCTGCCTTTTTCCCCAAAAATCTGGTTTTGAACCCATAACCCTTTTACCTCTGGGAGAGGAGTTCAAGCACTTTTTATTATTTATTATTATTTTTTTTTTTTTAAACAAACCCGGCTCATCCTGCCCTCCCCCCCCCCTCGACCACATGGTGGCCCACTCTGGCCTGCACACCCTTGCTACTTCCCCCAGGCCCTGGGCCATCTGTGGCTGGAAAGGTCCCCTTCAGCCCCACCCGGCCCACATGGTGGCCCCAACAAATGCCAATGCCATGCTGCATCCGTTCGTTCCTGCTGCTTACTGATACCCAATCGGAGGCCTCTCCGCCTCACTGTTAGAGTCAGCTCCCGCTTGCTGGCAGGTTTACGGGCCTACCTGGCCCGACTTTCCAGATCACAGCTACTGAGCTGACGGCCGCATGCCCTGGGCCTCCCCCATCTTCCCAGTTCACAGCCACAAGAATGCGCCCACCAATGGAAGACTCGTCCCAGACACCCTTTCCCACTGGTGCTTGCTGTGCTCCTGCCTGCAACTCCACACTGATCCCCCCTCCCAGCACTATCCTACACCTGGCCACAGGGCCTGCTTGACTGAGCCCCCCACCCTCGCAATGCTGTATGTTGCCATGGGTGGCATATTGCCCTATCTCCAGTCCTCATGACGAAACCTCTGCTCACCCCCGGTTGGTGGGGCCACAAACTGGCCCACCTGCACTGGACCTGTAAGGGCCGTTGCTGAAAAACCCACCAACCTACAACTGTCACCCACTGGAAAATGTGGTACTCTCTGCAGCCTAATCGCCAGCCGCATGCTCCTTGTGGGCACGCACTTCCCCAATCTATGCAGGCCGCTATTTTACAAATAAAGCGGTCGCCTCAGCGCAAACCGGCCACCTGCCTGGACCATGCTGCCGCTACCGAACCAAAGACAAGCCACCAAGCTCTCGCTCGCTCGAACGCGGTTCTCTGTGGGTCCACTCACCAGCTGCGCACTCTTCGCGAACAAGCCACTGTCTACAAACACGCACAATTAATGCTGCTATACAAGAATTATCACAATACAGCATTAAGGTCATAATTCACATAAATCAAGATGCCACACTTCCCGTAGCCAACCATGTACCAACACTGCCACCTTCCTGGTATATAAGCTCACTCGAATGCCAAACAACTTGCAAAAACAGCGTGCTTCTAAATATTTGGCTGTGCTTACCTGCCTAGTGATGTACTCTAAGTCGAAAAATTTTACAGCAAAGAGAGGGTGAACTGTGGTTACTTGTCCTTAAGTAACCCTGCTGCCCTTTGTCCTGTAGCCCCTCCCATAGCCCCTCACCTGGCCAATAGCCCAGGACCTCTACCTGCCTTGTCATTTTACTCCTCAGTGAGGTCACAGTCCCCTCCCCTACCTCCCTCCCCCTGGCTCTATATTCCTGGCTGGGCACAGGGACAAATTGGCCTGCCTTTTATTGGCAAACCCCATTTCACCCACCCACCCATCCGATCGCCCTACTCTCCCATCACCGTGAGGGATTCGCTTTGGAATGAGTCACCATTACAGATGGTGCCCTTCCCCATGAGCCCTCCTCATGTGTTACCCAGGACTTTAATCCATTTCAGCTGCCCTTTCTTCATTTATTAAATGTTACTTGTGTATTTCAATGATTTCATGCATTTTCAGTGGTCTGTGAGCTGTAGGGTAAGTGTGTTAAGTAAATTTTTTAAGCTCAAACACATTGAAACCATATGAAAATTAATATGCCATACCACCTGCACACATAGTGCTACGTAATACAGGGTGATGCAGCATTCAGCTAATAAATGTACCATTTCTATTTTTTTCTTACATCTTCTGCAAAACACTTGTTTTTCAGAATCACCTATGTGAAGCAACACCAGACTGCATTTCCACCTGTACATCGCAGCTTGGTTACCTGATAAACCTCAAGCAGCACCACAAGGGGAATGGGCACATTGAGTATGTAGCAGTATTACTTACTTCAACTATTTCTTTAGTTAAACTTTAAATTGATTTGTTGCAGAAACACTGCCAGTACCACTCTCAATCACATTATATGAACGTGATGGGTAACGGCAGTATCAGTGCATTATGCATTTTGAATACAACACACATTTTAATATGGTAATGATAATGCATACTTACTGTAACCACACATACCAAATACTGGTATCTTTAAAATCACCAGAACACAGGACAGTAGGAGTTGAAGTCAGGTGTCATGTTGAGTGCACTTTGAAATGATCAATAAAGGTAAGTGCTTTGTAGGAGCTGTAAGAACTAAATAAGAAAAGCCATCCAAGGTAGGTGGTGTGGGCTATATTGGACCTTACGGGTACAAGGCCCTCCATCTGCTGTGTTAGGCCTCATTTCAGCCCTGAGAGGGCTGGCATAGCAAATACCTACTACCATGTCGGGTTCTATTGCTTTACTGGCATAAGGATATAGAGCACCTCATGGAATAACTGAAAGTTAACCTTTTATACATTTTTGTGTTCAGACAACTGCATACAAATGAGATTGGTTTAAAATGTACTATACATAAAATAATTTAATGTTTACTGTTTTTATACTCATGGAAAATGTATATAAACTGACTGCAGTGTGCACGAACAATAAAAACTGAAGTTTTAAACATCTCTATTGTGCCATGCTATTTTTTTCCATCCTTGAACAATTGTAAAGATTTAATCTTGGCAAGAATATTATTCAGATGGACAGAAGACACACAAGATGATGCCTCATATGTGCATAAATGAGCACATTATGTCTAAAGCATCATAAAATATTAACAAGTTGATTTAGTTAATAACAATTTAAAATGTAAAAGTGAATATCACAGAACTCATTATTGGGTCGTATAGGGTTCTCATACCCAACAGGTCACAAAAGATTGTTCCTACATCTTTGATAGTGGTCTAATGTGCATATATTTTTTTTGTTACCATATTTCATCCCTTGCCTGGTGCTCTTAACTTTTCAGGGATATACCCTGGTCCCAGTGATGTACCCTGATCAGGCCTAGGGCTTCCCCAGCCATCATTTATGGTGCACCAGTTTGTTTGTTTTTTTATCCCATTTCTCTTCTTCCCTCCCTTCTCCCCTGGCTGGATGGAAAGAGGTAGTCAATGAAAGTTCAGGTCTTTGGGGATGACATCTGTATTAAAATTGTAGGGTCCCAAAATGCACGTACACAAGTCACTTGTGACAAAAATATGGAATTTATATAGTTCTGCTGCCCTGCAAAGGATTGCATAGCTCATTTTTAGCCAATAATTCTGAACACTGGTATGCTAAAACTGAACATTAAAGGCACAAATTCATTATATTTCAGTGCATTTTATAACACATTAGTGTGTGAAAAAGCAACACGCTTCTTTGAAAACTTGATCATAAAGTTTGCAACATAGCTACAAATCACTGTGTTGATGTTCAGAACATCACATCTAAAATTCCAGCACACTGATGTGGTGCAACACATTCACTATGTGTTGTATCATAATTTCAACATGCGCAGTTTAACACATTACTGTGTTAAACATTCATCACACTTATGTGTTGAAACAACACATTCACTATGTACAGTTTAATACAGTACTGTTACAATTTCATCAAACGTATGTGTTGAAATAACACGTTTATGGTTTACAGTTTAATAAATTAGTGTGTTAAAATTTCATCACACTGATGTGTTGAAATAACACATTCACTATGTACAATTTAACACAGTACTGTGGTGCAATTTCATCACACTTACATGTTAAAACAACACATTTACCATGCACAGTTTAACAAATTAGTGTGTTAAAATTTCATCATACGTATGTGTTGAAACAACACATTCACTGTGCACAGTTCAACACAGTAATGTGTTACAAATTCATCAAACATAGGTGTTGAAACAACACATTCACTGTGTACAGCTTAACAAATTACTGTGGTAAAATTTCAACACATGTTCATGTTGAAATAACACATTCATGGTGCACAGTTCAACACAATGTATTAACATTTCGATACACTAAGGTATTGATTTTGTTACCAGGTTGTGTTACAATTGTGTGTTAAAATCTACACACTTGTGTGTTGATCAATATACACATAACTGTGTAAAACTCATTTGATATACTGTATGTGTGAAATTTAACAAACACTGTGTTGTCCTTAAACATACTAACTGGTGTGTTAACAAGCATTTGTCAATGCCGAACGTTCGCTTGCAGGTATTTGCAGTGGTATTTGGCACTTGGACATGGCTTAAAAAAATCAGTGACAAAGAAGTACAAGCATTTGTCAATGCCGAATGTTGCTTGCTTCTATGTGCTGTTTAGGTATTTGGAAGTCATTGGAGTGCAAATATTGAAAATTCGCGAACTTACGAGCGTGCGTAGGAACTGCACAACGCAAGCTCGTAAAACAGTCATTTTAAGGAATGTTTTCACCAAATTTTAAACATAGCCATTTTAAGACCTCTGCTCATGAACAGTGTCACTGTGATTTTCTTAATGTGTCCCATACATTGAGTTTGCACACCGACTGCACCATTGTGCGCTACATGGGCGGAAACACATTTTGGGCAGGATGTGAAAAATGACAGCTGTACTGCTCATAAGGAGGTGTGGTAAAATGGCAGTGTTGAAAATCTGGAGTGGAAATATTGAAAATTCGCAGACCTACGAGCGTGCATAGGAACTGCGCAACGCACGCTCGTAAAACAGTCATTTTTAGGAATTTTTTCACCAAATTTTCAACATAGCCAGTTTAAGAACTCTGCTAATGAACAGTGTCACTGTGATTTTCTTAATGTGTCCCATACATTGAGTTCACACACCGACTGGGCAATTGTGCGCTACATGGGCGGAAACACATTTTGGGTGAGATGTGAAAATGACATCTGTACTACTCATAAGAAAGTGTGTTAAAATGGAAATGTTGAAAATCTGGAGTGAAAATATTGAAATTCGCGAACTTATGAGCTTGCATAGGAACTGCATGGCATGCGGCAGCAAAAGCAGTAATTTTAGGAATTTTTCCTGGAATTTTCAAAATAGGCTTTTGAGAGCCCACCTTATGAACACTGGCAGTGTCATTTTCATTCTCAGGCCCAAAGGTGATTTCACGAGTGACCGCGTAAATCACCCTTGGGCCCGAATAACGCCATGACAGTGACATCATTCATGAGAAGGGGTCCCAAAAACCCCATGTTGAAAATTTGGTGCAAAAATTCCAAAAAATGCCTGAGATAAGCAATAAAGTTGAAAAACCCCTATCTAGCCCATTATACAGCTTACCGGCATTTCCTCAGTTAGCAGTCGGCTTTGAAGAGTGCAGACATGTTCCCGGTCCACCGAAGATCGTCGCGCCAAGGTCCGGAGGTAAATATGGGGTGAGGGTGGTGTGGGGAGGCTGGGTGCACAGTGGGTGGGTGCGGGTTGTGGGAAGGAGCCAGGGAGAAGCGCCGTGGGACCGTTTTTAATTTACAGGTTGTAAAAAAAAAAAAACGGCGTGGGGCGTTGCCATGCTGGGGTGGGCTCCCAGCATGGCAGAAGAATAGCTGGGGGTGTGGGCTGGCGGGGATTAGGCACCGCGTCGGCCAAAACAAGGTTGCCCACGCTGGGGTGGGCTCCAGTGTGGCACCAAAGCTTTGGGGTGGTGTGAGGCGGTGCGACAAGGCACGCTTACACACTGGTGGTTCTATACAGTAGGAAAGCAGTTTGGGGGGACATGGAGCCGACGGGGGATTGGGCACCTCCATCAGACAAAACAAGATTTGCCACGCTGGGGTGGGATCCCAGCATGGCACCAAAGCTTTGGTGGGGGCGTGAGGCATTGCAAACAGACAGCGGTGGTTTTCTTTGAAGTGAAGACCACCACTGTCATACACAGCACCTGCATCCATTGGTGCAGGACCGCCACACCTGCTCAATGGAGCAGTGCATTGCACAGGAGAGTCACACCTCCAAAGTGTGCTACTTTTCCAAGACGTTCCTTGCGCATGCGCTCTAACGAAAAACAATTACTTTTTAGTCAATTTTAACACATCCTTTCTAAGAGTGCACAACCTGTTGCAGAGATAGATGATCGCCCATTTCTGCAACATGTTCTACTGCACTTTACTCGCACCAATTTGCATATTTATTTTTGAAGTAATAAAACAGTGCTACAATTGCTCTGCAGTGCAATCTCTTTGTGTGTTTTACAAATTGCTGCTGTTGAGCACTGCACCATCAGCATCTTCAGAGTGTTGTTGTGTCAGGGTTTCTTTGTTTTCCTTTACAAAGTCAACTCCTTTGTGCGAAGGAATGTCACAAACAATCTTCCTGATCTGGGCATTGTGAAAGAGGATGAGGACATTTAAGAAGAAAGAAATAGAGTGGCAATAGCTGTTGCAGAGTGCCATGTGATAAGAGTGGATACTTAATCGCGACTCACAAAAGAGCCAGCACAAAGCACCGAATGCAAACTCAATGATCAGCACTACAGCATCTAGACAAAAAAAAGTGACAACATAACACAAAACATATGGGGGAGAGATCTAAAGTCACTATTTATGTGGGGGTAGCCCCCGGCATGCCATCTCTAAATAACCAACTCCAGGCGGGGTGGACACTGGGGGAAAGATACAAACATGGGAGGTGGTTACTCAGTCAAGTAGCAGTGTGCAGGGGGAGAACGTTGGGGGGAGTAATCTGCAGGTGAAGGGTAACCAAAGTCAGGGATAAATAAAACCCCCAAAATAAAAAAATCCTAACAATGCAACAATGACTAACATAAAAATAAACCCCACACCAGTTTCAAACCCTGGACCACCACTATTGTAGACCATAGCCTTAACCACCTTGCCAGCTCAGAGAGGCTCTCCCAAACAAACCCCTATATCCTTCTCTCGCTAGCTCTCCCTCGCCATACAGTAAGTTGCTGTGTTTTCCAGTAACTCTAGTTCCTCCTTGCTATTGTCTCACAGTTACTCTTAACCCAGGTGCTCAAACTGAGTCGCTCAAATTTAGTCACTCAGCTTGAGTCAACCATAACATAGATTACCCAGTTGCAGACAGAAAATGGTGTGCCTGGTCAAGTTCCATATCAAAAAGACAAAAATAAAACAAAGACTACAAAAAACATGACTCCAAAACAGCGTGTGCACAAACAGCGAGTGCACATAACAGCTATTTCTCCAATAACAAACACAGTGCCCAAAACAACTTTCTGCGGGGCATTGCCCCCACATGCCATGTAATATATATAACAACCGCCAGGTGGGACACAACTCAGGAAGGGGGAGAAAGTCAGGAGAGGGGGGCGATTTCAAACTCAAACTCCAGGGAGAAGACAGAACTGGAGGAGGCAGGTGATACGAGACGCAAAACACAGCACAGCACTTAAACATTATAAAAAAAATAAAACTCAGCAGGAACAGCCAGATTCGAACCTACATCTGGCAAACCTAGCAGGCACACAACCAATGTCTTTAACCACTAAGCATGCTAGCAGCTCAATGCTCCCCCCACAGCTTCCCACTTCACTACTCAGCTTCACTGAATTGCTGCACTGCCTCATGGAATAAAAACCAATTGCTGTAAAACCCTAGCCACTGAAAACACATTTGCTCTCTTATGTTCACTATAATTTACTCACCTCCTGGTCAAGGCCATCGGGGCTGCTGTATTTGCAATTTTATCTCATTCTCCTGCTTTCCCTTCGCAGTCCTCATTTTTGACATCATAAACTTTTCCATTGCAGCAGATTGTGATGCCACAAAAGAAGGACTACAAATATGTGGGTGAAGTAGGAGGATGAGATGCAGTCTGAAGGACATATACTGTTTACATGTAAATGTCCTCAGCAATAAAGAATATTGGACATAAATGCAGGTAATAAGAAACAGAATCAGATTCTGAATTATAACTAAATATTATAATTTGAAATGTTTTCTTTGCTTTTGGGAAATCACTATGAAAAGCAAGGGCTGGATTTTTAAAACAGAGCAACAGCATATTTAACTTTCATTGCCCTGCTCCATCAAGTCTTTCTCATGTCTCAGGGATCTGTTGGGTAGCATAGCTGTGTTTCAGGAGTCCATAAAATTTCCTTTGTAACTGCCTGCTCTATTAGAGCACTTCTCCAGTCTTGGGAAGAAATTGAGGGTCATGTTAGTGACCCAGGAACCGAGAACATAGAAAATGTAACTGTCCAACTCCTTTGAGATTAATCAATCAGTCACAAGAGGGAGTAATGGGGACATCAATCTAGCTCAAGAGACTTCATTTTCTTTTTCTTTGCTGACTCCAGAGGCCCTAGTGCAGGAAAGGATCAAGTTAAAAATTCAGAGATATTTTAGATATGCTTGTTGTTGTGTGTGTGTGTGTGTGTGTGTGTGTGTGTGTGTGTGTGTGTGTGTCTGCATTGTATATTATCTGCATGTACATTGTTTACCATGTATGTCTTTTACTATATAAAAAGTACACATTCATATCTTGGTTCTGCTCCATACCATTGCTAATTTGATTTGTTCTTGTCTCCCACCCTTCTACCTAATGTAACTTTCTCAATCATCAGTGCCAACGCCGTGGATGCCTGGGTGCTCAAGCACCCACAAAGTTGACAGAAGCATGCTACATTTTTTGAGGACAGCCTGCAACCAAGGATTACTAGTGAACTTGGTCATAGGAAAAATACTACCTACTGGCAATGAGGGTTCACCCATGTCATAGCTACAAGCATGTTGCTGATATTGATTATGCCATCAGCAACATGTCACCCAACATTACAGCCCCAGGTATTATGTTTCCCGGGAGTTACAGTGCCAAAGCACCCTCCAAGGAAACAGTTGTTTTTTTGGGGGTTTCACCCCAGCACCCACAGTGCAGGGGGCTTCACCCCCTCACCCTTCAAAACTAAATATAACTTCCTTCAGTGCAGGCATGCCCCAGAGGGGTAGAAACCTTGGGGAGGCAAAGAGTGACAGGAGTGAGGGGCAATCTAAAATCAAGATCACCCCTTTCACTGCCGCCCTTGTTGCAGTGCTGTAATAGCAGTGACAACATTCAGTCACCTTCCTAATGATTTACCGGCAATGAGCACCCACAAAGGTTTATAAAAATTGGCACTCCTATTCTCAATGCCAGACAATCTGAGACTGGGTAGTTGGTGGTGGGCTACTGAGAGTAGCATGTGACAGGAGAATTTTGATCTTTTCTTTTTATTGCACTCTTGTACTCTTCACCCCAATCCTGACTTTTAACTGCCTCATTGATTTCTCTGCATACTGTAGATGTTATTTCATGGGCACTTGAGCTAGTACATAACACCTTTTGTTTGGCAGGTGATAAGGTAATTTATAACAATGTTCTCATTTTACAGATGTTTCTGGCATTCTTCATGGTGAACATATTTGCACAATGCTTAGAATAGCCACATGAGTACTTACCCTTAGTGTCATCACACCTACCTATGTAACCAATTACTCAGGGCACACTTCACCTCCAGCTGCTCCTGTTTCAACTAAGAATGCTACCCAAATGTCACTCTGCTATAAACTAATATGTATTGTACAGTACTCTACCCCCTGTGTCGTTATACTGTTTATACTGATTGTATGTAACCTACCCTTGTCTGTATTTTTCTTCTAAAATGTTATGTACAAGCATTTGCTCATTTTGTACTGTCTAAGCAAATGCATGTGGGTCTCGGCCCCCAGGTCACATCTGGAATTGAGCATGTTGCTCAGTATGCTTTCCTGGTAAAACTCATAAATAAATAAATAAATCCTGAGGACGTTGACTGGTTTCTCATCAGGTATCTGATAGTCCATATACATTGGGCAGTGACTCAATGATTTGCTTTCTCAGGCTAACCCTAGAGGATTTTATTGTCAAATAGTTTGTCCTATTTCTGTAGCCCTCATTAAATGCTAATATTTCCTTATAAGTCCTTTCATTTTCTAAAAGGCATCACTTATACATAAATAAATAAAACTTAATGTTGCGGTAAACACTGTCTTTCCTCATTGTGGGTTCATTGATGGGTTTGAGCCTGTACTTAGGAGGTCTTTCCTGTCTCTGTTAGATACTTTTCCTGTGCTTTCTCTGTTGCGTCCCTCTGGTAATCAGTTTGCTGAAATCTCCTTGTCAGGTCCTCTGATACTGATCTGAAGTCTTCTTTCTTAGTTGAGTTCCTTATAGCCCTCAAGAATTGTCCACATTGTATGCTGGTAACCATTTTTGGGTGATGGACACTCTTGGTGTCTAAACTAGTGTTTCTGTCTGTTGGTTTCTTATGATGTTTTGTGTATAGCTGGTCATTCCCATTAAATATAGTCAGATCTGAATATGGTATTTTCTTTTCATTAAAGTTCAATACAAATGTAAAATAGTCTGTCCTAGTATTAGGTATTCATGGATTTTAAGTAATTCTTCTTCTATGATTGTACCTTGCCAAATGACCAAACTGTCATCAATCAACCTTTTCTGTAAAGCAGTTCTTACTCTAAATGGGTTGTTAGACCTAGCGGAGAAACTGAGTGGATTCCTGCCCTCCCTATTTATTCTGGGGGGGGGGCGATTGGAATATAGCCCCATCTCAGGAGTTGGACAAAACCTATAGGCCCTTAAAATCTTCTTCCCCATCTCAACAGGCCCTCAGCGACTTCATGAATCTGCTAGGCCTATGTGACCCATGGCGTCTGCTCGACCCTATGGGCCAAATTTTTTCCTTTCACTCCCAAGTCCACCAAACATGGTCAAGAATTGACTATATCCTAATCAGTTCTACCCTTCTGAGTAATACTCACCAAGCAGGTATAGAACCAATAGTCATCTCTGACCACTCCCTGGTATGGGTCATGGTTTCCCCAGGACCACATGGTCAAAGGGATACCTCTTGGAAATTGAATACACAACTTATAAAAGAGGATAGAACAGTTTCCCATATTAAATCTCTGATTTCATCCTTTTTAGAATCCAACCAGGGCTCTGTTTTCAGAGATGACATACTTTGGTGTTCTCTCAAATGCTTTATTAAAGGTGAGTTCATAAAATTAGCCTCCAGAAGGGAAAAAATAAGAGAGGCTAAAGTTATCTCATTGTCCAATCAAATCAGGATAGCCGAAAATGACTTCCTTCTCTCCAACTCTCAAAATGATCTGGAAACTCTACTTAAACTCAGGAGCGAATATGATGATTTACTAAGAGAAAAAGCAGAATATGCTATTCTTAAAACTAAGACTCGCTACCTGGACCATGGGGGGAAACCAGGCAGACTGTTAGCCTTTAGACTGAGGGAGACGGAAAGCTCAAGGTTAATCCCGGCACTGAATTCTCCTGATGGCTCCATTAAAACTTTGCCTAGAGAAATAGCTGTCATTTTTGAATCCTTCTACAGGGAGATTTATGGCAGAGGTACCTCTCAATCATCTCATCCACAGTAGAACAATTCTTGGATGGGATTAAGCTTCCTTCCCTTCAGGTACACCAATGCGATATATTATCCTCCCCCATTACCTTAGCTGAGATAGAAGAAGCAATTAAAGGGTTGCCTCTGGACAAGGCTCCAGGTCCCGATGGCTTCCCTCCCAACTTCTATAAAGTTTTTTACAAGGAGATATCTCCTCTACTCCTGAAACTATATGATTACATGTTCTCCTCAGACCTCCTTGACCCCTCTCTGTTAAAGGCCACAATAATTTTAATTCCGAAACCAGACAAACCTATGTTAGACCCAGCCAGTTACCACCCAATATCACTATTAAACTACGATATAAAAATCCTAACCAAGATTCTATCTCTTAGAATTAAACAGATCTGGCAACACCTGCTGAGCCCTGAACAGGTTGGTTTTGTTCAAGGCAGATCTGCAGCAGATCATTTGCGAACCCTTTTTCGTATCTTCCAAACTGCCCAAGATTCTCAGTCCCCTATGGCACTAATTGCGCTAGATGCAGAAAAGGCCTTCGATAGGGTGAATTGGGACTTCCTGTGGGCCACTCTGAGGAGAATGGGCTTTCCTGATATCATTATTCAGCTGATTAAAATGGTTTAAAAATCACCCTCAGCCAAAATCTACTGCAATGGGGTCTTCTCATCTCGATTCCCCTTATGCTCTGGTACACGGCAAGGGTGTCCTCTATCTCCCTACTTATTTAATTTGTACTTAGAACCCTTGATACTTAGCATCAAGACCTCACCCCAGGTCACATGTTGTGTTATCTCTCAAAAATCTTTGACTCTTTCGGTCTTCGCAGACGATATTTTACTGCACCTTACTAACCCTGAATCATCTTTATCACAGGCATTACAAATTATTGACTGATTTGGTCAAGTTTCCAATTATAGATTAAACTTATCTAAATCAGTTATCTTCCCTCAAAGTTCTTTCACCTTACATGCTAACTTTACCCAGTTTGGCATGAAGTGGTCCCCAATTTCGCTTAAATATTTGGGCATACATCTGGCCCGCGAGCCTGAAGTGGTCAAGAAGCTTAATTTGGATGACTTACTAGTAAGAGTCCAGAGAGACCTTTGTAGATGGGAAAGCCTGCTGATATCCCTATGGGGACGTATCAACATTACCAAAATGAATGTACTACCCCATATTTTCTACCCCCTAAATTTATTAAACATATGGCTCCCCAGATCCTATTTTCAGCAGATACACTCTGCCCTATCCAGTTTCATCTGGAAAAGAAAATAACCTAGACTGGCCTTTTTCAAACTCAAAGTACCTAGGGACAAAGGGGGCCTTCGCCTCTCTAACTTTTTGCTACACTATTGGGCTAGCCAATTATACAAAATAGGAAGATGGTTAACAGTCCAATCCAACCTACCCCAACCAACCTGGTTACAGTTGGAGCTTAAACTTCTGGATCAATTTAATCTTCGACCTCCCCACATCTTCTATTACTCCTTTTCTACATTACCTGAAGCCATACAAAACTCAGTTATAGGTCTCTCTATCAAAATTTGATCCCAATGTTGGAGTTTCTTTAACATACCATATACCAAGTATCTGGCGCAACCTCTCACATTAAATCCCAACATCAAAATAGGGGGCACCCCACTGACCTCTGATTGGCTTCCACAAATTTGGGACTCATCAGTGGAAACCCTGTATTTTCAGGGCTCGCTGCTATCCTCCACAGATATCTTAACCACTCTAAACATTTCCCAGAAACACATATTCAGGGTTTTCCAACTGAGACATCTAATAGTTAAGTCATTTGGGGCTGTATCTATACCATCTCAAACGAGGCCCTTTTTGGAAAAGATCCAAGAATCTGTAGCCAAATCCCATGGCATCACCAGAATATATGCCTTCCTATTGAACACTAAGTTTCCCAGTGCCCTTGAGGGTTCTAAAATCTGGGCTCCTCTCATACCTGACTCTCCTCTACCCTGGAGCCTGATTTGGAAGGACACACACAGGTACCTTACCCAGGACAGTCACAGGTTAACTCAGTACCATATTTTGAACAATCTGTACTACACACCAATCAAACTGGTTAAATTTGGTAAACTTAAATCATCCAACTGTACTCAGTGTGGAGTAACTGAAGGGAACCTGATGCATATATTTTGGTACTGTGATAAGGTGGCATCTTTATGGAATACAATACAAATTAATCTAGATCCCCTTCTTGGATTAAAAGAACTTTTTACAAAAGAAATATGTATACTAGGGATGTACTCTAACATCGAGGTTAAGGAGCACAGGTACCATATGGCTTTAATTTCTATAGTAGTCAAAAAACTGGTCCTTAGACATTGGATGGATCAAAATTCCATCACATACTCGGAATGGCTCAAATAAATGTCCCTTTGTTTCAATACAGAGAGGTTAATAGCCAGTTCCTGAAATTGCATGGCCTCTTTCAATCAGAAGTGGGGTAAACTAAACACCTTATACCTGAAGTAATCCCGGCATAATGATGACCTCTGATAACCTTAGCCTAAACCATCTCTTTTGGAACAATTTTGTTACCTGAGTACTTCTCTTTAATATATTTCTCACTTTCTGAATTCTCATCATGGCACTCTCCTGGGTGGGGAGGGGTGGGTAGGGGGAGTTAGAGTTAGTTTGATATGGTCTTCTTTTTTGTTTGTGAGTTTATAGGCACCTTTCATCCTTTACGGGGCTGATATCTCATCAGTTGTTTATCATTTTGTCCAAACACAGTATGATATAAAGTTTGTATTTCATGTACTGTTGGTTTTATATAACTCAATAAAGATGTTGAATTTCAAAAAAAATAAATGGGTTGTTAGTGGAATTTACAAATCTTTTCTCAAAATAGTCCATGAATACATTTCCATAGGAAGGGGCCATCATGGACTCAGAAAACATTCCCCTCACCTGCCAGAAGTATTCTGTTTCAAAGCTGAAGAAGTTCTTCAAATCTATTAGTTCTGCTAGAAGAACTAAATAGTTAGATGGTTCCACCTTCTGCTTTACTGCTAAAATATTCTATTACCGTCTTTAATCCTTCCCCATGATGGATGGCGGTATATAAATCTTTCGGGTCCCATGTCACTGTCAAACAGTTGTCATAATCTATGTTGTTCACTAAAGAGGACAGGAAATTATTTCTAGTTGGCAGCTATTTATAATAGTTCTATTTTTAGATGATATCCATTCCCCTAAATGATCCATATTTTTATTTTATTTTGTTTTATTTTATTTTACTGAAATCTAGGATTACCTTTGAGCAGGAACTACTCATTTACAAAGGTTCCACGTCAAAGGAATGGGGAGTATTATACATACATACAAAGGTCAACATAATAATACATAGTTACACAACAAAAAGAAGTAAAAGACTGAGGCTTAGGAAATTCCAGTAATTCAAAATGTGCCAAATTTTAGGTAGCATGACATACCAGCCAAGGGCAATCTTAGAAATAAGCACTGCAGGTGAGAGGGAAGGGGGTATGCAGGCAGGAAGGCCATTATCGGAGGGTAGAGGGTGAGGGTAAGAGCTCTAAAGGGGAGGAAGGGGAGGGATAAAAGTCAGGAAATGCCTGGAGCGGAGGAAAGGGAGAGAGGGCAAGGGGTAGGCAGATAGAAGGGGGCAAGGTGGGAAGAGGTAGCTGTCAAGACTGAAGTGGAGGGCAGTGAGCGGTGGGCCCCTGATTAGGCGAGGCAGTCACAATGACTAGTTGAAATGAGATGAAGTCGGAGTTGTCTCTTAAAAGGGCCAAGAGCAGCAGCAGTAAGAGTTTCTTTGTTGAGGGTATCGTACCACTGTGGTGTTCTGTGGACAAAGGCCCTCTGGCCCATGATAATCCAGCATCTAGGGACAAGGAAGATTATTTGTGAATTTCTAGTTTGCTGGGTGCTGTGGTGGTCAATGAGCAGCTTTTCAATGCCCGGGGGCATGACCCCGAGGAGGACTTTTTGGGCTAAGAGGCAGGTTTGATACTGTATCTGGCTGATGAGAGGAAGCCATCCTGCCCGAGTGTACAGGTCACAAGTGTGTGTAAGTCAGTCAGCCCCAGTTAGCAGCCTGCATGCTTTATTGAGTGCAACTGTAATTCTGCGGAGGGCAGAGGTGGAGGCAGAGTCATAAATTGCTAGCCCGTAATCGACGATGGAGGTGACAGAGCTGTTGACAGCCAACTGGAGAGAGTCAGGAGTCATGCAGTGTTTGTGCCTGTAGAGCAGGCCTTATACAGATGTTGGTAGCTTTGGCGACAGAATCTATGTGCCGATGGTAGGAGAGTGAGCTGTCCAATGTGACACCTAGGTATTTAAAATCAGGAACGTGTTCAAGTAAGGTCCCTGTTTGGTTTAGGATGGTGAGGTCATGGGATTTGTACTTGCTTCTGGCATTGTAGAAGGTCATAACCTTTGTTTTTCTGTAGCTCATGACCAGTTTGTGTGACTTGAACCATTCTTCAATGCACATGAATTCAAGCTGTAATTGTTTCTTGAGGAGCTCTACGTTTTGGTGGTTGGTGAACATGACTGCCTCTTCGGCGTAGAGCAGTAATTTCTGGTGGCAAACACTGGGAAGGTCGTTGAGGAAGAGGCTGAAGAGTAGTGGCCCCAGGATGGACCCCTGTGGGACCCCTGAAAGGACTGGCTTTTCTTCTGAGATGACACTGGCAATCCTAACCTGCCGGACCCTCTCCCCAAGATAGCTTGAAAACCAGAGCAGCACTTCATTGGAGAGTCCAATGTTTGATAATTTCTTGAGTAGGAGTAGGTGGTTCACAGTATCAAAGGCTTTTGTAAGGTCGATGAATACTGCCCCTACACAGTTTCCTTGATTGAGTGTGATATGGATGAAGCCCATGAATTCTAATAGTGCAGTGGTGGTACTGTGCCCTTTTCGGAAACCATGTTGCTCAGGACACTGGATGTCGAATTTTTTCAGGTACTTGACTAGTTGCTCTGAGGTGATGCACTCCAGTGCCTTAGACAATGGAGGGAGGATGGAGATAGGTCTGTAGTTGGAGTGCAGTGATTTGTCTCCACTTTTGTGTACCGGTGTGATGGTCATCTGTTTCCACCTAGATGGGAACTGGGACATCCTTAGTGATAGGTTGAGGACCTTTGTCAGGGGTTCAAGGACTTCTTCAAGGACAAGTGCTAACAACTTCAGGTCAAAGGAGTCACCACTGTAGCCTGCATTGTGAATGGCCTTCCAAATATAGGTTCTGGCTTCATGCACTGGGATCTCCTTGAAGTAGAATTGTGGGGCAGGGTGTAGGAGAGGAGTAGTTGCAGGAGAGTTACTACCAGAGGGGGCATCAAAGAAATTAGAAGGGAGGACACTATCCAAGTTGGAGAATGCATTGTTAAAGGTGTTGGTGATTGTGTACAGGTCAGATGTTGGTGTTCCATTTACATTGAGCATGGTGGGTGGTGACTTAGGGTCCTTGCCTGTAAGGTCTTTCAAGTTACTCCAAAATTTTTTTCCATCACCCCAGGAGTTGGAGAGAGCTTCCTTGAAGTATTTGCTTTTGGCGCTCCTAACTGCTCACATGCACTCATTTCTGGCAGCTTTATATTTATGAATATCCCCAGGTTTGGATGTTGCATGGGCACAGTGCCAGAGATGATCCCTATGTTTGAGTAAAGTGATTAGATTGGGGGTTATCCAAGGGTTAGCTCTGACCCTGACTTTCAGCTTTTTGAGAGGTGCAAAGATTTTGCAGGCCACAGTGAAGTGGCTGATGAAAAGGTCTAAGGCTTGGTTTACATCAATGGCAGAGTCGATTGGTGTCCAGTCTAGGTGGCTTAGGTATGTCTTTAGTAGCTCAAGGTACCCCCTGCTTTAACACTCTGGTGTGGATTATTTTAGGAGGGAGCTTAATGAATTTGTTTGTCCAGGTACATGTGACCGGTGAGTGGTCACTGATCCCATCAGGGAGCACTGAAACTTTTGAGATTCATTCAGGGTGATTAGTAAGGATCCAGTCCAGAAGTGTGTGTAACCCTGTCCTATAGTTGCATCTGGTGGGGGTGGTAACAAGCTGGGTGAGGTTCTGTGACATGACAGCATCCTTGTAGTTTCTGGCCTCCAGCGATAGCCAATTTATGTTGAAGTCGCCTAGTACTATGAGTTCAGAGTTATGGTATAATCCCTGTAGGCTTTCCCAATATGCTCAGAAATCCATTGGGCTGATCTTTAGGGGCTAGGTACACAGAGGCAATGGTGAGCTCCTTGTTGTATGCCCTGAGTAGAACTTTAATAGCGAGAACCTGCGAGGGTGGTTTAGGGTTTGAGAATGGGAAGACTTGACCCAGATAGGAATTCCTCAGGTAGATGTCACAGTCCCCACCTCATTTGGAAACCCTGTCCTGCCTGAATATAGAGTATCCAGGGGTGGTGACTACAGCGTCAGGTATCTTGGGGTTAAGCCATGTTTCGACAACAGAGAGTACATCAGGGCTATGTTGCTGGACCCAGGTTTGCAAGATGTCATGTTTGTTAAGGAGGCTGCAGACATTGATTGAGGCTAATGTAAGGGACCCCTCCCACCTTTTTGTGGCATGGGGTGCTAGGCCGGTATGCCCCGGGTTAGGATGAACATTTCCAGATATCAGAAGTAGCATAAGTAGTATCCTAAGAAAGTACGCTTTAATCATTTTGCAGACTAGTTTTGTTGTAGGGCATCTAGTCCTCTTGGCCTTGCTGGTCTGCGTTTGCCCCGTGATATTGCAGAGCACAATATATAAAGCCATGTTCTCAGAGGTGCTACATGATTGATGAAAAGTAATAAAATCCTCAGGAAATGGTGAACTACTGGGGACCAGAAAACTGTTACTATAGCTCAAAGACCCAGAATGTGAAATTCCTGAAGGTGATGAACATTGACCTGGGGCATATGCAGGATGTAAAAATCATTTGTTAGTATCTTCCCTTTGTTCTCCAAAATATATATTCTGTAACCTAAATTTGTTATGTTTGTTCCTCAGTGTGATGAGGTACATTTGGAAATGAGCCCCTGGCTCAAAGAAAACTGGTTTTACAAATAAATAAATAAATAAATAAATAAAATGGTTGTGAATAGACCTTAAAGACAAGCACACATCCTTTAAGAACAAGTCAGACAGAAATGTGGATTCAATGCAGCACTCCACAACTCAGTGCTTGTATAACAGATTTACTGACCTTACTTTTGGCTTTGATGGCTTCCAAAAAAGTTGATTTATGATGAGAATGCCAATACCTGGTGCTGATGTTTTGTAGTTTCTTAGTCCAGGAAATGTTCATAGATGTTATGTCCAAGAATGGTCTAGTTCCTCCAAGCAGAAACACATGAAAATCCAGAAAAACTAAACTACTGATAGAGACAAACACAAACAGCCAGCCACACAGGCTCTAGTCTGTCTAATAGTGTGACTCTACTTGAATAAAATGTGATGTAAAAAGCTATCTTCCATCATTTTGTTTTTATGGGCAGCATTCTGCTACAGTTCTCTTCATGGAACCAGTGATCTGGAATTTTAGCTATGTCACAGTTTGTACACAGAACTCAGAGCATGGTTCTAATAGGTTATCAGCTCATGCTCAGCTCTCTGTACACAGACTGTGAAATAATAAAAAACTCCAAATTACTGGTTCCGTGAACAGAACTTTGCAGAATGTTGTCTGCAAAAAGAAAACAATTGAAAACATAGTTTTTTACATCAGTTTTTATTCAGGTAGAGTTAAATACAAATCCTTTTAAGGAATACATTTCATTTCTATAGACAGGAACACTGCAAACACCAATCCATGAGCACAAAATTCCTTTCCCCTTTAATGTTCAGAAGCATATTAATGATATTAGTTTGGTATCTAACACACAGTACACATCCATCTTTGCCACCAAAGCTCGAATGCAGAAATCCCCCCAAATTTTGATGCTGGATCTAGAATGGATTTGATGCCTGTTACTATCCATCTTCTCAGCGTGGCAGTGTGGGGGTCTTGGTCATTATGTGTTTTGGGGAACATATAAAATACAGGGAGGATAGAAGTTTTCCTGAATAACTCCTCATGCTCCCAGTCTGTTTGCCATCCCCTATCATATACTGTATATTTCATGCGTACTGCCTTATCCTCCCAACCTCTTTGAGTGGGTTCTGGGGTGCCCTTTTATAGGTCCTTTCAACATTAAGTAGTTTAAGACTGTGTGATTATATTGCTTGTAGTTCTATCTACTACCACATCCCTTTACTTGTATTCTTACTTACACTTGACCTGGCATTCTGTAAGTTTCTGCATGCTACATATTCCTTAGTTATTAAGTTAAATTATTTATTTATTTATTTGAATTTTGGTAACCAGGCAAATCCGCAGACACAATGGAGTCCCTTTTTCAGGGGTGACCCAGGTTAATTACATAACATAGAAAATGCACAGTCAATACAGTGCAAATCACACAGTAGGTAAGGGCAAAGAAAAAGAGCCAATTATGATACCTTGCCCTTCTGTCCATGTTCCTTGTCCTGGCTATGAGTCTCACTGGGTCTTTCTCTACTTACAAAATGCAAGTGTCACTTTTGTGGGGTATAGTAATTTGGGGTGTGGAATAAGAATTATATCCCATTAAAAGGCTTAGCATTTACCTTTTTTGTGATTCTTTTGTGTGTCTGAGCAGGTTCATCCTCTCTGTGTATCATAAAACTGTCTTAATCTGATCTTTCTGAAAAATCTTTTCAGTCTAATTTCAACATAAAATCATTCAGTATTTTATGTGGCCTGAGGCAGATGACATTTATTAAAATATTGATCTCTGCTGCAGTCAATACATTAAAGATTAAGTTATCTTGTCCCCACTGGTTGGTGGGCTTTTCATTACTTTGTTCACCTGAGTTGCCTCGTTTTTTGTTTTTTTTTATTAATTTATTTTCCTTGCACCTCCTAAACGTACATCTGTTCTAGTCCTCTGCCACCTGATCCTCCCTCATCTAGTAGATCTACTTGTCCCTCCACGTAGGCTAGGACATTCAAGTGCATTTAGTGATTGCTAAACAAATTAGCAACTCGCTGCTAACACCACTTTGTGGGCCCAAAGCAGGAAGGGAACTCAGAATGCCATATTGGATGGCATGGTTAGTGAGTCACTAACCCATCTGTGGCTGGCCTTAAAATATGCCGGTGTGACTATGCAAAGCAGCTGATACCACCTTGCATAAAGGCGCACAGGCATATTGGCAGATTTCGAGAGGCAGTAAGTAGCCATCACTGCCAAGTTAATTACTGCATCACAAAACCAGTCCTTATTACTGGCATCCCCTAACCACAACCCCTCCCATCTCCCCAAAACCCCTGACTGCCTGTAGTTATTAATACCTGGTTTCCAGTGTTCTCTCTCACCCCCAAACACCCCCAATGGTATTTAGTGACTTTTCCCTGGTGTTCAGTGGTCCCCCACCCCAAAATACCCCTGTGACATTTATTCCATATGGCCCTGGTGTCCAGCAGTCCCCCCACCCCAAACACCCTTCTGACTTTTATTTCATATTTCCCTGGTGTACAGTGGGGTCCCACCCCCTGGGTTTGACTCTTTCCACCTGACCCACCTGTCCTATCCCTGGTGCCCCGATCAGGTCCAACCCTCCCCATCATTCCTACCATGATCGCAGAGCCCCCCCTCAACAACCGGCACAGATCCTCTGCCCACCTCCATTGCCAGCAACCAACTGACAGTTCCCAATTGCACACTTACTGTAATCTCTGCTGATTACAGTAGGCATGTGATTGGGAACTATCAGTCGGTGGCTGGCTATGGAGTTGAATCAAGGGTCTGTACTGATCACTGAGGGGTGGTGCAGGGGAACATGGTGGGTGGGTCAGGGAGGATTTATCCTGGGTGGCACTCCATAGACAGAGAAGGGGGGTCAGATTGTGGGATTTGACCTGGGGGTGGCAAAGACCACTGGATACCAGGGAAATATGAAATAAAAGTCAGAGGGATGTTTGGAGGTGGGGAAAACCACTGGACACAAAGGACATAGGCAGTAAATGTCAGAGGGGTGTTTGGGGATGGGGGGACCACTGGACACCTAGGATTATTAACTATATACCATCAAGGGTGTTTGGGGGTAGAGGGACCACCAGACACTAGGGAATGTTTACTAAATACTGTCAAAGGTGTTTGGGGGTGGGGGATCACTAGACACCAGTGAATACTGTTTACCTAGTGGTAAGAGTGTTTGGGGGCAAGGGTAGGCACTAAACCACTGGTACAGGCAGCCCTGCCAGGTGCTGAAGGGGGTTGTAAACTCTGTTTGCTCCTGGCTGATAAGAAGGCCCAAACGAGATGCAGATGACCCCATGGCATCTTGCTAGTGCTATTGGATCATTTGCATTTTAAGGTATGAAAAGGGCAGTTTTCTACTGTAAGTCCATCATATAAATACATACTATATATCTAAATAAAAATTTGATGTAAAACCAGACTTCAAGTAGTAATGGATACACCGTATGGTATAGCTCCTTGAAACCATTAATTTGTAACTTTGTTAAAGGAAAATGTATTGCAACAATCAGCCCCAATGATTGTTGCCACTGCCCTCATTGCCCTTATTGCACATTTTTATGTGATCAAAATAAATAGCAACCAGGAGCTAATAAAGCAGGCCTACCCCATGCTAAGGTAGAGATCAGAAAACAAAACTTAAGTCAGAAACAATGATCACCTGAATTTCCTGGCTCTGATCAGATACCTCAGGCAGTAATTTCACAAGCTGCCACTAAGTGCTGCCTATGCAAGGGTCAGGAAGGATCCTGGACATGTGTGCACATCTGAGTGGGTACACATTCACGATAATTGTACATTACCTTGATGAACCAATGCATCTGACTGCTGCCACTGATGATCTTCTGCCCTAACTGCCTCCCCTGTCCTTTAGTTTAACTCTCCCTTGATTATCCTGGCCATTCTCCCAACCAGAAGCCCCTTGCTTTACAATGTCTTCTAGGGTACTAGGAGATAATAGTGAAAATAAAATAGCGACCACAGTAATAGCAAAAGCACAATAGTGCTTATTATGTCAGTGATGGAGTAGAACCATGACAGGTAAAAACAACGAAACCCTCACTGTCCAAATAGCAACCAACTAGGCACACCTGTACAACACATCAGAAAGTGCCACAGTCAGACAGCTCAACAGACTGAATTAATGTCACACACCTGGGCAGCGTCCTCCAGCCATGAAGTGGTAAACTACTTGTACACAGCAGAAGTCCCACAGGAAGCCAAATCATTTCAATCAGAGCAACCTGGTCATTTTACTGATTAATGAGGAGGCCTTCGCCCCCCCCCACACCCCTTACCTCTACATAAACATCCTTATCATCGCACGAATTACCACACCAGTGGAATCAGTGGTCACAGCGGTGCAGTTCAGGCAGTGGCTGAAATACACCATTACTGTCATGCCGCAGTCGCTGATATGAACGTCACCCTTTTCACATCACTGACATGCATTTGCCGATATTCTCTCACTATTATCACCCAACACCATCTTCTAGCATGCTTGAAAAAGAAGACCCTCTTAGCAAGAGTTAGATTGATTGATAGTCTGCTGCCATTCCTCACAGACCCCAGAATCATGAGGTTCTTGAAGCTAGCTTTCACTATATAAACATTACTAGTTCTGTGAATTAACACCTGATGTCCTCTGAACATGTTCTCCTTATGATATTTATAGAAATATGAAAAAAAAAAACAGTCAGCTTTCCCTCTAACTGCACTGCTTGGCTATGCATTGCACTCATTTGGCCTGTACTGCAGACAGGCATATTGCTATACTTCTTGTGCCCTCCCAACTCTTCAGCTACCTCTATATGTTCTATGGAATCCCATAGGAATGCTGCTGTACCTTATAAGCACTCAAACCAGCCTTTTTCTTCCTCCTTTGTGGTATGTCGTGTGTAAGGCTGGTAAAATTTCATGGATAAACCTTCCACACAACTATCATAAAATGACACAATTTTTACAAAAACTCATGAAATTTGATTTTAAGTACTTGTGTTATTCGCAATTTTTGGCTGCTTATAGTTAGGCCATCCTTTAAGTAAGATATTAGGAAGTTGAAGCACTCAGGCTCCTTTTTAGGATCTATGAATCTGACGAAATTTGCGACATTGCATTATGTAATTTCAGATTTACAGGGCGCTGTCTTGCAGTTAACTTACTTGCAACATTTCATAAACAAATGTTGGAATTTTGGGCTGCTTGTAATTCAGACTCCAATAAAAGCTGGAGATCTCAACATTGGCAAACATCTCTATATGGAAGAGGACATCAAATGTGCCAAATTTGGTGAAGTTCAGATATGTGATTTGATGTTACATGGAAGAAATTGAAAACTAGATTTTGGCAATTACTATCTTCTGATGATTGTACAGATGTAGCCTCAAAAGTATGGGAAGATTTGGGGGTTGGCTGAAGGGGAAATTATGTTTTTTTCATGAAGTAATTAGAGAATTTTGGAAACACATTTTCATTGCAAAATCATACCATTGCTATTTGTTTTGCTTGTACACTAATCAAAAACCAACAATTTTTTTAAATGTATTTTACTTTTTTAAAATGTGTTGCTGTTAATTTTGTTCCTGTGTATTGATATACAGAAAGTGAAAATGACTGAAGTGATATTGTAGGATCCAAGCATTTATTAACAAAAAAAAACAAGTTTCTAGCTCCAATAGTTCAAAAGTTAGATCACTCTAATCTTATTAAAAATGGCTAACTTATGTTTTTTATTTATTCATTTAAAAACTGGTGACTGGGTAAGGCACATTGAGCCAAGGCATATTTCTAGGTTGGACACGGGAAAGGGTATATGGTAGAATACATTATCTAGGCAAAAAACAAAATAACAGCATAATGTTTGAATTGCAAAAGCTAGAAACGTTACTTATTTATTTATTTATTTATTTTGTAGATGGAAGCTCGGAGTTACAATATGTCACTGTGCAGTAGTTACACTACATTAACATGCTACCAATCTATGGATATATTGAAAATGCACTTTATAATACTAATACATCAAAAAGGAATTTTACCAAACCGATGTGTATTTCTGTGTATTGAGACATGGAAAGTATGTCAGCATGTTATAACTACATTGACCATTGATTCCAAGCATTAATTTAGAAAAATTGAAGGAAATCATTTCTAAATGGCAGCTGTTTATAAAGTTCTTATTCTCAGAAATAATATTAATTCCCCTGACTTAACCATATACAGGTGTACCTGAATAGAAAGTGACATGAAAAACTGTATTTTGCGTAGTTCTGTTTTTATGGGCAGCATTCTGTTACAGTTCTTTTCATAGAACCAGTTATCTGACGGTTTAACTTCAGTATGTCATTGTTTAAGCGCAGAACTCTGAGCAAGGTTCTGATAGAGCAACAGCTCATAATTAGTATTCTATACACAAACCGTGCCATAGTAAAAACTCCAAACTACCATATTCATGAACAGAACTGTGCAGAAAACAATTGAAAACACAGTTTTTGCATCAATGTGCATTCCTGTACAGTTAAATATGATCATTTGGAGATATGAATTTCATTTCTATAAACAGGAACATTACTAACTGCTGCCAACTGGCGCAGATTTCCTGACCCCTTTAAGTTTCTAGCCTTAACAGTGCAAATGTTAACCTTTTCTAAAGGCAGTTTGGTTAAATTGGTTAACTTTTGAACCATAAGGGCCACGTACTGGGGTGGGGGGGTAAAAGAGTTTGACATGGATGCAAATGCATGCTGCATCTGTGTCTATATCCATTATCCTGTGTCCAGGCAACTCTGCTGCTATTTTCAGAAGTTGCATCCATTAACACCAAAAAGTCACAATTTTGTGGTGTTTTGGTGTTGGTCTGCCACAAAGGACCCTTATTTTCCTTCTGTTCTGCCAGGCCCATCTGGTGTTGCCGCAGTAGACATCTTGCTGATACTGAACAAGCTGAGTCAGACGCATAAAATAATGAACAAATACAGTTTATTCAGAGACATCAGCAGTTACTTCTTCTCTACATGAGGTTCAGACTCTGACTGACTCACTAACAGATTGCTAAAAGGGGTCTCCTAGCTCCTGCTAAGGCAATAATTAGCGTACAAAAATTTAACGTAATGACTCTATAATTGCTACATTGTCTTGTGTTGTTAAAGGGGTGGCAGCTAAATTAGCCCCATGCTTAACCTGTACTCCACATCACTGCTGGGACAGTGAGTGTGAGCACCACTCAAACAAAAAAGAACAAAAAGAGCATGGCATCATGACAACAAGAAATAGTGTCAAACTTTAGGCATGGAAAGAACATTCACCCTATTTAAGAAAACATTTTTTTTCCAAAACAATACTCCCCTGTGGGGTTGGGGGTGGGTTGGGAATCTGGACTACAATGGTGACCAGTCAGAGTAATGCCAGGGGAAGGGGAAACACCATAGCAACTTGAAGCTTGATCAGGGCAACAAGTGTTACAGTGCAGGGGAGGGAAAAGGGAAGGGAGGGAAGGGGAGCAGCTAGAGGATTCCCAGTGTGGTTAAACATGACATTAACAGTTGCAAAATGCAGAACATTTATAATGACATAGAAATACCAGCAACAACTTTGTCGCAGAACACTAATATGTATACAGATACAGATATGAGATATCAGCATAAAGAATGCAATTTAAGTACCATTCACTGAGTCTGGGAACCAAAAGTTCACGCTTTCCAATGACTTTTCCAGTCAGTGGGAATAGAAGCATGTGTGGCTTGGACCAGTTCCTGACAGGATGGGGTCTGGTCATTAAAAGTGACTCAAGAGTTCTATGCACTGTCAAAACTGTACCACTTCACTTGATAAGTCCAGGATCTGTTGGTGCACTTCTTTCTAAGAATCTTCTTGATCTGGTACACCAAAGTGTTATGAGATAGTCCTGAGAATACGAAGAAACAAAAGACTGAGAAGTCCCATGAAGTTCATCTGGCTAATCAAGCAAAACAGGATCCAGCTGAAGAGTATCAGGACCGTGGAGTTCTGGAGAAACTGGTCGCAAACTGTCTGAAGGATTTCAGCTTCAGAGAGTATAGCAGGTTCAACTGCAGCTTCATTGCTGGGTTGACTGGGATCATCTGGTAGGGTGTTACTCAGGTACCCATGTTTCAGTTGATTAATGTGGACTTTGTTGTGCACCAGCCTTCCATTGGACTTGTGTAGCAAATGGACGTAAACAGCAGGAAGCTTTTCTACGATGTAGAAGGGACCAGTCCAAGGGTGAAGCAGTTTCTTGGTGACACTCAGAAGTAGGACAGGTTGGTACAAGCAGACAATATCCCCAACAGAAAATGAAGGCTCATGTGACTTGGCTGCTGACACTGTTTGCATTGCAGATTTTTTCTGGCCCAACGTGGTGACTGCAACATGTCTGTGAAGTTCAAGCTGTTCCAGCATAAGAATAATGAAGGAAGAAGCTAACTTATGAACCTCTTGCAGTGAGAGATCCCAGTCCAGTGGAGTTCTTGGGTGGTGTCCATAAACTAAGAAAAATGGTGTGTATGCTGTACTGTCGACACAAGGGCTGGTATTGTAGGCAAACTGCGCAAAGAGAACAAAATGATTTTAAGTGTTGTGAGTTTCATCCAGGTACTTGCAGAGTGTATTGAGAATGGTAGACATCATTCTTTCACTTTGTCCATTGCATTGTGGATGATAACTTGTGTGAGTCTTTTTTATGTCAAGAGGTTTGCATGTTTCGCGCACAATGGTTGAAATGTAGCTTGTGCCTCTGTTTGAATGCAGGTACAAAGGGTACTGTGACTACAAATGACAATGTTGAGGAAAGCATTTGCTACCGTGGTAGCTTTATTGTCTTTTACGGGGATTAGTTCCAAATACTTTGTAAAGTAGTCCACAAAAATAAGGATGTATTTGTTGCCATAGTCAGAGCATGTGGGTAAAGGCCCAAGAGTGTCTGTGCTGACTCTTTGAAATGGTTCATGGCTACAAGCATTGGAATGATGTGTGCCTTTGTCGGTTTGGCAGGAGGCTTTCTTTGGGAGCAGGGCTGGCAGGATTTGACAAACTGGACAATGTCCTTGTTCATGTGATGACAGAAGAAGTGAAGCCTTGTCTTTTTGAGAGATTTCTGGATTCCTTATGACCTCCGGAAAGTGGAAAGGCATGACTGGATTGAAAAACTTTATTGACTAGAGAGACTGGAACAACTAACTGTGCATGAGTTCTATCCATGTGATGGCCTTTGCCTTCCTCGGTCCAAATGTGGAAAAGCACACTGTCATTGAAGAAGTATTGAGAAGCAAAGAAAAGTACAGCCTGACAGTGTCACTTTTGTTGCAATAAGGTTCCAGACTCTAAGCATGTGAATATGTCTGAGAATTGAGGATCAGCTTTTTGCTACATTTTGACCATCACCAGGGAGATATCAGTAGTAGAGGAGGTGAGAAGCTCTTTGGCTGCTTGCAGTAAGTGAGGATTGGTGCTTTTTTCTGTAGAGGCAGTTGGTAACAGCAAAGCAACTTGAGGTGCTGTAGGAGTGTCCACAGGGAGCACATCTGTGGCAAGGAAGGAAAGAACTTGTAGGCAGGATTCTTCATCTGTTGTGGATGATGTGGAGGGATACTATCTTCAGCTTACAGCATCGGCATTGGACTGAATTTGACCTGGTCAATGCTGAATTTCAAAGTTGTAGCATTACAGCGTGGTGATCCATTGGGTGAACTTGCCTACTGGCTCCTTCATTTTGAATAACCATCTGAGAGCAGAGTGATCAAAATTAACTGTGAAGGAGGAGTAGTAAAGGCAACAGTCACATTTCTTTACAGAAAATACCGTGGCTAGACATTCCTTTTCTGTGATGCCATAGTTCTGCTCAGCTAAGGAAAGAGAGCACCTGGCATAGGAAACAACTCATTCTGTTCCATCTTGGATTTGACATAGCACTGCGCCCACTGCAAAGGAACTAGCATCTGAGTAGAGTTTGAAGGGTTGGTTGAACCTTGGGTAGGCCAATACTGGAGAAGAGATTAGTTTTTCTTTCAAGGTTTCAAAGGTCTCTTTGCACTCAGAAGTCCATGTATAATCACATTCCTTTTTGGCAAAGGCGTACAGTGGAGCTGCAATCTTGACATAGTTACAAATGAACTTTCTGTATTATCCAGACAAGCCTAGGAAAGCTCTAAGGTATTTGAGATTGGTAGGCTCTGGACAGTCTTTTACTGCTGAGAGCTTGTCTGGGTCTGGAGAGATGCCTTGAGAACTAACAACATGTGCCAGGTAATGAATTTGTTGCTGTGTGAAACAACACTTCTCTGGCCGAAGCTTGAGGTTAGCTTGTCTGAGACATTCAAACACTTCTTTGAGATGTTGGGGGTGCTCTGGCAAAGTTCTGCTGAAGACAATAACATCATCTAGGTAGACTAGACAAGATTTCCAAGACAATCCACATAGTACTGCTTCCATAACACAGTGAAATGTGGCTGGATTATTCCAGAGTCCCATAAGCAGACATTTGAATTGAAAAAGTCCCAAGTGGCAGTGCCAGGCTGTATATGGTTGAGAAGCTGGATCAAAGGAGACTTGGTAGAACCCACTCTGAAGGTCTAGAGTGGTGAAGTAAGCTGGGATGGCCACACCAAGACTCTCTAAGGCATCTTTGGTTGTAGGTAAGGGATGAGCATCCTGCACCACGTAAGCATTACACTTTCTGTAGTCTACCATGAAGTGATACCCTTTGTCTTTCTTTACCACCAGCAGGCAAGGTGCACTCCAGCAACTCGTAGATTCTTCGATGATGCCTTGGTCAAGCATGTCTTTGATTATGTCCTTTAGGACTTGTTTCTGTTTGTATCCCATTTTTCAGGCTTGCTGATGGATTGGTTTCAAGTTGTGCTGCACCTTGATGGTGTTTTGCAGGATATCACAGTATCTGAGCTTGTTACAGTATCTGGACCAACAAAGACATCCAGGTAATTCTCCAAGAATTTCTGAAGTTGCTGTTTCTCTGTTGGAGATGCCGGAAGTTTTGAAGAGGATAGTTGCTGACCATGGGGTAACTCTGTTGAAGCTGGAGTGGCCATGATAGTACTGATAGGACTAGAGTTGGTGGAACCAGGCTGAGGCTCTTGCATGAGGTGGAGCTAATCCCCTGTAGATAAGCAGACAAATGTTCTGATGTTGGCACCCTTTGAGATGACCACTGGCTCATCTGTGAAGTTGCAGCATTTTTGGAAGACTATGCTGCCATGCACTACAGACAAGGTGTTTCCTAGAAGAAGACCTGATGAATGCAGAGTGGGGGAGCTCATGATGATGCTAACAACACCTTGTGGAAGTGGTTCACCTTGAATCTTGGCAATCACAGTGAATGAGCCTGTAGCTGTGAGTTGCCTCTGAGGGTCTAGTGACAGTTTGTTTGAGACAAACTCCAAGATAACTTTATGAGTTTTGAGGAAGTCCAGGCCAAGAATCACTACTGGTTGTAGGTCAGACACTAGGTAGAACTTGACAGTGGCTTGCTGTGAGCCAAAGTGTAGTTTGAGATGGACTACACCTGTAATAAGTACTGTAGCGGTACTTGCTGTGATAATGTACTTTAAGTCAGCTGAAGTGACATTGAGTAAATGACGAATAGCTGGGTTGCCCAGAATACTGTTGTTGATAACTGAGATTTCTGCTCCAGTGTCAACCAAGGCATGCGTGGACCAATCTCCAATGGTTACACGGACATAGTTCACTAGGAGTGGTGATCTGATGACGGGGACCTTTGTCCATGGAAGCGAGAGTGTGCCAGAGTTAGCAGTTTAGAGCATGCAGTTTGTCTGAATTATAAGAGTCAGAGGGGTGGTCAATTGCTGTGTTCCCCTGCCCAACAAAAGCCCCTAGTTTGTTGGGCAGTGCTTGGTTCCCTGATCCTGGGTGTAGTTGTGATTATCTTGCTGATTGTGCTATGGTGGGTGCCTTTGGTTCTCTTGATTTCTTTTGTAATACTTTAGCTTTTTGCAGACAGCAGCAGTGTGTCCCCTGAATCCACACCACTGGTTCTCGTGAAGGTGGAGGTGGCTCAAGTCACTGTTGAGGTGGTTACAGAGCATTGACAGAAGTTGCAGGGGAAGCAGTAGAGTTGAGGTGTAGGCTATTGACAGTTGTGATAAGTTTGTAAATCATTGCTTGTTGCTGTTGGACACAAGTTGCGAGTGCAGCCAGTTGTGAGGACTGAGGCTCCTGTGCACTGGTGGACTGGAATACTGAGACTGACTCTTGTGCAAGTCATGCAGCTTGGATTGTGTCCATCCAGGTTGTGTGCTTTTGCTGAAATGATGAAGCAGTCCCCAGAAAAAGGCTGTGATTTTATCTTTTTCTGTTTTCTGCAGACGTGTGCACTGTGACTCAATGTCCATTATGAATGCTGTTAGAGACTCAGAGGGTTGCATGGTGTGTTCCCACAGCTGTTGCTCCAATAACCAGGATGGATATGCTTGGAGAAAATGGTCTTTTAAGGCTATATACATATCTCCTTTGACTTGTTCTGGAAGTGCATTGAACCAGGAAATGGCAGTCCCTCTCATAAACAAGTGCAAGGAGTTGAAAATATGTAAAGGATCAGTCCAACCATTGAAGGAAATCCAGACTCGAAATTGCTTGAGCCAATCAACAGCATCTTCATGAAGCAAGGTTGAGAAGGGTAAGGACTGTAGGCTGGTATGGACTGTAGACTGTGGTGAAATAGCCTTAATGTAGGCCAGGTCATCTTGAATGGCGTGCATAGTTGGTACTCCTTGAGCGGAGAGGGAAGATGGGATGTCCTGCAAGATGGTTTTTATTTTGTAGCCCCACGCCCTTGAGGTGGGAGAAGATGGAACTCCAGACACTCTGGCTCCCATAACAGCTCTTTCTCGGACATTGTGGTCAGAGATGAGCTTCGTTTCACTGAGCAAAGGTCATAAGGATGAGAAGGAGTTGCCATCATGCAGGGGATGGGACATCGTGGAGCAGATGAAGTGCTGAGAAAGAAAATATTTTTATAAACAAAAGTACAATTGTTTGTAAGCAAAGTCCATCCAGTGACATCTTAATAAACAATTCCCACTCAGTTCTGTGTTGTATGTTATTTAAATGAAGTTTTTATTGTAAAAATCAGCTATTTGTTGCAGTGTCCATTAATTTCAATAGGTTTGCCATTGATTCCTATGGAGTGAGGTCATTTTAGTGCCCTTCACAAGATGGCTGCTGAACTTTGACATATAGTTCCAGTATTCCTTAACTGTAGCAAGATGGCCACCAGCATGGGGGTTTAAGGGTCACTTCCTGTGTTATTGTTTTGATCCACACAAGATGGATGCTGCTTGCCATGAGGCTGCTGTGCAAGGGACAAAATGACGATTGCCACGCTGCAGGCCTTCCTTCCCACTGAAATTTGGCATATAGTTAATCTTTTCTCTCTGTGCAGCCAAGGCTGTAGTTTAATCAGCATTCAGACAATTCAAGCATACTTGGGTGATGACGGGTACCAAACAATGCAGACAAGTGAGATCGGGGTCTGAACAAAAGAAGGGCTACATTCTCCACCATGTGTGGCATTTTCGTGTTGCTCTGCCACAAAGGACCCTTACCTTCTTTCTGTTCTGCCAGGCCCATCTGGTGCTGCTGCAGTAGACATCTTGCAGATACTGAACGGAGTCAGATGCATTAAATAATGAACAAATACAGTTTATTCAGAGACATCAGTAGGTACTTCTTTTCGGATCTACGACGGATCATCTACAAAATTGTTGTCAAACAACCCGACAGTGAAACTGGCAGGTCAGCCGCATTTTGCAGTCGGCTGACCATTTCAGAGAACAACAAGTGTTTTCTTCGCACTCCCCCCCCCCCCGACACTTAGGATTCTCAACTCCAAGTCGTAGCTGATTTGGGGGGGGTGCAGGACCCCCGACAGACAGTGTCAGGTTCCAGCAGGTTCCCTAAAGTGACGTGGGGTCCACTCTGAAGAAAAAGGGGTTACTAGTGGGCTACCGCAGGGTTCAATCGTGGGTCCAGTCCTTTTTAATGTCTTTATAAGTGACATTGCAGAGGGACTGGAAGGAAAAGTATGCCTCTTTGCAGATGACACAAAGATCTGCAACAGGGTTGATACACAAGGAGGAGGAGTGGAAAGGATGAGAAGGGACTTGACAAGGTTGGAGGAATGGTCTGAAGTATGGCAGCTTGGATTCAATGCAAAGAAGTGCAACGTAATGCACCTGGGAAACAGAAACCCAGGGGAAGATTACACAATGGGGGGAGGTAGTAACAACAACAAAAATGGAAAGGGACCTGGGGTTATCATATCAGATAACCTTAAGGTTAGCAAGCAATATGAAAAGACAGTAGGGAGGGCTGGGGGTATACTGGGATGTATAGGGAGAGGCATCACCAGCAGAAAACAGGAAGTTGCTATCCCTCTGTACAGACAGTTGGTGAGACCCCATCTGGAGTACTGCATCCAGTTTTGGAGACCCCATCTCTGCAAGAACATAGACAGGATAGAGGCAGTCCAGAGGAGGGCACTAAAATGGTGCAGGGTCTGCAAGAGAAGCCATATGAGGAGAGACTGAAGGAGCTTAATATGTATACCCTTGAGGAAAGGAGGGAGAGAGGGGACATGATGGAAATTTTTAAGTACCTCAGTGGAATCAACAAAGTTCAAGAGGGTAGCATCTTTCAGAAAAAGAGATGTGCAAGAACAAGGGGACACAATTTAAAGATAGAGGGGGCGGTTCAGGAGCAATGTGAGGAAGTATTTTTTCACAGATGGTGGTGGATGCATGGAACAGCCTTCCTGAGGAGGTTGTGGGGTCTAAAACTGTGGAAGAATTCAAGAATACATGGGACCGACATAAGGCAATTCTTGTTGGGGGTAAGAAGAAATAGGCTGTTGGTTAATTAGGATCTGCAGCTTATCCTGTAGGTAGGGAAATGGGCAGACTAGGTGGGCCAAGCGGTCCTTATCTGTCATCAGAGTCTATGTTTCTATGTTTCTATGATGTGGTGCTGTAGTCGCTGTAGGGGACCCCACGGTCAAAATGTCACTGTTGGGAGTGTATACCTTTCTTCTCTACATGAGGTTCAGACTGACTGACTCACTAACTGACTGCTAAAAGGGGTTTCCTAGCCCCTGCTAAGCAAATAATTAACATACCAAAATTACCATAATGACTCTATAATTGCTACATTGTCTTGTGTTGTTAAAGGGGCAGCAGCTAAATGAACCCCATGCTTAACCTGTACTCCACAATTTGCATCAAAAAATGGATGCAGTTGTGTCCAAATTTGACACAAGTGCAATTGCATCCATTTTTGGATGCATTTATGTCCAGTTTTGGACACAAACTTTGGCTGCTGTTAGGCTGTCCAATAGATGTTATAAAATGGGAAGAGAAAATCTGCATCCTGATTGGTTGATACCTGTGCATTAGCTCTGTCTACTGCATGGGTGAAAAAAAGTTCTGCCAACTAGGATACTGGCCAAGGAGAGCTGACAATGTCCTTTCCTTGTATTGCACTTGTCAATTTCTAAATTTGGCTATTCCAGCAAAAGTGTTTATGGGAGCTGCTGGTTTGATTGTGTGTTTATTTTCAAACCCAAATACTGTACATGGTACAAACCCTATTCTTTTCACAAGGACAGTTGAGCAAGTTTTATCATGTTTTAACTGTGGGCTACAATGTTCACCTGACCCTGTTTTTACCATCACTGGATCAACTGCTTAAGCCAACAAGGGGCTTTCTTTTTTCTGTTCTTTATGTCGCTATTTCCATATTTTATCCCCCTGACTGCACCCTTCACCCCTGTGGCACCTTCAGGTAGCAGTTAATTTGGAAATGTTTAGATGTTGAATTCTCACCACTAGATTTGCAGGTGTATTGAACTGTCATCTCTAGGTGGTGAAACTCTCTTAGAGCATTTAATCAAAAATGATGATAGAGGTACAGGAACTCTCATACAGTTTTTTATGAGATGGGGAAATGGAGTTCCTGTGGGTTCCTACCCAATTTAACCCTTGTCTTCAGGATCCTTTTTTCCTTGCTTCTTCCTTGTGGCCTGACTCACATCTTCTAATCATAGTTAGGCTGACCTGCATATCTTGCTGGTTTAAAAAGCTGCTGATGCCTCAAAGAAAACTTTAAAAAACATAATATTTAGGTATGATTCAGCTTACATTTCATATATATTCTATATAATTCTCCTTCTCATTATTTATTACTAAGGAAATTTACATGAATACAAGATATTTATCACTTAGAGTTCATCTGCCTCTATAGCTGACTCCCTACTTCATGTCATAATCCTGTGTTGTGACATCACAATCTGTTGCCATGGGAGTAACCGTGGTGTCACAAGCAGTGCATTATGACCCCAGGTAGGGAGAAAGCAATAGGAATAGATACAATTTTTCAGGAGCAAAGATCCTGTTTTCATGCAAATGATCTCAGTAATAAGTAATGGGGAGGAGGAATACATAACTGGACTAATATGAAATACAAGCTGGACTATGTCTAAATATTATGTTTTGTGAAAGTTCTGTTAATGGCATCAGCTGCTCTTTAAGGGTGCTTTGCTGACAGCTGACCCATGCTGCTCTGCACACCAGTGCCTTGTGAACCTAGATCATGGAGAGTATTCGCTTACCCTGGCTAGCCCCATAAACAGCTGCAGAACTCCTTGGGGTGGCAGGGTGCAACCCAGTCATGGAGTTGGACTGGGCACAAGCAGTGAATAGGATCCCTTGCTTATTAGTCTTCACTTCTAAGACAGCATTTTTTAGAAACATAGCGCCTGATTCTAGAAGGGGTTATGCCTGGCATAAAGTGACTTGTGCCAAATAAAATGGTGCAAGTAGCACTTTACGCCATGAGTTGTGACATTTGGAATTCTGCAAAGCAGCCTGCAACAGCTTGCGCCAAAGTGGGCCTAAGCCACCAGTTACACCATAAACCCCCTGAGACATGGTGCAAGGGGGCTGATGGCAGCAGTTGCACACTATTCTGGAAGGGCAGCAGCCAAGTCCCTGATGTCGCTATTTTGGAACAACCCCCAGAAGACAACCGCCAAAGTACAGTTACACCAACTATTAGCTGGTGCACATGGCTCACAGTCACTGGGGTTGCGCCAATGTGCCGCCAGCCATCTCCCAGATGTAGCCCCCACCCCAATCCCCTAATGATTGCAAAGCCCACAGGGCTTGTCATCCCAATCCCCCAATGACTGCAAAACTCCTGCAGAGCTAGCTCATGCTCCCAAACCCCTGATATCCACAAAAAGCCCTGCAGGGCTATCTTGCCCCCCCATCCCTGATCCCCAAAGGTATAGCTGTACAACGCAGATCCTGATTATCCCTGGTAGTCTAGTAGCTGTCATTCACTGAGCATGCACTATTTACAGTACATGGTCATTGAAGTACTTAGTCAGCAGCTGGCCATGGTGGTGAGAGGTGGGCTGTGCCAGTTGCTGGCTTGAAATGGGTCGGGGGAGCCGGGTGGTCGGGCACTGCCAGGGGGTGGGGGGCCACTAGACTACCAGGGATAATGGGGATCTGCATTGTACAGCTATACATTTGGGGATCGGGATGGGGCACTAGCCCTGTGGGGCTTTGCGGTATTGGGGGTCTGGGCATGACTAGCCTTACAGGCATTTTGCGAATATCAGAGGATCGGGGGCATGAGCTAGCCATGTAGGGCTTTTTGCAATCATTGGGGGAATCAGGGGGCATGAGCAAGTCCTGTGGGTCTTTTTGCACTTAATGAGGGTATAGGGGCATGGGGGGGCACTTGCACCCTTCACATCCAGGGCTGCAGGCTTGTGACACACCCTTCAGGTATGCCCTTCATTTGGCATACCCATAATATTGTCGCAAGTCCCAGGACTCAGGTGCAAGGACCCTGCCCCTTACAGAATAAGGCGCAGGGTCCTTGTCACAACTGGGTTTGGTACAAGTTACCTTTGGCACAGCTTGTGCCATCCCTTCTAGAATCGGGCCCATGGAATTTATCTGTAAAATAGGATTGCTTGGCCCCCCCAGTCTGTCAGATGGTCCCTGTCTAGTCTGTCTTTACAGGCCCTTACTGGTATCCGGCGACCCTCCCTCCTGCCTATTTACTAATATTCCCCTATGCCTATCCCATGCATGCTTGAAGCCCCATATTATTTTTGCCTCCACCACTTTTTTATTTATTTATTTTTTAGTTATTTAACCAGGATTGGCACACTAAGCTGAAAACTTTTTTACAGGTGTGACCCGGGAACACAGGGAAGTTAAGTGACTTGCTCAGGGTCACACAGTATGTAAGTGGAAGCTGTGGGATTCAAACCCAGGTCTGGTCTACTGGATGTCACCAGATTTGCAGCTCAGAGCCTTAAACCACTGCACTATACTGCCTCCCATACTATACTATCCCGCTATACTTCTACTGGTAGTCTGTTCCAGGTGTCCACCACTCTTTCATTGAAGTAGTACTTCCTCAAATCCCTCTTAAATCCCCCTCCCAGCTTGATCACATGTCCTTTGGTCTTTATGCCCTTTCTCATTTGAAAAAGTCTCCCCTACCATACCCTGTTCACCCCACAAAGTACCTGTAGATCTCTAACATGTCACTCCTTACTCTCCTTTCTTCCAGGATGCACATGTTGAGATCGTTCAGTCTCTCTTCATAGGGCTTTTGATGCAACCTCTGAACTATTTTACCTGCCCTTCTCTGGACTGTCTCCACCCTGTCTATGTCCTTTCTGAGTTGCATCCTCCAGAACTGGACACAATACTCTGAGTGTGGTCTCACAAGCAAACAATACAGAGACAACACCACATCCCTTATCCTGCTGGAGATACTTCTCTCCATGCATCCCAGTATCCCACTGACTCTACCCACTGCTTTGTCACACTGCCCTGCCACTTTTAGGTTATCAGATATGATAACCCCAATGTCCCTTTCCTCTTTAGTGACTGTCAGGACCCCCCATCCTATACTAAGCTCCTGGTTTTCTTATGCCCTAGGTGCATGATTTTGCACTTTTTGGAATTAAACCCCAATTGTCATGCTCTTGACCACTCCTCCAGTTTCTCAAGGTCCCTACACATTCTCTCCATCCCCTCCTGAGTGACCACTGTATCAAAGATTTTGGTGTCATCCACAAAAAGGCATAGCTTCCCTTCCAGTTCTTCTGCAATCTCACTTATGAAGACACTGAAGTGAACCAATCTGAGATCTGAGCCCTGTAGCAACCCACTGGTCACTTTCTCCTCATTAGAGTGATTGCCATTAACCACCACCCTCTGTTGCCTGTTCATTAACCAGTTCCTTATGCAATTCACCACTTTGGATCCCATTTCTAGGCTGCTTAGCTTCTTTATCAGTCTCCTGTGTGTCACAAATTGAAGGCCTTGCTAAAGTCCAGATAAGTCAGATCCACTGCCCTCCCTTATCTATTCCCCTGCTCACCCAGTCAAATAAATCAATCAGATCCATTTGGTATAACCCCATGAATCCATGCTGCCTTTGGTTTTGCAGCCAATAGGATTCAAGATACTCTACCAACCTTTCCTTTTAACAGCGTTTCCATCAATGCTGCTTTTTCATACTGGATTCCCGCTCATTTCTCTCCTCCCTCCTCTCTCTTAAGCACCTTCTAAGGCTCTCACATAAGCCCTCCTGCTCTTGCCACCCCCTTCCCTGATTCCATGGAGTATTATGCCTGTATGTATTTACCTATCACCTCTGCATAATTGGACCTATAGATCTGATAGCCTACTCGTATAATTAATACTGCATGTACTCATTCTTCTTGCTTCAATATACTACACCTGTATGATATGAGCTGCTTTATTGTAAGATGTGTTTTTGTGCAAATGTACCATTCCTGCATGTAATATCGTACCATTATTTCCTGACTAGCTTGTTACTACTTAGCATAATTTCTTTCTTATGTCTGTTATTTTAACCATGTTTGTAACTACCCCTTTTGTACCCTGTCCCCGGGTTGCACCTGGAAACAAGCTTCAGCTCAGTGTGCTTTTCCCAGTTACCAAATCTTGAACAAATAAATAATTTCCCCACCACTGAAGTGAGACTGACTGGCCTGTAGTTGCTTGCCTCCTCTCTGCTGCTCTTATGGAAAATGGCAATGCCTGCTCTCCTACCGTTCTCCAGAACCTCACCTGTTTCCAGTCAACTGTTGAATAAGGCCATCAGTGGGGCAGCTAGAACCTTCTTGAGTTCCTTTAGTAGCCTTGTGTGCATCCCATCCAGTCCGATAACCTTATCTACTTTCAGAGCTGCAAGTCACTTCAGAACTTCTTGTTCCTGCTGCTGCTTGGTGGTCTGTTCCCTCCTCCCTCCACTATGAAGGCTGAGCAGAAGTACCTGTTCAGGATGTCTGCTTTTTGTTGTTCTTCTTCTGTGCAGTATCCCACTGTCACCTTCCTTATTCCTACTATCCCTCCCATTGTACTTTTCTTTATTTATAGTTTTTATAAAAACAGGTAATAGACACAAAAAGTCCAATAAATATTAATTAATAATTAACAATCAAAACAATGTTATATGTAGCACAATACTAATAGTAGTAATGTGGGATACAGAATAGCAAGTACTATAAATCTCTGAAAAATAAATACAGTCACGCAGTTTGTTAGAAGTCTGACCATGCCTATACCTCGTGCTTTTATAATGTGAAGTATTTAATCAATAAAATGTATCCCAAATGGAGTGAAAAAGATCAAGTTTGTCAACAATCATATAGCTAATCCTCTCATTTGCTGCTAACTAGCTCACATAAAACAACCATCCTTCCAAAGAGGGAGAGTGTAGGGCTTTTACATTTAAAAGGAACTAATCTTTTCAGGCCCAAAGCAGCAGATAGAAGTCATAATTATCTAAATCTGTCTAATGAAGACAGCCTGGAACTACAATGATAATTAAGGGATCTCTAGGTAGCATTGTACTCAGTATGGCTAAAACAAAACTAACAATGTGGTTCCAATCTAAATTGGCTTAATCCTTAGGCAGTGCTACACAATACGGTTCAGATCAGCCTGACTATCAGAACATCTCCAGCACATGCTAATTCTTCTAACATCCTTATTAAATAAATAAACAGAAGCCAGCCCGGTGTGGTGGAGGGCTGAGGCATCATGTCTTACCTCCTGCCATGCCGACGTCCCATGTTCGCAGTGTGAGTGGGTCACCAGGGGTTGGCCGGGGTGGGAGAGGATCGAGTTTCTAGAGGACAGCTCTCTTCTCCTGGGGAGGGAGGGATACGGAGGCCAGCGCACCTCTGACATCTAGCGGTGGCTGGGTTTTGGAGCACCTGGGTCCCATACATGTGGGATGGAGAAGAAGCAGTCGGCCTGCATGCTGCCAACACTACATTGCTCCACCTCCAGGGTGTGGAGAAAACAGGAGGAGAAAAAGCCTGGGCAGTTTGATGACTGACAACCCCCGCTGACACCGCCCCCATAACATTGCAGGTGCCTCCAGAACCAGATCTATGTCAATGGATTGAGGGATCCTCACTGCCCTGCCATGGGGGTAAGCCATGGAGGAAGACAAGAGGTGGTGCTGTGAATGGATGGACAGGGCTGGGGGGTTGCCACAATAGTGGGCCACCCAGGGTGGGAATAAAACAAGTAAAAAAAATAAACAGGCTTAAAGTGCCATTAATGTAAAAAAAAAATAGATTGAATGAAATGTCCATGAGTATCTGTACAGCATTTGTGTCCATTTATCCTTAGTCTCTCTCTCTCTCTCTCCCATTTATCAGACGGAAGTGAGCAACATAGTTTTTCGTCACATTTTTAAGACTGCTTGACATAAGCCAGTAGACTTCTTGTGGACATTCAAGAGTAGGTCTGTCAGAAGGAACTGGAAAATTAGCCAGTGAACTGTGGTTTACATTTAAGTGTACCTCTGATCACCTGCCTGCCTGCCAAAGGACATCTCCATAGAGACTGTATGTAATAAAGACTTCCATTATGTAGGATCACTATGGGTGGACAGTAGGTGCATGCAGAGTCTTTGAACTTCTCTTCGCATAGTGCTACGTGAAGTGCCACTACTTTCCATGACCCTTTTCATAGTGTTCACATAAAAAAAGCGTCAACTTTGCCAAGCAAAAACTATGCAGTGACACTTCATCAATGAAATTTCACTTTGCAGTGTCTAGTCAAACTGAATAAAGTGTTCCCTCTCCAGTACCCTCTGAAGAACCTCCAAACCCACTCTTAGCCCCCACTCAGAAACAGAAGGACATTGATTCAAATACTTTTTCACCCCCCGTCTCCCCCATCCACACAGCAGTGTCATGCATGGCACTCTCCCTCCCCCCTTCACAAGGAAAGACCAATATGAATAAAATACTGTATACCCTACTTCCTACCCCACACACTCAACAACAAGTACCCAGCCTCCTCCCTTCCCCTCCCCTCCCAGTATTACAAAAATAAACCCCTTACCCTTACCCACTCAGCACCCACCACCATCTACCCACCATTAGAGATGCAGCGAATTTAAAATACGCTGGTGAAGTGCACGCAAAGTGGGTACTTCGCGTGGCCACTCTACTACGCGGAGTGCGCAATGCAAAGTGCTCACTTCGCCTTGTCATTACCACTTCGCGTTGGCATAATGAGAATGCGAAGTAAGGTGAAGTCATTGATTTCAATGGACTTCGCGTTCCTCATTATGATTCTAAGTGATCCACTTGGTGTTTCAGACTTGGCAGCCCCACACATCACATGGCTTACAGTACTGTAAGTCACATGCTCTCTAGTCAGGCAGGAAGGAAGCAAGTCACACAGACAGTTTCACTTTCTCCTGTGCAGACTGAGAGAGAGGAGTGTTATCTAGAGAGAGGAGTGTTTTGATTGCAGAGGAGGAGAGTTAAAATTTGATACTTAACCCAACAACTTTTTTAAAAGCTACATTTTTTTGTCTTTTCTGTACTGTTTTTTAACTTTATTTGTTCTTTCTGTAAATTTTATTTTTCTTACCTACTTAGTTGTTTGTCTGTGTGTGTGACTGTGTGTGTGTTGTGCTTGTGTCCTGAGATGGAGCAGGGTGAGGGAATGTCTGGTGTGGGGACAGCTCTGGGAGAGCATGGTAGCATGCATCATCGTACTGTGCGCATGTGTGGGGGGCATGGGTGGCCATTTGTGTTGGACCTCTCTAAACTTATGAGTGTCCAACACCCCGAAGCAGGACCAGCACTGCCTCCTGACTCTGAGGCAGTTCAACCACCACAACCACCACCAAGTCCAGCACAAGGTCCTTTGGGAGCAGGATGTGCCTGTTCCCCCAGGCCAAGGTGTGGATCCCATCAGTACTGTTGAGCAGTGTGAGCAGCCTACTGCCAGTTCATCTGGCCTCCCCCTGCCTGTGCCTGGTCCTCCCCGCACCTCCGTTGTTTGGCAGTTTTTTGACTGTGTCGGGGGGACAGCAGTGTGGTGAAGTGTCACCTACGTGCGGTGGAGGTGCACCGTGGCCCCGGGGGAGTCACAAGGATACTGGGAGCCATCACACCCATATGCTTTATCACCACCAGTTGGAGTGGCAGGCTGCCACAGAATGGACCATGTCTGCACCTGCTGGCCATTCCATGGTAGAGGGTGCTGCTGTGCATAGCGGGCGTGGCATCCCTCAGAAGAGGAGGGGCCACAGCAGCACCTGTTGCTCCACCACCACCAGCAGGTCAGCCTGTCGAAGGAGTGGAAACCAGAGAAGTGCGTGTAACACTGTCTGACTTGGCAGTTCTCTGGAGTGCTGTTGAGGAGAACAGAGAGAGGATGAGTGCTGTGGAGCAACGGCTGGATGACATAGAGGGACATCAGCTTCAAATTATGTCCTTGCTGGAACTGCTGCTGGATCACCATGGGATCCCACATTAGTTTTGTTTCCTCACACCATGTTCCCCCCCACCTTCCTTGCTGTGCCATAAAATGTATAACTCCACCATTCCTGACCCTTGTATGTAATTATGTCCTTTTTTTGTTGTCTTCAGTATGCGTTACACTTTGTATTCTGGGGCCCTTTCCTTCTGTTAAGTGTCTGTGTGTTTTGTGTGTGTGTGCTGTTTTGGTGCCTCATTTTTCTGCATCCACAAAAGGCATCTGTCTTGTGTCCAGAAAATTGACAAGTGGTAACACAGTGAAATGAGACTGTTTCAGCACATACAAAGTGCCCCAGAATTTATGGTGCACTCAGTCATGCGCACAACAGTGGCACAGAGTCCCCATATTTTTTCTGCAGGCCCAGAATGCATCCTCCTTTTGTGCAGAAAAGTGAAAAGTGATCATCTCAACTGAATTGAAAGGTGCCCTTTGGATGTACAGTAATAGTAGCCTTGGTGAATATATATATACTGTATAGATATATGGTTGTGTATTTTGTAGGTGATGATGAGGGGGTTGAACTTTACATGGACATGTATTCATGCTATTGTTCTGCATCACACACAGGTGACTCCATCTCTGAACTGTTGCTGTGCACCATCCAGTGCTCAATGAGAACTGTTTGCACTTAAATGGAAATGGATAACTCTCAAGCACATGAAGGTAAGTATAGCTTTTTTTTGGGGGGGGGATCATAGTTTCAGTTTTGTCTGTAATGGCTTCTTATTTTTTTATTTCTTCACAGATTTCACCAGCATCCTTCTGGAGTCCGGTTCTTAATGATGGTCATGGTCATGGAATGAAACGACTTCTGTGTGTTGCATGTGTGCCCAAGCTCGGGTCGGGGAGGGGTGTGCCTGATCATGTTGATGCACTTCTTTGGATAAGGCCACTTTGACAGAACAACAAAGTATCGCGAACTTTCCTAAAAAAAGAAATGAATGACTTCTTAAAAGTTACAACTTCATTGTTATGTGTCCCTCCCTGGTTCTCAAATCTCAATCCCTATTGTCAACTAAGTTACATTTCAGAGACACATCTTGTCAAGTACTAAGACAACCTGTTGTTTGCAATATTTGCAGCAGTCTTTACAAAGCAATGAAATGGATGAAATAAAATCTTCATACTTACCAGAATGAATTTCACATGGACATTACATCGCTTCCTCTCTGTCTGCATGGTATAACTACAACATCTTTCCCAACGAGTAATATTAGCAATGGAGCCTGTTTTTGTTCTCCTGTAAAAGAAACAAAATAAGTGTACTGTATGTGTTTTGCCACTGCGGCTCTGAAAAGTTACAGAAAACAAAACAGACAACTTAAGGAAGTGAGGCAGCATAACAAACATGAGTGCACATACTCACTTTATGGTTTAAATATTAAGAAGATGGTGGGGGTGATGCACTGGTAGACTGGTGGCCCATGGTGGGCAGACAGACTCATGGTGGCAGCAGACTTGGATAACATCAGTCCCGGTGGTGGTGGTGGTCCATGGGGGACAGACAGACTCATGGTGGCAGCAGACTTGGATAACATCAGTCCCGGTGGTGGTGGTCCGGAGTGGGCAGACAGACTCATGGTGGCAGCAGACTTGGATAACATCAGTCCTGGTGGTGGTGGTGGTGGTCCATGGGGGGCAGACAGACTCATGGTGGCAGCAGACTTGGATAACATCAGTCCCAGTGGTGGTGGTCCTAGGTGGGCAGACAGACTCATGGTGGCAGCAGACTTGGATAACATCAGTCCCGGTGGTGGTGGTGGTCCATGGGGGGCAGACAGACTCATGGTGGCAGCAGACTTGGATAACATCAGTCCCAGTAGTGGTGGTCTGGGGTGGGGGGGCACACCGCATTTTAAATACTGCAGTTAAAACCTGCCAACATTAACCACATCATCATCCTCATAAAGGAAACTGCACTCACAGTCAGCGATGTCTGAAGTCTGCCACTGGGAAATTCTTTCTCCATTGTGTCATCATCTACGTCAGTGGTGGACCGTTTCAGGCAGCCACTGCCAGTGCCACCAGGATGCTCCATTTCCACATCAGCAAGACCACCATGACTAGGCCGGGGTACAAATACCGAGGCTGCAGTCTGTGCCGGTATGTGCTTCTCATTCATTTTAATGAATGTTAGCAAACTAACATTTGCAGGAGACAGGTTTGTCCGACGATCCCTGACTATTGCACCTGCTGAGCTGAATATCCTCTCAGCACTTACACTGAACAGTGGGCATGTGAGGTACTTCAGTGCCACTGCAGTCAGCTCTGGCCATTTACTGACCTTTCCACTCCAGTACAAAAGAGTATCTTCACTTATTGTCAGATGCCTGTTTTCAGACAAATGTGACTCAACCATACTCTGTGCCGCACTAAGTCCGATTGTTGATGCATCAGCCTGTTCCCCAGAATCATTGATGTCACAAATACCACTTGGGACAAAGCCTCCCAAAGCAGGTTGATGCCACCCACTTTGGATGACAGACCACGAGGAACTACAGTCCCCTTACCCTTGCATGATATGCTTGCTGGTCCTCCAGCTACACCGTCAGCTGGATTATGCTGCTGAGGTTTGCTGACTTTGGCACGTGACTTCTGTGCCCCATGAACCAAGTGCACCAGTTGACCTCTGATATTTTTTACCTGTTCAGGCCTTCCCTCCAGCACTGATGCAATTCCATGTTTGTATCGTGGGTCCAGCATTGTTGCTATGGCAAAGTGTCTACGCTGAATGCTCACAATGTGATGATTCTGGTCGAATACTGTCAGCATGTGTTGCAGCAACATACTGCTACCACCGTCCCTGGCAACATCAAGGCTATGCTGTACATTCACCAATGTCTGCCTCAGCACCCGCAGCAGTGGAATTGATTGGCTAATGGAGGCAGACTTGCCACTCACTGCCTGTGTGGCATGTTCAAAAGGCCACAAAATTGTTATTACAGAGTCCATGAGGTGCCACTGTTCAGTCATCATAGACATTGAGGCCCCAGAACTGTCATGGCTAGTGTGCATAACAAGATATTCTGTGATGGCTTTGTATTGTTCATATAACCTCTCTGCCATGTATAACATGGAGTTCCATTGGGTGACAGCTTCCAGCTTCAAGCAGTGCTGAGGCAGGCTGTTTTGTATCTGCAACTGCCGCAGTTGGTCACGGGCCTTTCCAGATCTTCAAAAGTGAGAGCAGATACGTCGTGCAATGGTCAGCATTTCCTTTATGTCAGGGTGCTGCAGAAACTCCTGAACCACAAGATTTAAATAGTGGGCCATGCATGGAACATGAAAAAAAACACCATTCGTGATGCATTTCACCACATTTGACCCATTGTCACTAGCTATGAACCCATCTCTCAGGGACAGAGGGTTTAGCCATCTGTCAATTTTAGTCAGTACCATGTCCAACATGTTCTCACCAGTGTGTGAACAGGTCACATTGCACATAGCAATTGTTGCATGCTGGCGAATTCCAGGAAGATTGCTACCATGACAATCCATCTTCTTGCACTGATTATTCACACTACCAGCATCACAAACAACCCCTGGCACCTGCATCCAGTGTGCAGTTATACACAGATATGAACTCCCCACTGTTTTGCCACTTGTCTACATATCCATACTTAAATGGATGAATGGAGAGGAGCAACATTGAAGGGCATGTCTTACTGAGTCTGAGACAGTGCGGAACAACTCAGGAACAGCACGGGTAGAAAAGTATGTCCTGGATGGGACTTTCCATTTTGGACAGGCACGGGCAGCAAACCACCGGAACCCAGCATTCTCCACAAAGGAGAAGGGCAAAAGATTGATTGCCAGCATTTCCGCTACAGCAGCATTAAGTTCACGTGACACTGTATGATTGGGGGGTACTTCAGTTTATGCACAAAAACACTCTGTAATGTGGGCAGACTTAAACGTTTTACAGGGTGTGTGTTGTTGGTTACAAATGGTTGTGCTTTGTGATGAATGGCATTGTCAGGGGGTGGAGTGTGGATATTTGATGAAGACGGTTGCACAGGTGATGATGACAAACCCAGAAATGATGTTATTTTTCCGGATTTGCCAACTGGGGTTGATGTACCACTTGAACTAGACATACTGCATTCACCTCCACCACCACCACCACCACAAAAACTGCTACTCTCACCAGCCCTGGATAACATTTTAAAGTCGTTATGGACCTCCACCTCATCATGCCTGTAGTAATCATCTGCTCTTATTACGGCACTACTACACACGTTTAATTTCCTACTGGGCTTAACAGTCATGGAAGGGGATAACATGCTGGCTATGGTTGCCGCCGGTGATACGGGTGAATGCCCATGTCTGGTATTAGCTGCCAGCTTGTGCTGGGTCCACAGAGCCAAGTGTCTATTCTTAAGATGTGTATGCTGTCCTTCTGTCCCAAGATGGCTCCACTTTTTACCTCGACTCACACACACATGGCAAACCTGGCAGATTGTAACTGAATCATCATTTGCATCTTGAACAACAAAATCCCAAACAAGGGACTGTGATGTTCTGCTTTTAACATGTCCATGATGATGTGGCTTATTTAAGTCTGTTATTTTAAGCACTGAAGTGGGGGCGGCACGTGATGTTTCTGGCACTGCACACCTGGACTGCAACTGACCACCATGACTACCTATCATATTGAGTACTGGGTCATCATCATCATCATCCACTAAAACCAGTAAATCACAAGTTTTTACAGGGGGGGGATTCCTGCAAACAGATTCAGAAATTTCATACACGTCCACTTTTAATTTTTTTTCTCCGGTTCCCAACTGGGGTCAATTAAATCATCATCATATTCATCAACGTCACTGTCACACACATCCACATCTTCTGCTTGGATGCTAACATGTGGACTGCATGTTGCAACAACAGCAACATCATCATCATCAGCATCATCACATTCTTCATCAGCATCTACACCACCATCACCTGATATTTTTTCACCACACTGTGAATCACTGTTGCATGGAAAATGAGTGACGTTAAGTGCCACGGTGGATGGAATATCACATTGTATGCTATCGTTGACATGACCATCTGAATTAGGTTCAGTTAATGGGATGTTACTGGGAAGTATGACATCATCTACGCTGTCAATCACTTGCACTGCTTCTCACTCAATATGTTTGGATGTGGTACACTGTTCGGAATTAGAACTTGATGCAACAATGCTAATACTACCTCCACCACCACTAACACCAGTAACACTAACACCACCAGCTGGGAAATCATCATCTCCTCCAACTTTCAGTGAAGCTACTGACTGAGCTGTAAAAAACATTGTAGGAGAAATACCTTTCCTCACATCAGCAATGCACTTCTCCATCCGCGTACTACTACCACGCACACAGACCCTCTTACTGCCAACATTGCCATGGCCAGAAACAGCTTTACTTGCATGTCTCTCTGCTGGCATTTTGGGGGATCAACCACAAATATTATTACCAAATTCAGATTTTGATATGTTCACTTTCTGACTGGAGGGTCGCTACTCACTACTATAGCTAGCTGGATGTGAAGCAAAATAAACAACTGTGGCTTCAGCAACAGATAAGGGACTACTGTGTTGTGACACTGTCATGGAATTAAAACAACTTCTGTAACCAGTGGTGCTGATGGGGTCACAAAAACAATCCAGTCTGGTAAAAAAATACCTTTTCAACGTGTGGGGGGGGGCACTGAATACAGACAGTGCTGATTTTTATGGCACTACAAGCAGCAACACTAAGAACAGAGAACATGATCGTAATACAAAATCAGTCAGTTGCAATGGATATCAGGCTCACACTGTTGCGCTTATTTTCACTTACACTGGTCTGTGTCACAAATTTTAAAAGGTGTATTATATTTGATGCATGCAACTCTGCACACACAACAAAGAACACTTTGTGTACAATGCTGAATGAGGAATGCAATGCAAATGCAAAAGTTCAGTGTACTCAGTGCCACGTAATGTAAATTTGTAATTTAAACAACTTGACCTTATGAAATGCTGCACCACATTCACACAACAAGCAGCAAGAAAATTTGAACTATCACTGACAATTTTACTATGTGTGCAGTAACACAGTCAGTTATATAACAAAAATATTACCAAAATACAAAGAAATCACTAGTTCTCCAACTTAAATCTACCTACACACAGATACGCCCCTCCACCACACAGCACACTTCACTGTCTTTCACCACACACACTCAATGTTGTAAATTTACATTCAAAATCCACACACAAACAAAAACACTCTATGATGTGAGCACAGGAGGGTTTCCTACAATCGATTAACTACAGTTGGATCCCCCAAAAAAAGCAAAAATGAACAGCTTTTAAAAGATTCCTACAGACAGCTATCAGAGTACACTGTGTCCTACTCCTTCCTACTCATACTACCTTGAACTGAGGCTGTGCAAATCAATATAGAACCCATGTGACCTGACCTCCCATGAATCACTACAAAATTCTCCTTCGGAGCTCAAAAACAAGGTGAAGTGAGGCGCAGTGAACTGCCACCAATGTACTTCGCCTTAAAAATTGAAAGAGAAGTGACCAGTGGAGGCGGAGTAATGTGAAGTAGCTGTTTTCAATGCACTTCGCATTCCTCATTATAATGTGAAGTACTCCACTTCGCATTGCAGAGCACTCTTCGAATCTGCCTTTGCTCAGCGAATCACTTCGCAGAGCGGATTGAGCCCATTTTGCCCACCACTACCCACCATCTGGTACCAAGCCCAAGAGAAACTCACTGGCAGTAGCTCAGTATGGCAACCAACATAGACCCACCCCCTCACCACCTCTGCTAGCCACCATCTAAGTGAATGGGAATGTGGTCATAGTACAATTATAAGAGCTTGCACCCATTCATTCAAACGGTTTGCTGACTGAGCTGATAAGGTGAAGGTCTGTGCTGGCTGCAGTCCTGAGCTGCATATGTTCAGTTTCTTTTGGGTTGGGTGCCAGTTAGAGGCTGTAGGGTTATGGGGGCAGTTGTTTCTTTTTGGGGCTGAGCTGGGGGAGGAAGAGAGGTGCTGTTTGCTGAGTGGGTGTGCTGGGGGTTACATTTTATTCAAGTTAATCTTTCTTTGGGAAGAGACAGAGGGTGTCATGTATGGCACTGCTGAGTGGGTCAGAGGAAGGGGATAGACAAGTATTACTCAAATGAATGTTCTTCTGGGTCTCAGTGGGGTTGAAGGGTGTGTTTGTGGGTTCTACAGAGTGTGGGAGGAACACTTTTGTACCTATTAGGAGACAATGCCTGGAAACATAAGTTAAACAAATAACTCATAGGATTTATTTTCCCTCAGAATCTTCAAATAGTCTCACTGTTTAGAGATTATTTCTTCTCTGTTCTCCGGATCTGTCAGAAATACTTTGGAGCCTCATCAGGGCCACAGTGCTCTCTCAAAGTAAATAGTACATGTTCATACTTCTGCAGTTTCAGATAATTAGCAATAGTCAAATAAAGAGGGTTCCCTCGGCTTGCCGGCCCTCCCTCTGTTTCTGAACTTAAGTATCCCAAATAGTGTGCAAGTTTAGCAAGAGTGGAACCACCGTCTGACCTATCAGCTCACTACAGTGTTTACTTTGAGATATAACTGTGGCCCTGATGAAATTACATAGGATCCAGGAAATATTGTCACCTATTCCCATTTATCAATTAATAATAGAAGTTTTTGGAAGAAGGAGTGAACCTTCAAGTCTTCTTGTGAATTATTGTTGTTGCTGCCATTTATATGGCATTGCTCCACCTGACACGAACTCCTTTCTATGCCCCCCAAAAGAAGGGGTGGATAACTTGGCACACCCTTGCATTCATTCCCTCTGTCGCTCATCTTGGAATCTCTCTATCTCAAAGACCAAGTTCATGGCCAACTCCACCGTCCATTTCCAGTATAACTTATTTGACAGGGATTTGGTTGCTTTCAGAATCTTAACTTTATTTTACAGCACTGATCATCAGTAATGTACCTCCATCTGTGGCATCTTACTCTTGTATTCAGCTTGGACTGACACCATTTGCTGCTTTTTTTGTGTGTGATGTTTAGTGGTTAATTCTGCACAATGGCTGGAAGTATATTTTCTTTCTTTCAGACAACCTGTTCCTTTCTTCTTTTGGCCCTACATGTTAATTGTCCTCTCAGAGAAATTAGGGGGTATACCCGTGTCTGAAGTCTCTGAAATTAAATACAGTAGCAGAGTATCTACCCTCCATGTCCTAGCCTGAGCTGAACTTCACTTGATATCCCCTTATTAAATGATAAGCTATCAACCAAGACAATGATAACTAGCAGCATAATTGGATGGTTTAATAAACCCACAGTTAAATAATTAGCAATCAATACAGGCTTGGTCGAGGTTTACTCATATACCCATTAAGGCAATATGGAAATGTATTTAGTTAAAACAGAGTTAAGTGAACTGAGAATCTATTAAGTCACAGATAAGTCAATTTGACTGCAATCTTATAACTTTAAACATGAAGATGAAGTAGTCTTTATTATTTAAAAACATTTATTTTGCACTGCCCCAAAGGAAATGCCTTCAATACATGAAAATTAATTGCAAAAGGAAACAAGTGGCATTTGCAATTAAATTTGCTTCATTTACAAGAGATTGCTGTTTGGCAAAACAGCCAAATTACCTCTATCTGCATGAAACTGGAATTAATTTGCTTGATGGCAGATGTCCTGGAACCCTAAAGGGAGGCTTCTTATTTTAAATATCAGACAGGGCTACACCTGGCAGGTAGCTGCATCAAAACAATGCACTCTGAAGGTGATGCTCATGTAAAAGGCATCCAATTACAAACAAATGCTATTAAACAACACAGCTCCTGCCCCAGTACATGTTATTCTAATCAGTGGGATAACTTCCCCACATGGATTAATTTGCACATTTACTGCAATCCCAAAGTTTATCCACCTTGGGGTGTTCCATTTCACAGTATAGGTATAACTTCACAGATGGTGGATTTGGCAACTTTGATGGCAAAGTGGGGTCCACAGGTGATGGTTGCTATATACCATGGGATTGGATGTCACATGGTACTGACATTAACTGTATGCTATGCACAGGTTGTGTTCAATGCAGCCATATGAAGAGAGAGTTAGAGACAAGCCTGTACCTCCTTGTCTGAGCAAAAAAAACCTTTAGAAGTAATCTGCATGCAGAGTATTTTGAACCAAATTGCTCACAAAAAATGGTCTAGGGTGCCTTGTGCAGCTAGATTAGTGTTGTTTGTTTCTAGTTTTGCTGCTTCATTTAATTTAAAGTAATTGTTTTGTTTTGTCTCATGATGAACTGCTGCGTGGGGCTGGGGAGGTGCTTCAGTTAGCAAGGCAGCCCATAATCAATATTTGATCTTCTTTTGCTGTGAGCACTACTCTGATTTGTCTTCCTCTATCTTTCTGGTTAATTATTTTTGTCTGTGGTCTGTGATTTCTCATTTTATTTCTGTAGTACAGTTTTGTGTAATAAAGTGAATTGTTGTGTCAGTCTGTTTCTATATACTGGTTGTAGTTATTTTGTTTAGTTCTTAAAGTGGCTGTGTTACTTATAAAAAATTGTTTTGAATTACCTCTGATGTGTGTCTTGTTAATTCCCTTTGTGTTAAAAAGAAAAGAAAAGGAAAAAAACATTTTTTTTTCTGTAGCTACTCTTAGCACAGTAAACTGCTCTGTTCAGATTCAGATCACACTGTGTATCCCTCTGGTGAGGTGTGGTCTGCTGTTGGTATTTAGTTTGACTGCAAGATTTATGTACTTCTTTTTTGCAATATGACTGGGAAGAGATGCTCAGGTAAAGGTAAAATGCTGGTGAAGTGGCCAAGAAGTGCATAGGTTCTAGGGTATTGCAACTAAAATACTACATCTGCATCAGCTTTATCCATGAGCTCCGATGCCGGTAGTAGTGGTAGCAAAGGAGTAGTTAGCAGAAGTGAAGATAGCATTAGTGTTCCCAAATGTTTCCCTGACACATCTATGGCATGCATACTGGTGGGCGCTGGACGAGGCAACAACAAAAGCCTTCCAAGAGCTAGCAAAATGTCTGGCTTAGGCACAGTTATCAAAGAAGAGGTTGTTGGTGTCCCCTTGACTTTTGGTGGTGGTGAACTGAACCAGATCTTGATGATAGGTTCCCATTCCCAAACTAAAGTGTTGCGCTTGACCATGAGTCAGAGCCTGAGGTGGGAAATCTGGCTGATACACAGTCAGAAAAGACTAAATTTAAAAATGTTTCTCTGACTAAAGATGATGAAAGGAAGAGAAAGTATGGAGAAAGTGAAGATGAGAAGGACAGAGCTCAGGAGGAGGAGTTTATCAGCCTCAATGGGGATGATGATTTTGTCCCCCTATGGGAACTGGGAAAAAAAAGTGTAAGCTTGATGCTGCTGCACATCACCATTATGTCATGGAATTACCAAAGCCCCCCCCCCCCAATTTTACAACCGTTGCTCCTGTTACTAGTGTTGAGCCCATTACACCATGAGTCACTCACTGTCAAAGTGTATAAATCACCCAAAAAAACATCCATTGCCACCCCTTCCCTGTCCCACGTCCATCACCACATAAAATTACGGGGTAAAAAACCTTAGTTCAGGATTTTTACATACTGGGCCCAGCTGACAAAACAGTTGCTATGTGCAAGCTGTGTCAAGTGCCAGTTAGTCAGAGGAAAAAGGGGAGCCACCTAGGCACTGGAGGACAACTCACACACCTCAAGTCCAGGCACCTGTTACACTGGACTGAGCAGCAAAGAGAAGCTGGTGCAGAGGGGTCCTGTCACTTGTCATCTGAATTTGCCATGCATCCCAAAGTGGCTGGGAAACAGTTCCAGTGGAGGCAGGGTTGACTCTGGAGGACTATGGAGATGAGAAGCAGTTAGTGGGACTGCCTAGTAGTGGTCATAGTAGCAGTGGTGGGTTGAATACTAGCACCAAGAGGCATCAATACACTGTACATCAACCCCAGTTGAGAAAACATCCAAAATCACTGCTTTCATTCAAGCAGCATCTGTGAATCCAGGGGAAGATTCAGGATTTTAAGAAGGGTCCTGTGGTAGGACAAAAGGGGTGGAGCCAAATATAAGGGTGTGGCCAAAGGGGCATGGCTATTGGATGAAATAATGCTTATGGATTCATTACTGTGCACCCAATGCAATGGCTGTGATGGGCCAAAAGGAAGTTAATTTCAGGTATTTTATACATATTAAAACACTAATGCTGCTTAGTGTAACATCAAATGAATGATTCTTCTGTAATACACAACTTTTTTTTGTACTTAATGAAAATGAAGTTACAGCAACATTCACATGGACCCTTCATTTATTCTGCACTATAATTTTATTTGGTTTCATAATACACCTTCATGCAACCACAGATTTTATGCGGCTAATGCCGCATGAGGTTTATCATGCATAAACATGACAGAGTATCCCAAATATAATTTAGCAGTCACTGGGATTATCTGCAATTGAATTACCTTGGCACCCTAGCTTGTCTTCAGTGTACCCATGTACATAGGCCATAAATCTAGGCCTTTCTCCTGACAGAACCAAATGGTTTAGGAATTATCTGACTAGCCACTCACAAAAACTTAAAATCAACAGTGCTGTCTCAGAGACTAGGGAGATCACAGTAGAGGTCCCCCAGGGCTTCATCCTGGACCCCTTTCTATTCAGCCTGTTTGTAAACAGTCTACAAGATGCCGGTCCAACATCCAGAGTCCTGCTTTATGCAGATGATACCGTGTTGTTCTCCCATGACTCATGTCAGGAAGCGCTCACCAGTAACCCACAATATAACTTCAACTCACTCCAAGACCGGTTTAAGAAGAACTTACTAGGCTGGCCCTGTGGCGCTGAGGGTTGAGGTGCTGGATTCCACACCTTGCACCACACCAGCCACCCAGATTCGGGAACAATCCTGGACCGCTGGGGGGGTTGGCAGGGAAGGGAGAGAATTGAGCATCCAGAGGACAGCTCTCCTCTCCCTGGGGTGGGTTCGGGGGCTCCTCAGCACAGTACTGGCACTCAGTGGATACTGGGTGTATTACCTGTGCCTGGAACATAAGGGAAGGCACGCGGCGGATGCTTGCAGCTTCTCCATGCAGGCGTCACTGCACTTCCAGCACCTGGGGGTACTTATATAAAATCTTCTCATGGCAGCAGCATGAAAACCACTGATAAGATGACCTGATCTAGTGGGCCAAACAAAGCCCAATAATTGAGGACAAGGGCTTAGGGTGATGCGGTCTCCTCTCTCGGTTCCCCTCGCTGGGGAAGGCCCCACCATGGGGGGCAAGCCACGGTCCTCCTCACTCTGGTAGTCATGGCAGAGGCTGGCTCCACCTATGGGATCAGTTGAGCATCAGTGTATGTGGCCTGAATGGGGTAAGTATACCCCGAGCTGCAGTACAGTGCATAAATAAAGTAAAAAAAAAGAACTTACTAGTGCTCAATTGTAAGAAAACTAAGACAATGCTTTTTGCTGGACTCAAATAGAGGGAAGGAGTGTTTCCCCTCACAATAATGAAAAGCTCTAGTGCTGCTTTGGAGCAAGTGGACTCATTTTGATACCTCAGGATCACGATTGATGAGGCCGTATCCATCACTGAGCACATCGATAATATCACCTCTGTTGCCAGCAGAAGGCTTAGGGCACTCTACAGGCATAGGTTTTGCCTTACACCAGAGGCTAGGCAGATAGCGGTCAGCAGCTCAGTCCTCCCAGTTATCAACTGTGGTAATATGGTGTATGGGGTAGCCTCTGAAACCACCCTTCACCGAGTCCGCTTAACTATCAATAAGGCATGTAGATTCACACTTGCTGCCGACTGTCTCACTCACACCTGCAACCTGTACTCTGGGAGCAATTGGTTACCACTCTCCAACAGAATCAAACTCCAGACCTGTCTACTAGGGAAAAAGGCTCTGTTAGGACTTGCACCTCCCTCAATACAGGCCTTATTTTGCCCTGTCCCCTCCCAGCATGTCGCTAGAAAGGTGACAAAGCACACCATGAAAGTGCTTTTCTGGAAAACAGGCCTAGCCAGGTGTACCTTTTCAGTTAGGGCACCAAATGGCTAAATGAACTACTCAACACCATAGCACGCTTCACACGCCTAGGTCAGTTTAAAACTGTTCTCATAAATACCCTTGCCCCCCCAAGAACACTGCAACTTCCCAACTAGGCTGACTACCTGATTCCCCAACACTGTCACACACTGTCCCACTACTTACCTAATAACTATGCCTCAGAGCAAAGTGAAAGTGAAAGTCTCCTCTCTCCTTCCGCTACCTCACCTGCCTTATCCCTTCCCCTGCCTCATCTCCCTACCCCCTGCCTGTGGCACTCCTTCCCTACCTCTCTCTCTCAAACCTGACCCACCTCCTACCTCTTCTATACACTTTGGACAGAGTACAGGAATATTTTAGGTCTGGATATAACCAGCACTTGAATCTATTTTCCTCAATGTATTGACAATGGTATTTGCTGCAATCTGCTCCCACCCTGCTTCCCACTTGTAACTGCTGTAATTATTTGTCTTTCCATGTTTGTTGTTTTTATGACAAGGGACCTTTGTAAATAAGCTTGCAGCTTAAAGGTATCATTTCTGACAATCAAAAATAAATAAATAAATAAATAAAACATACAGTATATACACAATACCAGCACAAACCCCAAAGCATATTAGCCAATCTCTTTGCTTATACGCAATATATTTTTAAAACATTTCAATTGTGAAAAGATTTAAAGACATAAGGAATCATCAAATACATGTAAACCATGCCACTACTTTTCATAATGACATTTTTCTTGTCTATCACTTCCTTGCACAACCACAACACAATCAACTAAAAATCACAAAATCAGTTTAATTCTGCATGGCTATAAGTCATACTGTGGTTTATACTGTGGTGTTGGAACGGCAGAAGGCATTATGCCCATATAGGCAGTCCCCACTTCTCAGTGGTTTGGGTTATTAGTTCCGACATCAGTTACATAAGCATCGAGTTTTCTTTTGAACCTGCTAAAAGTTGGTTGATATATTATATCCTGGGGCAGCTTGTTCCAGAGTCTAATTGCTCTTAGAAAGAATGCATTATTCCTGATGTTGGTTCTAGATACACAACCCTGTATCTGTTTGTTATGCAATCTTAGGTTGTAGTTGCTGTCTTTGTATTTTATTTCAAAATCGAAAATGAGTTCTGTATCTTGCAAAATTTAAAATAAGGTCAAAATGTCTCCTCTTTGCCGCCTTAGTTTAAGGGGCCATAGTCTTAGTCTTTCTAATCTTTGGTCATATGAAATGTGTTTGAAATTAAAAATCTATTTGTAATATCTCCACTGGGCTTTTCCTAGGATGTTTGTATCTTGTATCAAGCCGGGGTCTCATATTTGTGAATAGCAATCAAAGTGTGTTCATAAATATGCTGTATAGAGAGGCATCAATACTGCCTGTGACTTGTTAGAACATTTTTTTATTTTATTTTATTTTATTGAAATCTAGGTTTACAAATACCTTTGAGCAGGAACTGCTCATTTACAAAGGTTCCACGTCAAAGGAATGTGGGGTATACATACATACAAAGGTCGACATAATAATACATAGTTACACAGTAAAAAGAAGTAAGAGACTGAGACTTAGGAAATTCCAGTAATTCAAAATGTGCAAATGTTAGATAACATGACATACCAGCCAAGGGCAATCTTAGAAATAAGCACCGCAGGTGAGAGGGATTGGGGTATGCAGGCAGGAAGGCCATTGTCGGAGGGTAGAGGGTGAAGGTAAGAGCTCTAAAGGGGAGGGAGAGGAGGGATAAAAGTCAGGAAATGCCTGGGGGAGGAAAGGAGAGGGGGAAGGGTAGGCAGGTAGAAGGGGCAAGGCAGGGAGGTAGCTGTCAAGACTAAAGTGGAGGGCAGTGGCGTGGGCCCCTGATTAGGTGAGGCAGTCACAATGACTAGTTGAAATCAGATGAAGTCAGAGTTGTCTCTAAAAGGGCCAGGCAGCAGCAGTAGAGTTTCTTTGGGAGTATTGTACCACTGGTGCTCTGTGGGCAAAGGCCCTCCTGACCCATGGTAGTCCGGCATCTGGGGACAAGGAAGGTTAGTTGTTGTGAACCTCTAGTTCGCTGGGTGCTGTGGTGGTCAATGAGGAGCTTTTCAATGCCCAGGGGCATGACCACGAGGAGGACTTTTTTGGCTAAGAGGCAGGTTTGATACTGTATCCGGCTGATGAGAGGAAGCCATCCTGCCCAAGTGTACAGGTCACAAGTGTGTGCAAGTCAGTCAGCCCCAGTTAGCAGCCTGCATGCTTTGTTGAGTGCAACTGTAATTCTGTGGAGGGCAGAGGCGGAGGCAGAGCCATAAATCGTTAGCCCGTAATCGATGATGGAGGTGACAGAGCTGTTGACAGCCAACTGGAGAGTGTCAGGAGTCATGCAGTGTTTCTGCCTGTAAAGCAGGCCTATACAGATGTTGGTGGCTTTGGCAACAGCATCTATGTGCCGATGGTAGGAGAGTGAGCTGTCCAATGTGACACCTAGGTATTTAAAATTAGGTACATGTTCAAGTAAGGTCCCTGTTTGGTTTAGGATGGTGAGGTCATGGGATTTGCACTTGCTCCTGGCATTGTAGATGGTCACAACCTTTGTTTTGCTGTAGTTCATGACCAGTTTGTGTGACTTGAACCATTCTTCGATGCTCATGAATTCAAGCAGTAACTGTTTCTCGAGGAGCTCTGCGTTTTGGTGGTTGGTGAACATGACTGCGTCATCAGTGTAGAGCAGTTATTTCTAGTGGCAGACACTGGGAAGGTCATTGAAAATTATCTCTGTATACAGCTTGTTAGATGATTTACTTTTCTGGCAACACTGACTACTATTTTTCATGTTGCTTGAGAATATTACCCCTAGATCTCTAACTTCATCTACAATTTTTAGTTTTTTGTTATGGATCTTATGCTGTTGTTTAGGGTTATTCTTCCTGCAGTACATGACCACACATTTCTCATAACTGATTTTCATATTATTCTCATCTTCCCACTAAACAATTTCTTTTAAATCATTTATCATATTTAGACGTCTTAACATATCATCGATCTTGCCTCCCAATTTAAGACCATCAGCAAATATAAGTATGTTATGATTCTTTATTTGTAGGTCATGTATGAAAAGGTTAAACAAGAGTGGTCCCAGGACAGATCCCTTGGGGACACCACTCATCGCCGTCCCTTCAGGTGATAGGTATCTGTTAATATGGACTGTCTGAGTTCTATCAGAGAGCCGTGCTGCAATCCATAAGATAATGTCATTGTCCACACCTAATTTTTGTAGCTTAGCTAATATTCCTTTATGTGGCAGGGTGTCAAAAGTTTTCTGGCAGTCGAACAGTAGCACATCCACTGGTTTGTTCTGATCCAAGTTTTTTGTGACCATATTATAGAAACTTGAAAAGATTGTGTTGCAGCTTCTTTTTTCAATAAAGCATTGTTGTGCCTTATCCAATAACCCTGTATCTTTTCAATTTTTGGTTAGTTCATCTTTTATAATTCCCTTGATTATTTTACTATTGATTGAGGTTGAGCTAATCGGACTACAGTTGGATGACTTATTTTTATTACCTTTTTTGTAAATAGGGACCACAATGGTCCTTCTCCAGTCTCTTGGAACTCGTGCTTCAATAAGAGTTTTATTACCTGTTATTGATATTGGTGTTGCCAGCATGTCAGCTAGTTCCCATTATAGATATGGATGTAATCCACCTGGTTCTTGTAATTTGTTACTATCTAGTTTGTAGAGTTTGTTTCTGATGATTTCTGGTTTACAAAGACTGATTGTCATGTCATATCTTTCCCCTGAGTCACTTTGGAATAGTGGAGCATGGGAACTCTGAGTGTAAGTTGAACAAAAGTATTCACTGAATATGGAAACCATTGCTTCAGGTTTACTATAGGTTGTGTTGTTCTAAATTAATGGACCAATTATCCTGACTGTTCCTCTTTTAGTGTCTATATAAGAATAAAAGCCCTTTAAGTTGTCTTTGGAATGGGCTAACATGAATTTGGTATCCCTCCATGCTTTGTTTATTGTTGCTTTCAGCTGTCTCAGTATTGATTTATATTTTTTTATGTTTATAGTAGTCTGTGTTTTTTTTTCATGGCTTCAAATAACCTTTTTTCATTGTTTAGTAGTCTTTGTATTTTGTGATTAAACCATATTGGTTTCTTTCCCCTGCTGTTTTAAGCTTTGTTTCTTTGATATCAATTTCTCTTCTAGCTCTTTTAACAAGTCCACAAATGGTGTCCAGGCTTCTTCGGAATTGAGGTGTAATATTTTATTTAGAAAATCTATTTCCTGAAGATGTTGTTTGGATTTCCAGTCTGCTTTGTTATAATTAATGAAAAATGAGTTGCCCTTAGTGTTTTCTATGTTTTCTATTTTCCAGATTGAAGTTGACTATATTATAGTCACTACTGGATTGTGGTGTGTTTATAGTAATGTTAGTTACAATGTTTGGAATGCTGGTTTGTTACAGAAGTTATCCCAATGCCTTATGAACCTATCTTTTTTTTTTTATAGCAGTTACATAGCCATTGATTAACCTGTTGAAGTTTCTGTTGTCTCCTTTCATTTGCTCATGGTGCTGGCAATATTTCAGAAAATATGATTTCACACTCTTTACTTTCGAGCTTGTCTGCTAGCTTAATGAAATCACTTTTTATATCCCCCTCCCTTTTTTTCCTATGTCATTCACACCTGCATGTATCACCGCTAGAGGACATTCACCTGCCCGTTGGAAAATTTTGTCTGACATTTTTGGGATGTCGCTTACTCCTGCCTCTGAGTAACTACACACCATTATATTTTCTTTGTCATACTGACAGATATAACCGTCAGTATATTTTATTATTGAATCCCCAATACTATTAGTCACCATGGGGTATTTCTTTCCACTGGCTGGTGCTCCATAGTGTGCTGTTCCTCACTGTTTATATTGTTTTCATTCAGGTCATTTAGGAGGAGGCTACAGCTGTTAGTGAGTGGAATACCTTCATTTTGTGTTTGCAAATTACTAGGGCTGTAGGTGTTTGGGCTAGTTACAGTTCTAGATGTTATGCCTTGAGTTTCCTGGGTTGGTATTTGTATTAAGGGTTAATTTGGTACTGTAAACCTCTCTCCTACCCATTTCTTCCTTTTTATTGTTTGCACCTCATACTGTTCATTGTCAGGGTTGCTAACTTCTGTTGTGAGCTTTCTTTTATTATTAGAAGTACTGGGGTCATTTATTTGGATAATCGGGGTAGTTTTATTAAGGGATAGATATGCCTTTAATTGATTTGCTAGTGCCTCCTGAGTTTTCTCTAAGGCCTCTAGCTGTTTGGAGAACAGCAAGAGTTGCTCTTTCAGTTGTGTATTGTCAATACACTTGTTACATATATAGTTATCAAGTGATTGCTCCTTAGTGTATAGGGAGTACATATAACAACTACTACATTGATATCCAATGTCACCATCGAGTGTCATAATTTTATTTGCCATTTTTGAATTGGGTTATATTGATGTTCCCCCCTTGGAACATTAGGTAATACTTACCCTACCTTGTCAGTTTCTACTATAGTGGTCAGGTCTCCTTCCTTCCCTCTGACATGCCTGACACGCTTACACACGTGTTTCCACCAGCAGTGCCACACACACCCTGCTCACAGAGAAAGACAATGCAGTGACACAGAACTGCTCACTGGGTCACGCTCAATCCCAAAAGTGCCCAGACAATTAATTTGCTTGATAGCTTGCAAGAACCCCTCATACAGGGAAATGGCAAGTATTTTCAAGCTGTTGAAATTTGAAAATACTGTAACTGGAGTCCCCACTAGAGTTTGTAGTTTGGCTATGCTAGGCATGAACTACAACTCTCTCTTCCTGTTTCCTCATTACCAGGTAACAGGACTCCAAGTGTTAAAAGCTGTGCATCTTAAAATGCCATCTCTGAATAGGAGCCAAGTGTACCCTTGCCACAAGACAGGCAGTACAGCCTCTTTCCACTGAAAGTTTAGAGTTATTGAGCACCCTGCTCAGTGAGAGGTGAGTTAAATACAACGTGGTGACACAGAACTGCTCACTGTGTCAAGCTCAATCCCAAAAGTGCCCAAACAATTAATTTGCTTGATAGCTTGCAAGAACCTCTCATACAGGGAAATGGCAGGTATTTGCAAGCTGGTAAAATTTAAAAATGCAGAACCTGGAGTCCCCAATAGAGTTTACAGTTTGGCTGTGCTAGACAAGAACTGCAACTCTCTCTTCCTGTTTCCTGGTTACTAGATAACAGGGCTACAAGCGCTAAAAGCTGTGCATTTTAAAATATCAGCTCTGAATAGGAGCTAATTGTACCCTCACCACAAGACAGGCACTACAGCCCCTTTCCACTGAAAGTTTAGAGCATAGCAAAAAATCAGTATATCAATAGTTTTCTTCATGTCTTCTGTGAATTCTCACTGAATATAAAGCAAAATAAAGCAAAGCTGAATATAAAACAAAGCAAGGCCTGTCAATACAATAAGCTTTTGACATGATAAAGTATACTAAGATAAAACAAAGAAAATTCAGTTACAAATTGAGCAAAATGCACCATACAGATGCACAACCCTAGAACACATAATTGCCTAAATTATAGAGCTGAGCTGCATCCCCTTTAACATCTCAGCTGATAACTGATATCAAGAAACCCGATTAGAAATCAGAAAAAAATAAAGCAAAAACTTTATAGGAATTGCAAGCTCTTTTAAGCAGTTACAGGCTCATGTCAAGGCTGGCTATAAATCTGAATGGACATCAGCCCCCACTGCTGTCACAGAACAAACTACTTGCTGATTAATTGTGCAAGCAGACTGTACTTTTTTTTGTCTAGTTTAACCCCTTCACACCCACATTAAATAAAGTCAATGCAAAATGAGTTTCAAAAGTCACTGCTTCTTATGTGTGAGGGGTTAAATTGCTGCAGCACTGCACATTAAAGTATTTTCTGAGGCCAGCCAGGAAGGACCCTGCTCCCACAGGATCTGCAGGATGGCTAAATCTGCCACTGTGTGAATCCACCCTCAGTCAAATGCCACCCCACAAATCATGCCAACATGCCATGTCCAACTGATTGATAGCCCAACATACAGAAAGGTCTAGTCTATACTTCATACCATGTTTTAGCATCATGCCAAATACCTACCCAGTCATCCTAATGCACATGAACTGAATGCAGCAACTATTCAAATGCTAGCAATTGAGCTACTGCCATTTTGTTTTGTGGACAACAGGAGATTTAGAAGGTTGATGGTACGTGCCTGTCCCAAATGGTAGCATCCCTTTAGAAATCACTTCTCCATCTGTGCCATTACTGAACATTATAGGATGGTGTCATGCATGGTAATCCATGCTCTGCTGCATTCAGCCTCACCATACATACATCTCAGTATGGATATCTGAACCAGTGGCCAAGCAGCTGGTAGCTCCTGCAATACAGCACACTGGGCACAGGTTCCAGGGGTAGTATTTGTCTCTGGCTGGGGGAAAATTGTACTAAGCCCAACTGCAGTGTTAACAGCACTCTTTGTATTTACCAGCATGCCATGCCAACAATGAAAAGTGTAACTAGATCACACATGGGTCAGAAGATGTTAGAATTGTTCCTGACTAAGACCAATACGTGGCTGCACCCCCATTCACTGAAAACAGGTTGCATTGCAAGTGATGATGGCTTGAATGTAGTGAAATTCATCTGTGTTAGGAGGGGGGTTCTCAGGGTGCCATGCCTGGCACACTGTCTTACTTTAATTGTGCAGGAGTTTCCAGCATATCCTGATGGCTGTGGCCCATCTCATCTGTGCCAACTTTTCCTATTCCACAAAGGCTGTTGACTATCTCAGGCAGCTGCAGATCCAGAATAAACTGCCTCAGCACTGGATGAAGCTGGAACTCACCACCAGATGGAACTCAACACCATACATGATCAAACACGTATATGAACAATACAAAGCCATCTCAGAATATCTGCAGCTTCATACAAGTTGTGACAGTGCTGGAGTATGCATGTCTCTGATAACAGGCCAATGGTAACTAATGGATGACCTGATGACCTGATTATGATTCTAAGGCCATTTGGATATGCAACACAAGCAATGAGTGGGGACACTGCCCATATCAGTCAGGCCACATTACTTCTACGGGTGATGAAGCAAACACTTTTGAATGAACAGCAGGTGCTGAAGGCAAGTGGTGATATGGGAAGCTGTGCTTTAACAGACTACAAACTCCATGTCTTTCACTGAAATACCCATATTTCCAGCATTCTGCAGTCTTCAGATTTGGGGATTGCCACCATGCTGGACCCACGATGTAAGTGGGACCTGTCATCAATACTTGAGGGAGAGCATGATCAGGTCCAAAATTTAACAGATCAGCTAATAACAGATACATGGGGTATGGATGTTAAAGTCACAGTTACATAAGGCACAACAAAAAAGTGATCAGACACTGGGGTTGCTACCACCTCACATGATAAATGAGCTGATAAAGTATGCAAGGCAACAGATAAAAATGACCTCAAATCCACTTTGGGATGTTTAGTCACAGATAAGAATTGAAGACATGGATTAAAATGAGTAGTGGGTGGCTGGTGAGGCAGCAGGATTCCAGGCAGTGCAACACATGGTGGATGCATATTTGGCAGACACCAGGCACCTTACCATCACAGAACAGCCCTTGCTGTACTGTAGTAGTAAGGCCAATGATTGGGTAGCCCTGACCTCTGTAGCAGTGGAATACCTGAGCTGTCCACTCTCGAGTGTCACTGTTAAGAGGATATTCAGTTTAGCAGGGGCCATTGTATGGGACAGACATACAGATCTGTCCCCTTCAAAATGTTGGCATGCTGACATTTATTAAAATGAATGGGGGGCACATTCCACACAACTCAATCATATCTGCATTCCTAGCTCATAAAGGTGGTGGCAGTAGTGAATGTGAACATGAAGAGACTGATGTTACTGGCATTGACAAGTTGCTTTCTACTGAAGTAGATGAAGCATGGATAGAAAAAGATTCCCCATGTGGGGACAACTGCTGCCTTGAAAACTGTGAAGGCTGCTTCCTTAAAGTGATTATGTGAGCTTTCCAGATGCCTTTTTCACATGGTATGCCATTGCCCCCCCATGCTTCAGATGCTGAAAGTGCAATTTGTTTTATAAAAATATGTGTCATAGTCATTTTTATTTATGTTGTATCAGCACTGTGTCCTCAAGTTTTTTGTGTTCGGACACACCCCTTGAATGATGTCATGCAAGGGAACTGTCAATGTTTTACATACAGCTCCAATGCATTCTGGGTAAATTATAAAGGTGAATTAAATATTAGTTACTCAGAGGTGCAGTCCCTTATTTTGGTGGTGGTGACTGCACCTAATATGTAGATGTCCGTAGCAAGGCATTGTGGGTACAATAAGATGTTTTCCAGTTCCTTTACTGTGAGGTGCAGTCTCAAATCTCTGTAGTGGTTTCAACAATAAAAGCTGTCATATGTTTATTTTCCAAAGAAGGCATTGTGCATATACAGTAGTATCTAACTGACAGGATTTCTTTACTGAGAGATGTAGGCTCCTAAGTCGGTAGTGCAAATGTCTGCAATACCAAGACTGACCAACAGAGGTCTCTGTTTCAAAACAGTGCTTATAAACTTTGTTTCCCTTGCCTGATGTCATGCATGGGGGTTGCAACACTAAGAAAAAAAGGGGCTGGTTATGCAAATGAAGCAGAGCACAGAATAAAAGCATTTATTTCATGGAAAACAGCACTTTTTGGCAGTTTGAATGGTAGCAGATTGAATCACAACTCCTACAGGTTACTACAGGTTATTAATCCCATTTTCTATGGCAAAGTTCACAAAATCACTTTAATGAGGAAGACTGGAGCATAAAAATAAATGTGTTCATTCTTTCCTCCTCATCCAGAGAATCCTTTTCCTTATGATTCTGTTTTGTTTTCCTGTCATTATAGTTTCCCCAAGTTGGGCTACTGTTCCATCAACCCACCTGATTACTTCCCTCTGCTGCCTTCTATATCATGCCTCCAGACAAATTTAGAAAATCAGTGAACACAACATCATTAAATGACAAATTTGCTAACAATAACATTGGCCACTGGCACATGAACAGAACGCATCCTCCAGACTGAGAAACCCAGACTCTTAAACCAGCATAAATGCTATTGTCAGTCACATAGACCATACATCCTCCAGTAATCAAGAAGACATAGCTTTCTCCTCCTAATCTGGTCTGCTTGTGTACTCCACATTCACCAACAACATGGGCCACTGCTGCCTCCACCACTTGCATCCAGAGTCGAGACTGAGAAGCACAGACTTGTAAGACAATGTGGAGGGGTTGTGGGATAACAGATGGACCAGACACAGAACTTCAGGTTTAACATGCAATCTCTGTGTGATGTTTATTTAAAACACAGGGGATAACCTTAAGCAATGGCATATCCCTTCTTTAAAACATCCGTTTGCAGCAACAGACTATGCATGTCCTTTCTCTGCACTTGGTCAGCACCTACTAACCCAATGATCTACTGAGCTACCTCTTTAGTGAAAATTATTTCATTCCCTATGTTGGTCTTATGTGTTTGGGTGATGGGAAGCTCAAGAAACAAACAAAGCAGAAACAAACTAAAGTCAAAGAACCTCAGTGCAGAAGTACTGATGCAAGGGTTACCCCAAAGGCATTGGCAATAAAGTCAAGTTTCAAAGAAACACAACATCACACATACCCCGATGTGCAAAGCATCATGGGATGCATATGCAAATCACCATGACATTTTAGGCTGGTTCAGCTTAAAGCAGGAATGCATGGTGCCAAAGGGCCTCTCAAACAATCTGTAATTTACAAGCATTTAAATAAAACAATGGGAGGTTTCTGATATCTCTACCCCGGTAATTTAATTTTTATAATACAGTCCCCTAGTAACTTTTTACCTTTATCAAAAGCACCAAGTGCCATGGTATTTGCAACATTTACAGGCTTCATGCACATAAGGCATATAGAGCAAGATATTTTATGACATAGTGCTATTGCATACTATAGCCAACAATGAAGAACACAACCTGTTGTTTTACATCAGCTTGAAGGTCACCACAATAACTGAACACTGGAGAGGCGGTTACGTGAAAAACACAGCCAGAGCCATGACACAAAATCAAAATAAGAAAACTGTAAGTCGAGCAACACAGTTTACCACAAAAAGGCCTTATGCTAGGTCCAGTTAAACAATACTTTAATCATAAAATTAAAAATCCATCTCAGATCAGCAGCACCCCCATGCAAAACCACATGACCAATGGTTTGTGTGGCACTAGCGCTTTTTCAAGACCTTGAAAAAGCATGAGTGCCACACAAAACGTTGGTCACATGGTTATGTATGGGGGAGCTGCTGATCTGTGACAGATTTTTATCTTTATGATTAAAGTATTTTTTAACTGGACCTAGCATGAGGTCTTTTTGTGGTAAGGCATGTAGCCTGACTTACAGTTTTCTTGTCACCACAATAACCTCCTTGTATGAGGACCTGAGAGGGGAAAAGGAAAAATTAAAGAGGACACTATAGCATAGTCTAGTAAGGGGAAGAAGCTCCCATAGGTGGCCAACCTTATGGACTAGAAATTGTAAAGGATAGATTAGGCTAAGATATAGAAGAACTGTTGCAACAGATTTAAGAAAAGGTCAATCCTCAAGAGTGGCAGGATCTCCCTATCACAGACAGCCTAAATTCCATTGCTGTGCAGACCTCCAGCCAGTCAGCCAGCCCTCATGCCAAGCCAAGCCTCCAGCTAGACAATCCTTCAAGGCAGCAATACTAAATGTCAAGCAAGGCACAGGTTTGTCTGCTGTGATGGTAAGTTACTTAGACTGTTGTGCACACTCCTTATCCTCACTGTTGGTGGTGAGCCTATCTTCACCCAAAAAGGTCTTCTACCTTGCTTGCAAGACTTTAAAATGTGTACTTTGTTTCCTTAATCTCCTCTCAGTGTAAGTTTGCCAGTTCACATGGATGACTGGCAAGACAGTCGCGAAGTAAGACAGCACACCAGGCATGAACTTAAGTTGCCTCTTGATGCACCATCCCTCTATGTGGTACCATCATGCCAGTACATGGCATGGCCCTCACTACTGTGATGGTAAGTATCACTGCATGATTCTTTTCTGTTTTCCAGTTTCATTTCAAGTTTTGCTATCACAGGTACACAGGACATAGTGGCAAAGTCAGGCTAACAAATTGCTTGTTTTTCATCACAGGTGGCAAGTACAATAACACTGGCAGTGAGCAACAAATATACCATGAGGTCACCACAGTGGCTAGGACATTGTAACTCATTTCTCTTTTTTCTTCACAGGTGACAGTTATAGTAAGAGTGGGAGTGAACAATGGATGTACTGTGCAGCCACCCCAGTGGCAATGGCATTCTAACTAATTTCTCATTTTTTCTTCACACGTGACAAGTTCGGTAGCACTGGGAGTGGGCAACAGATATACCATGTGGCCATCACAGTGGTCAGAACATTCCAACTAATTTCTCTTTTTTCTTCACAGGTGACAGGTATAGTAAGAGTGGGAGTGGACAATGGATATGCCATGCAACCACCACAATGCCAAGTCAGGCTAACTAATTTCTTATTTTCTTCACAGGTGACAGGTATAGTAAGGCTTGGCGTGGACAATGGCTATACCAGCCATGCGGTGACCCACACTGTGGCTAACTGAATGCAGTCTAAATAATTTTCTCTTGTATTTACAGGTCTTGTGTCCTGCTGCCTCCATCAAGAAAGATTTCTCCTCCTCTACCTCCTGTGTCTGTGGCACCTTCATGTCATTTCAAGGCATGGCCATCACCAGTGTGATGGGAAGTATCCTTTCTAAAAGTAATTTTTTCTTTTAATTGTTTATTTTTGGTTTCTCTTCCCTTGTGTAAGTACAGCACAATGGGGATTATACTAGAGTCTCAGTAATTTCAGTCTTGTATTCACAGGTCTCATTCCATTCTGTCAGAAAGTCTCCTGCTGCAACAGGAGTCACGTGATGCTGGCGTCCTGGTAGCAGCACTGGCTCAGAGCTCCAGCTCTATTCCTGCCATCACAACCTTTAAATAGATATAAACTAGCTTCCAGCCACAAAAATGTACCTCAGAAGTCAGAGCCTGTCTACAGCATTTGATTTTAATGTATACCGCATCGCTATTGGAGTTTTACCTCTCCGCGATGGATGCTGAAATGAGGCAGACCCAGCTGAAGCACACGCCTCCTCCCTCACTGGAGAAACTACCTAAGAAGCCGAAGGCCCAAGGTGGGCAAACAAGCAAGATCATCTCAGCGACTACTCAACTGATCCCTCTCATGAAGGATCATTTTTTGCAAGAGTTACTCCCCTTTTGAGAAACTCTACTGGAAATTTCATCAGAAATAAAATCGGTTCGGAGAGACATGGCAGATCTCACCCAGAGAAAGGGAGATGCAGAAGCCAGAACATAATCCATGGAGAAATGGAAAGAGAGAGTGGACCCTGAATTAGTGCAGCTTAAACAAATACAAAAATTACAGCTCAAAACAGAAGATTTAGAGGGGAGAAGCTGAAGGAATAGCATTCTGATCCTGAGTTTACCAGAGACAGAAGAAGGATCCAACATAATTGTATTTATACAAAAGCTCTACTGAAGATGGTAGGCTCCTCTCCACTCAGCGCCAATTACCACATCGAGAGGGCCCACAGAACTCTCAGGCCTCGACCACGACCCAGGGCACCCCCTCATCCAATAATTCTTAAGTTCCTGAGCTATATCAAAAAACAACATGTTATTTCAAAAGTTAAGGAATTACAGTCCATCACCTGGGAAAGTACCAAACTTAGAATAACTCAAGATCTTCCTTTTGAAGTTAGGCAAAAATGCACCGCATTCCACCCTACAGTTAGTAAGCTTATAGCAATGGGAATTCCATTCAAGATGACTTACCCGGTGAAGTTACAGGTGTCTATCTCTGGGCACTGGATCTCCTTTGACTCATTTATGCAAGCGATAACTGATCTGGCAATCAAGCTACCAGAACTTTTTAAAAATGTCTGACTACTTTATCAATGCCTGAGGTTACTAAACTTGTAGGTTACTCCTTCTTAGGCTCCAGGACTTACTAAAGTAATATTCTCTTTTTCTTTCTCATTTCTGTTAGAGCTGTTACCTGTGAAGCCTTTTGGTGTTGGTCCAGGTAGGCCACTTGGCTCCTTAACATAGCATTTTAGGGTCAGGTTAGCTGGGAGGTTGTGAGCTGCAGTGATACTAGAGATCAGGGAACCTTTTTTACAGGTTTGTGTTACCTGGAACTGATTTCTTCACCGGACTATCTCCTTGTCTAGGGCTCATACTCTTCCCCCAGAATGGACTATCAAGCATTAACAGACTTCCTCTGACTGCTAATTATCCCAGGCTGTAAATATTTACTTTTCTATTATGGGTCTTGATTACCATTTGTTGATACTGGCTAATGCTGATGTGCTTACAGAAGATGTGCCGTTTTTTTTCCTGACTTAGAATAGAGACTGTTTCAAGGGTGAAGGGGAGGGAGTGAAAATATGTCTACTCAGTTGAAGACTGGGATACAAGGCCTGAATTATCTCACTAACTCAGTGGGGTTAGGAATTAATACATGAGAACTAAGATCCTAATTGTGTAAACTAAATCAAGGGGGCTAGCATAATAAGCCTTAAAACTGTACTGGTCAATGGTATCAGAATGGTCACTATGCCTTATTCTTGGCATATTATTTTACCTCCAGTTCACTTTTAGATGTCAGGTCGGGGTGGCAGGAGGGGGGTGGAGGTTCAAGCCCTTGCAGGCTTTAAATGCTGCGCCGTGTTCCAATTAGCAGGGGTTCTAACTCCTCAGTGCATCCACAATCTTATTTGCACTGGGTCTTGTTATATATGTCAAGTCTTAGAGTTAAGCCTGTATCAGGCATCCAGGAATTTCATGCCTGTTCCTTTTTTACAGATAGGAAGACAGATGGAACACAGTCAGGAGCTGGTGGGGAACCCATGCCCCTTTTTTGGAATCAGGACTGGTAACAAGGTTCTTTGTACATAGTTATTGGGAAGGGTTGGGGGAGAGGGAGGGAGGGGTAAGGCTTTAAGTTTTTCATCAGTTCATGTACCTCATCTACGGAGAGTCTCTTGCTGTATAAATTTTCCAAAGGGTTAGAGTTGAAGGGGAGTTATATTAAGATAACGAATGCTAATTCGTATCACAGTAATGGTGAAGTTAGGGACTCATGGAATGGGGGGAAGGGGTTTGGAGTGTGTCCTAAGGTTGCTAAACATTCTCTGAATGATACTAGTAATATTTCTAATATAGTTACCAATAATGGCTAATATAACATTTAAAATAATAACATGGAATATTAGGGGAGTCAGGGACCCTGTGAAAATAATTCAAATATTAAAACACTGTGCATTGCTTAATGCAGGAATTATCTTTTTACAAGAAACACACCTGTTGGGGACAGAAGCCATGTGGTTGTGTAGACAAGGGATCTCACAAGTTTTTGCTGCAGGAGACTCCACAGCAAGTAGGGGAGTGGCAATATTGATTACTCACAATATTTCCTTTCAAGCAGTTTCTTCCATAGTAGACCCAAATGGCAGATTTATATTGGCTAAATGCACATTACTGGGTAAGGAGGTCATCATGGGTTCCTTATATGGTCCAGTAGAGGAGGACCCTGCCTTTCTTACAGGCATCACTAACATACTTGCTCCATTTCTACTAATTCCCCTGATTTTGGGGGGTGACTGGAATATCCCTCCAACCCAAGACTTAGACAAATCAATCTTGAAATCAAAGCTCCCATCACAGTCCTAAAGGGCTTTGAATGAGTACATGGATCTATTGGGACTTTGCAATCCATGATGTATTCTTAACCCTACACATAAGCTTTTATCCTATTATTCCACAGGGATCCATGACAGGAGCTTGACAAAATCTTTGTCGAATGCCCATCAGCAACACTGGCAGGTTGACCACATTCTGCAGTCAGCTGCTGGTTCACACTGTCCATCCTTGTTTTCTTATGGGGGCTTCACCCACGAATCCCCCCATTAGAGTTTACCGCCCCCCACTTAAGATTAGCAACAGTCAGAGCTGATTGGGGATGGACCCTACAGAACACTGTTGGTTCCAGCGGGTTTCCCACAGTGGCATGGCCAGAAGTCACTGTGGGGGACCTCGCTAGTGAAATGTCACTGTGGGGAAGGGGGTAACTGATTCCACAGTACATCAAACCTGGTCTAGATTAGATTATATTTTACTGAGTCTCCCACTCCTACAAAGTCTATGTCACACCAGTCTTGAACCAATAGTTTTCTCAGATCACTCAATAGCTTGGGTGCAATTAATAATGGACCTCCTCAGTCAGAGGGACACAATCTGGAAACTAAACACCCAATTACTAAAAGATGAATCCACTGTATCTAGAATACATTCTCTTGTCCAGTCTTTTCTGGTAGATAACACAGGTTCAGTCTAAAGAGAAGGCATGTTATGGGGCACCCTTAAATGTTACCTTAGGGGTGAATTCATAAAGATTGCCTCGTATAGGAAAAGAAACCAGGAGAAAGAGGCTACCTCCCTTTTGGCCCAAATTAGGGCATCAGAGTCTTCCTTTTTCTCATCCACGTCCCTGGATTCGCTGGCCACTTTAATTTCTCTCAAGAATAAATATGCAGACTTAATGAAAGAAAAAGCAGAATTTTCTCTCTTTAAAACAAAAAACTACATATACCAATCAAGGAGAGAAAGCTGGTAGGCTTTTAGCTTTAGTTAGAATTGTCTAGGTTAATTCTCTCCATCATGGCTCAGGATGGTACTACTAAAACCACCCCTCAGGAAATTTCTCAAGTATTTGAAAAATTCTACCGTTCCTTCTATGCTAAAAGGGTTAATACACCACCCTCTCATGACATGAAGCTATATCTAGACTCTCTGAATCTACCTTCTCTCTCAGATCATCTGAGTTCTTCTTTATCATCCCCTTTGACCCTTTCTGAAGTGGAAGCAGCCATTAAGGATCTTGTTTTGGATAAAGCCCTGGGCCCGGACAGCTTTCCCTCAAACTTCTACAAAGTATTCTCTAAGGATTTAGCCTCTATCTTGCTTAAATTGTACAGATATATCCTATCAGCAGATTCCTTAGACCCGTCACTATTAGAAGCCACAATAGTTCTCCTCTTTAAACCAGATAAGCCACATTCACAGCCTTCTAACTATTGTCCAATTTCCCTCATGAACTACGACATTAAAATACTAACTAAGATTCTTTCATTGCACATTAAATCAGTGTGGTCTAGTCCGTTAGGCCCCAAACAGGTAGGATTAGTACCAGGTCACTTATCAGCGGATCACCTCAGGAAATTGAGCAACATTTTTCAGGCCACCCAGTCCTCCCACTCCCCTATGGCTCTGGTCTCACTAGATGCAGAAATGGCATTTGACAGAGTGGATCTATATTTTCTCTGGTTAACATTAAAGAAAATGGGCTTCCCTTCTCTTTTTATCCAATGGCTTCAAGCTATATACTCTTAGCCTTCAGCTAAAATTTACTGTAATGGAGTTTTCTCCACCTGATTCCCCCTCTTCAAGGATACTAGACAAGGTTGCCCACTTTCTTCCTTCCTCTTTAATTTTGATTTGGTACCCCTTCTGCATAGTATCAAACTATCATCTCAGATACGGAGCATTTCTATACTCAGTCAGGCCTATCCCTATCAGTCTATGCAGATGATATTCTCCTCCACTTAGGGTCTCCAGTTTCATCATTAGAGGGAGCTTTACTAGCTATATCACTATTTGGCCAATTTTCTAATTATAAACTTAACCACTCTAAAACTGTAATATTTCCATTTAATCACCTTACACATAGATCTAATTTGGAATAATTTGGCATGAAATGGTCCCTGCACTCCATCAAATATCTGGGTATTTCCCTTGCAATAGATCTCTTGAAAGTTAAAAAGTTAAATTTGGATGACCCGGTGACCAATATTCAACAAGATCTTCATAGATGGGAAGCATTTCTGCTGTCTTTATGGGGCCAAATAAGCATAATCAAAATAAATGTTCTCCCCAGAATCTTTTATCCCTTAAATATATTGCATATCTGGCTACCTCAATCCTTTTTTCAGCGTATGCATTCAATCATTTCCAATTTTATCTGGTTAAATAAACACCCTAGATGTTCATTTCATAAGTTAAGTCTGCCTAAGGAACTCGGGGGTTTATAGCTACCTAATTTCCTCTTATATTATTGGGCCTGCCTCTTATCGAGAGCTTGTAGATGGCTAGTCACTACAAATAAAGACTATATATCTATCTGGCTTCAAATTGAAAACCAGATTCTAAGATCAAACAATTTAGACACCTCAGTCATCTTCTTTTCTTCTGGGAAATCACTTCCATCCCAGCTGCGCTATTCAGTGATAGGTACCTCAATAAGGATCTTTTCCCAATGTTGTTCATTCTTTAAGATATCTCCACATCATGACATAGCTCAGCCACCTATTTCCAACCCAAACATCAAATTGGGAGGCAAGTGTATCACTCTGGGCTGGCTACTGCAGATAAGGGATGCCAGAGTAGCTGATGTATACTCCCAGGACTCCCTCCTCCCTTCCAATGATATTCTCCTGAAATATAATATACCTCATACACATATCTTCAAGATTTTTCAATTAAGACACCTAGTGGGACAGCTATTTGGCAGTACCCCTCAGATATCCAAATTGGATACTATATTAACTCAGATTCTGATCCTGGCTTCCCAACCACATTGTGTTTCTCTGATATATGCTAGTCTCCTGGCTAATAATTTCCCAGAAACTCTCTCAGGTTCAAAAGTGTGGACCTCTTTAACACCAGATTTAAATAGTAACTGGTCACAAGTTTGGAAAGATCTATACATGTACAATACCCAGGATAAACTCCAACTTACCCAGAACTGTATACTAAATAACATGTACTACACCCCAATTAAATTATCCAAAATAAAACACCTCCCCAATTCTATTTGTTACAGGTGTGGTATTTTGGAGGGGAATCTACTACACAATTTCTGGTACTGTGAAAAAGTGGCTCCCTTATGGCAGGCTCTCCAAAAAAGATTGGACCCCTTACTCGGTCTCCAGGATCTTTTCTCAGAAGTCTGTTTGCTGGGCATTTATAAAGACATAGAGGTCAAAGAGTGTAAATTCCACATGGCTTTGGTCTCCATGGTAGTTAAGAAACTTGTACTTAAACATTGGCTAGATCAGTGACTTGTCGCATATAATGAATGGTTAAATGAGATCTCAATATGTCTTAGAACTGAACATCTGATTGCAAGTTAAAGAAACAAACTCCACCTCTTTGATAAGAGATGGGGTAAGTAATACTCTCTGTATCTACACTAGACCTAGGTTTCTGTTCTGATTCTCCAGTAAGTCATCTACTGTATAGTTCCAGAGGTACCATACTTCTTATAAATAGTGGCACACTCCAAAGGGGGGAGGGTTTAGTAAGTGGGAGGGTGTTGGTGGGAGGTGATAGACAAAGGGAGAGGTGGGGGGGTTTAGTAGTCATATTGTTTATCCAATGTTGATTGCCTGTATTCTACATTGGTACTGACTTTGTTATTATAAAATCAATAAAGAAGTTGAATTTCAAAAAACCAAAAAAAAAAACAAAGAAAGCCTCCTGCTCCAGCAAGCAAGCTGCTGGTATCTGATCCACCAGTAGATGTGGTAAACATTATAGACTCTTGCTTGGACCTCATCTTACTCCTCCTCTTCTTCCTCCTCCAGCTTCTCTACCAATGTGAATGGTCTTATTAAAGTCAACACATCCTCTGTATCCATCGTGAATAACAGTCATCCACCCACTGCTGCTGTCTAATTATAAATTGTCACACATCTGAAAATTACCTGAACAAAAGAATCAGAAGCAGAAAACAGTTAGAGAGTAACATGAGAATAACATTTAATAATTTGAAAACAAAAATGGGGAAAAAGAATACTTACTTTCCCTGGTAGGAAACACTGTTAAATTAAATAACCAAATCCAGACTGGAATCATGCAGGAAGAGGATTTAATCACCCAAGTGATAAAGACCTGAAAAGAGAGAAACAGGAACAAAAGGTGGCTAGAAATACAGTTTATCCCAACCCACAGACAAAAAAAAATTAAAAATAAATACTCACCTTTGCTGGTTGGACACAAAATCATACTCGAAGAGCATCTTCTGGATCTGCACCACAAAGATATATTACAATTTCATGAAAAACATCCAGAACTTCAGTTTCCTTCTACCGTTCATCAGGACAGGTGCTGTGGTGTAAGACTTGTTAAGTGCAGAAGCACCATATTAATTGAGGGAGCCCATTTCATTTCATTTCCTTGTGTGAAAATGTCTAGACACTAGGATGTATTAAAATGAGAATTTAGGTGCAATAAGGTTCATCCCCTAAAGTGCATTACAAGAATTGTCTTTGTTGGACTGACACACAACCTGGCACCATGTCGCAGCATGCAACATTTTGATATAATTGTTCTGGTAGCTGAGAAAAATTCTGAGAACACATATTTTTATTATATTGTGCTTTTGTAGCACAGTTTCCCTTACAGTACATTACAGTAACTGTGGTGGTGGGACAGACACATAGAGTGCACCATGTAACAGCATGCAGCAGCCTAAATTTTTTATTCTGGTAGTTCAAAAAAATTGTAGGAGCACACAATGTATGTATATAACACGTTTTACCCTAAAGTGTGTTACAAGAACTATGGTGGGGAGGAACTAACACACAGGGTGGCACCATGTAACAGCAGCACACAAAACTAATATGTTTTATACATATTTAATACATGATACAGAGTACTGCAGTGGATCCCCTGAAGAAGGAGCACATAGCTCCAAATGTGCACGGGGTTGGTGGCATGAAGTATAGTTTATGCATGTTTGCACTGCAGCACTTTGCGCCATATATTAAATATATTTTTGGCTATTAACATATATACTCCTGAGTGCTGGTCCTTATGTGTATTGCTGTTACTGAGTCTTGGGACCTACACCATAGAGTGTGCTGTGCTGGTGAGCTTTTTGTGCCCTCCACTGGCACTATGTGGCAGCAGGCTGAAGTATATACTCTGGTAGTTCAGAAAAATTGTGGAACCATCAAATTTATGTGTAATATGTATTGTGCATTTTGCACCACTTCCACCAAAGTGCATTACAAGAATTGTGTTGGTAGGAGTGACACACAACACAGCACTTATAGCAGCATGCAATACTGTAGCTGGATGTACCTATTCTAGTAGCTGAGAACAATTCTGGGGCACAGAAGTTATGTATATTGTGCTTTTTGCACCATTTCCTCTAAAGTGTATTACAAGAACGGTGTTGGTGGGAGTGACACACTCCACAGCATCTTGTAGCAGTATGCAGCAGCCTGATAAATGTTTCTGATAGTTCACAAAAATTGTGGTAGCACACGATTTAAGTATATTGTGTTTTTGCACCATCTCCACTACAATTTATGCATGATATATTATGCTTTTCACACCATTTCTTTTAAAATGCATTACTAGAACTGTTTCGGTGGGTCAGACACGTAGGGTGGCACCATGTCTGAAGTATTTATTCTGGTAATTCAGAAAAATTATGGGAGCAAAAATGTATGTTTATTGAGTTTTTCACACTTTTAGCCATAAAGTACATTACAAGAAATGTGGTGGGGAGAGTGACAGCTGCAGTAGTACATTACCATCATTTAGTAATTTTTTGTTTGGGAAGAAATTTCAAGAAGTGACAAATTTATATATTGTGCTTAAACACTTGTGTTGACTCACCTAATGTGCTTGACAAATACTGTCCAAAAGGATGACTTGAAAAGAGCAGCAGTAGCTACCACAGTTTAATAATTTCTTGTTTGGGATAAATTTTCAGCAAGTAAGAACAGGGAAAACAGTGATTGTCTTGAGGGAGGGAATAAGTCTGACAGTGTGACTATACAAGAGATAAAGCATGTCATTAACTGTTGGACTAAACTAAAATATTCGGGAACCAGATCATTTTTGATATTGTGCTTTTCAAATGTATATATGTAAACAACACTGCTGTACAACAAAAGCAGTAGTGAGAAAGTACAGAATGATATAGCACATAAACAATGACATGAAAGAAAATATAGATAGAAAATAGAAATCTTTTGTTTGTTTTCTTAAGAAGGTGGGAGAGCAAACTGAGACAAAAATCAATTTGAGAAAGAATGAAGTGAAACAGTAAAAGAGAAAGACAGGAAAAGATTGTTTTTTTGTAATTTTAAATGTTATATATATTTTGGGGGGCATAAACAAAAAGGGGAGAAGAAAGACTAAGAGGAGACATGAAGGAATATATAGTAGTCACAGAAAAGGATGGGGTGTAAAACAGGAAGGAATAAGGACTGCAGGTAAAATGACAGAAAAAAAGATGTAGCAGTTGCATGGGCAATACTTGCATGGCCCACTGCCAGATGAAGCAACACCTGCACTGCCATGACAGATCTCATCCATGTCAGCAATCAGCATCTGTTGGTTCTCCAATAGCTTGGTCATCTGCTTGTCAATGGAACCAAGATGGCAACCAAGGTTCCCAACTCCACCTACAGTTTGGAGAGCAGCTCTGTGGTGCTTAGTGGCATTGCAGGTACCAGAGCTGGTACAAATGCCAGACCTGGTGCTGGTGCTGCTGGTCCTGCCTTATGCCCTTCATTATGCTGTGATCAGCATCTGTATGCTCCACGTCCCCCCCCAGCACCACAGATGGGCCACCACCACTTGCCACCTCTTGCTGCCTGGCCTCCCACTGAGCCCAGTGGTGGATTGTATATGGTTGTGTTGGCCATCGATTCAAAAATGGTTCCCTTTTTCTCCTGGCTGATATGTGCCTGACAGTTATTGCATGTCACAATACTGTCATCCTGAGGATCAACTGTAAAGGACTTCCAGACAAGAAAAGAACATGGCAGCTTGAGTTTGAGTGGCACTAAGGGGCTAGAGGAGGATGAGAAAAGGCTCTTCAGGGGGTGGGGGGAATAGGTGCTGGTGGTGGTGGTGGTACCACAGAGGGGCACAGGGGGTTCAGGTTGCTGGTCAGTGAGGGGAACAGGGGCTGCTGCAGAACTGGGGTCAGTGGCTCAGGCTGCTCTTACCTGGGGTGCTTGGGGCTGCAGAATTTGGGGCTGCTGTAGGGGAGGCTGCTGAATTTCCCTTAAATGTAGTATGCCACAGATGTATGGTGACACCTCCACAATTTCTTACTTGCACATGTGAGGACTGTATGGCACACAACACAAATAGAAAGAGAGAGAGAGAGACAGCCAGACAAACAGACAGAGAGACAAAGAGAGAGAGAGAGAAAAAATAAGAGTTAAATGAGAAAGAGGGAAAACAGAGATGTATAATAACTTAAAAAATATAGGCATATTTTATCAGAAAATTAAACTAATTTAATACTAAGAAAACAAAGATTTCAAAGAGAATGCTAAATGAACTAAAAAAGATTTTAAAGTTGTAAAAATATAGTTTTTTCTTTGGTTTGGATCACTCTGATAGTAGTCAAGCTCTTGCCTCCTCCACTGACTAGCAGTGCAAAACCAAAAGTGAAGCTGTCTTACAATATAGAGATGTACCATGTGAACTGCAGAAGCTCTTCCATGTGACCTTGAGACATTTGTTTACCAGTAGACTCACTGTGACCAAAGATCACCTTAGTGTACCCTACGGTTGAACTTACAGGTGAAGTTGCCAGGCAATGATGCAAAAGGCAAATTTTCTATTAAATGGCAAAAATCCATGAATTTATCAGTGAAGTCAAATTTGGCAAATTTGCATTCATTTCACTCATGGATTAAAACTTTGCAACATCTCTAATTTCATTTCAATTTCATTTTTTATTGTTCAGCTAAAAGACTATTACAACATTTAAAAAGGACTCATACAAAAATAGGACATACGAAAAGACATAAAAATATGAATATGAATGCATACAATTTGAAAATATTCATATGTACAAGGTTAAAATTATTACACCATCATGACAGGCTGTGATCGGCAATTTTTACATGATAAAGAGAACAAGAGTATCTATTCTGAGGGCAACAATAGGGAAAGTAAAAAGGAGAAATGGCCCTAGTCTATTAGCTAATGCCTTCAGCTGGTGTAATACAACAGGAACGCTTGTAAACCCTATGTATGGATATGGGCCTGGTTACGTACACTGCTAAAACATATTTTGTATGGGTACTCTCTAATCATTTTATAAATGAGAGGTGCTCTTTAATCAGCCTTGAATGATTTGGTAATTTCTCATTATTAGACATTATAACACATTTAATATCCCTTCTTCCCTATTTTAAATTATGAGTTCTTTTGGACACCAAATACTAAATTTATAGGCACCAGTAACAAACTTTCACTACTAGTGTGATGATTATTGAGATTGTTTCTGATTTTTCTTACTTTCTTTAAAAAAAGCTACCATTGCTAATAAGGTATTGGGGTCAGCTATTGACATTATAATGCTCAGAAGTTCTGCTTTACTGACATTCTTGTAACTAACATAGCTTAGTGAATATTTAGCTCTTTAGAAATTCTGCTTTATTGACATTCTCATAACTAATATAGCTTAGTAAATGTTTAGCTCTTATATCCTTGTACAATGTTAAAGGAACATTCAAATATTACATAACATAAATTCTCCCATATGCCTGTATTACATGAGCATTTTTGGGTCCTTCTTCAATAATGAATTGTTTTTTTCCTAGAAAATATTAAATCCCTGTAATTCTGATGGAAGGAATTCCAGTCTACAGGAGAAAAAATGATTTCCTATTCTTAGGTATTTTTAAAATTGTCAAGTATGCCTCCTGATCTGGACTATTTTTACATGATGGCTACCGTGCTACAAACCTGGATACTTTTAATAGTTTTCAGGGTTTTTATCAGAGTATTTTCAACCAACCTTTGCTTGAAATGTTTTTGTAAATGCTTCCAATCTCTATCCCCCAAAGGAAATACTTCTGCATTTTGTAATGTCCCAGGTTTCTTAAAGTTTTAATTAATTCTGCAAGACAAGAAGATATTAAACCTTTTTCTCCTTAATACATTGCCTTTCCTTAGTTAGTAAAGTAAACTTTAACTAATACGATAGTGTGCACAAGTGTGCCATCAACTTTAGGTCAGGTTTCCCTAGTTTAGCACAGACATTATTATTAGGTACATATCAAGGGGCTTGTGGGATATTTTTATAATATCCAAGCATGGAGTGGTCTAGTTCATTTGGAAAGTGGTATCCCCAGACTTTATGCAGTAAATTAATGTGTCATAAAAATACCATTATCCTTAGAATGATCATTGTTTAACAGAGAATGTGCAAAACTTGGGACTTTTTTCATAAATAAATTAACAATGGGACAAAAGGTAAAGATAAAATTACAAAAGCACACACCTTTGATAACATTCTATCGAAGCTGCAAGTTTTGTATTTCAGATCAAAACTGTTTTTGAGTTATTGGAGAGCAAAAAGTCCGAAAATGTGACATTCTGTGATATTCAGCAGGAGGCATTTGGGCCCCCCAAATCACGCTGAGCAACAGCTCAATGATAATGAATGCATGCGCAACTGAAGGGGGAGGAACCATGCATAAATGACACAGTGCGATATTCAACAACATGCGCCATGCGCAATAGGGGAGCAAGCAGAAATTGCACCATAGTGGAAAGGAGCCAAAATAAAAGGGAGCAAGGAAGAGGCGCAAGAACACTACAGGGAAGCCACATGAGGGCAAAGTCTAGCAGGAAGAACTGGGCAGCAGGGACACACAGGGCAGGCCAGGAAAGGGCACCTAGAATCAACAGGCACAGTACACCACACAGCAGTGAGGCCAGCACAGGCAGGTGCTCCCAATGCAGGGGAAGTAGCAGCCAGGACAGCAGGGGGAATACAGAAACAGCTGCTGAGGGGGTGAACACAAGCCAGGGACATGGCAGTGCCACCATCCAGATGGAGGCCGTAATGAGGGGGGTGAGAAGGCAGGCAGCAGGGGGGAGTGGCCGTGGAAGGGCCCGTCAGCGGTATGCCCCCAACAGGCAGTACCGAGCCCGCACCAGCTTTGAGCTGTACAGTGATACTGAGATTGTGGGCTGGTACTGCCTGAATTGGGCAATTCTGAGGCAGCTCTGTGAGCTGTGCAGTGATGTGATGCAGGCACACACACGACGGAGCCATGCACAGTCAGTGGAGACGAAAGTGACAGCTTGCATGTGCTTGCTCACCACGGGTACCTTCCAGAGACCAACTGGGGACACCACAGGCATAACCCAGTTGGCCACGTCATGCCACCTCACCCAATTCCTCAGTGCACTGCTGCCACATGCTGTGGAGTACATCCATTTCCCCCAGCACACCGGCGGAGCACACAGCAAACATACAGGAGTTCCACAGGGTAGCACGTATGCCTGGCATGCTAGGGGCAATAGACTGCACAGATGTGGCCATCTGCACACCACCTGGCCCTGAGGGAACCACATATATAAATCACAAGGGCTATGCCAGCATCAACTGCCAGGTGGTGTGCGATGCCAGGGGGCACATAATCAATGTCTGTGCCATGCACCCTGGGGGAGCACATGATGCCTTCATCTGGCACCAGTCGGCACTGTGCCACAGATTTGAGAGTGGGGATATCCCCACTGGCCACCTAGTGGGTGAGTATGCAAACCACATGGACAATCATAGGGCCTGGAGGGGCATGGTCAGAGGTGACATGGGTAGTGGCCTACATGGCCCAGAGCAGGGCGATGCTGATCACCAAACTAACCTCCACCATCTACACACAGGTGACAGTGGATTCCCACTCCATCCCTGGCTGCTCACACCCTACCGGTGACCCGCGACCCCTCGCAGCAGCGCTACAATGAGGCACATGCCACCACATGTAATGTCATCGAGTGGGTGTTCGGGATGCTGAAGGCACGTTTCCGTTGCCTGGACACCTCCAGCGGTGCCCTACAGTACAGCCCCTCAAAGGCCTGCAGGCTATTCCTGGCCTGTTGCATCCTGCACAACATGGCCAATGAATGTGGGATAGCCATACAGGTCAAAGAGGGAGGACAGTGATGGGGACAATGAGGACGCCGGTGACAATGGTGATGGGCAGCCCCACCTTGGGTGATGGGACCCCCGACTGCTCCAGCTGGCACAGCTGCACCGGGACACGATCACGGAGGAGCACTTCAGCCAACCCAGGTAAGTCATGGGGCTATGTGCAACCAACAGTGGCTAAGGCACAACCCACAAACATGCATGGACAAATACCAGGGGTGCATTCCATCAAGGGAAGTGGCCCGGGCATGGAACCACACATACAACCAGGGATGGGTGAGGTCTAACATGCCACATGGACGGACACACACACACACACATACACACACAAAACGCACCAGACATGCACAAAGGGTAGGAGGCACACCGACCCAGAACGCCACCCCTAGCCACACACATGTCCACAGACCACCACGCCCACTGCCTGTCCTTGTGCGTGTGTCAGATGCTGAGCACCATTGCACATTGGTGTACATCGCAATGCAGGCATCATCATGCACACGCAACTGCAGACGGCAGCCGGGAGGGTGTGCAGATGGACTGTGTGTCCGTGTGCAGGGCCGGATACCCACCCGTGCAATGCCCGCTGAATGACACAATGCACACAGGGCAGCACCAGACAGTAGCTGCGTTGGGAGACAGGTCAGTCACGCACCACAGTGCCCCGGGCACCACGGATGCATGGGCAGCCCCGCCAAGACCCGTCAGCACTGACAGGCTGACCACTGGCCTCATGGGGTGGCACTGATGGTCCCCCAGGGGTTCCACTGCATGAACACAACTGTGCTCACGCAGGGATCTGCAGCACACCAAACATGCTTGCGCCAGGCGTGCTCAGGATGCCCACAGCTGAACCCAGTGTCGACAAGGAAGGTGTCGCATGACGCCGGGAATGGGGGGGTGGACAGTGCACTGTGTGGTGTCTGCGATGCATGGGCACATGACTGTGTGCCCATTGTGGCCATGACAGCAGTGAATGCCTGTGTCTGCCTGTCAATGGCAGCAGTCATATCCTCCTACAACCGGTCCATCCCTGCCAGGATCAGAGCGGTGTCTCTGCTGCGATGCTCCTCTGCCCACTCCGGAGCCGCATGCAGTGCATCCACCGACATCGCAAGCCACATCTGCTGGTTGATTGATGCTTGTAGTATGCGGGTGTGCTCGTCCAAGAGGTCATCTGCCTCCTCGGCATCCTGTCCTTCAGGGTGTGCATGGCCCTGATGCTCAGCACCCCTTGAGGGTGGGCGCTGCACACCAGGACCAGGTCTGGGCATGTCCACAGGCAGTGCACTGACGCCACCACAACCCTGTACCCCCAAGCCAATTGGCTGACTGCTGATGCTGCCCCTCTGGCTGCTGCTCACCAGGGCTCACTGGTGCTGCCGCAGTGGTGGCAACAGTCCCACTGTCCTGTACACACACCAGTGCTGCACCACTGGTGCTGACAGGCACAGGCTGGGACTGTGATGACATGCAGGCCTCCACGGCAGAACCACTCACAGCCATGGCCATGATGTTACCTGCTGTGTGGTCATCCCGTGGCACACACGTGTCAGTGCCCATGCCGATAGCGACATCATCATCTGTGACGGACCCGGCACCAGCCCGAGTCACATCATGCTGGCATCCATGGACGCTGGCACGCTGGGACATGGGCAGAGCCTCCTCCACACCTGTTACAGCAACATCAGTCTGGACAGCCAGGTGGGCCCACTGTCGCACTGAGCCATGTATACCTGTGGAGGTGGATGGGCCCTCCTCCATCTCCATCTGACTGTCCTCAGTGGACAGGCCCACCACCGCTGACCCATGCAGATGCTCAGGATCTGTAAGGGAAAACAAAGTTGCATTACTGCATATGACCTACCCTGCCCCCCCAATAGACAGACCATGACCTACCATGCAGTGACGGGCTACCACCCATCTGGAAGCCACCACCCGGAACATCCTCAATGGCACAAGGCTGAATGCTTCCAGCAACCCTCTCCTCCTGTGGGGTCAGGTGTACCACCTCCGCCTGTCCCCCACCTGTCGCAGCTCATGCTGCACTGATGGCAGCCACCTTCTCCTTTATCCTCCTCCTGTCTGTGCCCATCTTCTTCTTGCACTCCTGCACGGAGCACTGGTGGCTGCCATGCAGGTTCACTGCACACGCCACCTCCTCTCATGCAGCAACATGGGCCTGTGGTGTTCCCTGCCATCCACTGAGAAGTGGCTCCTGATCCAGGTAGGCCTCAAACAGGGCATCCGTCTCTGCCTTGGTGAAATTAGGCCTCCTCCTCCTCCTCCCACCACTGTGTTCCTCCTCTCCCACAACTCACTCGGTCATTATTTAGCCTGTAAGAATGAAAGTTGTTACCTGTGACTATGCTGTCCCATGCATGTCCCAAAATCCACAGTCCACGCTCCCAAACAGCATGCAACTCACCAATAGACTGTAGTAACAGACTATGGCCAGTGCAGCCCAATGTCGCATTTTTATAGCGCAACCCATGCAAATGAGGTGAGGCGCAACTTTAAGTGGATACAAATTGCAGTGCTGTGCCATTGAACGGCTGATTAGCAGATTTGCATATGACGACTGAATATCACGCTGTTGCGATTTGCGCAATTGTGTTGAACCTGCTGAGCCAAGGGCGCAGTTCTGTGACATGCACAGTACACACCTCACTGCGCATGCCCGGGTTGCTGACGCAGGCATCTGCTGCGCTGCTGACATGCTGTGCGCGGGATGCAATGCAGGGCACGGCCACCATTGTGCCAGTGGCACTACAGCGATGTTCACCTATATGGCGCTGTGCCACTGGGCCATCATAGGCGCACTGGGACAACAGCACGGTAGGCCACTACTGGAGGTAGCACACAGGCACCCAATTGCGCTACACGCATTGGGTTCCAATGGCACTGTGCCTGTCCGTGCGCCACAGACCCTTGACCCTGTGCCCGACCTTTGCCCCCTAGGCACCATGCGTCAGGCATGGGTGCGCCACTATCGCGCTGTTCGGTGACAGTGCAATAGGGAATGGCAGCGCTGTACCACGCAGCATCTGCACGTGGTGGAGCTGCACTGCAGAGCGCCATTTTGAGCTGACTGAGCAAGTGAGATGGCACGGAGGAGGGCTGCCCAGTGGACCCAAATTGAACTGGCCAACCTGGTTGCCATTGTTGAGCCACTTCATGGCCCACTGTTTGGGGAGGCACCCCTGGACAGGTCCAGGAGCCAGGTGTGGGAGAAGGTGGCCAATGCACTGGAGGAGGCCACAGGAAGGTGTCAGATGGTGGAGCAGTGCCACCACAGGTATGGCGACCTGCAGAGGAGGGAACCGGACCTGTTTTCCTGCTTGCGGGGACGTGCCAGGAGGGGCACGGTGCCACAGCCAGGTAGGTGTTACATCCACACACTTTTTTCTTCCATATGGGTATCATGGTTGTATGTGTCTGGAACATGGGGGAGGGACTGTCCGATGTTGGCAGTGGTGGTGTTATCAGGGTGTGAGGTGGGTGAGTCTGGCTGGGTGGGAGTGCACATACATGGGGGCAGGGGAACTTTGCTACAGGATTGTACTGATGTTCCTCTCTCCATAATTGCACCACAGGGCCGGAAGAAAGGCGTCTGGCCAGGGAGATGCGGCGCCAGCAGGATGACAGGGCCGGTAGGAGGGGTGATGATCCACAGCACCCGAGGGACCGGCCTGATGATGGTGAGTGCCATACCTCCATGATTACTATTGCATGCTGTGTAACAGGGTAGGCAGCGGGACATGGCCACTATCCATTGACACCACTGCCATGCACGCAACTTGTTACAGTCAGCACTGTCCAGTGGCACTGCATATCTGGGAGTGTGTCGATGGTGGTCCATGCGTGCACCAGGTATATGGCTGTGCCACTGCCTTCGCATCACATAGCCATGTCACTAAATGGCCAGAGTGGTGCTGTGCATGACTTGGCCGGTGGGTGTGTGAAGTGGTCTTCATGGCTGTATGCACAAGGGTGGGCAGGTCTTGTGGACGTGATCACTGTGGGTGGTCACACACCATCACAGAAGCATGTCCCACGGCCGTATGCCATGCACAGTGGGTGGGCTGTATGGGGCTGTGCATTCACACCTATTGACTGTGCTCCCTTGTCCTAGGTGTCTGCCAGCTGCAGGAGATAAGGGAAGCATTGTGGGAGATCCTCAATGTGGCCCAGGCATCGTTGGAGATCCTGCAATGGATTGACCGGTTTGGGGTCCAGAGAAGACACAGGAGGCAGAGCAGCCGGAGCGGGGAGTGGGGCTCCCATTGATCATCCCTCTGCCCCTGATATCCCCTACCCCCCTGAACCCACCCTCACACCCCTCCTTTCCTGTCCCATTTGTTCACCCCTGCCCCTTACCCACCCCACCTTGTTTGTGGCCCTCCCCCCACATTTGTACATAGTTTTGTATATAGTTCTTTTTGATATGTTTGAACACAAATGTTTTGATATGAATACTGTGGTGGTCTCTGATTTGCAGCAGGCTATAGGTGCTCAGCTCCAGTGGTGTGCATGGCATCAGGGGTGGTGCAGTCATGGGTATGTGTGTGTGTCTGTGGGGAGGTGACTATGGTGTGGGAGTAGCTATCAGTCAGTGTCTGTGATGTGTGTGTTGTGCCCTGTGCACTGGATGACTGTGTGCAGTGGTCCATGGTGCATGCTCTGTGTCCATGGCACCCCTGTCAGCCCATCCATGGCCTGTGCAGCTGACACCCTTGCATGTCTGTGACCTGCACAGTCTGCTGGCATGTCAGTGGTGGCTGTCCATGCAGGGCAGCCACTGTACCCATCACAATGCTGGGTTGCTTCCTGTCACTGGTGTGGTACATGTCTGCCTCTGGTGACACTGTGGCCACCGCAGTTGTTGTCCCACTTCCATGCTGTGGCTTGTGTGTGTTGCAGGGGATGTGCACCACTGTCTGTGACTTGTGCTCCAGGCAAATGATGGTGGTGTACAGGTCCACAGTGCCTGTGTTGGGTGGCTGGCACTCCTGTGCCATGGAGGACTGCAGGCTGTGTGTACACAGTTTCCATGGGCCCACGCTGGGGGCTTGGTTGCCCCGCACCTGCGTCCCTGTGTTGTTGTGCCCTTGGGTATGGGTGGGTGTTTGTCTATGTACTATGTTGCATCTGGTGTGGTGTATGCTTCCATGCACCACTGTGGGTGTCTGCGCTGGCTGTTGTGGCCAGTGCTGGGTTGGAGTGTATCCTTGGGATGGTGTGCAGGTGCTATACCACTGGTGGTGGTGTCCAGGGCATGCCCTGTCATGTGTGGTGTACCTCATGTGCCAATGCATGGTCGGTCTCTCAGCTGTACCTTGGGGGGGGTTGTGCATGGTGGCACTGTGTATGCCATTGTTGCATCGCTGTGTGCTGCCACCCACTGATGGGTGCTCATGGTAGGGCTGCCTTGCATGGTTCTGTGCTGCACAGGGTTGCATTGTCACAGTGGGGGTGGTGGCATGCATGGGGTTTCCTGCAGTGGTGGACGCTGCTCCTGGGCAGTGTGTCTGGGGGTCACGGTGCAGGATGTGCTCTGCATTGGGGGGGTGGCACGGGGTGGTCGGCCATCCTTGTGTGCCGGTTACAGCTTGCCAGGGGGTGTGATGGGGCTTCATGGCCCGGCTGTGGGTTGGTTGCTTATCTCCATGGGCCAGTGGTTATTCCAGCCCTCCCCCAGTTGTGCAGTGCATGGGGTGCAGGGGGACGATGTATGTTCTGCTGTGTGTTCCTCTGCCCATCTGTGGCATGGGTGGTGGGCCCCTACATCCCTGGTTGTGCAGTTGCATTGCTGCACTGCTGCTGGGGGGCATCCCTGGTTGTGCTATGGTGTCTCTGGACTGCTCAACTGAACATCCCTTGTTGCACTATGGCGCATCAGATCTGCTCAGTTTCCCCTCCCTAGTTGCGCTATGGTGCAGGTGGTGCGATATTCAGTCGTCAGCTGTAGGCGCATCTTGGCCAGCTCAGTTTTTGAATATCGCACCTCTTGTGCATGGGCACAATGGACTTGTGCTTACTCCTGCTATTGCACACTTTTTGGGCGCAGTTTGAATATCTGGGCCACTGTGTTAATGGAAGCCTCTGCCAAGAGAGCCTGCCTCCTTCTTAACTCCTGGGGGCTCTTTTCCTAACCAGTGCTCATTTGGTATCAGCAACATGTGGCCACTGTTTCCTAGAATGCAGCAGTGAGGCGCAAGTGCGATGTGACATCTCCCACCCCTCCCCCTGCCCGGCATTGTATTGCACTGCATGCTCCAGGGAAACAGGGGCTACAAAATGTTTCAGGATATAAATGATGCTGTTTTCACCAGTGTGTAAGTCCTTATCTGTGTTTAATTATACCATGTACCTCGGACACCGACCAATCAGATAGGCAGGCTGGCACTTTACCTGCATTGATTATCTACCAATAATCACCGCAAAAGGTGCCAGCCAGCCGCATGTTCAAAAAAAATCTGACCCCAAAATCGCAGAACCCCAACCGCCATCTTGTTTCCCCGATAAACGCTGATCCCAAAACAACACCTCTGTGAACAACTGGCTGCTCTATTCCCCGTGAGCTCCTTCTGTTTCTGAATCAGCAAAATGGAGCTAATTTCAAATAAAAAAGTTGTACCTCAAACTGAATACACAGCTAACTCAAATGGCGGCTTCAAGTCTGTCCTGCCACATCCGTAGTAACCGCTGTTCACTCGCTCTCCGTTACTAAAAATGTGTACTTCCTCTTCTCCTAAACCACACTGTCTTCAGTGTCTCTTCCCATAACTGCTGAACACCGTGACTGACAGGACATTAACAGCAATACAATGTAGCAGCCCTCTAAAACTTCACAGTTGCAGCTGTTACCGCCGAGAACCCTGTGATCTCCGACCCCTCTACACTGCAATGTAAATGCAAGCTCTTTTTTTAAAAACTATTACAACGCTCGCCGACAAAAGCTGCTTCAGTTGCAGGGTGTGTGTGGTGGGTGTTATAGCATACTGAATTATGCTGTTACGATACCTTTCTCTGTCAGTCACTCATCTACCCAATGTTTCACCTAGCACCAGAGAACTATTTTTTGGGGCGCAACAATACATTCAATAAAACTTATTTAAAGTATTAAAACACTGTATTTTTCTTTATTTTTTTAATATAAAAACTGAACAGAGACATTGTATAATCGCAATAAGCCACTTGGGGGATGTGGGTTATTGGGGATGTACCACGGCTGGCACAGATTTACTCACTCCGTTGCGCCTCATGGGCAAACCACTCCAGCCATGGTAAATCCCACGATAACCCACACCCCCTCATGGCTTATTGCTTAATTAATATATGTTTAACATTTTTGTACACGTTATAAGTGCTGTCAGTGTCAGTGACTCAGTAGGTAGTACACTCGCCTCTGAGGCCGGGAGATCAGAGGGCTGTGGGTTCAGTTCCCACATCTGGCACTTGGGTTAATATCCCAGTACTAACACTGTAGTGCAGCATGAGAGGGGTGCTGCACTTCTGAAGTGCCATCTTTTGGATGAGACGTTAAACCGAGGTCCCATCTGCCTGGATTGGTGGTAGTTCAGGTGGATGTTAAAGATCCCATGGTACTTATCGAAAAAAGAGTAGGGGAATTTTTTATTGAGAAAATTTCAAAACAAAATACAAAAATTATATTGCATCATACAAAATCATGAGAAAAGAAAGTGAAAGCATAAATACAGATTATCACAAATATGACATTTTAACAGAAATAATCCATATTTGTACAAAAAACCCTAACCCACCCCCTGAAAAAGGGTGAAAACCATACTAAATTGAGAACTTTGTACAATAATAATAATAACTGCAGTCAACTTCATACAAAAACCTAAAAGAAAAAGAAAAATAACAATAAAAAGAACAACAATGTATTGATACTCAATTAATTCAAAAACTTAAACAATTATCCCATATCAAGCCAATGTAAAAGCTTCCAGTATTTCTGGAAAACACCTGATGGAAGATGCCTTTTCTCCTAGATATATTTTTTTTTGTACAGTATAGTGAATTGTCCAAAATAATTGTGTTGAGAAATAAATTGTTGCTGCAAAGACCAAATACTTTATGTACAAATATGATATTTAAAACAAGCTAAAATAACAAAATGGTATCCAAAAATAATCACACCAAGATACCGTAATATTCCAAAAATAATGTATCTTCAGTAATATCCTGAACAGGAAAATGTTTCCACTGAAGGAAATAAAATCCCAAAATCAAGAATATAAGGGCATTCAAAAATAAATGAGGAACAGTTTCTATTTGAGTATGACATATATAGATCTGGGACATCCTCTAACTGATATCTCCTTATGTTTCAAATTTCCTTTACATTTAATTTTAAATGGGCTGTAAGCCAAACCACATCCCACATGTAAGCAGGAATTCTCATGGAAGTAAGCATATTACCAATTTGTGATATTTTAGCACTAGAAAATACCGAGAAATGTGATGGAATTAAAAGGATTCCATAATTTTTCCATATAGAGTTTTCCTATTGTATAATTCTAAGTGTACTTTACAAAGCCCCCTGTGTTTTAATTTTGGAAAACAGGGTTTAAAATGTATAGGAAGACCCACTAAGGATACTTGTTTAGGAAGGACCACTGCCGATTCCCACTGTAATAACCATGACGCTACTGTCTCCCATACCCAACTATACCAAATTTTCTCCTCTTTTCTTAATAGTGGACATAAATTTTGTAGACAAATAAAGAGAAAAGAAAACAATGGGTTTATCATCCGAATCCTCCCAACTTAAAATCCTGATATAATATACCCTCTTAATCGGGTTTAGTCTACTCCCCAAATAGCAGAAAAGAATATACCATAAAGTGTGGTGTCAAGAGAAAGAGGAGTTGGAAACAAAGCCCCCAAATATAAAAACATACTCAATAAATAGGTTTTAACCATATATACCCATTTCTTTTTGGACATTTTCCATTTATTCCAAATATTTACCTTAGATTTAGCTACAGACAACAAGAGTTCCCAATTATAAAAAGCAGGGTCTTCCATACCCCAATATACGCCTAATAACTTTCCAGGGCCAACACAAATTGGAATATTTGGAGTAGTCAATTTTATAGAAACATCTAAATTTAAACGAAAATACTTACTTTTGGAGAAATTAATGCTTGAGCCCGAAACCTCCACATATGCCAATAACAAGGCATCCATGGCTTGGCACGATGGGAGATCTGCCAAAGTGAGACAGAGATCATCAGCATAGGCAATTGTCTTTATTTCTAAACAAGTACTACTAAAAGATAATCCCCTAATAGCATCATTAGCATTTATCCCAGAAATAAGTGGTTCCAAAGATAGAATATATAGTAAAGGGCTTAGAGGACAGCCTTGTCTAACACCCCTGGTTACAAGAATAGACTCGCCCAGCCATCCATTTATGAGAGGGGTGGCCAAAGCTTTATTGTAACATGTCTTTAACCAAGAGATGAAAGGTCTCGGAAAGTTCATACTTTCTAGGCAAAGCCATAAATATGTATGAGAGACACTGTCAAAAGCTTGTTTTTGGTCCAAGCTAAGTAAAACTAAGGTCACCTGAGTGACTTCTAGAAAAATCTCCGTAAAAGAATAAGACCATCCTGTATGGATCTTTCTGGAATTGAACAAAATTGGGTGGGATGGATCACAGTTGTCAGACAAAGTGATAAACGATTACTAAGAATCTTAGAAAGTATCTTGTAATCACTATTCAACAGAGTAATAGGTCTCAATTATTTAAATCTGTCTTATTCCCTTTTTATGTAAAAGAATAACTATACCCCGTCATACATACTAGGAGATAACAGGCCCAAATTTAAGCTATATGCAAACAAGTCTGTCAATTCTGTCAAAAGGAAAGGTAACAGAAGTTTGTATATTTCATTCGTAATCCATCAGAACCAGGAGTCTTATCTGAAGGGAATTTTTAATAACAAGTTCCACTTCCTTACTTGAAATAGGTTGCAACAAAGTACAGACTAAATAATCAGGAATTTTCTTTAAAGAACAAGAGAGTAGCCATTCAACTACATCTGATTGAGGTGGGTTTGGCTTTGCTGAAAACAAATTATAAAGCTGTATATACTTCTTTTAGAATGTCTTTTTTCAAAAATACACTGTCCTGAGGTTTGTTTCAAGGACATTAAATCTTTTTTTGTCTGGACGCCTTATAAAAATCAAAGGGTTTGTATGTGCTCTAGAACCACTAAGTCCAAACCTCTGTTCATGTTGAAAAGAAGATATATTATCATATTGTAGCTGTGTTAAATAATGTTTTAACGAGTGAAATTCCGCTCATCATAATGGCTGACCTTTTATCATACAATTTTGGAAAGCCAATAAGGAATTACGTACTAAAAGATAAGTCCTAGTTTTATAACTACCCAACAGCCTACCTATTTTTTTGAAATACACCTGAAAATCCTATTTTGTGTCTTTCCACCATGTATGTTTATCATCATAGAGAAAAAATACTGATCGCCTGGCTGTAATAATAGCTTGAAAACCTTCCCTGACTATGGGAATATCCAATAAGGACATATTTAACTTCCAATAACCCATACCTCTGGATGTGTTATTGCAATTTGAAAGGGTAACACATATAAGAGCATGATCTGATGTGGCTACTATATTAACTGATGGATCACTGGTCTGTAATGAAGATGACACAAACCAATAATCAATCCTAGAAGATTTGTTACCTTGAAAAAAGGTGTGTGGAGCAGGAGATGATTCCGGAAACACATCTATTAAACTAGATTGGGTAATTAGGGATCTCAGAAAATGTGTATCACAATATATTTTGGAAAAGGATTGTTTGTTCCTAAAGTGTGAAATGTTAAAATCTCCCCTCAAATATATTTTTACAAGAAAACAGATAAGGCCGAATCTGTTTAAGTAATGCTATCCTACCAGCCTTAGACTGTGGGCCATAAATATTTAGGAGCCGAAAATCTAATGAAGCCAAGGTAACATCAAGCAATAAAGCACGTCCCGGTACAATATCCACAATATGTGTAACTGTAATGTCTGGGGTAGTAAAACAAATACCTAAACCAGAGCATAGATCAATTCCACCTGACCAATAACTAGGGCCCCATATCCATGCCTCCGAAGCAGATTGAAAATCCTGTGTGGAGTATAATCTAGTATCTTGAAGAAAAACAATGTCATACTTCAAATTTGAAAAAAGTTCAAAAGTAGCCAATAACTTAAACCTAGAGCGAATGCTGTTAGTGTTCAAACTAGCAAGTCGGATTGTATACTCAGAGCCAGACATAAAGTGAAAAGGATCTATGAGGTTAGGTATAAACTTAGCTAGTCTTGTACTTTTCCTTGTACCTTTTTGGATGTAAAAGTATGTTTCTTTTAACAGTGCTAACTATTTCCGAATCTGACTGAATACTCAATTGTGAGGAAGCCAAGGAAGCGGAATCAGAGTCATGATCATTGCCATCGTCCTGTTCTGCCAAAACTGAGTATCTGTTTTCTGAAACGGTACTCCCAACACTCAAGGAGCAGGATTTTGCCCAGAAGATCCAGATTCCACTAAGGGGGGTATAATGTCGGACAATGTAACATTTACTGAAGTGTTTACTGCTGCAGCCTTTGACAAGGTCTTGTGTTCTTCCTGGTTTTCCTTACCCTCACACAAAATAGGAAGTTGTGCTGGTACAGAGGAGGGGGGGGGATGCTGATTACCTTGTATCGTAGGCTTCTGAGTTAGTACTGTTGAGGACCAGTAACTATAGATTTAGTAGCCTTATGTACATAGTAATCTTGCACACCATAATTGGCTTCCCAGTGTTATGGGCTGCCCATGGACAATCCAAAAGCAGTGGCCTACCTCTTCACAAAGGTTACATTTTGTGTATTGATGCACTGATTACCTGTGTGACCAACCTCCCACAATAAATACATTTTAGTAAAGAACAGGAAGAACTAAGGTGATGAGAGACCCACATTTAAAACAGCTTGGTTTGCCCTGGATAAAAAATAAAACCCTTATCCCTACCTATATAAAAACAATTAGGTAGATGCTGCAAACCCTCTGGAGTCTGACGTAACTTAACTTTTATCTTCCATCCACCATTCCAAAACCCTTCAGCATCCAAAATTGGATCCGGGGTACCTTGCAAGTCACAATGTTTCTCCAACCAGAATAAAATGTCAGAAATATTAACACCTTCATTTCTAAATAAAACAGTAATAACACGAAAAGGTTGTTTTGTTAGGGGAATAACCTGAAAGGGTGTCCATAAGGGATTAGTTTTAACAGTCATATGTTTAATCCAAAAACGCTCCAGTAATTCAGGTGACCTGAAACTAATGTCAAAAGTCACTTCACCAGGAGCATGAATAAGTGCATAAACCTCTGAGGGAGTAAAACCTAAAGACTGCTTGATTAAGGTACGACCCACATAATACCTGTCAGGAATCGATTCTAAGCCACCCATATATCTTAACCGAACAGCATTTCTACGCTTTGCAAGCTCTACAGGCTTTTTAAATAAGTCAGCATAAGAAATTTTGGGGTCTGTAGTTAAGGTCTGTGTCGGTTGCGCTCCTGAGCAGCGTTCTCCAAAATATCCGTATTTTCCCCAGAAATCACAGTTTTAATACGGGAAGAATCTTGTACTTTGATTTCCTTATTTTGAATAAGTGAGGGATTACCTTGCGCTTGCTCCTCTATTTCGGCGTCTGCCCAGCTCCTGGAAGCCTCCAAATTTGCACTTATTTTTGATGTTGCCGAAGAATTTAGTAAGGAGGCATGTGGCAAAAGAGTATTTGGGGAAACTGTTGAAGTCCATTCCCCTGAAAACGACTGATTCCAACCAGCGTCTCGAAGTGCTCGCTCCGGTGACCATCCGGGACCTCCAGGCAGTTCTGAGTCTTCCATGGCAACCGGACTGATTACCTCAGATGGTTCTGTGTCCTTTGCAAAACTTTAAGTTGTAGTGTAGAATTTTTATTATCGGGCTGCTTACGTTTTTGTCTCTTTCGACCTCTGACTGTTTATTCTTTAATTCCTCCTCCAAAAGAAAGAGCTGGTGCTGCAAAACAGTACGTTTATTTTCAAGTTCCTGTGTGGATTCTGATAGGGAAACAGCGCTGTTTAAAGTCGGAAAAATATTGTAGGCGCCGCAGATAAACGAATATATCCACCTCAGTCATCTCTGAGGCTGTAGTTAAGCGATTTCCTCCGCACAGCAGGCTATACACCACAAAGCTGGTAATAACTTTTCTCCCGCCAGAGAAACACCTGCACCGGCAGAGTCATCCTCCTGAATGGGCTCCTCCATCCCGCTGACGGGCAGACAGACGTCACCCGCCCACAGAGTAGGGGAATTTCCCTGGTGTCCTGGCCAAATTTCCCCCATTCAGTAAAAATACCACCAACAGCTTAATCTGGTTCAAGGTCAGCTGGCATTCATCTGCATCCCCCTCCCCCAAGTCGTGCCTGAAAATAGGCAGGATTTGTCTAGTGCACTTACCCGGTCAACAAAAAGCTAAATAAAATAAATAAAAATAAAGCACTTCATGGATGTGTGATACTGGTCAATAATCACACTTCTCTCTCAGGTGTTTAAAGGCACTCAGCACAAGCATCTCATGCCTAACAACATCCTCAAGAGGCATATAATTATTAACCCATAATCACATATCCTGTTGTGCTTTATTGCGTAGTAATGTTAAACCTCAGTTTTTGCACCTTAATAACTTTACCCCCATTCAACCGATTTACTTGAAATCTGGAAAGCTGACATATGGTGCTAGGATCTCTGTATTCTGAAAATCTTGTGGTAATTGGTTGACTGGAAAAAAGCTACAGAGAGGCAAAAAAATCCAAATTATAACAATTAAGACCTGTTGTTTTGCTCACCTATGACTAAAAAACTAGGATTTGAAACCTGAATCTGGCAGGTTTAATACAGTTTGGCCCAAGGTGAGTGTTTGTGGTTTTTATCTCCCAATTTTATGTAGTTTATTAAAATATTTAAGAAAAACTGTTCCATTTCTGAGCATGCACAGTTTAAAAGATCAATGTTCTAAAGGTAACTAAATTTTGACAACTACATGAATTCATGTGGTTATATTATGAGAATACGTTCATGCGGCATAAAGAAGGGCTGTTTTTATGAGGGGATGGTGTTACGTCAGTGCATAGCCCCACCCATGTTGAACAAACTGTGCGTGTGGATGAATTTGTTTTTCAATGACTGTCGCCATTAGTGCATACTCAATCTACTTGATTTGAGCTGGATACCGAGGTGCCCAATCCCTGGTGCCAGCTAAATATATTTAAATTTGAATAATTTTGACACCAGAGTGCCCAACCCAATGCCGGTTTGTCTCCTCCTCCTCTCCTCTCCTCTCCTCTCCTCTCCTCCCCCCTTCATTTCTTTTCCGATCTAGCCCCCTCCTGTCCTGTCAGTCAGCCGACACTGGGGTGCCCAATCCTCAGTGTCATGTTGTTAACCTCCCCACCCAGCAGTCTGGGACACTGGGGTCTACACCCGCAGTGCTCTCAAGAAAGAAGCCAACAGTGAGGTACAAACTCCACAGTGTTAGAAACCTGAAATGAAGAAAACTATCCCCTGACATCTTTTTGTATGTTTTACCCTGAATTATGGAAAATGGTCCCTTGTTGCTTGCTGCTGTCTCCACCTTCCACCCCTATGCAGTACCCCCCTTACTGTATACTTACCTACTAGAGGTCTAGCACCACAATACTGCACAGATCAGATACACATCTTCACTCTTCCATGCTGATCTGGGAACTGAGAAAATCAGGTAAGTGCTGTATAATGTATTTTAATGTGTTTTGAACATTTACTCATAACTTGGTCATTTTTTAATACTTTTCTCCCAGATTTTCAACATGTCCTCTTTGGGACCCACATCATGAACAAGATAGGCAAAATTAGTCAAATCTGGCTCAAAAGGGTGATTTCACTGTCACTCTGTGAAATCTCCTTTCAAGCAGAATTTGAACATTTTCACCTACCAGGTTCATGAAATTGTGTCATAAGAAGGCTATGTTGAACATTTAGGGTCAAAATATTAAAAGAAACTAGAAAATGGACTTGAAAAATACTGTATGTTGATTAGCTGAGAGCCCTGTCCTGGCATATGTATATTTTTCAACAATGCCCATGGAAAAATAAGTGCCAGCCACGAGTGCCCACTTATCAAAGATACCCTTGTGCCCACATTTGATTTAAGAATGAACTGGCTGCCATCAAGACACACATGCACAACACAAGGGCAACCTGTACATTATTGTGGCACATAGTGACACAGCTTCATGGCATTTTCCCCTTCTTTAATAAAAAACATCTTTTATTAGATTAAGGTAGTGGCACTTGCACATTGCAGACTCAGTGCTAATCTGAGACAGTGTGGCTTGCCTTGCCTTCACCCCTGCTTAACACAGAAGAAAGCACCATGTGTATTTCTTTTCTTTTTAAGGAAAAAACAATGTGCTTTTACATCCCTCATCTGCTCATGGTCCACCTCTGAGCTACGATCCCTAACCCAGTCACACTCCATCTCTGAGCTGTGATGCCCACTGCACTCTGTCCCCATTCTTTAATTGTGTTCCAGACAACAGTTTCCCGAATAAAATACATGAAAAAAAAATGGACCACTACAAGCGTGGAGAAGACAGGACTAACTCGTGCAGAAGCAGGGGATGGCAATAAAAGAAACACAGCAGTAAACAAAACTTCACAGTAAATTCAGCAAGCACTAAAAGAAGAGTCTAACACTACACTACCCTTTACTGGCAAGTATACCAGTAGAGGGATTACTTTTACCAACAAAATCCACTTTCAACTGATTTGTAGTCATTTTTTATATGTTTTTATTTTTTTCAATAGTACAGAAAAAAGTAACATGTAGCCCATTTTCTAAGCACAATAATGCCTTCCAGGGTGGGTGATATGGGCTATACTGAACCTTCCAAAGTCTATAAGACCCTCTGCCTGTGGTGTTGGACCAATACAGGGGGGACTGGCAAGGGAGTGGAGCATGGAGGACTAATTGGGGTCATAGGGTCAAGGAGACACCCTGGGGAAAAATGGGCCCAGGAGAGGGGTTTGCCCTGCCTGGTGCCCATACCCAAGGGCTCCACCTTCGGTGGGCAGGTAGCACGGTAACCTCAGCTACTCATCTAACGCAGGTGGTGTTATGCAATGCCAGGTTGATTTGGAACAAGACAGCAGTAATTGCTGATCCTGCTGGGTCATCTGACCTGGTTTGCATCACCGAGACCTGGCTGGATGAGAATGCTGGTCCCATTCTGGAGTCAGCTGTTCCAGCCGGGTACTCAGTGATACACCTACCAAGACTGGATCATAGGGCCGGGGGGGTAGCCATCTGTTTCAAGATGGAGCTGGGCCTTTTAGATGTTCCAGTTGGGATCACTAGATCCTTCAAATGAATCATGGGCACAAGTGTGGGTTATAGGATACTTCTCATCTATCATACACCAGGTAATGGGAAGGATTTCCAACAGGAGGTTGTGGACTTCATCACTGAGATGGTGTGGCAGGCCTCCAGGTGGTTGGTAATGGGGGACTTCAGTGCCTGGGTTGATGATGAATTCTTGCACTTGGGACAAGACTTCCTCCAACTGATGTTTTTTGTTGGGCTTCACACAGGTGATTACCTCTGCGACTCATATACAGGGTCATTCACTAGACCTAGTGCTTCTTCTGGGGATGGAGATCTCGGACATGGTGACGGGGCCCATTGGATGTCTGATCATCATGCTATAGGGTTCAGCTTTGCGGCCCCCCTCAATAGACCTGCCCCTACAGAGATGGTCAGGTACTACCCTTTGCTGAGTTTGACTCCTGATGGTCTTATCGTGGTGCTGGACCTATCGGGGAGTTCGAGTGTCAGCATGGATCCAGAGGGTCTTCTGCTAGTTTATAGTAAGGTGGTGGGAGCTGCTATGGATTCTATTACTCCTGTCCAGGTTTGCCCCCTCTCCCTTCACCCTCAGTCCCCTTGGTTTGATGGATCTTTGAGGGAGTTGAGGAGAGTGGGAAGAAGGTTGGAGTGATGCTGGCAAAAATCGGGCCTAGATGGTGACAGACTTAGATTGATATCCCATTATAGGGATTATCAATTGGCAGTTTCCCATAAGAAGGCAAAGTTCCTGTCCAGCGAGATTGTTGCTGTGAAGAACCAACCGGCTCAGCTCTTCCATACTGTGGACAGGTTGTGCAATCCAACCTGTCTCCAGAATCGGGCAGCTTTTCACAGGAGAAGTGTGATGAGTTTGCTCAATTCTTTGCAGATTAGATTGACATCACAAGGTCTGAGATCTGCATAGCTTGCTCAAATGTGCAGAGCGGAGATCAGTGCGAGGTTGCAAGCACCTGATTTGTCTGGACATATTTTAGCCAGCTGGCAATTGAGGATGTCATGAAGATGATCGGGGACTTGTGACTAACCTACTGTAGTTTGGACCCTGGTCCAACGTGCCTCCTTGCATGGTGCGTGAAGGAAATTGGACCGGTCTTTGCTGAGATAGTTAGGTGTTCACTAGAGACTGGGGTGTTCCCAGACACCCAGAAGGAGGCAGTGATTCACCCCCTCCTGAAACAAAACCTTCTCTCGATCCTGACTGTCTTGCAAACTACAGGCTTGTCTCTAACCTGCCTTTCATGGGTAAGGTTATTGAGAAGGTAGCCGTGTTGCAGCTTGAGGATCATATAACCACCCATGAAATCTATGATCCTCTCCAGTTTAGTTTCAGGAAGAGGCATAGTACTGAAACCATGCTGATTCGGGTACTCATGAACTCCTGACAGCAAGAGAGCAGAGGAGCCATTCAGTCTTAATCCTCCTTGATCTCTCTGCAGCATTTGATACCGTGAACCATGGGGTGTTGCTAGAGTGCTTGTGACTATTCTGTGGACTGTCTGGTACAGTCCTCAGATAGTTTCATTCATTCCTCGCTGGCAGGATGCAGAGAGTTGAGTTGGGAGTTTTCTCCTCAGCTTCTCTTCCCACTGTCTTGTGGGGTACCGCAAGTCTCTGTGCTTTCCCCATGTTGTTGGCTGTGTAGATGCTGCTGTTGGGGGAGATCATTACATGGTACAGATTGAGTTTTTACTGCTACACAGAAGATACTCAACTGTACATGTCTTTTGTGTCTGAACAAGGAGATGATGTATTGGTCCCTAACAACTGCCTCTCTGAGATTCAGGACTGGATGAGTGCCAACTAGTTGAGACTGAATCCAGATAAGACTGAGGTGTTGGTTGAGGACCCAGGTCATCACGTAGAGAGTTTGCCAATTGGGCAGCCATCTGGATTATGGCCGGGTGGTAACCAGCTGGTGACCTCTGACCAGGTGCGGAATCTGGGTGTTACGATTGATAGCGAGCTGACGCTTAAGTTTCAGGTGTTGGCTGCTGTCAAGACCCCATTCAACCATCTGAGAAATATCACCTGGATAAAGTTCCTGGTCCCACCTGATGACCTTCCTATATTGGTCCATGCCTTTGTGACCATGCGCCTTGATTACTACAATGCCCTATACCTAGGGCTACCGGAGGTGGACCTTCGCCGCCTGCAGTTGGTGCAGAATGCGGCTGCTAGGTTGTTGACTGGCTTATCAAGAGCTTGTCATGTCACACCAGTGCTCCGCAGACTGTACTGGCTGCCAGTATGGTGGAGGATCACCTTCAAGGTCAGATTACTGACCTATAAAGCTCTACATGGACATTGACAGTGGTATATACAAGATGTCTTCTGTCACTACTACCCCCTCTGTCATCTCTGTTCTGCTGATGAGGGATTGCTAGAGATTCCCAGGATCTGTTCAATAACTTCAGCTGTAAGAGCATTTGCCTTTACAGCTCTGACCCTGTGGAATTCTCTATCTCGTCCGGTTAGGGAGTGTCCATCCATTGAAGCCTTTAAGTCTGCCTTGAAACTTATTTATTTAAATTGGCATTTTGTGATACCTAGTCCTGCTGTTTATATACAGTATGTTTTTAATGTTTGACTTGCTAAACTGAATGGGCCAGAATTTCAAAGGCCTTAGATTGATGCAAGGTGCTTGCGTCAAACAGGTCTGACGCAAAGGCACCTTACACCAAGGGCTGCACCAAGTGGGAATTTGAAAGGCAGCCAAGGCCACACAGCAGGCTGCCTGCACCAGTGTTAGCACCATCCTTGCACCATGAAAGTGGCTGCGGCATGATGCAGGGGGCTTGCGGCAGACCTAGACTGCCGCAGCCCTAGGATCCAGAATTTGAAAGACCCTTCCTGGAAACAAGTGCCAAGTACCTTTAGACCAGTGAGGAGCTGGTCTAAGGGGACTTAAACAGCTCCTGGGTGGACATCCTGTAAGTGCCACCATGTGGCCCACCCTGATCAGTCCCTGGTGGGTGATCCCTGGTGGTCCGGTGGTCCCCCCTCACCCTCATCATGGTCCCCGACACCCACATCCATGCATCCTTCCAGCCCCCCCACCCATCTAAGCCTCCCCCCCTCCCATACCGGATCCGGTGACGGCACGTGCCTTCCACAGCTCCACCATGGCTGGTTGCCGCCGCCGCGTGCAAGTAATGTATACAGCACACGCACGGACTGCCCATGCAGTGGCCAGCCAGGGTGGCATATGGAGGGCTGTGCAGGTCACCAGATTGGGTATGGAAGGGGGGTGGGAATGCTGAGATGGGTAGGGGGGCACTAGCCCACCAGGGTACCAGGGAGTGTTGTGGCACTGGTGCCGTTAGCGCGGTGGTGTTGGTGGGGCAGTGCCTGGTTGCCAGCCCCTGTCCATGGGTGCTGCAGACTCCCCATGGCCATTGTGGCATTCCAGTTGGGTGTGCCATACATCAGGCGCAGCACCCCCTTCGCTGCAAGCCATGGGACTTAGGTGCCGGGACCCTGAGAAATAGAAATTCGGGTGCAGGGTCCCGGGCACACCACACTTGGCGCATGCTTCAAAATTTTGCTTGCTTGCTCATTACCCCCCCAGGTAGTCTGGTTTAGCCTAATACTGCTAACTGCATCAGATATTATTGCTTACATATGTGCGTATGTTAACATTTTTCAACACTTCCTCATAACTTTGGTAATTTTCAATATTTTGACCCAAAATTTTCATTTTTCAAATCTTGGCCAAAATATATTTTTGCACTTGTGGCATGAAATGATGTGCCAGCCAAGATCCGAAAACTTTCACCTACCAGGTTCTTGAGGTGGGGTCATAAGACTATGTTGAAAATTTGAGGTCAAGGTATTTAAAAAACAACAAAGTAATGAAAGTACATTGACATATTTCAATGCTCTCTCATACCTTTGGTAATTATTTGAATATTTTGACCCAAGGTTTTTGACACAGCTATTTTTTACACACCACCTCATGAACCTGACAGCTGTCATTTTTCTAATCCTGGCCCAAATGTGATATCACACTTTTGGCATGAAATGACGTTTCATCCAGTATTTTATAAATAACACCTGTAATGTTCAGAGGGAGGGTCATAAAAAAAATATTGAAATTGGGGGGTCAAAATGTCACAAAAAAACAAATTTTAAAGAGAAATGCTTGCAGGGACAGCCATTGACCCAATGTGGACCACATTACCTTCCCATGCCAGTGTCTTGAGGTCAGGTGTGTACTCAGTGAGCAAGCTGAATGTGCCAAAGCTGGAGGGAAGGTGCTGCAGCATGTGGTACTGGCCCCGACCTGAAGAGGGATGGAGCAATGTTCTGGCACACACACATAACATCTTGTAGCATGCCTGGAAGCCTTCCCTCACAAGGGGTTTAACATGCATATCAGGGCCTGTGTCTGGACAAGTAGGGGAGAAGAAAAATTGCACAAAGTGTACTTGGCAAGATGAAGGTTGGGTCACTGCAAGCCTAACACCTACTGTACATCAGGCCCTCTACTGTTGTCAGTCACCCACCCCATCATCCTCCATCTTAGGAACTTGCCTTGTACCTTTGGTACTCCCACAGTTTCGCCCATAATGGGAATAGGAGGGAGATGGATATCCACCCCCTTTAACTGTCAGCCACTTTACCAGTCTATCACCCTGAAGGTGTTGTGGGGTGTGCGAAAGGAGGTTGCTTCATCCAGCCCTGATAGTGGTCAGTGAGTGGAGCAACTCCCCCCCACACACACACACATACTTCATGATAAGAGGGGCCCAGGGGCACTGAATCCTGTTCACATTCTCCCACAATGGTCTTCATGAGTGACCAAGGTCCATTCATGAACCCAGGTCACTGTTTTGGTACCAGTACTTACCCTACCGACCAACCCACTTGATACCCCCAAATAAAATTACAACCCCTTTCCACCCTACACAGCTGTTCAGTATTATTATTGCTTATACTAACCCATTTCCACTTTAGGGTTTGGGATCCTAGAGTATTGAAGAATCAGTGGTGGAGCCTTCCTTGGGGTTGTCAACCCTAATGCTCACCCCCTCCCCTGAGCAAACAAGGTCAGACATAATCTCAGAGGACCCTGCATGAAAAAAGCTACAACAGATTCTGTTAGCAACATGTGATGAGCAGTACTTCCCTAACTTTTAAGAGTATCTCACAATGAGGCACTGGCTTGGAGCTGTACATGTATTTATTTATTTATTTATTATATATTTAAAAAGTTTCACCAAGAAAGACCTACTGAGCCAAAATAGCTCATTTTCAGATGCATCCTGGGGGGAAGGAGAATGGAAGAATACAATTGGTGTATACATAAAACCAAGATACACAAAAAAATAGAAATATACAATTATATAACTCTGAACAAATTACAGATATGACTAGCTAAGATGAGTATAGGATAAATAAATAGAAATACTATATTACACATTTAAAACATGAGGTTGGTGGCCTGACCCTAGCAGAGCCAGAGTAGGTGAGGGGAAGAGAGAGAATGTAGCTAGCCTGACTGAAGAAAGAGTAGGTGAGGGGAAGAGACAGAATATGGTAGGCAGACTGAAAAAATGGAATGGGGGGAGAGGGATAGGGTAAAGGGGGGTAGACCTTCGGTACTCTGGGATACAACCCCAAGGCCCAGGTTAAGCAGGGAGGAACCTGAACTAAATGTTCTGATATACCAGGCCTGTAAGAAAAGAGAGATAGGGTAGAGGTGAGGGAGGCACCATTTTGACCCTCTGGAGTGGAAACCCCACAAGGGTCCAACACTGCTCGATGCTCAACCAGTCAGTGTCATGGGATACTGGCTTGCCTAAGGAAAGGTAGGAGGGTAGGTTAGGAGAGTAGTTACTTTTGCATCGGACAAGAAGCGACAGGACAGGGAGAGGGGATGAGCATTAGGATTGACAAATCCAAGGAAGATCCCTCCACCAATTCACCAATATTCCAGAGATGATTTTCATTTCCCTATTTTATGCACTTTATGTTCTTCAATGCTAATATCTGCATTAACATAGTTTTTTGTAATATATATATCTATATATATAGATATATATATATATATTCTATGAAAAAAAACGTGTTAATGCATCATTTAGGGTTAAAACACAAAAAGTCAGGAAATGAAAAATCTTTAGAGTTGCCCGTCCCCTCCTCGTGGACCCGCCAATCATCCTAAGATTGACAGATGACGGGGTCTGTCATTGGGTTTGTGAGGCCTAAATGTTGCCCCATTCCTTGTGTAATCATATTGATAAGCAACAGTGAACAAGAATGGGGCAACATTCAGGCCTCACAATCCAATGACACACCCCGTCATCTGTCAATCTTAAAATGATTGGCGGATCCATGGGGGGGACAATCCTAAAGATTTTTCATTTCCTGACTTTTTGTGTTTTAACCCTAAATGATGCATTAACGCAGTTTTTTTGCATAGAATGTCCTTACTTTTTGAAAAAGAATAGAAAACTAAGAACTTGAGGAAGTTGGTGGGAGCATGGGCCTGTTGGGACCTACGCTTCCACCAACTTGTAAACGTGTCTCTACCATCATCACCCTCCAAATTTCAATGTAAAAGACCAAACTGTGTCAGAGATATAACATGTTAAAGTTTGAGATTTTCATTCATCAGAGTTGCAGAATTCCGCACCTGTTGACATTTTACAGACACAATGACTGAAAAGTACATCCATGACAGTAAGGCTAGGTACCCTATCAATTTCAAGGCACCACCACAATGCAAAACACTGTCCACAAAACATAAATTCCATCACGCAATATCTCGCCAAAAAATATTTTCTCCGACACGTAAACACCGTAATTCATATGTACAGGACATACTGTCAACACCCTCAAAATTTCAAGTAAAAAGACCAAAGCATTTCCAAGATATTTAAAGTTAAAGATTGTGAAAATTGGCCTATCTATTCCATTATAAAATCTGGCCATTTTATCCCTCCGTTGTGATCAAAGATGGCGATCAAAGAATCTCACGATCAAAGAATTTGCAGGCTCACAATCAAAGAATTTGCAGGCTCATGATCAAAGAATAAAAAATAGTGAAACTTGAGTTTTAGGCAGAATTACATGAAATCACCGCCTCAATAGAACAAAGCCCCTTGAGCAAAACTCACCCTCATTTATGTTCCTAGGCCACCCCGGGCTGAAAAATTTGAATTTTTCAAAGGGCCATCTAGTCGCGCCCTCGCGATACAAGATCGCGATCAAAGAATCTCACAATCAAAGAATTTGCTGGCTTGTGATCAAACAATTTGCAGGCTCATGATCAAAGAATAAAAAAAGGCTGAAACTCGAGTTTTAGGCAGAATTACATGAAACCTCCACCATGCCTCGATAGAACGAAGCCCCCTGAGCAAAATCCTCCCTCATTTGTGTTCCTAGACCACCCCTGAGCTGAGAAAATTGTATTTTTACCTCGCGATGCAAGATCGCAATCAAAGAATCTCGCGATGAAAGAATTTGCAAGTTCACGATCAAAGATAGTTGGCGAGATGCGATGAAAGAATTTAAAATGTTATAACTCTACTTTTTGACCACTTTAGGTGAAACTAAAGGCATGGGTTGATGGATCAAAGCCCCCTGAGTAAAACCCATGCAGGTTTTTCTTCAGGAGTGACCCGTGAGCCGAGATATTTGATTTTTTCTGACGGAATTTAAAAAACAAGATGGCGGACCTCGCAATCAAAGAATTCTCGGGGACAAAAATTCTTTGACCGCAAGGCTGCAAATTCTTTGACCACCAGGTGGGACAAGATGGCCCAAACTCCATTCTTTGTTCGCAAAACAACCATATACATTTTCCCATTGACTTATAAAGGGAGCTTAAAAGTGCCATAACTTTTGAATGCCTTAATATTTTTCCACCAAATGAAAAGCGGCATGTTTGGCCGCTGAAGCTCTTTCAGATAAGCCATCTTATAGATCAGCACACCACATGACAGCCACACAGGACCACCAGCAACATCCCAAAAACTGCCTCCAAAACTGACAAAAAGTGCATTTTTCAGCGTTTTGGTGCACAAAGACCATCAGTCCGACTGAAACAAAATTTGGCAAATCAAGAGACCTACCATGCCCCACCACACATCAAGCAAATCCATTGAATGGGTCCAAAGTTATTAACGTGCAACATTTTGACTTTAAAATAGAAGTGCCTTCATAACCCTAAATATAGTGGCGTGACTGCACCACTATAATATATATTATGTGTATGTGTGGGTGTGCATGTGGGTGTGCATGTGCATGTGTGTGTTTTCAAATAACTATCAACAAGTTTAATTTGCAATGACAAACTATTTTGGTGCAGAGTCTCTCATTCATTGTTCCTGTGCCTCTAGGGCTAAAGCACTCCCACCAATCTGATACCCTAGGCACATCATGCGTTTTATTGCAAATTTCCATTAACAGTGTACTTTCTTGGTTTGCTTTGCTGCATATAACAGCCTTTTTTAAATGCACTTTAGTTAATATTTCCCTACAGACTATATCACTTATGTATTTTATTTATACCGTTATTTATACCATTTTATTGTATTTTATGCTGTATTTCTGTATTTAGTGCTGTTTTCTCCTTTGCACACTCTGACAAAGATGCACCTGGTATTGAGCTTCTGGCAACTCTGTACCTTCTCTCCTGATCAAAAACTTCAAACACATAGAATTGATTTTAATGTTGATGATGTGTCACTACATAAAATGTGTCAAAATACTTTGTTATATTCATGTTTTCAAACAGGTAAAGGAACTGCTCCACTCTCTAGTGCCTGTGCTCCCATACAAAATATATAACACTGGTAAACAAAAATGTGGCACCAGGCTTAAGCTGTAATAAACTATTTTAATGGTGCAATTAATGCATAAAAAGATTAAATATCATAGCATACAAACGTGGCCTTTGCTGTGCAAACGTGCAGATAAACTCCCGACCAGGTTTCACCACAAGGCTTTCTCAAGGGAGACATCATGGTTTAAAAACAATACCCAACCAATCCCAAATCAGCACCAATTTAAAGGCACAATGGCCAATTTTATATTACTGACTACTAAAGTGCTATACAACAAAGTGCTATAAATTTAGCTTAAAAACATTACTTATTCAAATGGATGGGCCCTGGATTTATATATATGAATTGAACAGCAGTGAAAACCATAAATTAGTGGCTTATTCCTGTCAGCAATAAACAATAATTTCTAATTGATTTCCAACACACATTTTTGAGTATATTTACATACAGCTTATTTTTATCTTTATCCCCATATGTATTTTGATTATTTTCCAACAGGATCCCTCATGAAAATTCCATATTTTGAATAACTTTAACATGTATAGATCCCGTAACCAGAGCATATATAGGGGTTATGCCCTTATAAATTTAGCAATAGTTTTTAATAACAAATAATATAAGCTATACACTCTATTTCATATGTCTTAAAATTATTTCTCTGTCTAATTCAATTGCAAAGCCACTTTGATTAAATCTAAAGGGTAAACCCTATTAACAATAATACATTTATCAAAGGCATATAAAACAGGAGCTGATGGCAATTAAAGAATGAAAAACACGTTTCTCTATTCATTGTATAAAAACCATGAGGACACCGGAACATCACTCTGAAGTGCTCTAATAAGACAGACTAACCAGATTATTTAATAAACAAAAAGTGGACTAACTACAGGGTCAGATATCAGTATAATAATTTAAGCTTAATCTTTTAATCAGAAGGGAAGGAAGGAAGGGGTAGGGGAAGGGAAAAGGGAGGGGGAAGGGAAAGGGAAAGGGAAAGAAAACACAGGGGGAGAGAAGAGAGGAAAAAACTAGGAGGGGAAAGGGAAAAAGGAAAGAGGGAAGGCAAAAGTGAAAGAAAAAGAAAAAAGAAAGGGAGAGAAAAGGGAAGGGAAAAGAAAAAAGGGGAAAGAGAGGAAAGAAGAGAGGAAGATAGGGACAGGGGAAAAGAAAGGAATTAGAACACCATGGAACTATTTCTGAAGCCTTCTTTTTCTCTTTTTCAGAATAGGCATTATGTCTATTCTATCATTTAAGCCCAAGGTGGTAATGTCCTCCAAGTTGGTAGATTCACATAGATTCTCTTTCGAGAAGGACAGCATCCACATCACTTCCCCTTTGGCTCAATTTTACATGATCAATGCCTCTAGACTGAAATTCATGTGTTTCACCTGTTGGTGCTGCCTTCACATGAGTGGCCAAAGCATTTGTAAGGTCTCCATTATGTATTGCCCTTACATGCTCGCCTACTCACAGCTTGAAAAGCCTAGATGCCTTACCCACATAGAAGCTTTCACAGCTACTCGTCACTAGATATACTACCTGTGTAGTATCACACGAAATAAAATGTCTGATCTCAAACATTTTCCTGCATTAATACATGTGAATGTTCCTGTTTTTAGCATATATGGACAATATTTACATCGTCCATATCTGTGGCTACCTTGCGGTAGCTGTGGAAGCCAAGTCCTGGGTGTTTGATCTGAGGGGCTGATAGTTATGTGTAAGAGAATCTGCCAGATTATGAGATCTTTTACAACTAAACCTTGGAAGAGAAAGTCTTTCACCTGCTTTCTGAAACAACACATCTGTTCTAATTATATCCCAATGTTTTGTAAGGATTTGTCTAATTTCCACTGAATTTTGACTGCAAGTACTAACAAAATTAGGGCGGTTTTCATTTATCATTTTTTTCCCCTCTTTCCCTTGTTGTGGTCAGCAGGTCACTTCTGGTCAACTGGTCCACTGTCCTTTCTGCCTCTTTAAGATTCTCATTATTATACCCCTTCATCGGAATCTGTCACTCAACATTCCCTTATGTTTAACATAATCTTCCTCACTACTGCAGTTTCATTTCACATGCATAAACAGGGATTTGGGAATTTTAACAATCGTGTGTTGGGGGTGGCAGCTTTTAACATAAACAATGGTATGACGGTCTGTTGGTGTCCTATAGAGACTTGTTTTGACAAAGTCCAAGAGGGTAGCATCTTTCAAAAAAAGAGGTGGGCAAGAACAAGGGGGCACAATTTGAAGATACAGGGGGGGCTCAGAGATAATTTAAGAAAGTATTTTTTTCACAGAGAGAGTTGTGGATGCATGGAATGGCCTTCTGGAGGAGGTTGTGGAGTCAAAAACAGTGATGGAATTCAAGCATGCATGGGACAGTCATAAGGCAATTCTAGGGGGTGGGGGTAGGAAGAAGTAGGCTGCTGGTTAACTAGGATCTGCAGCTTATCCATTAGGTAGGGAAATGGGCAGACTGGGTGGGCCAAGCAGTCCTTATCTGCTGTCAAATTCTATGTTTCTATGTTTCTGTGTTTCTATGTACCATCAACCCTCTTTTCAATCTCTAAATCTAGGAAACAGACCTTCACCCTACTCATATTAGCAGTGAATGTTAGATTTCTGTTTGTGCTTTCCAGCCACCGAATAAATTCACTTAGCTCTGCCTCAATCCCTTTCCACACCAGGAAATGTCATCAATAAAACATCTCCAAAGATCCAACTCATGGTAGAAAGGGTTGGTCTTGGAATATCTGACATTAATTTTTTTCCATAAACCCAGGTACTAATTTGCAGAATTGAGGACAAAAGTTGCCCCCATAGCCATACCCTTAATCTGCAAATATGTAGTGTCTTGAAATAGGAACGTGTTAAGCTGCAGAACCAGATAGGCACACTCACAAAGAAAATCAATCAATTCTACAGGGTATGAAGTTTTAGAGACCAGCCAAAACCCAAGTGCTTGCAGACCTTCTTGATTAGAAATGTTTGTATATAGTGCCTCAGTATCCAGGGAGACCAATATCCAATCCCCCTCTAACTGCAGATTTTCCAAGATACCCAACAGATGTGTCATATCTCTCAGATATGAGGGTAGCTGACTCACTAACTTCTTAATGTACACATCCACAAACTGGGACAGTGGCTCCAATAAGCCCCCATCCCCAAAAATATTGGTCGTCCAGGCGGACACTCCAAGCTCTTGTGTACCTTGGGGAGGATGTAGAAACAGGGTCTAACTGTTTTTTGAAAAGTGAGAAATTCAAATACTTCATCAGAAATAATACTTTTTGTAAGTGGTTCAGACAGGACTGCATCAACTTATTTCTTGTTATTATTTGTAGGGTCACTATTCGATTTTTGGTAAAAGACAGTATTTTCCAACTGCCTAAAACATTTAAAATTAATAATCGTTAGTACTGAAAATCACTACCACAGCCCCTTTATCTGCTCTTTTGATGACAATAGTTGTATCCTTTTCTAAACAGTCTAAGGCACTTTTTTCTTCTTTACTCAAATTTCTCCCATGTACTTCCCTTCTAGCAAACATCCTTTGAAATTCCCACTCACACAGCCGTTCAAAACTTTCCACACTACTAGTGTAAAGTGGATTAAAGGTAGAAGGAGACTTAAAGACCCTAGTATCTACATCCATAACCCCAAGTTTTGGTTGCTGCTCCAGCTCATGGACATTATTATATCCAAATATAGTTTCAGTTGTATCTTGTGTCCCGTCCCCCTCAATGTTAGATACACAAAAAGCATCTTCTCCCATATCTTTATGCTTTGACCAGAATGTGTTTAAATTCAAGTTTCTAGTAAATCTCCTAAAATCAACAAACAAGTCAAAAGGTGAAGTTTTATTACTTGGAACAAAAGAGAGTCCTTTCTGCAATAGTGTAGTTTCTGCCTCAGTCAGGTGCCTAGAAGAAAGATTAATAATATTTATTTCTTCTTCTGTGTTCTCCCCCTTGACTTGAAATTCTGGCTTTTTGTATTTTCTTTTACTGCCCCCTCTTCTTGTTCTTTTGTGTCCACATGTTGTTGAAATGTTACTGCCCACGTTGTTTTTTGGGCAGGCTATATTTGAGGGGGTGATGGTAGTTGTAACCTGTTGTACTGACATAATTTCTATAATTGGTGGTATCTCTGGGAGTTCAAACCCTGATGTTCCTCAAAGTCCTCCTCCTGTTCTCCTTCCCCCTCTTCCAAAAAATCCTCCTGTATTTCACTATCTGACCCACTGTTAGTAGTAGTGTAACTGGTTGGAGAATGTCCTCTATTATTCAAAATAGGTTTTAAACCTTTAGTGTTTCTCTCTTTTCTTTTGCTCTCAACATTTGGTCCCTTGTAACTTCATTTAAAATCCATTTTCCAACATGCCTGTCCTGAGGCATAATCTCTTTTGTCCCGTTCAAATTTTTACAACTTTTGTTGTTTGAGCTTTGCATCTTGTTTATTTTTTCTTTCAGTCACACCTCCAAAGTGCTGAATTTACTGTCCCCTTTATATATAGCCACTTTCTGCTCTTTCTTTCAATAATTCTTGTAATTCTGGCAGCTGTCTTAAGTAGTCCTTTACCACACATTTCGCTAAAGCTATGAATCCCTCTTGCTTTGCTGTGACCCAGTCAGTTTTAAAGTAATTTCTTTCTTGCCCATAGCCTTATTTTTTAAGGACCCTAAGCCCCATTGGTGCTCTCCCTACCTTCAATCCAGCTTCCAGGTAGGTGCGATGCCAAAAGTGTCTTCGTGCTTTCAGAGCTACCCGCTCCAATTCTAGAAATGCAGTCTCAATTGGCCACATTTGTATGCTATGATATTTAATAATCTTTTTATGCATTAATTGCATCATTAAAATAGTTTATTACAGCTTAAGCCTGGTGCCATGTTTTTGTTTACCGATATTCACGTTTTCAACACATCATTAAATTTAGAACTGGGTCAGTTAATTTTGTTTTATTTTTATTTTTTTGTAGTCCTCTATCTTGCAACAATGTCTTTCTCTAAACAACAGCAAAGGCAAGCTCTGCTCCAATCTGCTACACTGTACCCAGTGAAGACAGTGTACAGAAAAACAACAAAGCCGGCACCAGATGTAAAGTGCATAAAAGGCTTTTATTCCAGAGTAGCCAAACAGCTTGAGCACAAACAGACCTCAACCGGTTTCACTCAAGAGAGCATCCTCAGGAGGATCTGACGTAAGAGAGCACTGTAACAATTTAAAAGAGTTGATTTACAGTGACAGTGATTTACAAAACAAACATACAAACATACAGTATCATTTCATCACAGCTATAGGTAACAATAAATAAATCAAGTCACTTAACACTCAATTTCTAAACACAATGGCCCAGATATTCAAACTGCGCCCAAAAAGTGCACAATAGCAGGAGCAAGCGCAAGTCCATTGCGCCCATGCGCAAGAGGCGTGATATTCAAAAACTGAGCCAACCAAACTGCGCCTACAGCCGACGACTGAATATCGCACCACCTGCGCCATAGCGCAACTAGAGAGGGGACGCTGAGCAGATCAGATGCACCATAGCGCAACAAGGGATGTTCAGCTGAGCAGTTCAGAGGCGCCATAGCACAACCAGGGATGCCCCCCAGCAGCAGGGCGGCAATGCAACTGCACAACCAAGGAGGTAGGGGCCCACCACCCATGCCACAGATGGGCACAGGAACACACAGCAGAACAGACATCGTCCCCCCACACCCCATGCACTGCACAACTGGAGGAGGGCTGGAATAACCACTGGCCCATGGAGACAAGCAACCAACCCACAGCCGGGCCATGGTGCCCCATCACACCCCCCCTGGCAAGCTGTGACTGGCACACAAGGAGGGCTGACCACCACGTGCCACACCATCCCCCCAATGCAGAGCACACCCTGCACCGTGACCCCCAGACACACTGTCCAGGTGCAGCATCCACCACTGCAGGAAACCCCATGCATGCCACCACCCCCACTGTGACAATGCAACCCTATGCACCACAGAACCATGCAAGGCAGCCCCACCATGAGTACCCATCAGCGGGTGGCAGCACACAGCGATGCAATGACAGCATACACAGTGCCACCATGCAGAGCCCCCCCCTGAGGTACTGCTGAGAGACCAACCATGCATCGGCACATGAGGTACCCCACACGGGACAAGGCATGCCCCGGACCCCACCACCAGTGGTACAGCACCCTGCACACTCTCCCAGTGACACACCCCGACCCAGCACTGGTCACAACAACCAGCACAGACACCCACAGTGGTGCATGGAAGCATGCACCACACCGGATGCTACACAGTGCATGGACAGACACCCACCCATACCCAAGGGCACAACAACACAGGGACGCAGTAGCGGGGCAACCAAGCCCCCAGTGTGGGCCCATTTAAACTGTGTACACACAACCTGCAGTCCTCCATGGCACAGGAGTGCCAGCCACCCTGCGCAGGCACTGTGGACCTGTATGCCACCAGCATTTGCCTGGAGCACAAGTCACAGGCAGTGGTGAACATCCCCTGCAACACACACAAGCCACAGCATGGAGGTGGGTCAACAACTGTGGAGGCCACAGTGTCACCCAAGGCAGACATGCACCACACCAGTGACAAGAGGCAACCCAGCATTGTGATGGTACAGTGGCTGCCCTGCATGGACAGCCACCACTGACATGGCAGCAGACCGTGTAGGTCACAGACATGCATGGGTGTCAGCTGCACAGGCCATGGATGGGCTGACAGGGGTGCCATGGACACAGAGCATGCACCATGGACCACTGCACACAGTCATCCAGTGCACAGGACACAACACACACACCACAAACACTGACTGATAGCTACCCCCACACCATAGTCATCTCCCCATGGACACATGCACATACCCATGACTGCACCACCCCTGACGCCATGCACACCATTGCAGCTGAGCACCTATAGCCTGCTGCAAATCAGAGACCACCACAGTATTCATATCAAAAGATCTGTATTCAAACAAAATAGCAAAGTGAACTATATACAATAATATATACAAAGTTGGGGGGGAGGGCCACAAACAAGGTGGGGGTGGGTAAGGGGCAGGGGTGAACAAATGGGACAGGAAAGGAGGGGTGTGAGGGTGGGTCCAGGGGGGTAGAGGATATCAGGGGCAGAGGGACTGTTAATGGGAGCCCTGCTCCCCACTCTTTCTGCTCCTCCGCCGGTGCCTCCTGCGGACCCCAATCTGGTCAATCCTTTAAAGTATTTCTAAGGATGCCCTTGCCACGTGCAAGACCTCCAGCAATGCCTCCCTGATCTCCATCAGCTGGCGGACACCTAAGACAAGGGAGCACAGTCAATAGGTGTGAATGCACAGCCCCATACAGCCCACCCACTGTGCATGGCATACGGCCGTGGGACATGCCTCTGTGATGGTGTGTGACCACCCACAGTGATCACATCCACAGGACCTGCCCACCCAGGTGCATACAGCCATGCAGAACGCTGCATACACCCACCGGCCAAGTCACGCACAGCACCACCATGACCGTTTAATGACATGGCTATGTGGTGCAAAGACAGTGGCACAGCCATGTACCCGGTGCACGCATGGACCACCATTGATGCACTCCCAGACATGCAGTGCCACTGGACAGTGCTGACTGTAACAAGTTGCATGCATGGCAGTGGTGTCAATGGATGGTGGCCATGCCCCACTGCCCACCCTGTTACACAGCATGCAATAGTAATCATGGAGGTATGGCACTCACCATCATTGGGCCGGTCCCTCAGGCGCTGTGGACCGTCACCCCGCCTTGCGTCCCTGTCCTCTTGGTGGTGCCACAGTTTACGTGCTAGGCACCGCTCCTCTGGCCCTGTGGTGCAAACATGGAGAGAGGAACATCAGTACAATTCTGTAGCAAAGCCCCTGCCCTCAGGTGTGTGCCTCCCACCCAGCCAGACCCACCCACCCCACACCCTGATAACACCACCACAGCCAACACCGGATGGTCCCTCCCCCATGTGCTGGACACATACAACCGTGATACCCATATGGAAGATAAAAGTGTGTTGATGTAGCACCTACCTGGCCGTGGCACCGTGCCCCTCCTGGCACGTGCCCGCAGGCAGGCTAGCAGGTCTGGCTACCTCTGACACAGGTCACCATACCTGTGGCAGCACTGCTCTGCTGTCCACCCCCTTCCTGTGGCCTCCTCTAGTGCAGTGGCCACCTCCTCCCACACCTGGCTCCTGGACCTGTCCAGGGGTGCCTCCCCAAACAGTGGTCCATGGTGTGGCTCCACTATGGCCACTTGGTTGGCCAGTTCTACCTGGCTCCATTGTGCAGCCCTCCTCCACGCCATTCTCCTAGCTCAGTCTGCAAAAATGGTGCTCTGCAGCATGGCTCCCCATGTGCAGATGTGTGGTACACAGCTGCCATTCCCTATCATGCTGTCACCGAACAGCGCGATAGTGGTGCACCCATGCCTGATGCATGGCGCCTAGGGGCAAAGGTCGGGCACAGGGTCAAGGGCCTCTGGCGCACAGACAGGCACAGTGCAATTGGAACCCAATGCGTGTATCATGATTAGATGCCTGTGTGTTACCTCCAGTAGCGGCCTACCGCACTGTTGCCCCAGTGCGCCTATGATGGCCCAGTGCCACAGCGCCATGTAGGTGAACATCGCTGTAGCGCCACTGGCACAATGGTGGCCGTGCCCTGCATTGTTTCCCATGCACAGCATGTCAGCAGCGTGGCAGATGCCTGCGTTAGCAACCCGGGCATGCGCAGTGAGGTCTGTACTGCACATGTCAGAGAACTGCGCCCTTGGCTCAGCACATTCAACACAATTGTGCAAAGCGCAACAGCGCAATATTCAGACATCATATGCAAAACAGCTAATCAGCCATTCAATAGCACAGCACTACAAATTTGCATCCACTTAAAGTTGTGCCTCGCCTCATTTGCATGGGTTGCGCTATAAAAGTGCGACATTGGGCTGCACTGGCCATAGTCGGTTACTCCAGTCTATTGGTGAGTTGCATGCTGTTTGGGAGTGTGGACTGTGGATTTAGAGACATGCATGGGACTGCACAGTCACAGGTAACAACTGTCATTCTTACAGGCTAAAAAATGACCGAGCGAGTTGTGGGAGAGGAGGAACACAGTGGTGGGAGGAGGAGGAGGCCTAATTTTACCAAGACCAAGACCGATGCCCTGTTTGAGGCCTACCTGGATCAGGAGCCACTTCTCAGTGGACGGCAGGGAACAACTCAAGCCCGTGCTGCTGCATGGGAGGAGGTGGCATGTGCAGTGAACCTGCATGGCAGCCACCAGCGCTCTGTGCAGGAGTGAAAGAAGAAGATGGGCACAGACATGAGGAGGATAAAGGAGAAGGTGGCTGCCATCAGGACAGCACGAGCTGTGACAGGTGGGGGACGGCCGGAGGTGGTACACCTGACCCCACAGGAGGAGAGGGTTGCTGGAAGCATGCAGTGTTGTGCCATTGAGGGTGTTCCAGGTGGTGCCTTCCAGACGGGTGGTAGCCCATCACTGCATGGTAGGTCATGGTCTGTCTATTGGGGGGCAGGGTAGATCACATGCAGTAACGCAACTTTGTTTTCCCTTACTGAGGACAGTCAGATGGAGATGGAGGAGGGCCCATCCACCTCCACAGGTATACGTGGCTCAGTGCGACAGTGGGCCCACCTGGCTGTCCACACTGATGTTGTTGGAACAGGTGCGGAGGAAGCTCTGCCCGTGTCCCAGCATGCCAGTGTCCATGGATGCCAGCATGCTGTGACTCGGGCCGATGCCGGGTCTGTCACCAATGATGATGTCGCTAATGGCATGGGCAGTGACATGTGTGTGCCATGGGATGGCCACACAGCAGGTAACATCGCAGCCATGGCTGTGGATGGTGCTGCCGTGCAGGCCTGCATGTCAGCACAGTCCCAAGCTGTGCTGGTCAGCACCAGTGGGGCAGCACTGGTGTGTGTTCAGGACAGTGGGACTGTTGCGGCCACTGCAGCAGCACCAGTGAGCCCTGGGGAGTGGCAGCCAGAGGGGTGGCATCAGCAGTCAGCCAATGGGCTTGGGGGTACAGGGTCAAGGGGTGGCATCTTTGCACCACCTGTGGACATGCCCAGACCTGGTCCTGGTGTGCAGCGCCCAGCCTCAGGGGGTGATGAGCATCAGGGCTGCGCACACCCTGAGGGCCAGGATGCTGAGGAGGCAGATGACCTCTTGGACAAGCACACCCGCCTACTGCAAGCATCAGTCCAGAAGCAGATGCAGCTTGCGACATCGGTGGATGCACTGCGTGTGGCTCTGGAGAGGGAAGAGGAGCGTCGCAGCAGAGACACCGCTCTGATCCTGGCAGGGATGGACCGGTTGCGGGAGGATGTGACCATTGACAGGCAGACACAGGCATTCACTGCTGTCATGGCCACAATGGGCACACAGTCATATGCCCATGCGTCGCAGACACCATGCAGTGCACTGTCCACCCCCTGTTCCCGGCGTCGTGCGACACCCTCCCTGTTGACACTGGGTTCAGCTGTGGGCATCCCGAGCACACCTGGCACAGGCATGTTGATGTGCTGCAGACCTCTGAGCGAGCACAGTCGCGTTCACGCAGTGGAACCCCTGGGGGACCATCAGTGCCACCCCATGAGGCCAGTGGTCAGCCTGTCAGTGCTGGTGGGTCTCAGCGGGGTCGTCCATGCATCTGTGGTGGCTGGGGCACTGTGTCACGTGACTGACCTGTCTCTCAATGTGGTTACTGTCTGGTGCTGCCCTGTGTGCATTGTGTCTTTCAGTGGGCATTGCACGGGTGGGTACCCGGCCCTGCACGTGGACACACAGTCCATCTGCACACCCTCCTGGCTGCTGTCTGCAGTTGCATGTGCATGATGATGCCTGCATTGTGCTGTACACCAATGTACAATGGTGCTCAGCATCTGACACACGCACATGGACAGGCAGTGGGCATGGTGGTCTGTGGACATGTGTGTGGCTAGGGGTGGCATTCTGGGTTGGTGTGCCTCCTGCCCTTTGTGCATGTTTGGTACATTGTGTGTGTGTGCGTGTCCGTTCGCGTGGCATGTTAGACCTCACCCATCCCTGGTTGTGTGTGTGGTTCCATGCCCTGCCACTTCCCTTGACGGCATGCACCCCTGGTGTGTGTCCATGCGTGTTTGTGGGTTGTGCCTTAGCCACTTTTGGCTGCACATGGCCCCATGACTTACCTGGGTTGGCTGAAGTGCTCCTCCGTGATGGTGTCCCGGTGCAGCTGTGCCAGCCGGAGCAGTCGGGGGCCCCGTTGCCCAAGGAGGGGCTGCCCATCACCATCGTCACTGGCGTCCTCATTGTCCCCGTCACTGTCCCGCTCTTTGACCTGTATGGCTATCCCACAGTCATTAGCCATGTTGTACAGGATGCAACAGGCCAGGAATAGACCACAGGCCTTTGAGGGGCTGTACTGTAGGGCACCGCCGGAGGTGTCCAGGCAGCAGAAACGTGTCTTCAGCATCCTGAACATCCGCTCGATGACATTGCATGTGGTGGCGTGTGCCTCATTGTAGCATTGCTGCGATGGGGTCGCGGGCCACCGGTAGGGTGTGAGCAGCCAGGGATAGAGTGGGTATCCACTGTCACCTGTGTGTAAAGGGTGGAGGTTAGTTTGGTGATCAGCATCGCCCTGCCACAGGCCATGTAGGCCACTACCCATGTCACCTCTGACCTTGCCCCCCCGACCCTATGATTGTCCATGTGGTTTGCATACTCACCCACTAGATGGCCAGTGGGGATATCCCCACTCTCGAATCTGTGACACAGTGCTGACTGGTGCCAGATGAAGGCATCACGTGCTCCCCAGGGTGCATGGCACAGACATTGATTATGCACCCCCTGGCATCGCACACAACCTGGCAGTTGATGCTGGCATAGCCCTTGCGATTGATGTATGTGGCCCCCTCGGGGCCAGGTGGTGTGTGGATGGCCACATGGGTGCAGTCTATTGCCCCTAGCATGCCAGGCATACATGCTACCCTGTGTAACTCCTGTATGTTTGCTGTGTGCTCCGCCGGTGCTGGGGAAATGGATGTACTCCACAGCATGTGGCAGCAGTGCGCTGAGGAATTGGGTGAGGTGGCATGACGTGGCCAACTGGGTTATGCCTGTGGTGTCCCCATTTGGTCTCTGGAAGGTACCCGTGGTGAGCAAGCACATGCAAGCTGTCACTTTCAACTCCACTGACAGTGCATGGCTCCATCGAGTGGGTGCCTGCATCACATCACTGCACAGCTCACAGAGCCGCCTCAGAATTGCCTGATTCAGGTAATACCAGCCCACATTCTCAGTATCACTGTACAGCTCAAAGCTGGTGCGGGCTCGGTACTGCCTGCTGGGGGCATACCGCCGATGGGCCCTTCCATGGCCACGCCCCTCCTGCTGCCCGCCTTCTCACCCCCCTCATAACGGCCTCCATCTGGAAGGTGGCACTGGCCATGTCCCTGGCTTGTGTTCACCCCCCTGGCAGCTGTTACTGTATTCCCCTCCGCTGTCCTGACTGCTACTTCCCCTGCACCGGGAACACCTGCCTGTGCTTGCCTCACTGCTGTGTGGTGTACTTCCCCCTTCTGCACTGTCTCCCCACACCTTCCCCCGTGCCTGTTGCTTCCAGGTGCCCTTTCCTGCCTGGCCCTGTGTGTCCCTGCTGCCCAGTGTTTCCTGCTATATTTTGCTCTCATGTTGCTTGCCTGTAGCGTTCTTGCACCTCTCCCTTGCTCCCTTTTATTTTGGCTCATTTCCACTATGGCGCAACTTCCGCTTGCTCCCCTATTGCACATGGCGCAAGTTGTTGAATATCACACTGCACCATTTATGCATGGATCCTCCCCCTTCAGTTGCGCATGCATTCATTATCATTGCACTGTTGCTCAGCGTGATTTGGGGGGCTCAATTGCCTCCTGCTGAATATCGCAGAATGACACATTTTCAGACTTGCTCAGGTGCAACCCTATTGTGCATGGCTCAACTCTTTTGAATATCTGGGCCAATATCTAGAAATGTAAGAATATTATTCTATTCAAAAGTAGAAGCAGCAGGGTGAGCTACGAGGGTGCCATGACAGATTTTATAAGTTGTGTTACAGATAATGTGGTGTATTTAGCAACATGCAATTGTGGTGTCTTTACTTAGGTAAGACCACTAGACCACTTAAATTACTCATTGGCAAACATCTTAGGAGTATTCAAGGTAGGGATGCCCCCAATGCCCTTGTAGCCCATTGCAGCTCGGTTGGATCAGTCTGGTGATCCAACAGATGCTGCTAGCAGTGAGATGGGTAAGCATGTTTTTAAGTTTTGTGGCATAGAACATGTGACTCTGGGCCCTTGGGGGACATTGAAGCTAAACTTCTGGAACGAGAAGTGTTCTGGATTTATACATTGGGGTGTCTTAACTTGCCATGACTAAATGATAAAATAGACTTGGTGCCCCTGATGAGAACCCAAAGCAAAATTTTAATTAATAGTTTTTAGGTATCATTTTTTCCGCTGTAGTTATATTTTTGTAGTTAGGTATTCTTGTATTTAGGTATTTCTGTATATAGTACGTTGATATTTTTATATCAATGCATATTATGGGTATGTAATAATATTTACACCCATCAGTTATTACTGCATAGATTGTAATATAGCATACTTATTTAGTCTGACTGCACTATAGCATAATTATTCTGTTTTGTGCTTTTTTCTATAGGTGGTTGCTGATGTCCCAGGGCAGACTTTTGTTTTTTATCTCATTATGGGGATTCAAAACTGCACCACTGTAGCTCACCGTGCAGCTTTTTCTTTTGAATGGAATAATATTCTTACATTTCTAGATACTGTGTTTAGGAACTGAATGATAAGTGACTTGATTTATTTTTTGTTATCTGAAGCTGTGATGAAATGATACTGTATGTTTGTTTTTTAAATCACTATCTCTTAAAATCAGCTCTTGTAAGCCTTTTTCAGCCTTTAAAAAAGCCTGTTTTTCCACTTTATTTCAGGGATCCAGCAAGCCTTGATGAGGCCAGGGACCCCTCAATTTCTTGAACCTAAACAGTGGTTCAGAAATCCTCTGTGAGCTACAGCTCAGCTGATTCTGCAAGGTACTAGCCCTGACTTTTGGATTTGGTACCAGTGGAAGCTGATCTCCAAGTGGCCCACACTATCTCCTGCTGAACACATCTCTAACTACTGTATCTCCCTCTGTCTCTCTAGTTGAATTTATTTGCCATGGTTTAATAGTCTATTTAATCCTTACAGTCATTTTAAGTACTGAATTGATATTAGAAGTTAATTTTGAGCCTTGACTGTGTAAATCCTTCTCCTGTTCTCTGGCCTGCACATTTCTTTTTGTCTCTCCACCAACCCCCAAACAGCCTGCTGTGCTTTCTGTCCCTGCCCACTTCTTTTGTTCTCTTTGTTCTGATGTAGCATGCCTCCTCTTTCAACCTTTAAAAAAGCCTGTTTTTCTACTTTATTTCAGGTATCCAACAAGCCTGGATCAGGCCAGGGACCCCTCAATTTGTTGAATCTAAACAGTGGTTTAGAAATCCTCTGTGAGCTACAGCTCAGCTGATTCTGAAAGGTACTAGCCCTGACTTTTGAATTTGGTGCACATTTCTCTTTGTCTCTCCCCCAACCCCCAAACAGCCTCTGGTAGTAGTGACATTTTCTGTGTTTACTCAACTATTAGCAGGTTATATGCAGCTGCCACTAGGGGCTTCTATGCTATTTGACACATCACACATTCTGTTCCCCTGCTGTTATCATCACAACCCTGGGTACATTTGCCTACTTCTTCTGCCTCCTATGAATCCAGGGCTACATACAAGCTCTTCCTCCTATGACAATGGGCTACTTCCACCTCGTCAAATCTCTCTCTTTCATACTGCTGTTGATTCTAAGCAATGGCACTTCACAAAGTGATATGCCGGTTCCCCTATCCCATACCACTATCGAGCATAATATCCATTATGACCCCAGCTTTATCACAGAAAATTTTAAACTGTTAACAAAGGGTCCTGCCACTAGCTCCTGCTTCCTCCACAGGGGTAGCTTACCACTGGGGTCCCTGCCTCATATCCCACCTAATTACTCCACTTAAGCTCACAATACTGTGTTCGGAACAAAGAAGGTGCCTTGGCCCCAGAAGATTTAATACGCTTTTTCACAAACAACTGAAAGGAAGCTTGCTCAGAATCATCCTACTTTTACTGCTTATGTCAGGCAACGTTCACCCTAATCCTGGCCCTGCTTGATATGCATCCACACACAACCACCCTAAAAAATGAACTATTAAGTCCTGGAAACCTTCACCTGACTCCTGGACAAGCTCATACTCTATGAAAGGGCACCCCATGTATTGTCCCCGGGACCACAGGCCTAAATATCCCTCCTTAGTCTGCCACATCCATGGAATCCTTGCCCGCTATATCTCCTCTAAAATGCTGATATCAGGGACACAGCAATGCTCAAGAAGCTACAAACTCCTTCTGAACCACATTACCTGCCTATTACTGCTACTACTAATGCTATCGGGTAACATGCACCCTAACCCTGGCCCTTCTCACTCTCAGAATAGCCATAACAAAAATCTACAGGGCTCACCCTTGCCACCTTAATCATCTGCAGTCTGCTGCCCAAACTGGACCACTGAAAGGTATGGATTAACAAACATAAGCTCAATATCCTCTCGATCATGGAAATGTGGCTATCACCCAAGGTACCGGACTCTGTCATCATGCTGCCTGGATACACCCTTTTTAGGCAGGACTGTACCTCGAAGAAAGGAGGGGGTTGCATAGTCTATGTAAAGGACACACTTCAGGGGCATATCCTTTCCTTCCCCAACAGAAGCACTAATTTGCAAATCCTACCCATCAAAATCCTACTGGGCACTCACAACAAGGCACTAGCTATCCTCACAGTCTACATCCCACCTAAAACAACAATTCCTGGTGCTAGCGACCTCATGGACTTTATTACTACCCTGCACCTTAACTCTAAGATCATTCTTCTAGGGGATTTCAACATCAATTGGCCCTCTACGGCAGTTGCCATGGTGAGAGACACCCTAGCGACTATCCACTTTTCCCAGATGGTGGCAATCCCAACTAGGGTCAACTACAAAACTGGTACTAGTACACTGCTGGACTGGATCCTCTCAAACCAACCAGCCCACATCACCAACACCACTGTCCTCCCTGACTCACTGAGTGATCATTCACCCGTTACCTGCACCTGGTAAAACAACTTCAGCAAGCCCCCACCCAGAACCATAACCAGCTGTGTACTCTTAAAAGGGCACCTACCACAACTCAAGGCAGACCTTCAAGGCCTAGACTGGTCTGACCTACATGAAACAAACAACGTAGACATTGCACTCAGATGCTTTATCTCAAAATTTAGTGTGACTTGCAATAAACATGCCCCCCTGAAAACAAGAAAATACAAAGCTCCCTACAACCCCAGAATAATACCAGAACTCCTGCTACAACTCAATGCTCAGGACCAACTCTGGATAAAGGCATGCACACATGGTACCGCTGCCAATATCCAAATATATAAAAAAGCTAGAAACAAGTGCATGAAAGTTATCCACCTAGCAAAATGCTCCTACTATAAGGAAGCTCTCTCCAACTCCTGGAACTGCAGCAAATCCTTCTGGGTTGACCTCAGAGATATTACTGGCAAGGATCCCAAAACAGCCCCCTCCATGCTCCTGGTCAATGATGTACCAACAGTAGATCCACTCCAAATAGCAAATGCCCTAAATACTGCCTTCATGGACCTAAGTGGAGTGCTCCCAGAAGACTACTTTGGCCCTCCAGTCCAGTAGCACCCAGTGGGTGATCAATCCCCTATGGGAAACCATCCACTTTTTTACTTTAAAGGAGTCAGCACTACTGAGGCTAGAAAGTACCTTGAGAAGGTGCTGGGCAAGCTGAGACACAGTGGAGACACCCTGGACCTTAAGTTCATCACTATGGCACTTGCAGAAGTACTAAGCCCCCTGGCCACCATCATCAATCTATCCCTCCACCACTCTCAGTTCCCCCAGTTCTGGAAGTTGTCCTCCGTAACACCAGTTCACAAAAGTGGAGGCTTGGCACTACAGAACAACTACAGACCGATCTCCATACTCTCTCCACTCTCCAAAGCACTTGAATGGATAGTGGCAGATCAGCTTGTGAAATACCTAAACATGCACCAACTCCTATGCCCAGAACAACATGGGTTCTGAGCGGGACACATCACTATCACAGCCCTGTTGGAATTCACTGGTTATATCCACCAAGCCCTGGATCAAGGGCAGCTAGTGGGGGCTACCTTCATCGACCTATTGAAAGCTTTTGATATGGTTCACCACACACTCCTCCTTGAACAGCTAGCCGATGCTGGTCTCTCTTCTGATACAGTTCTATGGTTTAAAAGCTATCTCAGTAATCACTCACAGTGGGTCAAGATTGGGGACATTGTCTTGGTTAGCAAACCTGTTCACCCAGGGGTCCCCCAGGGATCAATACTGGAGCCCTTCTCTTCAGTATCTTCTCAAATAAACTTTCAGGCTCTTGCACCAGTCACATGCTATTGTATGCTGATGATGCTGTCATTTTCACCTGCAATCCCAACCCCGAACTACTTCGAAATCACCTCCAACTCGGATTTACTGCTGCTGAAACATGGTTTAAGGAGCGCAGACTAATCCTTAACTACAAGAAAACTAAGACTATGATCCAGTCCAGCACTCACAGAAAACACAAGACCTTCCCACTATCCATCCTGAACAACAGTGGTGATGCGCTGGACCTCGTGCAGTACTTTAAGTACCTGGGTATCACCCTTGACTCCACCCTGTCCTATGAACAGCATATAGACAACACAGCCAAGGCCATCAGTTCTAGAATCAGGATATTTCACCACCACAAGCACAGCCTTATATATGAAGCACTTAACTTGGCCATCACCAGCTCAGTTGTTACCCTTGTTGAATATTGCCTAACAGTTTATAGTTCTGCACCAGACTCAGCACTCCATTGCATCTTTCTGGCCCTTAATAAGGCCTGCCGACTCCTCACAGGTGCTGCAAGACTTACTCATACCTGTGAGGTCTATTCACAGGCAGGGTGGCTCCAGCTAAAGAGCAGAATTAAGTACAATACCTGTCTACTGGCCAAAAAAAATCTCACTAAATCTGATGCCACCAGGAGTCCAGAATCTGCTCACACACCATGTAAGTGCCAAACTGACCAGAAACACCCACAGCCAAATTTTCAGCGAACCTAGATGCCGCACTGCACAGGGTCAATGTACATATCATGCACCACACTGGACCAACGCCCTTCCTTCAGACATCCCTGATACCACAACCATTGGTGCTTTCAAGCAAAAGCTCAGGAAGCACCTTGCCACAGATGATGATTGTGACTCCATTGGCCATTCATGATGACTAAAACAACTCTTCTACATTTGGAAGGCCATAAAGCAGTAGCACTTATTGTTCCACCTAGCCCTAGGGGCACCTACCTTTACAGCACTTCATTGTCCCACCCCCCGCATCTATCCCCCTCCCCTCCCCACTGGGCACCCATTCCCCTCTCTGTCCCCGCCTTCATGCCCCCCCGTCTGCTGCTGTCCTAGCCCCACTGTCTCCAACCTTCCTTAAATCTGCTCTTAAACCCTTATGCAGGCATTGACTTCACTATGCCACAGCTGTGCCTGTTCTCCACTCAGTTTCTCCCCCCCCCCAAACAAGTAGGCTTAACTCTCTGACGCAGGCACCTTCTCACCAATGCCAAAGCAATGTCTAAATGTTATACCTCAAGCTAAATGCTATCCCAATCTTGCAATCCACACCAATTTATTGTCTGCCTAGCTTGTAATGTATTGTTTTGTACCAATGCAATTTTGTACTTGCTTGTAATGTAATGCCTTGTATGTAATGCTATGCGCCTGTTCACTTTCTTCTTGTAACTGACACGGAACCTACAAACGAGCATCCACTCACAGGTGTTCTCCAAGATATCATTAAAATAAAAAAAATAAAAAAATGGTTACAGTGCTCTCTTATGTCAGATCCTCCTGAGGACGTTCACTCGAGTGAAACCGATAGAGGTCTGTTTGTGCATGAGCTGCTTGGCTACTCTGAAATAAAATCCTTTTTTGCACTTTACATCTGGTGCCAGTTTTGTTGTTTTTCTTTTTCTAAACAAACCCATTAATTATTTCTGTTGTAAATAAATATATCAACATATTTAAATGCACCAACACATTAAACATGTATTGTGTCAACTTATTTAAATGCACCAACACACTGAAAATGTATGGTATTAACATATTTAAATGTACCAACCCATGAAACATTTACTGTGTCAATATGTTTGAATGTGCCAACCCATGAAACATGTACTGTAGTAACATTTTTAAATTCATCAACACACTGAACACCTACTGCATCAGCATATTTAAATGTACCAACATATTAAACATGTGCTGTATCACATATTTAAATGTACCAACACATTAAACATGTGCTGTATCAACATATTTAAATGCACCAGCACATTAAACATGTACTGTATCAACTTAGAAAATGGGCAGAAAATCCTCTGATTGGATGAGACCTCTGGCAAGGGGTACATTTATGTGCCAAAAGAGACCAGGAAATAACTAGTACCAGCCCAATAGACCACATTACTAGAGACATCACTGTGCCAAATTGAAAATGCAACTTGAATGTCAGCCATTTTGCTTTTCTCAATTAGTGAGTGACCACCACACACACACACACACACACACACACACACACACACACCTCAGTGTCAGTGGCTCAGTAGGTTGCACACTCGCCTCTGAGATTGGGAGATCAGAGGGCTGTGGGTTCAGTTCCCACATCTGGCACTTGGGCTAATATCCCAGTACTGACACTGTAGTGCAGCATGAGAGGGGTGCTGCACTTCTGAGGTGCTGTCTTTTGGATGAGATGTTAAACCAAGGTCCCATCTGCCTGGACTGGTGGTAGTTCAGGTGGATGTTAAAGATCCCATGGCACTTATCAAAAAGAGTAGGGGAATTTTTATTGAAAAAGAGGACTCCAGAACAAAACAAAGAAAACAGAGGTACAAAACAAACAATAACATATATAAACAAAGCATCAAAAAACAAGATAAAAAAGCAAAATCAGAATACCCAAGTATCACAATTCACCCATAAAAATGTACCTTTAACCGGACCTTATAAACGAAAATAAGCAGCATAAATGTTTCGTAGAGTGAGAGTTACATTAGAAAGGAGTTCATCAAACAATACAGTGCGCTGCTGTGAAATCCAAAAACATCTAGATTGCCAGATATAAAAGCGAAGAACAGAAAAAACTAACATTAATGTGTCAGCAGGATACTTGGACCATTCACCCTTATGTACTCCATACATCAGTGTACAATAAGAAAGAGATAAAAATAAAGGCTCATGCCATTTGATAGCTAAAAAGGACCAAAAAGCTTGAATGTATGGACACATCAAAAAAAGATGTTCCTGAGTTTCCAACTGGGAAACACAAGAAGCACGATTACAGTACCTGTCACTAATTTGTTTATGTTTATTGGAATTACCAACTGGTAATCTTGCATACGAACTCAACCAAACACTATCCCAAATGAAATCAGGCAACCTTCTACTAGAGAGGGTCAAAAGAACTGTATCCACAGAGTCAGAAGGACAATCCGGAAAGATCAAAGCATCAGTAAAGTCTGTGGAAACAATATAAGCATACAATTGTTTTCTAGTCATGGTTTCTAATTGAGGGATGGAGATACTCCATTTTAACAATTGTCTAAAGAGTTCCAAACCATATTTAGGAAAAAAGGGGATCTTCGCAAATGGAGAGGGTTTCCCCAATTTCCAAAGAGGCAATCCCTTGGAAAACCAAGTACGAACATATGGATACCAAAACTTCCAACCAGGTCTAAGTAATGGACTTAAATTATACGAAATAAAAATACTAACAAAAAGAGCCACTGGATGAACCATAGCTACTCCTCCTTGTCTGATACTTCGATAAGTATATCCACATTTAATGGGGTTCAATCTACTCCCCCAAAAGGCTTGGAAAAAAACAGAAAATAATGAAGTAAACAAATGCATCAGAGGAGGGAATACGTAACTAATAAACAAAAATATAGGAACCACCAAAGATTTAATAAGTAAAATTCTCTTACGTTTAGCAAATTGTTTCCCCTTCCATCTGGAAACAAGTAATTGAGCCTTATCAAGTTTATGGGACCAGTTTGCAAGACCCATATCACCAGCACCAAATTCAACCCCCAAAATAGTCACGGGGTCTCTAGAAATCAGCATACCAGAGAGTGTACCTGAAACAGGAATAGGAGAATCACCTAAAGGAAAACCCCTACTTTTAACATAGTTGATCTTTGAACCAGAACAACTGGAAAAGAGAGACAAAACATCACTGATGATAGGTCCTTCCTGAATATCAGAAACACAAAGGACCAGGTCATCAGCATAAGCTAAAATTTTGACTGGAGGAACACCAACAGCAATACTCAACACCGCAAGACCCGTGTGAGAACAAATTAAGCGAAGTAAAACATCAATAAAAAATACATACAAAATAGGACTCAGAGGACAACCCTGATGAACACTGCGCCAGATTTTAATCGGTCTACCAATCCAACCATTAACGTTAGGAAGAAGTAAAGCAGAACCATACATAATACGAATCCAGGAAATAAAGCCATCTGGTAAACCATAAGCGAGTAAAACAGAGAACAAGAAATCATGGGAGACCTGATCAAAAGCTTTTCCTGATCCAAACTTAAAACATACCCATTCAAACGACCAGACTGAGCAGCAGTAAAGATTTCCCGCAAGATCAATAAATGATCATATTGCGTTCTACCAGGAATAGAACACGTTTGGTGTGGACAAATCAGTGCATCAACCACCTGTGACAACCTAAGTAATAAAATTTTACTCAAAATTTTTAAATCAGTATTCAATAAACTCAATGTCCTCCAATTCTGTAAATCTTCCTTAGGGCCCTTTTTATGTAGTAAAACAACTAAAGCCAAATTCATAGAGGATGCCAAAGAGGAAGCAGACAACATCTGATTATATACCTGGGCCAAAACCGGGACAAGGTCTTCCTGAAATGTCTGGTAAAAAATCATCCCCAGACCATCAGTGCCAGGAGCAGAATCAGAATGTAAAGAAAAAATAGCCTGACATACTTCAGTTTCAGAAATATCCTGTGATAGCTTCTGACAGTCAATAGTAGACAACTGTGGTAAATTTAAAGAGTCAAAATTAAACGAATCATACTTAACAGTAACATCTTATTTATATAAAGACCCCCAAATAATGACCAACAACATCAACCAAATCAGCCAGTGAAGTAACCAAATCATCAGTCATAGAGGTTAACTGTTTAATTATACGATGGTTCACACGATCTTTACAATCCTGAAAGAGATCCAAAGCACCCTTGTGTAATTTTAAACCAAACCTATGTTCATGAGCTAAGGACTTAGCTCTATCATACTGATAGGCAAACATCTGTGTTTTAACAGCCCTAATTTGTGCCCCATAATCAATCTTCTCAGTCTCTGCCAAGGAATATAACCTCTGTAATTGTGTCCGGAGACGTAAACATTCAAAATGCTGTGAGGTAACCCTGGCACGAGAGCGAGCTTGAAAAAAGGACTTCCAATCAGTCTTGGAATCTTCCCACCAAGAGGCCACATCGTTATACATATCAAAAACAGAAAGCCGGGGAATAAATTCTGTTTTCCATGCTTTCAAAACAGTCTTATTATCCAATAGGTAATTGTTCAGGCACCATAGATTTTTCTTACATCTAGGTGCTCCTGCCCATGTCAGGCAAACAGTAAGGAACTTATGGTCAGAAAATTCTCAAGCGTGTAAAACAACCGAGGAGACTTGCAATATAGCAGAGAGAAAAATTAAATCAATCCTAATAGACTAAGAGGACTTAAAAAAAGTATTACCACCAGAGGGATATATACAATGATAAGCATCCTGAAGCTGAGCAATATCAAGAATGTGTAAAAGTTTATTAGAGTCACAAAACAATTTTGAGGTTTTCAACCCCCTATCAGAGGCACACAGAGCACAATTAAAGTCACCTTCCCAAATAAGGAAACGTGAAGTATGGAGATAGGGCTGAATGTCCAAAAAAAGAGCAACGCGCTGAGCCTTGGTCTGTGGGGCATAAATATTAATCAGTAGAAAGCGTACACCCCGAAAGTTAATATCCAGTAATAAGGCCCTGCCAGGGCAAATATCAACCAATTTAGAAACTTTCAAAGCTGAATTAGTGAATAATACCCCAACACCATCACAGAGAGAGTCCCCAATAGACCAAAAGGTGGCACCTTTTGACCATAGGTTACGAGCGCGTTGAATTTCAACAGTAGTTTTCAATCTAGTATCCTGTAGACATGTAATATAACTGTGGCATTGTTGCAAACAAGACAAAGTAGTAACCATCTTCTTATGACTTTTAATACTATTAATATTTAGGGATGTAATAGTTAAGGAAGCCATTATGGTGAAGGAAAAAAAGGAAAAGAAACAAACAAAGATAAACGCTAATCAGTTAAGGAGTCTTAGCAACCCTTCTACACTGGGACCGTCGAAGAGAGACCTCTACTGGTCTAACATCTCCATCATCCCTTTCCAAAAGAACATCAATAGCAGTAGAAGCCCTGGAAGAAAGGTCTGACTCTTCACCCTCAGACTCGTCCCCAGTAACCAATGCAGCAAAATGATTACCCTCTTTCCATGAATCAGTACTTCCACTGCCAGGTAAGACCAAAGGGGAAGGACGAGAAAGAATAGCCTTTCCAGATCTATTGCATTTTTTAGCAGTAACAATTTTAAAAGGCAGATTTGGGGTGGGGCATCCCAGATTCCATTGATATCTCCTGTAAAGGGAGAGCAGAGGTAGAGGGCAGAGAGGGAGCAGAGGAAGCAACAACAGTAGCAGGGGGTACAACAAGGTCTTGTACCATCAGGGAAACATTATCAATATGGCAAACAGGAGGAACATCCAAGGAACGAGATTTATCAGGAGGAGGAACAAGAGGTTCAACTGCACCAGTGACAGCGGCCATATTTAAAGAATCACTATGCTGAGCTACTACAATCAGGCCTTCCTGAGAAGGGCAATCTTCCCTATTGTGGGATGCCCATGGACATTTTGCATAACCATGTCCAGTTTGTTCACACAAATTACATTTAAATAAATTCAGGCAAGAAACAGCCTGGTGACCAAATTCAAAACAATGGGAACATCTAGGGGTATCACAAGCTGTATTAAGATGTGTCCAGGAGCCACACTTAAAACATGATTTAGGCTGACCAAAGTAAAATAAACTGCATCTGTCCTTCCCCAGAAAAAAACTATTGGGGAGATGCTGAGGCCCACAGTTGGTAGAAAAAAGCTTAACATGCAATTTCCAACCACCATTCCAAATCCTCTCACTATCAAGGATCAGAACAGGCCTATCCAAAACATCACATCATTTACGTAACCAAAAAAGAATATCGTCTACAGTATATGTACCCCTTCATTACAAAACATGATGGTAATTAATTTAACAGCAGGTTTTGTTAAGGGAACAGCCAAAAAAGGGACCCAAAGAGGAGAATTCTTAACAGTGTGATACGAGGTCCAAAATTGCGCTAAACCAGAAACGGTTTTAAAGCTCACATCATAATTAGAGTTACCAATATGAATGAGAGCATAAATGTCAGAGGAAACAAATTTCAAAGAGCCTTTAAGTAAAGTCTTAGCTATATAAAGTCTATCCGGCTGGTCTTCTAGTCCACCTGTATAAATCAAACAAACCGCATTTCTGCGGGGGGCAGGTTCACCTTTATTGGCAAATAAATCAGACAGTTTAAATTGTGGGGGGGCCCCAGTAGACCATGAAGGTTTAGGGTCAACAACAGCAGGTCCCAAATGTAAGCCAGGTAAAGGAACAGCAGGAGTAGTAGCCCCATCAGCAATACAATCATGTAAAGGTACATTAGGCTCAGGAGGTATTGTGGTATCTGTAGACAAAGGACACAAAGCAGAAGGACCGGGGGGGAGAGAATTATAACGCTTCACTACTTCATCATTAGGATCAGGGATCCAACTGCCATTCGAGTGTTTCAACCACCCTGCTTCCTTAATCACTCTGTCAGGGGACCATGCTGAACGAAGTTGGGAAGGAGAGGGCGAAGGGGGGAACCAAGCTCAATGGGAGGTAAGCCAGAAACAGTCTGGGAGACAGGTCTTGTATCACCCACCCCCTTTGCCTTTTCGCAGGAAAGAAAACCAGCCTCCTTAGAAATCGTACTCCATTGTAATACATTACCGTGCATCCCCAAGCATTTAGAAGTAATCGTTGAAGCTACCGAACCGAGTCCAGGAGCAGGAGCAAGGGGAAATGGCTTTTGGCACCCGTCAGTAAGATGGTCAGAACTGCCAGCCACCCCAGGAGATTGCAGCTTCACAGACCTACAATCCAGGGAAGCATCATGCGCGTCATCAGGAGGTGACCCAGAAGTACTGGAAGCATTAGGGGAAGAAACAGGAGGAGATGAGCGCAGTGCAGCAATTTCAGAAAGTATCTGGGACTTCCGACGCGTACAGCACTCCTCCTCAGACACAATAGAAGCCAACAAACATTCTTTTGCCGCAAGAGTAAGTACAGTACCTTCCTCCAAGACAGTAACAGGTGTAGACAAATCAGCAGTAGAAACAGACTCCACAGAGGTTTCAAAAAACTCCTCAGGTATAGCAGTGTACAAAAACTCAGAATTCAGAACTGTAGCCTCTAGTACCACAGGAGCAGGGGAGGAGGCCCACTCCCCCGTCCCTTCCACATCCATCTCCTCCGAAAGCTGAGCAGAAGTGGCCATCTTGCGTCCGACAGCCAAAGGTTCCCCCTCGAAAGAGAAGGGGAATTTTTTATTTAAATAACAAAACAGATCAATAAAAAACAGTGTTGCCTCACACAAAAGAAAAGTACAAATCATAACAAAAGCAAATAAATATTACAATCATACATATTGAAAGGGTTTGTCTAATACAGAAGTGAAACTCAAATCTAATCCCATGACAAAAGGGACCCCCCACACAAAAAAGTAGGGGAAATTTTTATCCACAAAATAAAGGAAATAAAATACATACTTAATAGTGTTACTGCACACAAAATCATAAGACAAACTTAAAATAAACAAAAAATAAGCATGTCATCAAGCATACAATACAAACTTTCATTTAAAATCCCAAAACGGAAAAGCTGAAACCTCCCCCTCCCACTAAAAGAGTAGGGAAAAAAATTTTTTTCCAAGGAACAAAAAGCAAAGTAATACAAAAAACAGTAGTACCTCACAAAAAGGATGAAAAAAATTACAAATCATAACAAAATAAATAAGTAGTACAGTCATACATCAGAAATGGCTGTCTAATACAGAAATACTAACTGGAAACAAATGCACACCATAAAACTACAGAATGGAGATCGGACAAAATTATATAAATTGATATGAAACAGAAATGAAAACAGTATTATAGACAAAAAAAGACCAATATCCTATTCTTATTTAAAAATGTATAGAAAGAAAATAATTATCAGGTACAAAGAAAGTATCATGTTCACCCAGTATCCAGCCAAGACATATGTCTCCACCATAATTTATAAAGATCAGGGGAGGCTGTATTGTGCTCATAGTCTCTCCATCTAAAAATCTCTTTCTGAACCATCGAAAACATATAAGTACTAGACAATACCTGCTGTCTTAAAGTTAATGCGCTGCGGGCTTGCCATAATTGAAACTTGACATGTCCCATAAATAACAATAACGTCCCTGAGTCAAACTGGACCCATGCAGCTGGTAAAATGTTCCTAACCCACGCATCCGGATCATCCTTCTGAAAAGGCCCAGAGACCCAATATTTATGAAAAGAAGTCCAAAATCCAACCACATAGGGACAATCTATAAACAAATGCTGCATAGTCTCAACCACTCCACTACACGTATCAATTCTAGGACACATTCGTTCCACTACACCCTTATGCTTCATGTTCCCTTTTACCCCCAATTTTTGGTGGGTGCAAAGCCATATAAAATCCCACATAAATGTTGGAATTCAGGGACAACGAAGAAAACTTGTCATAATTTGTATATTAGCTGAGGGAAGTATCATAAACCAGGGTTCTTCATGGAACCAGGTTAGCAACAGCCAGTCATATACCATTTTCTGAGTGCCAGTAGTCAGATAGCGATAAGGCAATTCCCAGAGTTTGAGTTTAACCACCACATCCTTCCAATAATTAGCTAAAAAGAAAATTTTCACCTGTTTAGAAAGGGAGCCTGAAGAGGCCCACTGTGTTAATAGGGATCCAAACTCATCCATAACCCAGGGGCACCATAATCTAACCTCATTATGAGCCAATGGGACAATATTGTGAAAAAGAAAGGTAACATGAAAAAAAATTATTAGATTAACCATTCCCAAGCCTCCCTGGGTGATAGGTAAATAGGTAATCCCTCTTTTAATAGGGTTTAGGCAACTCCCCCAAAGACACTGGAAAAACACACTGTACACTGAAGTTTCCAGTATTTTTGGGATAGGAAATACTGCCGACAAAAATTGAAACAATGGTAACAGATGTGATTTTATCATATATATCCTTTTACGTTTAGACATACGCCAAGAATTCCATTTTGTTACCAAACCTTGTGCAGTACAAATTTTCTCTTCCCAATTATAAAACTGGGGATCAGGACTACCAAAAAATACCCAAAATTCGAATATAGGAGGTCACTACTGGAAAATGCCATATTGAACTCCATACTGTACCCTCACAACCAATGGATAAAATACTACATTTCTGGTAGTTGATTACAGAACCAGTTACTTCTGAAAACACTCTCAACTCATCTTGAGCCAAAAAGGCTGATGATTTGTCTGCCAATATTAAACACAAATCATCTGCATAAGTAATAGTTTTAATCTGTAAATCTATACTACTCACGGAGAGACCTATTATATCGTCCTGTTTATTCAATCTGTATAATAATGGGTCTAGAGACAACAAATAAAGGAGAGGACTTAGAGGACAACCCTGCCTCACCCCTCTATTGACTAAAATCTTACCTCCTATCCATCCATTCATACTAGAAAATAAACAAATGTGTTTATAGCATATTTGCAACCATAAAATAAACTTATCTGGGAACCCATATTTAGAAAAAACTGCCCACATATAGGTATATTCAACCCTATTAAAAGCTTTAGATTGATCTATACTAACTAAATGTCCTAATAATTCCTGAGTAGTGCCTTTATGCTGAATTTCTCTAATAAGAATCAGGGCATCCTGTATCTTATGTGAGGGTACCCCACTAAACTGTGTGGGGTGAATTATATCATTTAACGTATTCACCAATCTATTCCCCTAATACCTTCATCAAGATTTTACTATCGGTATTTAACAAAGTGATTGGTCTCCAATTTTTTTAAATCTTCTTTATTTCCATCCTTGAATAAGAGAACTAAAACTCCTTCATACATACTGGGTGGTAAAACTCCTGTACTAAGAGCATCATTTAACACTACCACAAGTTCATCCCCTAGTACTTCCCATATTACTTTATAAATGGCATGTGATAGGCCATCAGACCCTGGGGACGTTCCTTTAGAAAGGGTCCAAATAACTTGCTTAAGTTCTGCAGCAGTGATAGGAGAAACTAAATTTCGACCACACTCCTCAGAAATATGAGGGGGTCACATCCTTCAACCAGTCTGATATTGCAGCCTTTGACAAATCAATACTTGTAAAAATTTCGGAAAAATACCTCCCAATTTCATTCAATATAGCTGGGTTGTCTGTGACCTTCATACCATTAGGGAGCTGCAAGGCCTCCATAATTCTCTGTTCCTGAACCTGAGCCAGGGTGTCAAAAGGAATGGTATCAGACTTTTTTCCAAAAACCCAGTACCTTTGCTGTTTGATCACCCCCTGCATCAGTTCTTTTTGGAAAACTGATAATTTATTTTTAAGAATCTTAATAGCACCCAAATCACCTTTACCCTCTTCATAGTATTGGACCACCAAAATCCGAAGCTGTGCTCTAAGTTGCCACAAAGTGTGTTTTTTAAAAGAACCATTAAGCCTCCCCACTGACTGGAAGAACGAAAATCATGTTTCGAATCTTCCCATCACTGATTTTTATCCTCATAAAGGAAAAACACAGATTTCCTAGCTTTCATGATATATTGAAACCCTACCTGTACCATGGGTAAATCTAGCAAGGAAATATTTAACTTCCAGAACCCTGGACCCCGCCTTTGTTCAGGTAGATTTCCTACTATCAAATCTAACGTACGATGATCAGAAGTTGCCACATCACTAGCTACGGCTTTACGAATGCTAAAACTGGCAGAAATATAGAAATAATCAATCCACGATGTGCGAGGACCACAAGCATATGTGTGGGAAGCTCCTATATTACCAGACCCAAACACATCAATGAGACCTACTTCAGAAATGAGTTTCAACAAACAAGAGACATCACAATATTGTTTTTTCCCAAATATATTACTTCCACTCTGAGGGAAAGAGCAATTAAAATCCCCTCCAAAAACAACCGGCATACTAGTAAACAAAAAAGGTTGTATGGTGAAAAAGCCATACCCTTTCATATTTTAATTGGGGTGCATATATGTTTATTAACCTCATAGGTAAATTTTTCCAAACAATATCTAACATGAGAACGCCTCCTTCCAAAATTTCTAAATGCCTAATTATTTTACGGAGAAAAAACAAATCCTACCCTGAACACTGTTCAGACCCCTGTGACCAGTACTATCCCCCACAACCAACCCACAGAGGCCGCATCCAAAAGACCTGGAGAATGCAGACGGACGTCTTGAAAAAATATACAATCTAAATCAGATTGTAAAAAAAGCCCATATGTAGCCAGTCTTTTAAATTCGGACTGGATACTATTTACATTTAAAGATGCGATGTGAAACTGATAACGAAGATCAATCATAAGTCAAAAAAGTGAAAAAGAAGACATCTCACTTTATTTTACTAGAGGCCCGGGTAATCCTACCACTAGTTTTAGGCCTGGAGGTACCAACCCTCGGTCCACCTGGATCCAATAAATCCCATCCCAAGAGCAGACTTCCTGCCACTTCAGTATGTTCTGTCTCCTGATCTGAAGAAACATCTTGCAATACCTCATAAGTATTCATCTCTTCCAAAGGTTCAGATGTTTTTTTCAAACCTCTTGGCCTAACACCCTTCCCCCTCTTTGGACAAACCACAACAAAATCTTGAGAACTAGGTAAAGGATCTGACGAAATAATGGTCCGCCCCCCCCCAATTTTTCCTGTGCAGCGGACTGTGCTAAAACACCCTTTGTTTCAACAACCAAAATGGGGGGGAGGGCCACATTCAGGTATCTGCGGCATATGTCTTTTACCAGGAGGTTGAGGCCCAGAAAACACAGTTGGGGTAATAGCCTCTTTAATATAATAATCCTGAACTCCAAAATCAGCATTTTCTGTGTTCCTGGCTGCCCAAGGACAATCAGTAAACACATGACCCACCTCCTCACAAAGGTTACATTTGGGGTCTTGAAAACAATGTGCACTAACATGGCCTAATTCCCCACAATACGTACATTTCAATACCTCACATGTAGTACTAATGTGTCTAGTGGATCCACATTTAAAGCACATCCTAGGCTGCCCAGGATAAAATAGAAACCCCTTATCCCGACCTATGAAAAAACAATTAGGCAAATGAATAACATCCTGCTCCTTTTGGTGTAATTTAATCCTAAACTTCCAACCCCCAGTCCAAAAACCTTCATCATCCAAAATTGGGGAAGGATTTCCTTGAATAGTACATCGTTTTTCTAACCAGTATACCACATCAATTATATTAACCCCCTCAGTGCGAAAAAGAATAGTAATTACCCTAAAAGGTTGTTTAGTCAAGGGTATCACCAGAAAATCTACCCATAAAGGGTTAGTTTTTAAATTTGAAAATCTACACCAGAATTTCTCCAGCAAAGCTGGAGTACAAAAACTAACATCAAAAGTACTTTCTCCTGATGCATAGATTAAGGCATAAACCTCTGGAGGGGAAAACCCCATGGACTGTTTAAGCAAGATTTTCCCCACATGAAAACGATCAGGTGTCGACTCCTTCTGTCCCACATATCGCAACCTTACTGCATTTCTACGTTTTGCCAAATCGATAGTTTTCCGGAAGTGGCTGGCATAAGTTGCGGGGGGCCTGCAATAGACACCTCCGGTTCCCCTGGTGAAACAGTCCTCTGATCAGATTGTGAAGAATCCAAAGTTACCCCCACCCCCTGTTGTTTTTCCGAAACCCCAGAGGCAACAGTACCTGAAACAGCAAATTCCCTCCTGAATCCATCATAGGAGAGGAAGGCAACGGATTTGTTGATCCTACCAGTAAACAACCCGGGTCTGGCTACCAGACTCCTTGTGCAGGGGACATCCATCCAGCTGAGAGGAGCGCTTTTTCCGGTGACCAGCCGGCGTCATCACCCTCACTCCAATCGTGTTGTGGTGGCCTTTCTTCATGTTCTGGAAGTGGATTACCATGCTCTACAGTCGTCAACACCTTTAAAGGACCCAAAGAGTTGTCCGATAGTGGAGAAACCACTGAAGGTTTTCTTTTACAGTCATCATCTCGCTGTGCTAGCGAATCATCCATCTGCTGTTTAATTCAAACCAATTCCTCTTCTAAACACTGTTTTTTTTGGTATAAATCAAGTATGTCTCCCAACTCTATATTAGAAATGGTATCTCAGGCGATAAGCTGGCCACCCCTCGGGTGCTCCCCAGCCGCCACGTCTACAGAGACAGATACTTCAGTTGCAATATCCATTCCAAGCAGCTCCACTGATTCTTCATCCACCAACCTCACTCTTCCAGTCTCCTCCTCTGCCATCTTGGTCCCACCAAAAATGGGTCCCCCCTGCTCACAGGAAGCAGGAAGTAGGGGGATTTCCCCTGTGTCCTGGCCAAATTTCCCTCATTCACTAAAAAAATACCACCAACACCTTAATGTGGTTCAAGGTCAGTTGCCATTCATCTGTATCCCCATCCCCCGGGTCGTGCCTGAAAATAGGCAGGATTTGTCTAGTGCACTTACCCGGTCAACAAAAAATAAATAAAAAAAAAAAACACACACACAGAAAACTCAGGAACGCCTTTCTCTTTTCTTAGTTTTGTTTCCACCTCAAACAATTACGGTAAATTTCTTGTGCTGTTTCATAATGGCCCTTAGACAGCCACGCATTGTTTCATACATACCAGTGCTAGAAGCAATGCGTGGTACATCTCCCCCCCCAACAGTAGTCAGAGCAATTAAGTGAAATATTTCAATTCCAGGAGTTATATTCAGCCCCGTGGCAAAACAGAAGGCAATGACCCACTACCGATCATATCCTCCATTTCACCGCTTGGCTCTCAGTTGGCAGTTCAAACAGTGCTAGCCTTTGCTATGCTACTTTCACTGTTTACAGTGCTACTCTGACCTGTAACCATTTCTTCCAGTGCTAATGTCCTGTTGTCCTGCCCCTTTCTGCTGTTTTCCATCATTGAAAAAAGAAGCTTCCACATAACAGAAAAGAAAGAAGGGAAAAAAAAGGTAGCCTATTGATTCTCTTTCAGGCAGCCACCCAGCCTGATCCCATACATTCCTTTTTTTTTTTTTTATCACAACCCTGTAAATCTGCTGGGCTGTGGTGACTACCGGCGTGGGCATCCTTCCACTGGCCCTGCCCACTGGGAAAGAACCAGGCTCACTCACATGATGGGGGATCCAGTACGGTCATCGCCAATCCACTGGAACGCCTCCCCGTACCCTGCCCAGCCGGACCGACCTCGGACCCCCCAGTGCGACTCCACAACAGTCCTCCCGGTGAGGCAGGGCATGGCCATCAAGCTGCATGGTCATGCCCAGCCATTTTCCACCTAGTTAGCCCCATTGGGAGCATGGACATGCAATGACGTCCAGGCACTGTGTGCCAACGTCCGCCATGCTCCCCCCACATGTCCATCAGCATGTAGTGCCCCCAGGTGTCCCCAGGGGCTGCTACAATGTGGTGGATTTCCCAACCTTCCCCAGGATCAGGAGAGCAGTCTATGAGTGCTCAATCCTGATCCTCCCCTGCTGACCCACTGGCAACATGAGTCCGTTTCAGAACGTGGGTCGCCGGCATGGTGTGAGGTGTGGCGTCCAGCTCCTCAACCCTCAGCCTCACCAAGCTGGCTTCATACATTCCTTTTTAACTGGTAAACTAAGGTAAACAGAGCATGGAGCTCACCGAGCTTGTGGGGGCTGATGGCTAAAATGGAGCTTCTCTTTCTTTATGCGAAACAAGGAAACAGGGTTGATGGGGTTATTCAAGACAACTTGGGGAAGACAACTGCAAATTAAACTGCTACCCCTGAAGTAACTAAAAAAAGCAGTTGTCATACACTGCAGTGCCTCCTACTGGCAGGTATACCAGTAGAGGGACTATTAAAAAAAAAAAGACTTAACATTTCATTTGTAGTATTTTCATTTCATTTTTTTAATTTAATTTTTAAAATATCATATAAAAATGCAACATGTAGCCCATTATCCAAGCACAATAATACCCTGCAGGGTGGGCTGTATTGGGCTATACAGGACTGCCCAGGAGCTATAATCCCCTCTACCCATGGCATTGGGCCTCATTATGCCCTGGGGCAGATCGGTATAGCCCAATATGACCCACTCTGTCAGGTATTATTGCTTGCATATTTAAATGCACCAGCACATTAAAATGTTTAATCATATTTAAATGTAGCAACACACTAAAAAATGTATTAAAGTGTTTAAATGTACCCATGCATTAAAACTGTATCATCATATTTAAAATTAAGTCACCTTAATTATTTGATTTTACACAACCACACCTTAACTACAGCTTCAGACTATTGGGGTGTACCTAGTTATAATTTTTAAATAATCATTAACTACACCAACTGGCTACCTCTCTTGTGAAGATGTGCACCTCATTAAAGTGTACCTAATATACATTTTGTGATGTACAACTACTACACCTCTAGCGTACACCTCAAGTAAGGTACGTCTAACTAGTATTTTCTATATGCACAGCAGCAAAGACTAAATTACACTGTGACTGCACTGTTCTTGAACCTCATATAGACCTCAGGCAGTGTTGCATGAGGTGCCCCAATGTATACACTTCATTGGAAGCAGCAGTATTTGTTAGTAACCATATAGTTTTTTTCAGCTTGTTCATCTTGAAAAAGTATCAAGATACACATTTTACATAGAAACATAGAAACATAGAAGCTGATGGCAGATAAGGACCGAAGGCCCATCCAGTCTGCCCATTTTTTCTGCCTTATGAATGTGTCATAGGCCTTTACTCTGTCAATGGCCTATCTATTCATACTTATCTGTATTGCTCCTTTATGCCTGTCCCATGCCTGTTTGAAGCCCTGCACTGTATTCATATCCACCACTTCCTGAGGTAGGTTGTTCCATGCATCCACTACCCTTTCTATGAAAAAGAACTTCCTCACATTACCCCTTAATCAGCCTTCCTCTAATCTCATGCTGTGTCCTATTGTCCTGCTATTTTTCTTATATTGAAGCATGTTAGACTCTTTCACCTTGTTAATGTTTGAATGTTTCAGTCATATCACCTCCCTCTCTCTTCTTTGCTCTAGGGTATACATATTGAGTTCTGTTAATCTGTCCTCATGTTTTTTGATGCAGTCCCTGCACCATTTTGGTTGCCCTTCTCTGGACTGCCTCCATTTTGTTAATGTTCTTATGCAGGTGCGTCCTCCAGTGCTGCATGCAGTACTAAAGATGAGGCCTAACCAGTGTCTTGTAAAGAAGGATTATTACCTCCCTCTTATGACCTGTGATACCCCTACTAATACACCCCAACATCCCTCTAGCCTTACTGCTTTAGTGGTCTGCTTGGATGATTTCAGGTCATATGTGATGATGATGCCAAAGTCTATTTCTTCTCTTGTGATTGCCAGCAACTCCTCTCCCAACCTATAGGTAGCTTCAGGGTTTCTCCTCCCTATGTGCATGATCTTGCACTTCTTTGTGTTAAACCCCAGTTGCCACTCTTCTGACCATTTTGCCAGGTTTTTCCAGATTTATTCTCATTCTGCCCACCCCATCTGGATCATCTACTCTGTTGCAGATTTTGGTGACATCTGCAAAAAAGCAAACCCTACTCTCCAGTCCATCTGCAATGTCACTGATGAAGGTATTGAAGAGGACTGGCTCCAGGACTGATCTTTGAAGCATCCCACTTGTGACTTGCATCTCTTCTGACTATGTACTGTTTACTACCACTCTCTGTTTTCTGCCCACCAATCAGTTTGCCACCCAGTTGACCAACTTCTGACCGACCCTGAGCCTACCCAGCTTATTAAAGCAGCAGTGCAACAATCTGGTGAAAATTGTGACCCGTACTTTTTTATGCTATTTTAGATTTCCACTTACCTCCTGACTTGTATGATACCCTTCTTTCCACAATTTGAGTTCAATTTAGTACTTTTTTTCATGTCTGAAATAATAAAAGGAGCGCTCCTTTTAATACAGTGTCTACAAGGTCGTCAGTATTTTTAGCTGTTTTTGACCATCAGTTGTTTATATATCACTTCTATTGTGATTAGAATTACTTATTAATTACACAGCAGACAGTACTCTCTGATCTTACAGAACAACAGTTTTCCAAAAACAGCTGCAAATACAGATGAAAACCTGAACTGAGCCATATTAAAAGGAGTGCTCCTTTTTTTATTTCAGACACGAAAAAAAGTACTAAAGCAGACTCAAATTGTGGAAAGAAGGGTATCATACAAGTCAGGAGGTATGTGGCAATCTAAAACAGCATAAAAAAGTATAGGTCAAAATTTTCACCAGATTGTTGCACTGCTGCTTTAATCAATCTTCTATGTGGAACAGTATCGAAAGCTTTGCTGAAGTCAAGGTAGGTGACATAACCTGCACCCCCTTGGTCCACCACTCTGGTTACCCAGTCAAAGAAATCTATGAGATTAGTTTGACAGGACTGTCCTGTTGTAATCCCATGCTGTCTTGGATCCTGTGCTCCTGTGGATTCCAGGTGTTGCACTATATTTTCCTTAAGGAGTGCCTACATAATCTTGACCACTACTGAGGTAAGACTGACTGTTCTGTAGTTCCCTGCCGCCTCCCTGCTGCCACTCTTGTGGAGCGGGATCACGTGAGCCCTTTCCAGTCTTCGGGGACATCTCCTGTGCTCAGAGACTCACTAAACAGTTCTACTAATGGCTGTGCTAGTTCCACTCTTAACTCCTTTAGTACCTTAGGATGTATAGAAACCTAGATTTTGACGGCAGATAAGGACCGCTTGGCCCACCCAGTCTGCCCATTTCCCTACCTATTGGATAAGCTGCAGATCCTAGTTAACCAGCAGCCTACTTCTTCCTACCCCAACCCCCTAGAATTGCTTTATGACTGTCCCATGCATGCTTGAATTCCACCACTGTTTTTGACTCCACAACCTTCTCCAGAAGGCCATTCCATGCATCCACAACCCTCTCTGTGAAAAAATACTTCCTTAAATTACCTCTGAGCCGCCCCCTTCTATCTTCAAATTGTGCCCCCTTGTTCTTTCACACCTCTTTTTTTGAAAGATGCTACCCTCTTGGACTTTGTTGATTCCCTTGAGATACTTGAAAGTTTCTATCATGTCCCCCCTCTCTCTCCTTTCCTCGAGGCTATACATATTCAGCTTCTTAAGTCTCTCTTCATATGTCTTCCAGTGCAGACCCTGCACCATTTTAGTTGCCCTCCTCTGGACAGCCTCCATCCTGTCTATGTCCTTGCAGAGATTGGGTCTCCAGACCTGCCATCAGGTCCAATTGCCTAGTCCACCCTAAGCTTAGTGAGCTCTTGTAGGACCCTTTCTTTTGTGAAGGGAGTTGTGCACATCTCCCTCCTCCCTGTGTCCATGGTGCTGAGCTGTGGGCCCTGCCCTACCTTCTCCTCAGTAAATATTGAGCAGAAGAATCTATTTAGGATAGATGCTTTTCCTTGGTCCTCCTCCACACACTCCCCCTTATCCCCTTTGATCTTTGCAATACCCCCTCTGGACTTTCTCCTTTCACTAATGTATCTATAGAAAGTCTTGTCCCCTTCTTTTACTATTTGTGCTAGTGTTTCCTCAGTTTGGGCCTTTGCCTACCTTACTGCCTTCCCTGCTTCCCTTAGGGAAGTTTAGTATGCCTCCCTATCTTCATCCCACTGCATTCCCTTATATTTTCTGAAGGCCAGCCTTTTGGTTCTGATCATTTCTGCTACTGTTGTGGAGAACAAGAGTGGTTTCCTCCTTCTTTTGCACTTCCTTTTCTCTTTAACACAATGGGATGTTGCTTCAAGTATTGCATCCTTAATCCTTGTCCACTTTGCCTGTACCCCTTCACCTGTATTTCTTCTTGCCAGGGCTAGCTTAACTCTGTTGGCCATCTTATCAAAGTCTGCTCCTCTGCAGTCCCATATTTTTGCCTTAGAATGGGATGATTTAGTTCTAGTGGCCAAATTGAACTCTACCATGTGACAGTCTCTTGCTCCCAGATGACTTTCTACCTGGAGATCAGTGATCCTTTCCCCGTTAGTCAATACTAGATCTTTTTGATTTCTTTCATTTCAGAACCAAGATACATTACTTTGAAGCTCTTAAAAATTCTCACTCCGGTTCCATGCCTGCCATGAAAAAATGTAATATTTTAGTACAGTGCTGCACTGTTTACCATCAAAAACATGTGATAGCACCATCCTAAAGCATTTTATGAATCTAGCATGTACATTCAACAGTTAAACTCAGCAGAAGAGAGTTTTAAAAGTTGTGAGTAGCAGCCATCTTTAATGGCGTGAGTCATTAATTACAAAATAAGCTGTAAAAGCTGTTTTAACAACATGTGAAAAAACAAAAAATATACTGAAGGTGCATCTTAGGATGTCAGAAATACATTTTTGGCAAAAAAAACTATACGATTCTGTTTTGGTGACCGTTTAGTTTGTTTGCTGCTCTTTTTTTTTTTTTTGCCCACTGAAAAATACTGTTGCTTTAAACCTTAGTAGCACATAAAAATACCTCAGTTGTGTCAGGAGTGGTAAATATTTGTCCCAAACTTGTTTGCCCAGCCTTAGCTACAGGGAAATTAGTTGTAATATAATAAACATTACTGGTATTATGACCTGTTTGGTGCCAAGAGCAAAATAGTTTTATTTTGCTTTGTCTGTCTCCTTCAAGTACTGTATGCTGAATGCTTGAATGCAAATCTGATAATATGTAATTGGATAGTTTCATTTTCAAACTTTTTTTTATGCACACTATGTTATTACATTTATGCTTGTTTTAGTCTTATAATTGAATTCAATACAACTAGAAGTGAGCTTCATCCCATTCCTGGGCCGTGCTGTATATTTAAATATAATTATGTTCAATCATTTTATCCATTAACTGAAACTATGGAATACAATTTGAGGCATTTCTGGTTGCTCAGCTGAAACCATTGTTGCCTGGCAGCTGAGTCTGCTATTAACATGTTTCATACTGCTGTACTTGAACTGTTATCATGAGTGCAATGTATTTCTCAGGTCTTCCAAGAGAGAACTTGAGCCTAGTAGTAGTCCACCAAGTCTCAAATGCAGGCATTTGTAATGTGTCCCCCAGTGCAGAATAAAAGATATATTTAACTTATATGGCCAACAAATGTATTTTTAACATAGAAAAAGTATAAAAAAATACAACATAGTGGAAATATATAAAATGAATACATGACATCTATATGCACAATATATGTACAATGCATTCTTAAATAAAAACAGTTTTTATTTATTCAGAAATTTGTAACAAGGAGAGGCATGCTGAGCAAAAGAGGATACACCGTGTGAGTGGCAGTACAGTAACAATGCATTTAAATCAGAAGCACCAATCTTACTAATACGTGAGTGTTAGATGCATGCAGATTTCATATTTGGTCCATATATTGTCCATAAAGTCCATATATCGTCCATAAAGAACTTTTGCATATTGTGCTGCCTCCCTGTGGAATTCCTTGCCAATACATGCCAAATATGTCCTTCTGCTAAGTTATTCTCTTCAGCTGTCCTCCATCATTTTAAAAACATAAATGTGTGTTCATATAAACTGAACTGAATGTTGAATGGATCTTATTGTCAAATTTAGAGTAACGGTGTTTATTGTATTTTGTATTGTAAGTCTTGTTTCTTATTACTCTGACCTCCTAGCGGGTCATAATGTCGCATGCTTAATAGCGTACGGCATTATGCACGAACCCCGGACCTGTGCGCTCTCCATGTTGAACCCCGAGTTAGAATCCTAAGTAGGGGGTCAGAGGTGCAGCCTCCTGTAACAGGGGCATGGGGGCAGAGCCCCCACAGATCAAATAATAAATAAATTACTTAATCACCGATTAAGTCGCACGGCAAAATGCCGTGCGAAATTTTGACCCCATGCCCTCTGACCTCAGGCCGTACCTGAAAAATTAATGTATATTCCAGTGTACCTACCTGAAAATTCAAATAAATGAAATGAAAATATACAATATTTGCAAATACATAGGGTGGGATATTCAGAAATGCACCAGAGGCAGGCGCAGTAGCGGCGCAGCACAAGTACACTGCACCAGTGCGCACCGAATGTGATATTCAAAGGTTGCACATGATGGCAAGTGCCAGCGCAACATGGCTGAATATCACAGAGATGCGCCATAACGCAACCAGGGCTGCACAAGGGGCAGAGGTGCATGGGCCAGGACACAGGACAAAAGTCACCACAGGGAGCATGCCCCCAGAGCAGGATAGACCACCACCAGGGTGCAGAGGATGCCAGGAGGGAGGCATGGCAGGCACATGGCTGCAGGTCCCTGACCATGCGTACCACAGTGGTGCACGGAGGCAGTGTGGCACCAATGTCGACTGGCAAACAGCCACCAGCAACACCCACAGGAAGGCACGGGACATGCCACCTGGACCACAGCTGGCAACACACATGCCAACAGCACACAACACACATGCCACACAACACGAACAGAGTACACACATATGCCCCAGGGCACACACACCAACCACTGGGCATAGACCACCAGGCACAATCCCCAGTCAACCCCAGAAGAACCACACAGCCACCATGCACACCACTGCAGCATGGCTCCACATGCCAGTTGCAAAGCAGATGCAGACACAGATGACTAACAATAGAAAAGTGTATTAAAACCATTCAAGAAAAACTATGTACAGAACAACAAACAACAGGTACAGGGAGCAGGGAATGGGGAGGCCACAAACAAAATGGTAGGCCGAGGAAGGGAGGCAGGGGCACTGGGGACATGGCTGGGTAAGTGCACAAGGGAGGGAATGGGAGGGGGAACGGGGAAGGAAAGGGGGTGCAGGCCAATGGGCCCTATGGGCATCCACGCCCTACCAGCACCTGGTGCGCCATCTTCTCTGTGGCCTGCACAGTACCTGCTGTATCAGTCGTGCCACCTGGAGCGTGGCAGTGGTGACATGCAAGATCTGCCGCAGGAGCCTGGTGTTAAGAAGATCTCGATAGACACCTAGGACAAAGGAGGGGACATAGTATGAGTGAATGTCCATACGACCATAGCCCACCCACCGTGCGCAGCAGACAGTGGTGACATGTGCCCCTTTGATGGCACACAGCCTCCCGCAGCATGTGTGCCCACACGAGCCGCCATCCTGACCATCCACAGCCATGCAGAGCACTGCACACCAACACCACCCATGTGCCACACACCACAACCATGGTGGCCAGGCAACAGGGCTAAGCGGCAGGATGGCAGTGGCACGACTGGAATCTGGGTGCACCCACAGCCCACCTGCAGCAGTCACACACATGTGTGAAAGCCACGGCATGGTACAATGGACCCCACCTGCGGTGCATAGCTGGAATGGCCATGTGCACAGGGGGCTGTGGCCTACCCCCTCCCTGCACAACATCAAACCCTGAAAGAGTGTCTAACTGCTTTCTGTGGTGCACCCTGCACCTGTCCAGTGGCACCACCCATGTGGCCTACATCCTGCACCTGTGCCCCTGCATTGGCCTGCCCTCATCCACCTGCAGCGCCAGCCAGCCATGCCCATCTTCTATCCTCAGGGCCTAGTAGGGGGACATTGAGAAGGACACATCAGTAACTGGCAACACCCCATGAGCCCCCTCCAGCACAGCATGCCCCCTGGCCCTGCGCAGTGGCAGTGCGGTGGCACAGCACACACATGGTGCACTGCCATGGCCAACAGAGTGCACAGCCACAGCCCCCCCCACAGCATGGTCTAACACTCTGCTGGCCCCCACGGAACACTGGAATGGCACACACATGGGCGTAGTGCACTCACCTGGACGTGGCATGGCACCACTCCAGACGTGTGCCAACAGTGCCCGTAGCCTCTCCGGGTCCCTTCTCCGCAGGTCTCCGTAGCAGTGGCGGCACTGCTCACCACTGCGCTGTGCCCCAGTAGCCTCCTCCAGCCCCTCAGCCACCTCCTGCCACACTTCTATTCGTGGCCGATCCAGGGGCACCTGGCCATACAGACAGCCCACATGTGGCTCCACCAGGGCCATAAGGTTCACCAGTTCTACCTGGGACCAGTTGGGTGCCCTTGCAGTGCTATGGTGTGGCATACTCGTTCCTGCAATTGCACAACCAAAATGGCACCCAGTAGTGCACAAGCCACACGTGATGTGGATGCGCGACTCGCTTGGTGATGCGCTGCCATTGCCAATTGTGCATCCACGGTGCTGAGTGATACAGCTGGGGCAGCACTGGCATGTGCCGTAGGGCACCTGGAGGGTCAAAGGGCACTCGTGGGGTCAAAGGTTGGCATGAGCACCGTGCACAACAGCGCGATAGGGCATGACATGCATGGTGCACAATGGGGGCATGTGGGCCCCACGGACCATGGGCCAATCACGCATGGGCACCATAGGGCATATAGCGCAAGAGCGCCACATGCCCAATAGTGGCAGAGCACTGTACCATGTATAGCGCAGTGTGCGTAGGATGTGCCACCGACGTACGTGACGGCAGTGCACGCATGCACACTGCCAGGCCTACTGTGCATGTCATACAGTTGTGCCATGGCTTGGACATGCACAACACCAATGCGCATTGCGCAACTTTGTGATATTCAGCAGGCATATGCAAATGGGTTGATTAGCATATCCATGGCACATTGGAGGCATTTGCATCTCATTTCAGTTGCACATCCCCTCATTTACATGTGATGCGCTATAAATGCACCACGGGACTGCACAGGCACCAGACCGGTATTGCATCCTTCAGAGGTAAGCCACCAGGCTGTGGGCCTGTCAGGACAGTGGATTGGGAGGGCATTGTGTGTTGCAGCCATCACTGACCACATGTTCATACCCACAGGAATAAGCATGATGGATAAGGAGGAGGTTGAGGAGCGTGGGCCTTCACGGAAGAGCAGGCCCAACTTTACAAGGGCAGAGAGCGATGCCCTATTAAATGCCTACCTGGACCAGGAGCCTCTCCTGAGTAGCTCAACAGGCACCCCACTGGCCCGGGTGACAGCATGGGAGGGTGTGGCCAGGGCTGTGAACCAGCAGGGCAGCTATCAGAGGACAGCACAGGAGTGCAAGAAGAAGGTAGGCACTGACCAGAGGAGAATTAAGGAGAAGGTGGCCGCCATCTGGGCTGCACATGCTGCCACGGGTGGTGGACAGCCTGATGTGCCACAGCTGATGCTGCAGGAGGAGTTGGTGGCAGTGTCCATGCAGTACAGTGCTGTTGTGGGGGTGCCTGGCGGTGGATTCCAGATGGGGGACAGCCCGCCACTGCATGGTGGGTACAGCAGTGCCTTGGGAAGGGGGACAGGGGGGCAGGGGTGTGTGCCAGTGGCACTAGTGCAACAGTGTTCCTTTTCAGCTCTGGAGCATCTGCATGCAGCAGCAGGCATGGGGGTGACCACCAAGGGGGTGGTCGAGGACCTGGAGGACCATTCATCCACCTCCACCAGTGTCCGGGGTCTGGACCGCAGGCAGCCCAACCCCACTGTCCAACCGGATGCCTGTTGCATGGTTGCAGACGAGGCCCTGGCTGTGTTTCAGCAGGACGCCAGCCATGGCATCCAGTATGCAGAGACACAGATTGGGGCGGGGTCTGGGACCGATGATGACATGACTGTTATCCTGGATAGTGATGTTGCCATTCGGTGGAGGCACCCATACCACACACCCACTACGGCAGCGCAGACGGTGCCCTGGTGGCAGTTGTCCACCCACTGGCCACCAAGCCTGGTGAGGCTATGGTCGCCGACGGTGCAGTGCAGACTGAAGAGGGTGGCAGTGGTGGTGCAGCCACCCTAATGCCAATCCACGCAGAGCGGCTGGAGGGGCAGCAGTGGCATCAGGACGGGGTCGATGGGGGGCCGGGTGCAGTGGCCACTGACATTGCACCGCAGACTGATCAGCCCCAAGGGGGCCCTGCTGTGCAGCCCCCACCAGCGCAGGGGGCTGTGCTGCAGGGTCATGCAACACCTGTGGGTCGGCGCAATGCCCATGCCCCCCAGGGTGCTGACCCCTTGACTGAGCACACACATCTGCTATGGGCCTCCACGGAGAACAGGTACTGGTCATGGCAGGGGTGCATGCACTCCACACAGAGCTGCGCCAGTCCATAGGGAGGTGTGACCGGGACTATGAGCAGCTCCTGGCTGAGACCACACGCATGCCGGAGGACATGACCGCAGCCCTAGATCGGCTTACTGCTGTGGTCACAGCCAGCCTAGCACCACTGGCCATCCTGGTGCCTGGCCGTCCACCGCAGACCCTGCGGAGTGCTTTCTCAACTCCTCGGTCACAGCGTCATGTGACCCCCTCAGTGTCGACACCGGGATCTGCCATGGTCATTCCATGCATGCCTGTAGCGGGCATGTTCAGGACCATGCAGACCCCTGTGAGGGACCAGTCGCATTCCCACAGTGACACACTCTGGGGAACATCAGTGACACCCCCTGTGGCCGTCTCACAGGCTGCGTCTGCTGGGCAGTCTTGGTGGGTCCCTCCACGTGTCCACGGCAGTCATGCGACCATGCAGCGGTCCTGATCTGCCACCCTCCCTGTCCGCTCTCTGCCGCTGCCCTGTGTGCACATTGGTGTGGCATGTGTGTGTGTGTGTGTGTGTGCAGTCCTGAGACATGTCATCCATGGTCCACGCCACACACCCACCTTGTGCACACCCACCTGGCTGTTGGCCACCATGGCATATGCATGATGATACCAATACAACACTGGCCAATACTGTGCACTGGTGTCCAGTGTCTGACACATGCCCATTGGCGGCCTCTGGGTGTGCACGTGAGGGTGCCCGTGTGCATGTGCATGTGTGCGTGGGTGTGTGTGGGGGTGTGTGGGTGGGGTCTACAGTGCTGTACAGGCTGCTTCCATTGAGTCCAGTCCCATGCCCATCCATGCTGCCCTCAGGCCGTGTCTGTCATGGGGTCTGGGCTTGCATGCCTGTATACTGTGCCATGGTCCCTGGTACATGCGTGTGGTCATGTTCACCTACTTGCGTGCACCATAGTGCTCCTCTACAATTGTGTCCCAGTGCTGCTGGGCCATCCTGTTCAGCTGGGTTTCCCGTCACCCAGAGGGGCTGCCCACCACCACCTGGCCCGGCAGCCGTGTCATCCCCACTGCTTTTCCCCACTTCGACCTCGATAGCTATCCCACAGTCGGTGACAATGTTGCGTAGCATACAGCAGGCCAGGAATAGGCTGCAGGCCTTTGAAGGGCTGTACTGTAGGGCACCACCAGACCTGTTCAGGCAATGGAACTGGGCCTTCAGCAGCCCAAACACACACTCAATGATGTTCCGTGTGCTGGCGTGGGCCTTATTGTATCGCTCCTGTGCTGTGGTTGACAGGCACCAGTATGGGGTGAGCAGCCATGGCCGGAGTGGGCATCCGCTGTCACCTGTGTGTTGACATGTGTGGTTAGCATGGTGGTCTGTGTAGCTGCCCCCCCACCTTCCCAGCCACACCCTCTGATGCCCCTGGCCTAGCATCCCCCCCACACCCTGCCCTGTTGTGCCAGGCTGCCCATTCCAGCTGCATACTCACCTACTAGGTGGCCAGTGGGGATGTCCCCACTCTTGAACCTGTGGCACAGTGCTGACTGGTGCCAGATGAAGGCATCATGTGCTCCACCAGGTTGTGTGGCACAGACATTGATTAATGTGCCACCTGGCATCACACACCACCTGGCAGTTGACACTGGGGTAGCCCTTCCTGTTGATGTAGGCTACCCCCTCTGGCCCAGGTGGTGTGTAGATGCCTACGTGGGTGCAGTCAATGGTCCCTAGCATGCCAGGCATACGTGCCACCCTGTGGAACTCCTGCATGTTCGCTGTATGCTCTGCCTGTGTGCTGGGGAACTGGATGTATTCTGCAGCATGTGGCAGCAGTGCATTGAGGAATTGTGTGAGGAGCCATGATGCGGCCAACTGAGTTATGCCTGTGGTGTTCCCTGTTGGTCTCTGGAAGGTACCTGTGGTGAGCAGGTACATGACAGCCGTAACCTTGGTCTCCACCAACAGGGCTTGGCTCCGTCTTGTGGGTGCCTGCATCTCATCACTGCACAGCTCACAGAGCTGCCTCAGAATTGCCTGGTTCAGGTGGTACTGGCCCACAATCTCGGTGTCACTGTACTGTTCAAAGGTGGTGCAGGCACGGTACCACCTGTTCTGGGCATACCACCAATGGGCCCTTCCACGGCTGTGCCACCCTGACTCTTGCCTCCTCACACCCCTCATTACTGCCTCCATCTGGAAGATGGCACTGGCCATGGCCTGGGCTGTTCTGCTCTCCCGGGAGGCTGTCTCCCCAGGCCCCCCGGCTGTGTGCTACTGCATGTGCCCCTGTGCTGGGCGCACACCTGTGTTGGGGGTTCCTTGCTGGCAGTCTGTTGGCTGTGGCCTCCACCTCCCACCCACCCGGGTACTTTCACTGCCACTTCTATGGCCAGGCTCGCAGGCTCACACTGCAGCTGCTGCCCCCACTGCTGTCACACACACACACACACACACACACACATGCAGGCACATTCAGGGTCACACGCCCTGTCCCACACTCTGTAGCACTTCCTGCATCTGTCTTGCTCCCCTCCTGCTGTTCTGCCTGGCCAATGGCTCTCTATCTCTCTCTCTCTCTCTCTCTCTCTCTCTCTCTCTCTCCTGCTCCCCTGTGGAGCAGGCCTCCATCCCTTGCTTGCTTCCTCTTTTTATGGGCTCAAGTTTGCTCCGTGCATGTCCCTATTGCTCCACGCTTGAGCTGTTGGCTTGCTGTTGAATATCACACTGCGCTGCTTATTCATGGCTATGCTCCCTGCACTTGCGCATGCATTCATTAGGGTTGTGCATTGGTACACTGCATTTTGCGCCACGCACTGGCTCCCTCTGAATATCGCTCTTTGGTGCAATTCCGCACTTGCGCAGGCTCATCTCAGTTGCGCCATGCGCAACTGCTTTGAATATCCCACCCATAGTATATATTTCTCCAGTATTTCATGTATTTTAAATATACCAAAAATAGGTCAATTTTTGTAAATGTAAAAAACATTGGGGCTACATTCCTGAAAGAAACACCACATGGTAAATGCATGCTGCTTCAGGCAGAGTGTGCTGTTTCATACCTCCTGATTCAGGAAATAGCCCCAGGAGGAAACAGCAGCAATTAGGGGCACAATAGCACTCCATCCCAACAATGTGGAAGTAGCACATGCTAACTGCAGGGGTCCAGAAGCTGAAGGATATAGCAGGGCAGGACACCACTGCCACCAAGAACAAAAACACAGTCAACTATGCAGGTACAGTAAGAGAACATGCACACATGGTGCAATTCATGAAGGATGCAGACACCACCCCTTCTCTACGCCCCCATCCCTCCTGTATAATTTAAATCCAGGGATTAAGAGCTCCCAGTCATGGTTACGTGTGGCCCATGTCTCTGTGATAATCAAATGCAAATTAAAGAAAAAATACCTCTGCGATACAGCATGCATAGATTTCAATGTAAAATGTTGTCCAAACAGAACTACTGTGATCCAGATATTGAATTCCCACCATTACTGCAGGATTCACCTTCTCCTACCATCTCCCCTCCCTCTGGAATGCTCTTCTAAGCTCCCTTTATCTTGCTCCTTCATTGCACTGTCCAAAACATATTTTTTCTCAGTCCCACTTCTCCCCTGCTTCTGTCCTTCCTCCTCCATGTAGTCGGGATGAGGCTCACTGTACACATTACTTTAGAAATTGTATTCAGTTGTATTTTTGACTACCACATTCATTGTATTTTCATGCACCTTATGTTTGACTTCCTATTTGCTTCTTTTTTAAAATTGTACTTAAACGTATTTTGCACTACCTCCTATACACCCCTGTCCCCTGGATCATATCAGGAAATAGCCTCGGCTCAGTGTGCCTCACTTGATTATCAAAATTTCAAATAAATACACACTCTAAAAACTAAAGAAACACAATACACAGAAACAATCAGGTATAGTTATATTGGACATGTTAAGTATGTTCAGGGTCCCCAGCAGTTTGAACTAGGAAATAGCAAGAATTGTGACCAGAGTAACTGGCATATAGTCAGTGTGAGAAGATAGCAAAGAATTGCCCAGTGTTAAGTAGTTCCAGCCAAATCAATGCCTGCCATATTAGAGGGGCATGAGCTCTGATAAACTTGTGTACTGTATTTTAATGTTATTGGTGAAGGAGCTCTGCTAAACTTGTGTACTGCGTTTTAATGTTATTGGTGAAAAAAAATACCTTCAAACATTATCCTTAGATCTGATATCTTTAACAGTGTCGCCTATGTGCCAAGTTCTGAAAAGGCTGGCTCAGACTTCAGTTAAAAAAAAAACAGTGCATTTGGCTGAGCTTGTATTTTATGTAATGTGATCCATACCAGAAATAACTAATGAGAGAAAAGATTAGGGCCTGTCCCTCTCTTCAGCAGTAAGGGTAGATTTCAAGTGAAGTGTCCTGACATGGCCACATGTGGCTGTTTTAACCTGGTGAACTGGAATGTGGAACGACATGACCACCTGTTGCTATCATCCATCCCAGGTGCACTGCGATTAGGGGTGGCATGGTAGCAGATGTTTGTATTTATCCTGGGTACACTGGGATATGGAGAGGTTGGGCACCTGCTGTGGTTATTCATCCCATGGGCACTAAGATATGCAGTGGTAAAGCCACAGCAGTTTTGATTTATCCATTGTGCACAGGGATATGCAGCAGCATGGCAGCAGTTGATTAGCTTTCTCCCTGGCTGCTGTGCTAGGGCACAAAGCAGCACAGCTGCAGTGGTTCTGATTAATCCTACATGCACTGGGATACATAGTAGACTGTCAGCAGCTGTTTAAATTTATCCCATGTGCACCTGGATATTTAGGGGTGTGGCCCTCTTTTGCCATCATCCATTCCATGTGTACTGGGATATGGAGTAGCACAGTTGCCTGTTGCCATCTTACATCCAATGCACACCTGGATGTTGAGTAGCATGGCCACCTGTTGCCGCCATCCATCTTGCATGCAGCATGGCACAGCTACAATGGGTTTCATTTATCCTGTGCCTACCAGGAAATGATGCAGCTTGCTGCAGCTGTTTAGATTTATCCTGGTTGCACTGGGATACAGAGCAGAAAAGATACCTGCTGCAATCATTTGTCTCCTAAGTGAGGTGTGCAGGAGTGCACCATCCTAGGCTGTGTTTAAGTACCCCCTAGGACATTCAGCACCACCAAAGAGCTACAGCTGTGTTTAAACACAAAACTAACAGCCTTGCCAGTAGTGCAGCATAACTGCCAGTCCCACAGAGCAAAGATAAAACTATCATCAGCACCATAAAAGCAGTGAACAAACTGCAAAGAAACATTCCTAGAAGGAACATTAAAGTAACAGAAGAACACAGGGTTTTCTATGTTGCATTTTTCCAGCACTGTGATTGACTAAGTGCTCTCTACAAATGTCAGGTAGTGCAGAAAGACAGGTGGACAGTGGGAGAGATTGATGATTATAGAGCTCTGATAGGTTAAGGATGGCCTGGCCTCCAAAAGCCCCTCTTTCTATGATCTAAATATATTTGTCATGCCTTTGGCAAGAAAATATAAAAATATAGTTCCAGGGATGGGCTGTGAGGTAGCATGCAGTGGAAGAAAGTAAAAGTTTTTTAAACAGCACCAGAACTGTCTGGAAGGAGTGTGTACCAAAACTGAGTAAAAGTCTCACAAAATCATTGTTTTTTTTGAGGAAATGCCATTTTTGGAAAAACATTATAGCACAAAAAGTTAACAATTTTCACAAGAAAATGGCAATTTTATATCTGCAGAAATAAGCCTTTTTATGCAGTTTGTGATTTTTGTGTACATAATTCCATGAAAATGCATGAGACAATTTAGCAAAGCCCTTTGAAATACTTCTACAAGAAAAAAACTATTTTTGATAAGAATCATGTGAGAGTGGAAGACTGCTTTAGTGACGTGACTTCTGCTAGAACTTTACTTGCATTATGCAGGTCGCTCCTGTAAAAAAGCTTTCAGCTTAGTGTGCTACTCCTGGTTAAATAACTAAAATAAAAAAAATGTAAGTAAATGTTTGATACACCGAAGAGGTATACCAATGCAGCGACCTACCAACCCATCAACAAAATCCACAGCTTGCCGACAGGCCGCTGTGTTGGTGTGCCTGACACGAGGGCACACTGTCTCCCGTACTGCACCCCACTCTGAATCAACTCTGACTGGAGTTGATAATCCTAAAGATGGGGGCAAGTCAAAACCCCATATGGGGTTTGAAGTGAAGCCTCCAATGAAAAAGTGGACCAGATGTCAAATGGAGTTATGTCGATCAACTCATGGCCCATAATTTCTTGTCAAGATGCCACTCGGCCAAAAGTGTTGTCAAACCGCATCATAGAGCCCACTGAAGAGTTTATGGTGATTCTTAGAGAATAATGTGTCCAGCCTTGTTAAAGAAGGTGTAGCATAGTACCATGCTCAGTGGCTCCAAAGAAGGACAACTCTGGGGTTTTGTGAGGAAACAAAATGCATCACAATTTTCATATCAGACAAAGTCAGATCATCTAGAAAGACAAATTCAGGGTTTTTGTGAGACAGTACCCTATCCGCTACTTTAGCGAGAGGTAATGCCTTTCAGTTCCTGCACACATTCAAATATCATAGAAGTTTTAATTTACTAATGCACTGGACAATACCTAGGTACACAAAAGTCTCCCATAACAAAATACTTTTTCCAAAATGTTTTCAGTCCTCTTGCTGACGATATCCGAATATGTGGCCCTTTACACAAATATGGAAAAGTTGCCATATTTCAATGATTACTTTGGGCTGGATTTTCAGAAGGTGGCACAGGGCTTGCATCAAGTGCTGTGTCACACCACTTAATCCCCACAGCTGTGCCAGTCGTGTTTGCCTCAAGTATATCCAACTTTACAATCTCAAGTGCAGTTGTGACAGTTTACCCACTCTACAGCAGGTGCAAGCTCTGCAAAAAACAGTCCATGGTATTGATGCAAGCTACACCACAAATAGATGATCTAGCTTGTGTCAATTGCCGCAAGGGATAGAAACTCCCTTTAGATTGCCACAAGTCCCGTGCACCATATCTTTGCACACCCGGGGTTTGCAGAAATCCCCAGCATCTGAAAATCTGGTCCTTTGTATCTATTTAGGTTACTCTAGAATCAACATTTGCTAAAGCTGCATTACAATGAAATTAGGTAAAACATATGGCAATACCATTTTTTCACTATAAAAGATTCCAGGCATCTTCCAGTTTTATTTGGTGGTGAAATATCTTTAGTTCCACCAAAATTTTAGTATTTTATGAATGTCTTAATTTAGTTTTTCTCAAGAAAAAAAAGGATGGCCACCAAATTTGGCTCAGAAAAAGTATTGTAGACTTTGCAAGAGTTAGGCTTGAGAAAATGAAACAAAAAATATATCATGGTAGGAGTACATAGAAAACTAGATTTGACAGGTATACTTATATTTGTTTTAATTGTAGCTGAAACTAGCTTTTTTTGGGGGAAAAAAAACATTTTGTATTGTACTGCTGTGTTAAGATCTCAAATAATTATAACTTTAAAGCATCTTCTGTATTCTTATACTTAACAGTTTCAATTGCACATTGCAAAAATTTGCTCGTAGAGATTTAAAGGTACTAAAAACCCCTAGACAAACTTTTATCAACTCAATCTAAACCTTTTACAACCTGGATAGGAATATTGCATATCATTGCCTTATAAACATGCCTATTTATAAAAACAGCAGTTTCATGGTTAGACAAAGCACAAGCCAATACAGTTTCTAAATCTAGTAATACTGGTAAGCCTAAGCATGTTTATTGCTGCTAACATCAAGAGTTCATTGCACTGTACTCAAAACATGGATGAAGGATATGTTAGTGTTCCTACTACTTGTGCTGATCTATAAGCAGATATCCAATATGTAATTTTCAAAGATCAATACCGATATTGAAGTTACATCTCAGAAAGAGTGGTCTCCCACACTCAGTCCCACAGACACCATCAGTGAAGCAATTACTTTGCAAAATCCAACTGAGACAAGACAAAAATTACAAAGCTTCCCATGGCAATATAACTCATGCACTGAAATAATATCATAATGTTACTGATGGCTATTTTTAATTTTTTAATAGAACTGAGTCATAAATCATTTTCCAGTAGGCACCATCTATACTGTTCTAATGCTTAATAGCATGTCAGGCACAAGTCACTTTTCACTAGAAGTAATTAAACTGCAAAGCTATTCCACAAAGTTACATCTCTATTAAATGGCATATGGAGACTGCAAAGAATCTGTTTCTTGGGGTGAAGAGAAGTGAAATCTGGCAGGGCTCATGAGCAACTGAAGCACCATGCTGTCTCTCACTTCAATCATGTCTGTGTCTTCTGTTTTCTTTTTTTTTAATTAAAGTTGAATTAGGGGTTTCATAGATAATATAGGAGATGGAATAGTTAATACTACACACAATTCCATTAGATTACATTATGCATCTTGTATAAGAGCTATTTTTTGGTAAAGTTAGTTTGCCATTAAGGTCCATTTCTTTGTCCAAGTTCCATAAGGTTTGTTATAAAATATAGAGGATTGAGAGTTTCACTGGGGTACACCAAGTCCCTAGACCTTATGGAGATAAAAGCTTTGGGCTGTCCCATGAATCTTTGGTGACTGTTGATTACTGCTGTAAATTAATGAGGGGAAGAACGTATCCATTACATACTTGTACACAGAAATATCCTCAGTTAGTTATTATCATATATAAATATGGAGAGCTCTACATCTACAAAAATAGTGTGCCATAAAAGAGATATCAAAAACCAGAGGAGTGTGGTTTTACTCTTTTTAATACATGTGAAAATAGAATATTATTAAAAGGGATAGTAAAGGAATAAAGAGAGAGAGAAAAGGGAGCATGTGTGAGAGAGAGAGGACACTTTAATCTTTTAATGGCAAGGTTTAGAAAAAGCTTATAGTGCCAAAGAGGGAGTGCATGTAAGAATGACCTCTTCCTGTCATTGGGTATGTAAGGGCAGTCTAAGACAGAAAATCCATGTAATGCACTAGCTGAAATAGAACCCACCTGTGCCTAGTTGAAATAGAACCCACCTATGCCACTTACCCTCCAATGTTGAGACACAGTTTCTCAACCTGGCTGATAATCTTTCAAGTGTATAAACTTCCAGTGTAAGGTTTCTCCAGGTGTCCAGGGTGGGTGATTTGGATGTATACCACATCTTGGTGATGGCCTTCTTAGCTACCAGTATTAGAAGTGTGATCTGTGTATATGTTGCCTTACTTCTTGTGGTGCCCTCTGGTGGGGTAGTTGTTAATATATAGTGTGGCATGATGAGATTTGGGCAATCATAGATCATCTCTATGTCCCTAATGACTTCTTGCCAGAAATGAGAAATTCATAGACACAACCACAAAATGTGCACATGATCCACTGGAGCATACCCACAGTTTCACCAACACTTGGCTGCTGAGGTCTCTGCATATTTAGCCACAATACCTGGAGTATGGAAAAATCTGTCTCTGCACTTCCATGAGTTCTGATTCCAATATGTGATCAGGGAGACTTTATTTGAAGAAAGAGCAAATTTATTCCATGAGAGGGGTGGGATCTTATACTTTAGTCCTAGTGACCATCTGGCCCGAATTGCATCTGTTGAGTCTGCACTTTTAAACCTTATTGCTTTGTATATTGTACTTATGAGGTGGTCCAATGTACTGCCAAGAAGTTAAGACTTAATAAGTGAGACCAAGGGGGAAGGTTTCTCTGCAATGAGGGCCAGGGCATCCTCATGTGGTTGCAGATATGACTTCAGCTGCATGTATCTGTGCCATTCTGAGTTTGCTAAATGTTATGATGTTTGCAGTGTTACAAAAGGGAGTAACCCCATAGGTCCCAGCAGTTGATGAATGTATCTAAGATTATATCGGTGCCATGTATTGAAGACTGCATCCAGTTTATAAGGAGAGGAAAGCTGTGTCACTTGCCAAGGCTCAGAAATAAAATTTTTCTGTTGAGGATAAATATTTGTTTCATATCTGAATCCATTGATGAAAAGGTTCTGCCATGTACTGAATTTGGTAAGTGATAAACATCGAGGGGGGTTCCCAAAAAGGTATGAAGTTAGATCAAAAATGTCACTAAGGGTCAGCTCTATGGTTTTTCAATGCATCGTATAGGACAGAGATAACCACCACAGAAGGGTTCTTAAATGTAAGGATAAAGCATATTGATGCAAGTTCAGGAGGTTAAGGCCTCCATTGTCTCTTGGAAGCTGAAGAAGGGAATACTTTATTCTTGGGGGCTATCCTTTCCAAATGAAATGAGAGATTAATTTATCCTAAGCTTGAAAGTAGGCTTTACTGGGCATGATAGGGAGAGTTTGGAGAAAAAATAAAATTTGAGGCAATATGTTTTGGTGAATTGCCTCGAACCTGTTTAACAATCCTAGCATCAGTTGTGACCAGCGTGAGGTGTCTTCTGTAATTTGCTGGGTAAGGGGTTCATAATTCAACAGTTCTATATGAAGGAGATTTTTAGTCAACTTGACCCCCAGATAATGTATAGCTGTTCTGTGCCATTCAAAGGGGAATCAATGTTTAGGTTCTGGAGATAGGGTAAAGTTATAAATCAAGATCTCTGTTTTATGGTCGTTTAGCTTGTAGCCAGCTAAGAGTCCACAGGCTCGAAGCGGTCCTAGACTGCTGGAATGGATTCCTTTGGAGAGGTCAGGGTGAATAAAATTTCATCAGCTAAGAACAATATTTTCTGTTGGTGGCCTACTATTAGAGTGCCCTCTATTTTGGATGGGAATGAATGGAGGCTGCTAAAGGTTCTATATACAATGCAAATAATATGGAGGAGAGAGAGGGCATCTCTGTCAGGTGCCTCTTGATAGTGGGAACAACTCATATAGAGATCCATCAAGTTTTAGGTAAGCTTTGGGGGAGTGTAAAATATTCTGAATTTGTTGGACAAATTCTGCTGGGAAGCCAAAATGCCTAAGAGTAGCCCAAAGAAAGGGCAAGACCACCCTATTGAAAGTCTTTTCAGCGTCAGGTCCCAGCAGGGCCAAAGGTATGGTTTATGTTACTGCATAATCTCTTAGTAATAGGGTGTGCCAAACACTGTTATGGGCTTGCCTTCTCCTAATGAAGCCCACTTGGTCTGGATCTATGAGCAGTGGAAGGAGAGACTCTAATCTATGGGGGGGTTGGGATAGCTGCTAAGACTGCATATCTCCAAGAGGGAGGGGGCATTTCTCCCTCCTGAACAAGATGGAGAGCCAGAATGAGGGGTGGGAGAAGTAAATCTTTGAATTGTTTGTAGAACTCAACTGGGTAGCTGTCAGGTCCTGGTGCTTTTTATGTTTTAGCAGTCCTGAGAATTAATTCAACTTTGGCTTTAGTTATCAGAGCCAGTAGACTCTGGGCTTGCACTTCATTTATTTTGGTTAGAGAGAGCCACTTTAGGTATTCTTCTATTTGTGTAGGTTGAGGAGGAAGATCAGCCATGTAAAGTGAGTGGTTATATTTGGCCATAGCCTTCCTGATGTCTGCAGGATGGTGGAGTAAATGACCATTGTCCAGGTAAAATAAGTTGGCAATGCATTTTTGAACCTTAGCTACCCTAAGGTGACGTGCCAATTTTCTTGTCCCATGGGGGCCTCCCTTATGGTAGTTAGGTTTTAAATAAAGGAGCTGCTGCTAATTTTTTGATCAATTAATTTTTTAAGTAGTTGCTTAGTGGTCTTGATTTGTTTCATCACTGAATTGTCACCCTGTTGTAAAAAACTCTGAAAGGTGTGAAGTGTATTTTGAAGTTCTTGGATTCGAGCCTCCCTTTCTTTTTTCTTTTGCGCTGAGTAATTAATAATTTCTCTGCAAAGGACCATCTTGAGAGTGTTCCAGAGGATGGTTGGGGCTGTTTGAGGATTGTCATTGTCAGAGAGGAGTCTGGGTACGATGCCCTTGCCCAGTTGGAGAGACTCTGAGTCATGTAAGTGGATATGGTTCAGATGCCAATGAGATGATCTAGGAGGTTTCCCCAGGGAGAACTTTGCATAAACTAGAGAATGGTCCAATAAAATCATAGTTCTGTGTTGAACATCTTGGACCATGTCCAAATGTTCAGCTGTTGTAAAAATATAATCGAATCTAGAGGACATTCCCATCCTGGGGGTGAAGTATATATATTCCCTTGTGGAAGGGAAGAAATGTCTCCAAATATCTATGATACCTAAGGAGGAAAAAACATTTCAAACATATTTTTGAAGGGAACTGATCTGATGCGGGGAGGATGTCGAGGCATATAAGACTGGGTTTAATGTAATGTTAAAATCCACCCCACCCTCCATGATGAGTTGTCTCTGCAGGACTGGAAGAATTTGGTTTAAGAATTTCTGTGTCACTTCCTTAGTAGATCTCAGTGGAAGGCATACCAAGACCAGTGTTACCAGCTAGGCATATAACCAGCCTATAAGTATGACACAGCCACCTTCTGAATCAACTTCCTGGTCCTGAAGTTTGAATGGGACTCCTCTCAGAATCAAAATTGCTAACCCCGCCTCCTTCCAGATTTATGAGATGAGGAAATGACTGCCTGATATCTGAAGGATGTAAATTTGGTATGCTGTCTTTGAGACAGGTGGGTTTTTGTAAGAAAATGATTTCAGGTTTAACATCTGTCAAGTATTTGAGCAGTCGGTACCTCTTAATAGGGTTGTGTATCCCATTAATATTTAGGCATATTACTAGGGATGTACTAGCCATAGGGAGATAGGATGGCACAGGTGGGTCTGAAATGTTCCCTCTCTTTTAAGAGAGGAGTGTCAATATGGAAGAAATAGTGTGGGGTAGCCAAGATAGACCAGTATAAAGAAATCAAGTTAGTAAGAACAGAGAACAGATTCCTAGAGGAAGCGTTGACAAAAAGGTGTTACCAATTAAAGTACCATAAAAATTGGTAAATTTCATAAAATAGATTTAACATTTCAATGTGCCAACAGGGCAAAACAGTATTATATTGACATATTAGTAACACTCTTTGTGGTATAACAGTAAGCAAAAAAAGTTGTCTAAACCAACCTAGGGGAGAGACAATTCCAGAGAACAACTTCCAAGGTGGGGAGGGAAACCATATTCCTCCTGTAGCGGAGTAGAACTGCACTCCCAGGGGAGTTAAGTCACAGTATAACCATGGGCCCCTCTCACCACCACTCAGATTTATCATGGTAGTGGAAGGCACCAGGCAGATGAAAGTAAGTATGATGGAAAGTAGAACCTCAAAAAGAAGGAACCTCTCCATCTTAGAACTAGCCACCTAAAAGCATCAGACTCAGGGAGATGCAGTAATTGGTGGGGGATATAACAAAAGGCAGATGGATAGGCATTTCTCAATGGTGCCCCAAGCCCCATTGAGAAACAGGCTCTTCTGTACAGCGCAGCACATCTGAACCTGTAAAATCCATGGAGAGAGTTGGGCACATGCGGGCTTGAGGGGGCACCAGCAGGCCCCCAAGAGCTCAGTCAATGCTGACAAAGCAAAAGAACTGAATCTCAGGATCAAAAAGCTTTTAAAAACAGGTGCTGCAGGAGAGGGGCAAGGATGTCCTTTGCTCAGCATCTCAATTAATTGTGATAAGCCTCAGGGATCCATTATATCACCTTGTCAGTCCTCCAAGACTTCACTGGAAAGCGTTACTTTGAAACGAGGGGGGAGCGGGATTATTCATCCTGCCCATGATCTTGGGGTAGAAGCCTTGTGAATGGCAGAGGGGACAGCCAGGCTGAGGTGGAGGAGCCCCAAGGATCTGCAATGAACAGACAGGATAGAATCATAGAATCATAGAATGCTGTCTGCAGAAATAGACACCAGTGACCCATCGAGTCTGCCCCCCCCCCATAATTACATACCCATCCTGCCCTGCCCTACTACTCTCTTTTGCCTGGTTAATCCCTTAAATTTATCCCATGATCTCTTGAAACCTTCCACTGTTTCAGCTCCACCTCCTCTGGTAGACCATTCCAGGAATCCACCACCATTTCAATGAAGTGCTGTGCCCTAAAACTCACCCTGATTCTTCCCCCATCTAACATCAGTCTGTGGCCCCTAGTTCTATCCATGTATTTTCTCTTAAAGAAGCTCCCCTCTCCAGTCTTGTTTATTCCTTTCACATGTGTAAATATTTCAATCATGTCTCCCCTCTCCCTTCTGGTCTCTAATGAGTACAGATTCAGCTCCCTCAGCCTCTCCTCATAGGACAGCCTATGCATGCCCTGGACCATCTTAGTGGCCCTCCTCTGGACCCTCTCCACCACATCAATGTCCTTACGCAGGTGCAGCCTCCAAAACTGAACCCCATACTACAAATGCAGCCTCACCATGGACCTGTACAGGGGCATAAGTACCTCCCTCTTTCTACTTGTCATGCCCTTCCTTATGCAAGCCAGCATTCCATTTGTCCTGCCTACTGCTTTCCTGCATTGGTTCCCCACCTTGAGGTCATCCAAAATTATAATCCACAGGTCCCTCACCTGATTTGACCCTTTTTATTTCCTCCCCTTCTAATGTGTACTTTGCCTGTGGATTGTTATGCCCCATGTGCATCACTGAACACTTCTTGACATTAAAGTTCAGTTGCCATGCTTCTGACCACTCCTCTAACTTCTTCAGGTCCCCCCTCATTGTTTCCACCCCCCCTTTGTGATGTCCACCCTGTTACATATTTTCATATAGTCCACAAACAGGCATACTTTCCCCTCCAGTCCCTCAGCTATGTCTGCGATAAACATGTTAAACAGTATGGGCCCCTGCACCAACCCCTGGGGCACCATGCTCATCACCCTCCCCTTACTGGAGTATGCCTCATTCACTACTACTCTCTGGCTTCTGTCCCGTAGCCAGTTTTCAACCCACTTAGTAATTTTCTGCCCTACCCCTAGGCTTTCCAGCTTGTTGGTCAACCTTCTATGAGGGATGGAGTAAAAGGCCTTCCTGAAATTCAGGTAGACCACATTCACCACCCACCTCTCCCTGGTCCACCACCCTTGTTACTCATTCAAAGAATTTTATGAGGTTTGTCTGGAATAACCTCCCTACCATGAAGCCATGCTGCCTCTCATCCAGCAGCCCCTCTTCTTCTAGGTACCTGATCACCTTCTCCTTGACCAGTGCCTCCATCACTTAACCCACCACTGATGTGAGGCTGACCGGACGGTAGTTTCCCACCTCTTCCCTGCTGCCACCTTTGTGAAGTGGTACCACATCCACCCTCCTCCAGTACCTAGGCATCTGCCTTGCATCCAGGGACAAGTTAAACAGCTTTGCCAGTGGTGCTGCCAGTTTCTCCCTCAACTCCCAGAGCATCCTAGGATGTATGGCATCTGATCCCATAGTCTTATCCACCCGTAGCTTCCCCAGCTCCTCTCTTACTTTGGCCTCTGTGAACAGGCTTGTGTCTACACATGTGCCCTCCCTCCCCTTCCTTCTTAACATTGGTCCCTTTCCTTCCCTTCCCCCTCCCCTCCTGCCGTGAATACTGAACCGAAGTATTTACACAGTACTTACACCTTCTTGGAGTCATCCTCCACCTCTATACCCCCGTCTCCCTTAAGTCTATCTAACCCATGTTTGGCCTTCCTTCTCTCTCTCTCTAACATACCTAAAAAAGGTTTTGTCCCCCTTTTTGGCATGACTAGCTATCCTCTCTTCAGTCCTCGCCTTTGCCATCCTTATCGCCTTCCCTGCCATATTCCTCTCTCCCTGTAGGAATCCCTGTCCTCGTCCCTCTATGACTTCCTATATGTAGTGAAGGCCCTTCTTTTATCCCCAATCACCCTACCTACCTCCCTCTTGGATGAACCATAATGGCTTCCTCCTCCTCCTCTTATTCTCCTTGACCTTTCTGATGCAGGTTTCTGTGGCCCTTCACAGCCCCTCCTTGATAGACCCCCATCAATCCTCCATGTCCTCCAACTGTTCCCTACCCTTCATTTCCTCCCTGAATATTACTCTCATTCTGTTGAAATCTGCCCTCTTGAAGTCCATGACCTGAGTGCTTGATTTACACTTTTCTCTTCCTGTCCTCACTTTGAACCTCACTGTGTTGTGGTCACTTGTGCCAAGGTTATCCCCCACCTCCACCTCCTCCACGCTTTCCTCATTTGTGAGGACCATGTCTAATATATTACCACCCCATGTGGATTCCCTGATCAGCTGTTGCAGAAAAGCCCCCTGTAGGGACTCTAGAATTTCCTTACTTCTGGCTGAACTTGCTGATGGGATATCCCAGTCAATATTCAGGAGATTAAGGTCCCCAACCAGCAGAAGCTCCCCCCTAAGTGCTGTCCTCTGGATCTCCAACAGCATCTGTCTGTCCACCTCCTCACTCTGAGTTGGGAGCCTATAGAACACCCCCAGTCACACAAATTCCCCAGACCTCTTGTCCAGTGTGACCCATAGGACTTCCGCTTCCTCATGGAAGATTTCAACATAATGAGAGTAATATTCAGTGAGTAAATGGAGGGTAGGGAACAGCTGGAGGATGTGGAGGAGTTATTATGGGGTCTATCAAGGAGGGGCTGTGAGAATAAATAAAAATTAGCTTTTATTAAAATATGCTAAATCTCTTCCAATTTTTGGAGTGTTTCATTTTTGTCCAGCATGTGGGGCAGAATAGTTTGACCCTGTCACCCCATGGCAAGGCTCAGGACCTAGGCAGGGTAATGCCCTAGACATGTCAAAAGGGGGGAGGGGCTCCGACATTGGGCTCTGCGCTGACCCATCAGACCTTAGACACTATTTCAGTGAAACAAAAGTATATTATACAAAATCCAGGTCTGTCATACAATTTAGTGTCTTCTGTTTTCTGTCTTTGCGGATTGAGGCCAGCTGGCACCATACACTTTTACTTAAAGCAGGATCAGTCTGAATTTTTTCAAGGTGATTTGCAAATACTTCCCATGCTACTTTGCATTATTTGGTATGTGTGATTTTGTATTTTTTCTCACCTCAATATCTGTATGTATGTTGTTTCCATATACCAAATCACACTTTGAATAGCCGGAACAACATTTTACTATTTCAGAATAAAGTCACTGTGTGAGTGCTATAGGACCACATATGCTCAGATCCCACTCAAGAATGTGTTACCTGCCTAAAAAAAGTTTTATACTACTACTACTATCAAAGATCATGCGTAAACTCAAAGCAACTTACCAACTTGTATACTGTTTAGTGCACTTTAAGGGAAAGAGAAGCATTGCCTCATTTCTAAGTTATATCTGCTTTCCTACTGTTCTCTTTCTGTTTATAGATATGCATGTTTCTGCTGTTGTCTCCTTGGTCTTTATAGCTAGCCATGAATACATGTACCCCTGCCCCACCCAGTTTAGCCATTATAGGTGTTTTAATCAGTGACACCATCGGCTGCAGTCAGTCAGTGCCTCCTGATACTGATACTTGACACTGTCCTTTAGGAGTACATACTATTACAGGACTTTTTTCACCTAGATGTACAGTATAGTATCCAACAATGGTCATCTAAGTACATGGACATATGCTATTTTTAAGATAAAATATGTCTAAACTATTAGAGTATTTATTTGATGACATAAGTGCATCAGACCTTTTCATCCAAAAACACATTTGTGGCAAAAAAAAAATATATGTACATTGAATTTTCATAATAATTCTACCCCAAGAGGGACTTTTGGCCCCATTTTGGCCCCAAAAGTGTATCTTTTAAAATGTGTAGCAGTGCTGCTCAGATGTAGTCAGGCAGATGCAGACATCTGCATTCACACCCATGTATGCCACTTCTTAAAATCCAACCCTTTGTTAACTAAAAAAGTTTTTGATTACCAAGTAAATAAAGGATATAATCTATTTAGGCGTGAAAGGAATAAAAGTGGTGCAGGTATGGTATCTTATATTAATGATAATATTGAAGCATTTCTTCTTCCAAATGTATCTCCCACATGGCATAGTCATAAGTATTCCTTTCATATACTACAACCTGATATATTATTATTATTATTATAACAAACTCAATTTCAATAAACCTTTAGCTGAGGGTTAAATATAAAGGCCACATAAAGCTAACTAGGTCAGTTTGCTTATTTAAAAAAATATTTGTACAAATAAATTTAAATATTGTGAAAATCATACTTTGAAACATCCATGTAAATTAGGAAACCCCATTGTCTATGTTAGGCACATTGAAATGAGTGACTTCGCCCAATTTCTTTGTTAAATGTCGACATTAAGATATTGGCTAAAGTCTTAGCCAACCAACTTAGCCCATTAATGAGTAAGCTGATAAGTGAGGTACAAGTAGGTTTTATGAGTGGTAGGGTCTCCAGTGACCATATACGCAAACTCCACCATCTAATTGTACGTGCACAAAACCTACAAACACCGGTAGTCCTACTAGCACTGGATGCCGAAAAGGCATTTGATCGGGTATCATGGGATTTCCTGTTCACTGTTTTAGCTAAATTTGGGTTATCTGATAGCTTTTTGCACTGGATCCGAGTACTATACTGTATGCCCACGGCAGGGATTTGGTGCAATGGTATATTATCGGATCCTTTCCCCTTATTCTGCGGCACAAGACAGGGCTGCCCGCTCTCCCCACTCTTATTTAATCTGTATTTGGAACCCCTGATTTATAGGTTACTTGCATCACAAGATATTAAGGGAATAAAGATAGGGAACGGGCAGTATTTAATCTCAGCCTATGCTGATGATCTGCTGTTGCATTTAGAAGACCCAGAGAATGGTATACCAATAATTCTACATGAAATCGCAAAGTTTTCCAAAGTTTCAAATTATAAACTTAATATCTCCAAGACCAAGCTTTTCCCTTTAAATAACAAATGCTACCCTAGCTTAGCAAATGAATATGGGTTAAGCTGGGAGCCAAAGATGCTGACGTATCTTGCATCAAAGTTACCAGGGAGATAAGTTCGATGATAAGAGAAAACCTTAATAATCTTATTAAAATAATTAGGCAAGATTTGGTCAGATGGAGTTCACTTCCCTTGTCACTTTGGGCAAGAATAGAAACAGTTAAAATGAATGTATTTCCAAGGATTTTTTATCCCCTAAATATGCTGGGGTGCTACTTGCCCAAAACCTGGTTCGGGAACCTGCAAAAGATACTCAATGTATTTTTATGGAAAGGGAAGGCTATTAGGAGAGCCTACCAGAAACTCACAGGACCGAAGAAATCAGGAGGCCTTGCACTCCCTTCCTTTTTCAAATACTATATTGTCTCCCATATTAGTAAAGCAGTATTGTGGAAACAGGTGATTGATGCATTGGCCCCGAATTCTTATGTGCCTCCCTGGGTTAATATTGAGAAGGACCTGGTGCTTAAATATTCATTAAATTTAGAGTCAATTGCCTATACCACTCTAAAACTCCTCCCTAAGTCACTTAAAAATACGCCTATAGGGTGGACTTCAAAAGTTCTACATCATGTTCAGAAGCTCCTAAAGGTGAACTGGCAGACTTCACCAGAACAACCCCTGGTACATAACATTCACTTTTTAATACAGCGAGTCCCCATCCCTTCCACATTTTGGAGGCCAATGAATGGGCTACAACTGGGAGGTTTAGCGCCCAGGAAAGCTACTATCGTATGAGCAAGCATGTACTCAGTTCCCAAACCTAAAAGGGTATTATTTTAAATTGCGGCAGGTCTGTGACTCAATCAAAGCCCATCTACGCAGGGCGACAACCTGGGAGGAAAACAGAATTGAACTCTCTAGACTGCTAAAGGTTGCAGATCAACCCCATTCTGTCTCGAGAACTTATAGTGGACTACAGAGGATAGACGTTGGCCTACCTGCTAACGTTAGCCCATACTGGAGGCAAAGGCTACAGATGATAGTAGATAGCAGAGATTGGGAACAGATATGGGTCAACAACCATAAATACATCAGGCAGGACAGGTACAAACTACAGCAATTTAACATTATACATAACCTGTACTATACCCCAGCCAGACTGCACAAGATGGGCAAATTATCATCACCTACTTGTAGCAGGTGTGCAGTTAAAGAGGGGGATTTGTACCACATATTGTTGGAGTGTGCTATGATCCAGCCCTTTTGGAGGGCAATTTGCACCTCACGACCATCAATATTAGGTCTGGAGCTCCTTTTTACACCGGAAATTTGTCTGTTAAATAGTTTCCCTAGAGGCGAGATCAGACAAAGGAAATTATACATGGCTATCATATCAGCCACGGCCAAAGCGGTTATCCTTAGACATTGGAAGGACGTTTCCACTCCACCAATCCTAGAATGGTATAAGGAAATCATAATGGCGTTACAACTAGAACATCACATAGCCAGAATGAACAACAGGATCCAATTCTATGGCTCCAAATGGGGCCTGTTGGATGCAGTCCTAGTCAGTTGGCAAGCTTAATCTCTTTGGCCGTTGGTAATGTCCTGTGGCTTGACGTACTCTCAGTGCACTTGCTTCTTTCCTCTAATGAGTGTTTGTATAATGTCTCAATCTGATTGTAGATGCTGCTGGGGAGTGGGGTGGTGGGGAGGGTTGAGTTGTGGGTAAGTTTAATTAGGATACTTGGCTAAGTGTCATGTCAATTTTTGTGGTTCTCGTCTCAACGAGACAGTTTCTATTATCATGTACTCTTGATAATGTCCTGTTTGATTTGTAACTGTTACACCGAATAGATTGGCACTTTTCATGTAATATCAATGTGCTAATAAAGTAAATTGAATAATAAAAAAAAAAGAAAAAAAAAGAAATGAGTGACTTCTTTCTTCAGTCTATATCAGTTAGTCATTGGAGATAACTGTTCAAACCCAAGTATGAGAACTCACTTGAATTTAGATATGGGGCTGGACATTCAAAAGGGTTGCGCCTGCGCAAGTCTGAAATTGCTCCATTCTGCAATATTCAGCAAGAGGCAGTTGCGCCCCCCAAGTCATGCTGAGCAACAGTGCAATGCTAATGAAGGCATGCTCAACCGGAGGGGGAGGAACCATGCATAAACTGCACAGCCTGATATTCAGCCGGGCTGTGCAGAGTTGTGCAGGCGCAACCCCCTACCTGCGCCTGTGCAACTTTGAGCCAAAAAAAAGGATTAAGTCGAGGGCCACCCACAGGTGAGCTGTTGCATTGCAGGGCGCAACACAGCAGCTGCCACCTATGGGTGGCCCTCCACCTGTTCCCTGTGCCCCCCCTGCAGCCTGATCGTGGGCATAATAGTAACCTCCCCATAGCCCGATCGCAGGCAGAACCACCTCCCCCTCCGACTGGCCCGATCGCGGGCATGAAGTAAATCTCACCCCTGACTGGCCCGATCGCGGGCATAACGTAAATGACCCCCCCCGACTGGCTCGATCATGGGCATAACATAAATGACCCCCCTGACTGGCCCGATCGTGGGCAGAATGTAAATGAACCCCCCCGATTGGCCCGATCATGGGCATAACGTAAATGAACCCCCCCGACTGGCCCAATCGCGGGCAGAACGGAGTTCAAAGACCAATACCCCTAGTGGTCCAGTGGAACGCGAAGCCCGATCATGGGCATAAGGTCAAACCCACCCCCCCAAAGTCCAATTTCCCTGGTGATCTAGTGGCCCCCACCCACGCACCCATGGAGCCCCACCCCGCTCCCCATCAGCGGCGGGTGGCAGCACCCCACCCGCCTGGTGCCCTGCCGCCAGTCGACTGACAGCTCGATAGGGCTGCCGCCCGCTGGTTCAGGCAAGAGCCAATGGGCGTGCAGCCCATACCGTGTGAGCGGTCCAGATATGTGAATGATTAATTCATTCACATATCTGAACTGTCTGACTATCGACTTCATGCCAGTAGCTCTTGCTCTGAACCAATGAACATGCAGCCCTATTGAACTAATCAATCGGCAAGCAGCGAAGGCGGCAGGCGATGGTGATGCTGCCGCCGCGGCTGATGGGGGCGAGGTGGTGGGGCTCCATGGATGGGTAGGGTGAGGGGCCCACTAGATCACCAGGAAATTGGATTTGGGGGTGGGTTTGACCATATGCCCGGATCGGGCTTCACAGTCCACTGGACCACCAGGGTTATTGGTCTTTGGGGGTTGAACTCCATTCTGCCCGTGATCGGGCCAGTGGGGATTCATTTATGTTCTGCCATGATCGGCAGTCGAGGGTTCATTTACGTTATGCCTCGCGATCAGGCTGCAGGGGGTGTCGGTCCCCGATGGCTGCTGCCTGGCAGGGTGCCAGGCGCAAGTCGTCAGGGATCAGCGCAACCTGCATGCTAATGGCATGCAAATGGGGCTGTAATTAGATGCAAATGGCCCCCCATGTGCCTTGCATAAATTATGGCCCCATTTGCATGTCACCTTTTGAATATCGGAAATTTGTGCATGGCGCAATGGAACTTGCGCCACCGCATCTGAATGCTCCACTCTGACCACTTGCGGTGGTGCAAGTTCCACTGCGCCATGCACAGTGGCTGTGGCCGGGGGGCGATATTCAAAGGAGTTGCTCAATAGTGCAACTCCATTGAATATCGCCCCGGCCACACCCCAGCGCAACTTTTTTGAGCAGCGCAAGGGCTTGTGGCTCAGAATGGCGCAGTTTGAATATCCAGCCCATTGTTTTTATAACACATCCTGACATTAATCACTACAGAGGCCATTGAACTGATTGATTAAGTGACCATAAAATTGTTCATGCAATATGTAAGATAAAACATATGAAATCATCACCTGAAACAGTGTTTTCTCACTTACTGTATTTAAGAATGTTAGTGGACAATACATTAAAACAGATATGAAATATAAATTGGACATGGTTTAGATTAATTTACTACAATACCTTTTGTTAAATTAAAAACAGACTATTCCATACTCAGACATTCTGGACTAACACAGAAGCTTTCTTCAGGCACTATCTTATTATATCCTTATGCACTATTGCACCTTGTATAATGATTGTCATTATTATATATGATTGTTGTTTTTGTAACTCTCCCCTCTCCCCCGGGACACACCTGGAAATGAGCTTTGATATAGTGGCCCAGAAATTCAGACTGGGCCACAAAGTAGCACAATAACAGGAACAGGCTCAAGTGCAGTGTGCCCGTGCGCAACATGTGTGATATTTAAACACAGCGCAGGCCAAGGTGCACTAGCGAAACACAATTGAATATCGCGCCAACTGTGCTATGGCGCAACCAGGGATGCACAGTGGCACAGGGCTGATGTGCAGTAGCACAACCAGGGATGCACAGTGTTGCAGGGTAGTAGCACAGTAGCACAAATAGGGATGCTCAGGGACAGGGACAGAATGCAGGGGTGCACCACCCATGGAAGCCATGGGCGGAGGAGCATGCAGCAGACCAGACACCAACCCCCGCACTCCATGAACTGCACAACCTGTGGTGAGCTGGATGAACCACCAGCCCATGAACACCAGCACCAAATCCACAACTGGGGCACAGTGCTCCAGCACACCCCCTGGCAAGCAGTGACCGCAACACAAGGAGGGCCGGCCACCCAGTGCCACCCCATCCAACCAATGCAGAGCGTACCCAGCAATCCCCAGACACCCTACCCAGGAGCAGCACCAACAGTGCATGGCACCGAATGCATGCCACCAACCCCACTGTGACAATGCAACCATGTGCATCATGGAGCCATGCATGGCAGCCCCACTGTGAGCACCCCGCAATGGGTGGCACCAGCCACTGACACAACAACTGCAGACACAGTGCCGCCCTGCACGGCCCCCCCATGGCACAGTAGAGAGGTTGACCCTGCGTCGGTACCCAAGGGACCCCGCATGTGACAAGGCCTGCGCTGGACCCCACCACCAGCAGGACAGCACCCCACACACCCACTCAAGCACACACCCTGTCCCAGCACTGGCCCCAACAGCCAGCACAGCCACCCACAGTGGTGCATGGAGGCATGCGCCACATTGGATGTGACACAGGGCATGGACAAACACCCACCCAGACCCAAGGGCACCCCAACACAGGGACACAATAGCAGGGCAACAAATGCCGCTGGTGTGCCACCACTGGTGCTGTGTACCCATGGCCTGCACCCCACCATGGCACAGGTATACTAGCCATCCTGTGCATGCACCATGAAGCCGTCTGCCACCAGCATGCAGCTGGAGCACAAGTGACAGACATCAGAACACAGACCCCACAACAGACACCAGTGACAGCATGGAGGGGGACAACCCGAGGCAGACATGCACCATACCGGTGACAGGAGGCAAGCCACCATTGTGCCGTGGCCAGAGGGTGGACAGCATGGACAGCCACCAATGACATGCCAGCAGACTGTGCATACCACAGACATGCAAGAGGCAAGCTGCACAGGCCATGGACATACTGACAGGGGCACCAGGGACACAGTGCATGCACCAGGGACCACTGCACACAGGCATCCAGTGCACAGGGAACAACAAACATACCACAGACAGGGACCGAGTCCCCCACCCACACCATAGGTGGGTCCCTGCTGGACACACACATGCCCAGGCCTGCACCACCCTGATGCCATGCACACCACTGCAGCCAAGCACCATAAGCCCAGTGCAAATCAGAGACCACCACAGTTGTCATAACCAATGAGTCTGTATTACAGTAGTGAACAATATACAAAAGAGAAAAACAAACTATTTACAATGTGGAGGGGAAGGGCCACATACCAGGTGGGGGTGAGCATAGGGCACGGGTGTACAACTGGGAGTGGGAGGAAGGGGTGTGTGGGCTAGTCAAGGGGGTGAATGTACATCAGGGGCATAGTGGGCTAATGTCGACCCCTCTCCCAACTACGATCTCAGTGTCTCCTTCTATGACGTTGTCCTCCGCCCTGTTCCATCCTTTGGAGCAGCTCCAGGGTGGCTCTCACCAGCTGCAGCAGCTCCTGGACACTCCGCTCCAGTGCAGTCCAATGTTGTCCACCTAGGACAAGGGAGCAGAGTCATTATGCATGACTGGCCAGACCCCTACAGCCCACCTAATGTGCACGGCATACAGCCATGAGCCACACCCCTGTGATGGCATGCGACCACCCACAGTGTCCGTGCCCACATGACCCACCTACCCAGGCACCCACAGCCTTGCAGAATGCTGCACACACCCACAGCCCATGTCCTGCACAGCACCACCATGGCCGTACAGTGACATGGCTATGCGGTGCAAAGGCAGTGGCACAGCCATGGACCCAGTGCACACACGGACCACCTGCGATGCCCACCCACACATGCAGTGCCACAGGACAGTGCTGAGTGCACCGTGTGGCATGCACGGCAGTGGGGCCAAGTGCTGGTGGCTACGCCCCGCCACCACCCCTGCAACTCAGCATGCACAGATGTAAGGGGAAACACAGCACTCACCTACATCCAGGCCAGCAGGGTGATGCTGGCCCATGGCCCCTCCACCATGTCTGGGCTGCATTGGCAGCACACCCACTCGGTCCTGCTCTGCCTGTTCTTGGGCCTGCCTTGCTCTACGGTGCTCCTCTGGGCCTAAGGTGCAAATATGGAGAGGGAAACATCAGTACAAGCCAGTAGCAAAGCCCCCCCAGTGTGTGGGTGCCCCCAGAGCCCAGCCATGATGCACCCCCACCACCACCGCCCCCACTAGATGGCCCCCACCTCCCTGCGGGGTGGACCAATGCACACCATGATACCCAAACAGATGGACACTACCAATGTTTGGATGGAGCATGTACCTGGCCATGGTATGGTGCCTCACCAGGCATGTGCCTGCAGACACCCCAGTCAGTCAGGGTCCTTCCACTGTAGGTCGCCATACCTGTGGTGACACTGCTATGCTGTCCAGGTGATCCCAGTCACCTCCTCCAGGCCGTCAGGCACCTCCTGCCACACAGCACTACATGGCCTGTCTAGGGGATCCTGCACAAATAGGGCACCAGCATGTGGCTCAACTAGGGCCACCAAGTTGGCTAGCTCAATTGTGCTTGACACCTGCACTCTCCTATGAGGCATCCTGCAGTTGGTATCGCAATCAAAATGGCACTCTGTCACACACGTGCCCTTACGTGTGGAGACAGCGCACTACTGCACTGCCAGTCCCTATCGCGCTGTCACAGAACTGCGTGATAGGGGTGCACCCATGCGGACGCATTGCACCTAGGGGGCAAAGGTCAACTGCAGGGTCAAGGGTCTGTCCGCACACGGAGCACCACAGCGCTATTGGGATGCCCTGCGTGTCACGCAGTAGGGTGCTTGTGTGTGACACCCTGCAGTGGCCTACCGTGCTGTGGCTCCATGGTGCCTACAGCACTCCAGAGCATGAGTGCCACACTGGTGAACAGCGCACTAGCACCACAAGCACAGTGGTGGCCATGCCCTGCACTGCCTCCCACACACAGCATGTTAGCAGCGCTGCACATGTCGACGTCGGCACCCCGGACATGCACAGTGTGGTGCCGATTGCACACATCACAGTGCTGTGCCATAGCCTGAGCACGCTCACCAACATTACGCAAGGAGCAACAGTGTGATATTCAGCCAGCATATGCAAATCAGCTCATTAGCCATTCCATGGTGCAACCACTGCATTAACATCCACTTACAGTTGTGCCTCGCCTCATTTGCATGCATTGCACTATATAAATGTGACATGGGGCTACAGAGGACCTAGTTAGGTATTGCAGTCAATTGTGGTGGGTTGCATGCTGTTGGGATGTGAGGACTGTGGTTTGTGAGGGCTGAATGGGACTGCACAGTCCAAGGTAACACCTGTCCTTCCCACAGGCTCGATCATGACCGAAAGTGAGGAAGAGGAGGAACAGGGATGGGGAAGAAGGAGGAGGCCCAACTTCACCCAGGCTGAATCAGATGCCCTGTTTGAGGCATATCTTGACAGGGAACCACTACTCAGCGGACAGCGGGGAACACCACAGGCCCATGCTGTCATGTGGGGTGAGGTGGCACGTACCATGAACCAGCATGGCAGCCACTAGCGGTCCGTGCAGGAGTGTAAGAAGAAAGTCAGCATGGACAGGAGGCTGATCAAAGACAAGGTGGCTGCCACCAGGGCTGCACGTGCTGCCAGCGGTGGGGGCCAGCCAGATGTACCACGCCTGATGCCACAGGAGGAGTGGGTGGCCAGCAGCATGCAGCGTTGTGCCATCAAGGGCCTTCCTGGTGGTGGCTTCCAGATGGGTGGCAGCCCATCACTGCATGGTAGGTCCTGTGCTGTCACTGTGTGGGTGGTGAAGAGAATTCCACAGGGCAGGGTGGAGCCACTAACGCTAATGTGTTCCCTTACAGCTCCTGAACGTCTACATGGGTCAGCGGTGGTGGGTGTGTCCACTGAGGGGGATGCCCTGGACACGGAGGATCACCCATCCACCTCCATAGGTGTCCGAGGGACCAGACTAGCGCATACCTGCATGTCTGTCCGGACTGATGAGGGTGGTGCGGGTGTGGACAAGGCCCTGCCTGTGTCCCAGTGTGACAGCGCCCATGGTCTCCAGCATGCTGGGACATGGATTGGTGCCAGATCCAGCACCAATGATGATGGACCATACATCCTGGACAGTGATACGTGTGGGACGCAAGATGGTCCCACAGTAAGCAACGGCACGGGCATTGCCATGGGTGGTGCCGCCGAGGCGGCCTGCATAACAACAGTCTCAGCCTGTGCCTGTATGCCCCAGTGGGGCAGCACTGGTGTGTGTCCAGGGCAGTGAGGCTGTTGCAGCCGCTGCAGCAGCACAGGTGAGGGGCAGTACCAGCAGTCGGCCAATGGCAATGGGGGGACAGTGTCGGGGGGTGGTGGCAGTGCACCGCGTGTGGACATGCCCCAGCATGGCTCTGGTGTGCAGTGCCCATCATCAAGGGGTGCTGGCCAGCAGGGCCAGGAACACCATGAGGGACTGCATGCCGGACCAGTGCATGACCCCTTTGACGAGCACAGCCATCTACTCCAGGCTTCAGCAGATCAGCAGATGCAGCTCGTGACGGTGATGGATGCACTCAGTGCGGTTCTACGCCAGGCAGAGGAGTGGAGCAGCAGGGACCACAGTCTGCTCCTGGCAGAGATGGCCCGGCAGCGGGCGGATGTGACCGTTGCCATTGACAGGCAGACCAATGCATTGACAGCTGTCATGGCCACAATGGGCACCCAGTTTGGTGCCCATCTGCCACAGACACTGCGCAGTGTCATGTCCACCCCCCATTCCTGGCACTGTGCAACACCTGCTATGTCGACACCGGGTTTGGCTGTGGGCATACCGAGCACGCTGGGTGCTGGCATGTTCGGTGTGCTGCAGATCCCTGCATGAACATGGTCGCGTTCACACAGTGTCACCCTTGGGGGACTGTCGGTGCCACCCCATGAGGCCAATGGTCAGCCTGGCATGGCTGGCAGGTCTCAGCAGGACCGCCCACGCATCCATGGCAGCTGTGGTACTGTGCCATGTGACTGACCTGTCTCCCACCATGACCACTGTCTGCCGCTGCCCTATGTGCAGTGTGGTGTGCATTGTGTGGCACATGGGTGGGGTACCTGGCCCTGCACACACACGGTCCCTGTGCACACCCTTCCGGCTGCTGGCCACTATGGCGTGTGCATGATGATGTCTGCGTTGCGCTGTCCACCAGTGTGCAATGGTGCTCAGCGTCTGCAGCTCTCACAGTGACAGCCACTGGGCATGATTGTGTGTGGACCTGTTTGGGGGTGGGGTGGCTGTTGGGGTTGGCGTGCCATCTACCCCTTGTGCTTGTCTTGTGGTGTGTGTGCGTGTGTGCATGTGTCATGTTTGGCCCTGCCCATCCCTGACACCGTGTGCGGTGCCACACTCAGACCCATTCCCTTACCGCCATCTGCCCCTGGTGTCCTGCCCTACCTGTCTGTGGGCTGTGCCCTTGCCCTTGGTGGTTGCGCATTGCCCCATGACCTACCTGTGTTTACCAAAGTGCTCTTCTGTAATGGTGTCCAGGTGCAGCTGTGATATCCGGATCAGGCAGGGGTCTCTTCACCCAGAGGGTGGCTGCCCATCACCAGCTGGACTGGCATCCTCATCATCCCCACTGCTGTCCCCCTCTTCGACCTCTACTGCTATCCCACAGTCGGTGGCCATGTTGTGCAGGATACAGCAGGCCAGGAATAGCCCACAGGCCTTTGAGGGGCTGTACTGTAGGGCACCGCCAGATGTGTCCAGGCACTGGAACTATGCCTTTAGCATCCTGAACACCCGCTTGATGACATTCCGTGTTGTGGCATGTTCTTCATTGTACCGCAGCTGCGATGAGGTCATGGGGTGTTGGTATGGTGTGAGCAGCCAGGGACATAGCGGGTAACCACTGTCACTTGTGTGTAGAGGGTGGACATTAGAATGGTGGTCTGCATCGCTATGCCATGGGCCAACAAAGCTGGTACCCATGGCACCTCTGACTATGCAACCCGCCACGTCTGCTCATGTCATCCTGCGTGATATGCATACTCACCCACTAGATGGCCAGTGGGGATGTCCCCACTCTCAAACTTGTGGTACAATGCAGACTGGTGCCAGATGAAGGCATCGTTTGCTCCCCCAGGGTGTGTGGCACAGACATTGTTAATACGCCCCTTGGCATCGCACACCACCTGGCAGTTTACGCTTGTGTACCCCTTTGCGAATTATGTATGCCGCTCCCTCAAGGCCAGGTGGCATGGGGCTGGCCACATGGGTGCAGTCAATGGCCCTGAGTATGCCAGGCAACCGTGCTACCCTGTGGAACTCCTGTATGTGTGCTGTGCACTCCGCCTGTGTGCTGGTGAAATGGATGTACTCCGCAGCATGTGGCAGCAGTGCGCTGAGGGATTGTGTGAGTAGGTGTGATGTGGCCAACTGGGTCATGCCTGTCACGTCCCCTGTTGGTCTCTGGAAGGTGCCCGTGGCAAGCAGGCACATGATGGCTGTCACCTTCGTCTCCACTGACAGGGCATGGCTCTGTCATGTGAGTGCCTGCATCTCATCACTGCACAGCTCACAGAGCTGCCTCAGGATCACCCAGTTCAGGTGGTACCGGCCCACAATCTCTGTGTCAGAGTAGTGTTCGAAGCTGGTGCGGGCTTGGTACTGCCTGTTCTGGGTGTACCACCAACGGGCCCTTGCACAGCCGTGCCCCCTTGCTGCCTGCCTTCTCAGACCCCTCATTACCACCTCCATCTGGAAGGTGGCGCTGGCCATGTCCCTGGCTGGTGTCCGCCCCCAGTGGCTGTTGTCCCGTTCCCCCCACTGTCCATTCCTGATGCTCCCCCTGCACCGGGCACACCTCCGGCCTTTGGCTGTGGCTGTCCTGCCTCCTGCCACTGCCCTCAGTCCACTGTGGCACTCCACAGCCTTTGCTGCACAGTGACACAGGCTCATCCACTCCTACCCTGTCTATGGCTCAGTTCTGGTGGGCCCTGTCCTGCTCCTGCCCAGTTCTGCACACTGCTTCCGTCTGTACCACCCTGGCTCTCTGTCACCACACTCCCACCTGTGGCTTCCCTTTTGTGTTCTTGCAACCCTCTCTTGCTCCCTTTTATTTTGGATCATTTCCGCTGTCACGCAACTTCCGCTTGCTCCCCTATTGCGCAGAGCGCATGCTGTAGAATATCGCTCTGCGCATGTTATTCATGGTTCTACCCCCTACGGTTGTGCATGCATTCATTACTATTGCACTCTGGTGCATTGCTTATTGCGCTGCACAGCCACCTCCCGCTGAATATCGTACGATGGCGCATTTCCGTACTTGCGCTGGTGCATCCCTGTTGCGCATGGTGCAACCCTTCCGAATATCTGGGTCAGTGTGCCTTTCCCAGTCACCAACTTTTAAATAAATAGAAAAAAAAAATAATTCCAGATGTGATGTGTGCATAGGAATTTTGTAACTTAGTTTCTGTATGCAGTGGTCCACCCCTGATTTGAAAACCAAAGATACAGTCCAAATGAGTAGCATGTTTAATTCTGTTATATACCAGAAACTGGTAGATCACATCACACCATGGTACAACACAATTAACAGAATGGTAGGATCTTTTGTTTTCCTATTGTTTTTGTAATTACTTTCTTCAGCACCTGTGATGAGGTCTGCTGGTCCAGCAATCTGCAGGTTACAGCATAAGCTGAATGGAACTGTAAGTAGCTAATTCCAATCTAATTGATCTTTTAAGTAATGCAACAGAACCTGATGCTTTATAAAATCAGTTGGAACCAGATCTTCATAATGTCATGGAAAAGATAGAAGACTATGAAATCTCTGTGTGACATCAGTTTATATTGTTTAATCAAATGGCATCTGAGATCAATTAAATAAAGTCTCTATCTAATCTGAAGAATGTTTTGCCAAATAAAACCCTGATTAGAAGGGATGCAAACAGTTCCAGGATCACATAGTGTACCATGATATGGGGCACTAGCAAGTGGGAGCATGCTGAAACTGTGACCCACTTTCAGCTAGTACCCCTATGACCGGTGTGTGGGATTGGTGACCAGATGGGGTGGGTCACAAAAAGGTGACAGGATGTAGCATGTGTATATGCACGTGGAGGGGTGGCAGCGAGCCCACCAAATGTGGAGTGCAAGGTTATGTGAGTGGTGGTCCCGCAGTTTCCGGCGAGCTGGCATTGTGGTGTGGTGGGCTAGGTGCTGGCTTGGGGTGATGGGGGTGCATGGTTTGGGACCAGGTGCTGGTAGTTTTTGTTGCACCCGGCCCGAGACAATGTATTTTTGTTTAACGAGATGCACCCCCCCGACATGCACCGCCCTGGAGTTGAGAATCCCAATTTAGGGGTGTGCAGGGGGGCATAGCCCTCTGCAGGGGGTGCGTGGGGCACAGCCCCCCAAATAATAGACAAAAAGAGTTTTTTGAGCCACATTTCCTTGCACTGGGATTCCACGTCACCAAAATTGAATTTCAGCAATGTGGGGTTGCGATAAGGGTGTTCAGCATGCCAAATTCACACTTATCACATAGAACCAGATCACATAATTGACAGTGAGAAAAAGATCTTATAACAGTACTGCTGAAATGGTGGAGAGATCCTAATGATTGCTTTATTTACCATCATAGCAGTTATCTCATCTAAGGAGAGTGCACAACTAGTTCATTCTCGTGATACTTTGTCTCATTCCACTGCAGAATCACCTTTGTCTGACAAAAATGTGTTCCTACTCCATTGCATCAGACAATTTTGCATTTTAATAAGCTATGGAAAAGGAACTTTTGATCCTTACTTGACCAACATACAGTAAGGGCGCAGGTCTTCATAACTAAATCCTTAACTAATGAAAATCAGCACATTGGAGTTATCTGGTCCAGAGGCAATTTTATTAAACTTGTCACTTCAACAGGGTCATTTCCTTAATGACTGGAAACTTACTAGAATAATCCTATACATAAAGTAGTATCAACAATTAACTCTGATAATTATAGACTATTGCTATTTTACAAATTCTATCAAAGCTATTCAAATGAGTGGTACATCTTCCATTGATAACTTAAATGGACACAAACCACCTATTGAATCTTAATCTGTTTGTTTTTTTCCTACAAATGTCTCAATATTGTCTTCTGTACTAACATTTTACAATGACATTCTTTTTATCTATGGACCATGAGAATTTACTGGTGCCATGCTTATAGACTTAACAAAGACCTTTGATGTGGTTAGCCATGTTATCAAAGTTTAAATCCATTGGTTGTTCTATGGTAGTCTTATGCTGGGTCTCATCTTTCTTAAATCAGTTGTAACAGATGTTTTTACCAGAACGTATCAAAACCAAGACAAGTGACTCAGGGTGTACAACAAGGATCAATCCTGGGTCCAACATTATGCAGTACTTTTCAAAAATAACCTTCACAGTGCAATGAACTGCCCATTCATCTTTATGCTAATGACATTCTGCTTTATTTTAGTTCATGGTCTTTTTCTGCAATTGTTTCTTTTTTACAAAGGGTTTGCCGTGTAACCCTTTTCCTTAAATGAGGTCTTGTCTTGCCATATCCAGAATGTGTTGGAGCGGATCACTGACCACGGTAATCAGCACTTCAGTCACCAGATTCACTGCACCTTTGCTCTTGCATTGTGCTCCAAATGACTGCTGCTAGAGGAGCAGGAAGCACAGCAGGGGTTACATATTTTGGATTGATGCCTGAAGTCTGTGGGCAGAACAAGGTCACATATCACTTGATACCCTGTTAAAAGAAGGGAATATAAGTTTCATCCTGGATCTATTTCCTGTCCCAGAATGAAGACTTTCAAGGCAGTTCTTGGAGGAGCAGATTGGATACAATGCAAGGGGCTTTAGCTTTCCAACCATCAATTTCTTAGAAAAGTTATGTTTCCTATAGGCCTCAGCAATTATCTATATGAAATTTATTTTAGATCTAGACTGAACATTAATAAGGCTATTTAAACAGATGTAGAGATTTGTCCAAGAATGAAGACATGGCTAAAATGTCTAAATTAGAAATGTATCAATGGCATAAAATACTTAATTGCTGTCATAACAGAGGAATTTTACCTCACCAATATATCTAAAACAAGAGAAAGTAATCTCTTACCTAGGATTAAAATGGAACTATTTATTTAAATACTCTTTTTTTTTTTTTTCAAATGAAAAAAGATCACAAGTATCTTAACAGAATTTTGCAGGGAGCGGTCAAAATATCCCTGATGATTAATGCTTTAAGTTGTCTTTTAACGATCCAGTACTTTGCACACTACATGTGTTGATGTACTGTAAATTATTATCTGCCAGGATGTACAGTATATTTCCTCTTTTCATTTTGTATATTGTAGTTTCTTTTCTTTTTTTCTTGTTGTTTTTCTTTTTGTAATGATTATATGTTGAGCAAATAAATTTGATGATGATGACTGATGCCTCACAGAAATGGCAATAGAGGTGCTGTCAAATGCTTACCCAATGGATGGACAGGGTTTCAAGGAGCAAGCAAAAAAAAGGTCCAGTGCACAGCCCCCCCCAAAAAAAAAACGTGGCACATATTCAAAATTAAACACATTGCACTTTAAGCCAATTCAGGCAGCACTCTATATTTATGAATAGCCACTGCATGCATTTCAGAGCTGAGAAGCCAGTGTAGAGACTATATCGAATGGGTCCCACAGTGAAGTAGTGGTATAGCTTGTTAACATTGGAATTCCAATCTGAAAACTAAGAGGGCCCTCTTTTTCATGAAGTTTAAAGTAAGAAAAGCCAATAGGCAGTTAAATTGTTTAATTTTGAATATGTGCCATGTTTGTTGGGGTGGGGTGTACTGGATGCCATACACCAGCAGCACTTTTCATTAGAAATGTGAATTGCATTTTTTGAAGAATGCAAAGGTTTTGAGCATGCTTTTTGGGTGTCTTTAGAGTTTTGGGAGTTGTAGTACTCCTTCCAGCATGCTCCCTGTCACCACTTGTATAATTTCCTAGGTGGAAGTGCTTTATTTAACGAAGCCAATTAGGCAATGCACTTTAAGACAATTCAGCCAGCACTCTGTATTCAAGAGTAGCCACTGCAGGCATTTCAGAGCTAAGAAGCTAGTGTAGGGACTATACCAAATGGGTCCCACTGTAAAGTGGTGGTACAGTATACGAACATCGAACATAGGAATGTGCCAGCAGAAACAGACCACCCAGTCTATCTAAGTCTGCTTGAGTGTGCAGCCAACACCCCTAGTTTGCAGCTGCCCCAACCCCCTTCCATTTTGACATCCCACTGCCATCCCCACCCTCACTCTCCCCTGTTCCCTGCCCCATGCCCTTTTGAAGCTGTTCACCGATTTACATGATACCACCCATTCTGGTAGGGTGTTCCATTTTGCTACCACCCTCTCTGTGAAATAGTGTCTCCTCATTTCCTTCCTAAATCTTCCACCTCCATTCTTAGCCCATGCCCCCTGGTGACCCTCCCCCTCCTTAACTTAAAGACCTCATCTGCCCATCCTTATTGATTCCCCTCAGATACTTGAATGTCTCTATCATGTCCCCCCTGTCCCTTCTATCCTCCAGGGTGTACATATTGAGGTCTCCAAACCTGCTGTCATAGTCTCCCCCCTCCATTCCACATATCATCTTTGTTGCCCTCCTCTGCACCTCCTCCAGCAGTCTGATATCACGGTTTAGGTATGGCCTCCAAAACTGCACACAATATTCTAAGTGTGTCCTTACCAGCGATCTGTAGAGGGGCAAGATCACCTCACTTCACCTGGACGAAACCCCCCTCGCTATGCACCCCAGCATTTTGTTCACTTTTGCAGCCGCTCTCCTGCACTGGGCAGTGTTGTTCATGGTCCCAGTCATCATCACCCCAAAGTTTTTCTCCTCCTCAATGATACCCAGCTTAACCCCCCCCCAGCCAGTATTCTCTCCTTGGGTTCTTCACCCCAGAGTGCATAACCTTACACTTCTTTGCATTGAACCCTAGCTGCCACCTCTCTGACCACTCCACTAGCTTGCTTAGGTCCCCCTGCAGCTGCTTTTACCCCTCCTCTCCATCCACCACTGCTCTGATTTTGGTGTTGTCAGCAAATAGACTTACCTTGCTCACCACACAATGTCCAATGTCTGATATGAAGAGCCCAAACAATACTGGCCACAACTCAGAGCCCTGTGGCACCCCACTCATCACCAGCCTTGGAGTTGAGAGGTCCCCTCTCACCACCACCCATTGCAGCCTCCCACTCAGCCAGCTTGTAATCCAGTTCCTCATTTTTGCCCCTACTCCTACACCAGTTAGCTTCCCCCCAAGTCACCCATGAGGCACTGAATCGAAGGCCTTGCTGAAGTCCAAGTAAAGAACATCCACCACATGACCCTTAACCAGTTTACCTGTCACCCAGTCATAATATTGTATCAAGTTGGTTTGATAAGACTTCCCTGAAACAAACCCATGCTGCCTCACATCCTGGAGGCCATTGTCCTCCAGGTACAACACTAGTCTTTCCCTTAGTATAATTTCCATGAGTTTTCACACTATGGATGTGAGGCTTATCAGACGATAATTACCCGGTTCATCCCTTGGCCCGCTCTTGTGTAATGGCACTACATGTGCCATCCTCCAGTCTAGTGGCATACATCCTGACTCCAGTGAGGTGCTGTACAGATCCACCAGTGGCTCCGCCAACACCTCCACCATCTCCCTCAGCACCCTGGGGTGGATACCATCTGGCCCTGGTGCCTTGTCTACCTTCAGTGCCCTCAGTCCCTCTAGGACTCTACTTGCCTCAATTCTTCCATCTGTTGCCTCCTCTCCTCCTGTCCCCACCCTCCCAGCCCATGCTGGTAGCAGTCCCACCTTTTCTTCTGTGAACATGGAACAAAAGTATTTGTTCAGTGATTCTGCCTGCTCCTCCCCCTTTTCCATCCACTCCCCACCCCTTTTTATCCCTTTTTATCACTATTGTCTCCTTCCACTTTGTTTTCTCCCTGATGTATCTGAAGAAGTCTCCCCCCCCCCATATTAATTCCCTGTGCTAATCTCAGCTCCATCCGGGCCTTGGCTTCTCTCACTTTTCTGGTCACCTCCCTGGACCATCTTGCATATTCCTGGGAGCTCTGGGAGCGAAAGTTCTTTAAATTTGATGGACTGCATCTGACTAAAGGGAGTCAGTGCATTGGGGCAGAAGTTTGACGTCTTTGCAGAATATTTAAACTAGCAAATGGGGAGAGGGGTGCAGCACCCCATACGTCGAATGGGAAGAACACCCTTCCCCCCTCAGCTAGTGGTCAAACAGGAATTCAGCGTGTTTGCCATTCATTTGCATCACCAGGTAAGAAAAAAGGTTTGTCTCCCCATACGATGCACAGGGGTAATGCCAAACTTCACCCAACAACTAACACACCAAAATCTGGCCAATGGAAAATCATGTACACAATGCTCACAGCCTGGGAAATAAGATCCCAGACCTGCAGGCAATAATGTCAGAGGCTAAACTGGACATAGTAGCAATTAGTGAGGCGTGGTTTACCAGTAACCACACTTGGGAGACTTCAGTACCTGGATATGTATTGTTCAGAAGAGACCGAGGTGCAAAAGGGGAGGGGTGGCCCTGTATGTTAATGAAAATATCAAAGCTACAGAAATTCGAATACACAAGGAGCCAGAAGAACTGTGGGTCACCCTGGAAACAGGTAATGGGACAGCCATAAGAACTGGGTTGTCTACAGGCCCCAGACCAGAGGAGGACATAGACACATTACTGTTAGAAGATATACAAAACATGACAGCTAAAGGGAGGTTCTGATAATGGGAGACTTCAACATGCCAGATACAGATTGGTCAATACCAGCAGGAACATCTGCCAGAACTAGACTCATAGTGGATTCCCTGCAGGGAGGGCCTCAAACAACTGGTACAGCAACCCACAAGAGACAGGGCTATCCTAGATCTAGTACTGACTAACAAAGAAGGATCACAGATCTCCAGGTGAAAGGTCACCTGGGGGCCAGTGACCATCACATGGTATGGTTCAATTTGGCTACTACATCTAAATCATCCCATTCCAAGGCAAAAATATGGGACTTCAGAGGAGCTGACTTTGATAAGATGGCCAACAGAGTTAAGCTAGCCCTGGCAAAAAGAAACACAGGTGAGGAGGTACAGGCAAAGTGGGCAAGCATTAAGGATACAATACTTGAAGCAACATCCCATTGTGTTAGACAGAAAAGGAAGTGCAAAGAAGAAGGAAACCACTTTGGTTCTCAAATATAGTAGCAGAAAAGGTCAGAGCCAAGGCTGGCCTTCAGAAAATATAAGGAACACAGCGGGATGAAGATAGGGAGGCATAGGAAAACTGCCCTAAGGGAAGCAGGTAAGGCAGTAAGGCAGGCAAAGTCCCAAACTGAGGAAACACTAGCACGAACAGTAAAAAAGGTGACAAGACTTTCTATAGATACATTAGTGAAAGGAGAAAGTCCAGAGGGTGTTGCTAAGCTTAATGGAGAAAAGGAGCATGTGAGGAGGAGGACCCTGTAAAGGCATCTATCCTAAATAGATACTTTTGCTCAGTATTTACTGAAGAGAAGGTAGGGCAGGGCCCAGCTCAGCATCATGGACACAGGGGAGGAGGTGAGCACTACTCCTTCACAAAGAAAGGGTCCTACAAGAGCTTGCTAAGCTCAGGGTGGATAAGGCAATGGGACCTGATGGCATACATCCCAGGGTACCAAGGAGCTAAAGGAGGAACTAGCCAGAGCCATTAGCAGAATTGTTTAGTGAGTCTCTGAGCACAGGAGAGGTCCCAGAAGACTGGAGAAAGGCTCATGTGATCCCTCCCACAAGAGTGGTAGCAGGGAGGAGGCGGGGAACTAAAGACCGGTCAGTCTTACCTCAGTAGTGGGCAAGATTATGGAGGCACTCCTTAAGGAAAGGATAGTGCAACACCTGGAATCCATAGGGCACAGGATCCAAGACAGCATGGGTTTACAAAGGAAGGTCCTGTCAAACTAATCTCATAGATTTCTTTGACTGGGTAACCAGAGTGGTGGACCAAGGGAGCAGTTGATGTCGCCTACCTTGACTTCAGCAAAGCTTTTGACACTGTTCCACATAGAAGATTGATAAATAAGCTAGGTAGGCTCGGGGTGGGTCAGAAGTTGGTCAACTGGGTGGCAAACTGGTTGACTGGCAGAAAACAGAGAGTGGTGGTAAATGGTATACAGTCAGAAGAGATGCAAGTCACAAGTGGGGTACCTCAGGGATCAGTCCTGGGGCCAGTCCTATTCAACATCTTCATTAGTGACCTCGCAGATGGACTAGAGGGTAAGGCTTGTCTGTTTGCAGATGACACCAAGATCTGCAACAGAGTAGATGATCCAGATGGGGTGGGCAGAATGAGAAGAGATCTGGATAAACTAGCAGAATGGTCAGAAGAGTGGCAACTGGGATTTAATGCAAGAAGTGCAAAATCATGCACATAGGGAAGAGAAACCCTGAAGCCACTTATAGGCTGGGAGGAGTTGCTAGCAGTCACAAAGGAAGAAAGAGACTTGGGCATCATCATCACTGATGACCTAAAATCATCAAGCAGACCTCTAAAGCAGTAGGTAAGGCTAGGGGTGTTAGGGTGTATTAGTAGGGTATCACAAGTCGTAGAGGAGGTAATAATCCCTCTGTACAAGACATTGGTTAGGCCCCATCTGGAGTACTGCGTGCAGTATTGGAGCCACACCTTCACAAGGACATTAACCAAATTGAGGCAGTCCAGAGAAGGGCAGCAAAATGGTGCAGGGACTGCATCAGAAGACATATAAGGACAGATTAACGGAGCTCAATATGTATACCCTGAGCAAAGGAGGGAGAGAGGTGATATGATCGAGACATTTAAACACCTTAAGGGCATAAACAAGGTGAAAGAGTCTAACATGTTTAAATATAAGAAAAATAGCAGGACAAGAGGACACAGCATGAGATTAGAGGCCGATTAAGGGGAATGTGAGGAAATTCTTTTCACAGAAAGGGTGGTAGATGCATGGAATGGCTTACCACAAGAAGTGGTGGCTATGAATACAGTGCAGGGCTTCAAACAGGCATGGGATAGGCATAAGGGAGCAATACAAATGACTATGAATAGATAGGTCACTGACAGAGCAAAGGCCGATGGTACATTTATAAGGTAGAAAAAGAAATGGGCAGACTGGATGGGCCTTGCGGTCCTTATCTGCCGTCAACTTCTATGTTTCTATGTTTCTATGTTTCTATGTTTCCTCCCTGTCCACTTCCTTCCCTGTCCTCCTAAACCTCTGGTGAGCCACTTGGTTTGCCCTCACCACCTCCACAACCTCGCTGTTCAATCAGCATGGTTTTCTTCCTCTGCTTCTCTTACTCCGTGCCTTGGTGCAGGCTTCTGTTACCTCTGTAACCCTCCATTCAATAATATCCCATTTCAGCTCCATGTTCATCTCACACCTTATGCCCTCCAGTTCCTCTTTCAGTACTTCCTGCATCCTCCCAAAGTCCACCCCCCTGAAGTTTACCACCCGAGTAACTGATATCTCTGGCTCCCCACACATCATGATATTAAACCACACCATTTGGTGATTGCTGTCAGATAGTGAGTCCTCTACCTTTATTTCCTTCACTGCCTCCCCATTCGACAATACCAGATCTAAAGTGTTCTTTAGCCTAGTAGGTACAGTAACCAACTGTGTCAGGAGACCTTCCTGGATTGCATCCAGGAGCACTTGCTCCCTAGCACTGGAGGTGACCGGAATGCCCCAGTCAACCCTCGGCAAGTTGAAATCCCCCACGATGACCACCTTCCTTTTTCTACATACCTTTTTGATTTGTCCTGCTGGCTCCCTGTCAAGCTCCTCAGACTGGGATGGTAGCATGCATACCACCCCAAACCTTAGTTTCCTACCCCTTGAATCTAGGAGCTGTAGCCAGATTGCCTCTGTTCTCCTTTCTTCTCCCCCGTCCCTTGTGCATTTGATCCCATTCCTCACATAAACTGCCACCCCACCCCCCCCTTACAGTTCTTCCTGCATAATTTGTATCCTGGGATTGCCAGATCCCAGTCCTGGTGCTCAGTTGCCCACATTTCTGTGACAGCTGCAGTAGCCACCCTCCACACTGCTAAGAGTGCCTGTAGCTCAGCGGATTTGTCTCCTAGGCTTCTTTCATTCAATAAGACCACCCTCCATAATGCCCATTTCCCTTCACTAGCCTCCATCTCATCCCTTCTACTCCCTCCTTTTTTGGCCTCCCTGAGGCCTTCCCTGCTAGCCTGGGAGGTAGGATGTGACTCCACTCTATCGGATCCCTGCCTACCTGCTGTCCACTTGCCACCCCCATCTAGTTTAAATCCACACTTGTCACAATATACCTCTCCAGTCTTTGCTTTAATACCTCCTTCCCCTCCGTACTCAAGTGCAGTCTATCACTTGCAAACAGATTGTTATTATCCCAGGTACTGCCCCAGCAGCCTACAACCCTATACCCCTTAGTTCAACACCATTCTACCAACCATGTGTTCAACTCTCTATAGCTTGCTCACATTGCAATTCCAATCTGAAAACTAAGAGGACCCCTTTTTTCATGGAGTTTAAAGTAAGAAAAGCCAATAGTCAGTTAAATTGTTTAATTTTGAATATGTGCCATGTTTGTTGGGGGGTGGGTGTACTGGATATCACACACCAGCAGCACTCTTCACCAGAAATGTGAATTGCATTTTGTGAGCAATGCAGAGGTTTTGAGCATGCTTTTTGGTTGTCTTTCAAGGAACAAGGACTGCTGCACAGATGTTATTAGATTTCCCAAGGCATACCTGCTCACCAGTAGTTGTCATAAGTGATGGAGTTGCATAACCCCTGTTCAAACTGCCCAACAGAAGGCTGCTATCTTTGCTGACTTTTATCCCTATAGCACTGTTGTAGGTGATCAGAGATTTGCAGTACATTTTGGATACCTGTGAGCCAATGAGAAGCAGGGGAGCATATGGAAACCTCACCTGCATCCTGCATGAGACTGTTGTCCACACAAAAAAAACATTGAGAGGATCCCAGTGTCAGCCTTGACCAATGGGGAATTAAGTGTAAGGCTACTACAGAAGTACCTGAGTCAGTCATATTTACCTCATCCTTGAGAGAGAGAAAGAGAGAGAGAGGGACATTGATGGCATACTGTATAACTCAACCCTTGGGTTGGGGATTCAGCTAGTGCTCCCTGCCTGGAAACCTGCAATACAGATTAAAACCCTGAGGTGTTCCTGGAAATTTCAGTCATTGAAGCAAGAGTTGCCTTGCATCATTCTTCTTTTCTATGGCAGAAGCCAACTTGCTTTCCCATTAAATTCCTACTGCGGAGAGTCATCCTCATAAAGGATTGTTTGCCTTTGGGAAGATGATGAAATGCCCCCCATGAGGTGAAGAGGACCAACCAGGAGCTCAACAGAATTCATTATGGCCTGCACCCATAGAAAGTATTAGGTCCATCACACCTATTTGCAAGACAGCCTGTAAAACCAGTTTAGAGGTTGTCCCCCTCCCATAAATTGCTGTGATACTGCCAACTGATAAGAACCTGGGACAGAGCTGAGTGAAGTAGATAGGTAAACAGACAGGGTGATAGATAGATAAAAATAGATAGATAGATAGACAGACAGACAGGCAAACAGAAAAACAGACAGATAGACAGACAAACAAACAGGTAGACAGACAGACAAACAGACACCTAGATAGATAGACAGACAGGCAAACAGACAGATAGGCAGGTAGACAGATAGACAGACATACAGACAAACAGATAGATAACTAGATAGGTAGATAGGTAGGTTGGGTCTGGACTTCATGATTAATACAAGTGGCTATAGAAAGAGACTGTAATACCTCCTAGAGAGTCTGTTTGCCGGTAGCTGCTTTTGAGTAATCATGTGCTCCAAGAGACATTTTGTTTCGGATATTACCCTGCATCTAATCAAACAGTAGTACACCCCATTTTCTCCAGGTTTGCAAACACTTACCATGTGTGTGCACATATAAAGACTATGGAAGCTTCTAAATTGACTTTGAATACTGGAGCACCACTTGGGAAAGCATTGCAGGATCTACAGGGATACTGCTTTGTGTTTGGAGACAGGTATGACTATATATTGGAGAAGACAGAGAATTATAGACCAATCACTCTTCTAAATATCAATCAAAAAATATTTTCTAGATTGATATTCACAAGAATAAACTATTGGTTGGAGTCAAATAAAATTATATCAGACATACAAGCTGGTTGCCAAAGAGGCAGTTCCACAGTGGATCAGATATTTATATTGAGACACATACTTGAGAAATATATAGTGGTAAAAGAGACAAGAATATATGCTGCATTTATTGATATCAAGGCAGCTTTTGACTCAGTAAATCATGAAACACTCTGGGCATTTCTAAAATCTAAAGGTATGAATGATAAACTCCTAGAGGTTATAAAACTCTTACACAAAGAAAATGAGATTTTAGTTAAATATATCAAGGAAGGAGACATGACAGCCCCGATTAAAGGGACACATTCATGTACAGTGACAGGCATAATTTGAAAACCCATGAAAAGTTCTTTTATTTGAGGTTTTGGGCATACCTGTAGCTAGAAACAGTCCAGAGATATTGATGACTGAGTCTATGCAATATAAATACTACATTAGAGCCATTTTTAGAACATTGTGATGCCAGTGATGATCAAGCAGTGCTTAACTCAATGCAGTTAGGCACTGCCTGACCGTCACTGACCTCACAAGGTTCTAAGAATGGCTCTAATATAGTATTTATATTGCACAGACTTAGTCATCTATATCTCCAAACTGCTTTTAGCTACAGGTATGCCCAGTACCTCAATTAAAAGAACTTTTCATGGGCTTTCAAACTATGCCTGCCACTGTACATGAATGTGTCCCTTTAAAGTGAATATAGGGGTGAAACAGGGATGCATTTTAGCTCCCACATTATTTAATCTCTATATTGAGGTTTTGGTAGAAGAATTAAAGAGGGTAGATACATTTCCACCAAAAATAAGTGGGGAAAGTGTCTAATTGTTACTGTATGCAGATGACACCATATTGCTTTCACAGACAAAAATAGGCCTAAAGCGGGCCATTGCTGCATCGGTAGAGATCTCACAGTATTTGGAAAAGGAAATTCTAGAAACTTGACACATTGGTGGATAGGCAATTTGATTATTGAAGAAGTTAGTAGCTTTTGTTATTTAGGAGTCACTCTTAGTAATAATTTGAATTGGAAAGATCAAAGAGAACAAGTATGTAATAAGACAATGATGGCTTTGAATGGTGTTAGGAATTTCTCAAATACCATATCCACTAATTCATTTTTGGCACAATATAGATGCTTGAAGATGGAAGTAGAGGCCCAGATGCAATATGGTGCAGAAGTTTGGGGAATAGCTTATAACCATAATTTAAAAGAGCTAGAAGTGATTCAAAATAACTATTTAAGAAATATTTTGGGCTTACCCAGATGGGTACTCAGGAGGCACTCGGCAGCTGGGGTAAGAATAGAAACTGGAACTCTTTCAACATACAGTACACCAAAACTATAAAGAAAGCATTGCTGTATTGGCAAAAAGTATGTTAGCTGAGGAAGGAAATTTAATTAAAAAATGTTGGGAAGAAGCAAAGATGTGGGATAGGAATAAACAGTGGACCTGGTTGTGAATATTAAATCAAGAATTAAATAAAAATGGTTTAGAATACAATTATATTTATGGAGATCGGGTAAACCCGTTACGTTTTATAAAGGAACTATACAACGTATAGAGAACAATGCAAAAAGTATAGATCTCTGTAGAATGAGAGATTCATGGCTAAATGATCCTTTAAAATTTATTAAGTCTGAATTTGGAATGGAAAAATACTTAAATGTGAGCAAGCAAAACAAAGAAAGGTGCTAACTAGATTGAGATTCAGAATTTTTTCCAGTTGGCAAGAATGTAGAAATAATGTACATTCAGCTATATGTGGAGGTTGTAAGAAGGAGGTGTTGTCCAATAAACATTTACTTGTAAATGTGAAGCCTTTGAACAAGAGAGGAGTATGTATATCGATCAGTATTTTAAAGGTCTGGAACAGATGAATAATAAACAAAACATGACTTTGATATTAAATTGTGAAAATACAAAACAAATCTTTGCCCTGGCAAGTTTTGCACAAAAGATTGCTAAGAGACTAAATTGGAATGTAATAATATTTTTTATGATGTGTTTAATGATGTACTAATGTACTGTGGTTGTATGTTGAATTTTTAACTGATTTCTGTATGTGACAAAAAGATTTTTATATACATACAAATAAAATAAATTTGAACCTTGAACCTACTGCTTTGCATTTGGAGACAGGTATGATTTGTATAATGTTATTTGCATCATTGCCTTATCCTAATTTTCCCTTTCCAGGCTTCTGTACCTGAGTTCCTATATCCTCAATGTAATCACTTTTGTTTTTATTGCATTCACTTACTCCCTTGTTGATATTGTTTACATTTTGAGTATTCCACTGTTCAATTATAATTGGTTTGTGGTGCAAAGTACTGGGGTCCCTGCCACTCTGGGAGGGTATTTTATATTTCCTACAGGCAGCCTGGCAATTTAGTTGTCAAACGGTTCCCCACAGGTGGAGGCATGTTCCACATTCAAATCCCATATACTCTACCTTAATCCAGGTGAGATTTATGGAAAGGCCTACAGACCTAACCACTCCTGATCTATACTTGTCTGTGTCACTTACCTTGTGTGTTGGGATTGTTGCAAATGTGCAGCAAAAATTGTTTTTGAATAATCATTTAGTATTACACATCAAGAAAACTGGAACCATGTTACTTGGTGTAAAATTAAAATTAATCAGTATATTGCTGATCATGGTGATTTGATGATAAATTCTTATAATGTGCAAAGTCTCACTAGCGTGTCTAATTATAAATATTTAGGTCTCTGACTGTATCAAAACTTGTCATTTTTCCCCAAACCCAAACAAAACTGGGAGTTCTGTTTAGAACTCAAAATTTTCTATATTACAATTCTCAGAAAGGTCTGATTTTTCATTTATTATTTCCAACTACTAAATAGGGTAACACAGTACATGTATTTCAAACTGCATCTGAAGCAGTTCTAGCAAAGTTAGACCAACTTTACCAATGTTTGTGTAGATTTATAACAGAGCCCTACATGAACCGTCATCACTGTCCATTAAACAACTGTATTAGAACTTCAAATCTAGAAGGAAGATGCATCTACAGTTGTTATAATTTACTAAGTGTGTCTCAAGACTTGCTCCAGATTATTTATTGGAGAACTGTACTCCTCTGTCAACTAATCATACTTTCAGAAATGGAGATACTAGCCTCAAAAAACCTTATTGAAGAAATAATCAAGTTTGCAAATATTTTTTGTATAAAGCTCCCCTTGATCAGAATTTCCTACCCATTAATATCAGTGGCACCAATTATTGCTTTCTTTAAATTCAGGTTGATGGTGTATCTGAAGAACTTGTATTCATGTACAGTAAGTGCTACTCATCTGGACTCACTGAGATAATGAATTATCCTTACTTTGTATTGTTGACACCTGAACTGTGTATATTTTTATTATAACTAATTGTCTTGTCCCACCTGACTTTTGTAACCACCCAAGCCATATTTACAAACAGGATGATAATCCCCAGTGTAACAGTGTGGTAAACATTTTAATTAATTAAATCAATTTTTTTTGTGAACTTTCATACGCCCAGGAGCCTCTCTCTTTCAGGCCCCACACTGTCTACTCCTTTGCCCACTGGACTTACTCACCTTGGCATCATCCAGCACCAGTTCCCAGTGTATCCCTTTGGTGTCTCAGTCCCTTATATCCCCCTTGAGGACCCCCTACTTCCTTAAAGTATAGGAGGATACGGGGAAGTACACTGCCTAAACCAGTACTGGGTACCAAGGGCTGGGTAATGGATGAGCCACTGAGGAGGGTTGGGTGGCATGGGGCATGCACAGTAAGGCCATCACCCAATGCTACATTATCTTGGCCTCTTCCTCTTGTTCTTCTGTCCCATCTACACCTGTTCATCCATGCCAGCAATGGCACCTCACTATCACCAGATGCAATTCTTTGAGTGCTGCAATCTTCTTTTCACTCAGGAAGGAGAGCACCTTCACAGATGATCTTTCATCCTCCCTGTCAGTCTTCAGTCCTAAATCCTTAAACTAGAGTATGAACCTGGATTGCCAACATATCAGAGCACTCCTTTACCACTCTGTGCCACAGAGCTGCCTATTTTCCAAACTTTAACACATTTTGAGCTGGAACCTCAAATATGTGCTTGATGTCAAAGCCTATATGGTGACCCCCATAAGTTCAGATAATCACTGAATCTTATTTTTCTACCCCATTTAATCTTACCAGAAGCATCCAGCAGGGATACCCACTCTTCCCTCCGTTATATCACAGATCAGACCAACGGATCACTCGGATCACATGGACCACCCCCCCAGACCACCGAGGAGCGGAGGTTGCGAGGGCTTCCCGCTGCCCTCCCCCACGAAAACAAGGACCTGAGTGAAGATCAGACCAATGGATCACTCGGATCACATGGACCCCCTCCGGACCACCGAGGAGCGGAGGTCATGAGGGCTTCCTGCTGCCCTCCCCCACGAAAACCAGGACCTGAGTGAAGGTAATTAATCTGGTCTCACCGTTTGGCGCCATTTCCAAAAAGCTCCACACTAGCGATCGGAACATAACAAGCCTGGGGTCCTGCCTCCTACCTGCGATCACTCTAGGAGGCTGCTGCAGTGGTTTCTGTTGGCCCAGGTGTGGAGATAGTGCAGCAAGCGGAACTTTTTCTCCCCCCACCCTGCTTTCTGCACTAGAACAAGCAGGTACCTTAATGAATCTTTAAGACTACCAGTAGTACCTGCTTCCTTTGTGCCCCGTATACTGGTGGCTCAGACCTTCTCCCTGTACTTGGATATGCTGTGCCGTGTGCCTTAGTTGTATAGCTGTTCATAACAATTGTATGATTTTTTCCTTGATGCTTTGATCCTGCCTATAGCAACTGCAACCTGTGTAGCCAAAACAGCAGTCAGATTGATTTCATTTTAAAGTGAGCAGAGTAGACATTACAGCTGTCGGATTTCATTTAAAGCAAACAGTGTAGCCAACTCAGCAGTCGGAACTAAGCATTTTTGACCTCAATAGAAATTGATTTGCTGCCCATGGTGTTTGTTGTACGTCAGCCCAATCCCTCATCTTGTCCCCAGGTTCTTTGTTCGGCCCCCCCCCTCACCTTTAAAACTCACCTGTTTCTCTCCTGTCCTCCACAGATCAGACCAATGGATCACTCGGATCACACGGACCCCCCCGGACCACCGAGGAGCGGAGGTCGCGAGGGCTTCCCGCTGCCCTCCCCCACGAAAACCAGGACCCGAGTGAAGGTAATTAATCTGGTCTCACCGTTTGGCGCCATTTTCAAAAAGCTCCATGCTAGCGATTGGAACATAACAAGCCTGGGGCCCTGCCTCCTACCTGTGATCACTCTGGGAGGCTGCTGCAGTGGTTTCTGTTGGCCCAGGTCTAGTCCCGCTGAACGCTACACGTTCGGCTCCCCACCACCACCACCACCACCATTGGTCGGCTCTCCCTCTTATAGGTTGCTGGTGATGATGTGGAACTTAATTAACCTATCAGCCCACTTCTCCATCAGCAGGCTATACCATTCTGCCACTAGGGGCTTTCCCATTTTTCCTGCACTAGTCTCCACAGTACACAAATAGTTCTCACTGCTGCACTCTCCGGCTGTTCACTTAGGGAATTCCTCCTGCTGTTTCCTGTAGTCAGTTCCCCCACCCAAGATTCCTACTCCTGCTCTAAATCCTTGGTCTCCTGCTACCCATCCAAGACCCACCCTTGTTTCAATTTCTCTCCCCCCATCTCCTTATCTGCCCTTCTGTCTAGGGACCTGCTGTGCCAGGACAGCCTATCCTCTGTAGCATGGCCCCCCCTCAAGCTGGCCCATCCACCAGCAGTCTAGGTCCCCTGCCGCACCCAGCACCCTACTGCCCCCCTCCTGGGGGATGGCCAAGGGGTTAAAAATAGCCCACCTGAACATCCGTAGCCTCCTCCTGAATCTGGTGGAGCTAACCGCGTGGTCTGCCTACTACAAACCAGACATCCTGTGCATTACAGAGACATGGCTCAAACCCCGCATACCTGACTCGGCCTGCTCTCTCCCGGACTATGGCATGGCAAGACTTGACAGGGTTGGTAACAAGAGGTGGAGGTGTACTTATATACTTTAAGGCACACCTAAACATCTCCATTGTGTCACACAACACCCCTCAAACCTTGCACTGTGAGTTTCTCCACTCTCTCCTTCTCCTTGGTAACACCAAAAAGGTACACATAGTGTGTGCATATAACCCTCCCAAGGGGGGTCTCCAGGGATTGTCATCACTACTGGAGCTACTTCAGGAGAAGGTGGGCTCCAGTGAGCTGCTCCTACTAGGTGACCTTAACCTTAACTGGTTGGGGCCCCATGCCAAGTTGTATGAACCGCTACTCTACGGCCTCTCCCTCAGTCAGGTCATTGCGGAACCCACCCGACTGTCCAATCATGGGGACTAGGGGTCACTCATCGACTGGATCCTGTGCAACCATCTGGACAAAATTGTTAAGTCAGGACTCCTTCCTGACTCCATCTTGGACCACTCTCTGGTTTACTGCATCTGGGGCTCAAACCCGCCCAGGGTCCCCTGCAGAGTGGTAACAATGAGGGACTATTCGAAATTCTCGATCCCCTCCTACCTCAAGGACCTGCAGGGAGTGTCCTGGAACCATGTCCTGGCTATGCTTGACCCCATCACAGCCCTTGACCTCTTCCTCGTGGCATTTGCACCACTCCAAAATAGGCACACCCCCCTTTCCAAGAGGCGAATTCGAGGATCGGTAACAAAATGGCTTCACAGCGAGCTACTATCTCTCATGAAGCAGAGGGATAAGGCCTGGTCAAAATATAGGGCATCGCATAACCAAACGGATCTCCAGGTGTATCGTCAGTTCAGAAACTTCTGCAAGAGGGCTATACGCTCTGCCAAAAGCCAGTACTGTAGCTCTGCACTGACTGCTACCACACGCGACCCAGACGTTTCTGGGTGAACATAAAAAACCTAGTCAGTGGCTCGATCAAAACTCAAGCTACTGACATGACAATTGGTGAGGCAAACTGTAATAACCCCCTTACCATTGCCTCCTCCTTTAACCGTCTCTTCACAGACCTGCCGTCCACCTCCCTTCCCACTGCCAGCAGCCCCAGTACTCAGCTCCGGCCCTCAGTCTCCCCGCCCACCCTTCTGCCTCAAGAAGATCTCTGTGAGGGAGACCCAGGCCCTCCTTGTCGGTCTCTCCCATCATGCGGGGGTGGGTAATGATGGCCTCGAACCTAGGCTTCTCAGCCTGGGGGCTCCCCTTATTGCCAGACCTCTCACCCACATCTTCCAACACCTCGCTCATAACAGGGGTCATCCCCAACCTATGGAAAATTGCCAGGGTTGTTCCGGTACTGAAAAATGGTGACCCCAAGGACATTAACAACTATTGTCCCATCGCCATACTCTCAGCCGCTAGCAAACTAATGGAAAAAGCAGTTGTGTCTCAGCTTCAACACTACATCCAGGAATACAATGTCCTCTCCCCATGTCAGCATGGCTTCGTAAAAACCACAGCACCACAGCACCTCTACGGCTCTGGCTGAAGTTACAACAAGGATCAGGACCACAACTGATCAAGGAAAACTCACGGGGGCCATATTCATGGACCTGTCCAAAGCCTTCAACCGTGTAGGTCATCCCCTCCTCCTCAGCACACTCCACACCCTCGGCTTCTCCCGCCATTCCCTCGACTGGTTCTCCAGCTACCTTGGGGATAGGATGCAACTCACCTGCTTCAATCGTACCCTCTTGCCCCTCCTGCCCATATCCAGTGTAGTTCCACAAGGATCCATCCTCGGGCCGATCCTGTTCTCCCTATTTGTCAATGGCTTACCCTCCGCTGCTACCGAAGGGCACCTCACCATGTACGCAGATGACCTCGTCCTGTTGGCCAGCTCCCACGATATCACCAACATCAATGCTCAACTCAACTGTCTTCTCCCAATTCTGTAAATGGCTGGAAGGGCACAGACTCGTAGTCAACCTCAAGAAAACCCAGGCAATGCTATTCGGCACTGCAGTCAAAATTGCTTCCTGCAGAACGCCCCTAAAAATCCTTGGTACCTGTAACTCCCCACTGGCTACAACAGTCTCTACTAAGTACCTCAGACTCACCCTTGATCCCCAGCTGGACCTCTCTGGGCACATCCAGAACATATGCAATGCCACAAATGGTAAACTTGGCCTTGCCTATAGGGCCAAGGACTGCCTCACCCCCTCCGCTTGGCTGGCCTTAGCTAGGGGGGTACTTCTGCCCACCCTCTCCTATGGTCTTGTCACCTTTGCCTCTGCCCCTTCCTCATGCCTTGCAAAGTGGGATACCACGTACAACAACATATGCCACTTTGCGCTCTCAGCCCCCCCGACTTACCCACCGATGTGAGCTCTACTCCCGTCTTGATTGGCTCCCCCATGATAAATTCCAGACATACTCCTTGGGCAACTTCATCCACAACATTATCCGTACTTCTGCCCCTGCCTCACTCGCCCTCCCCCTGAAACATGCCTCCACCATCTACCACCTTAGGTCCTGTGTGTCCCAGACCCACCTGGTCCCTAGGACCCGCACCCTCACTGGTGACAGGGCATTTGCCTCTCACGCACCCAAGCTGTGGAACTCCCTCCTCCCCAGGTCCGAGCCTCCCCTTCCCACTCCTACTTCAAAACCTCCCTCTGGCACTTCCTGAAGCCTGCTGCTACCTGCCTGTGCCCTGTCCCATGACATCTTCTGCCGTGTTATTCCCCATCCTAGCTCTCCCCCCCTTGCTGCTGGCTTAGTGCAGTACTCTACTGGTTCAGGTTGCCGCTTACTGTCTTTCACCCTGGGGGGGGTGTCTCTCACCACCCTGTAGCCCCTGGGTCAATATGTTTTGTACCCTGTGGTTTTCTACATACAATACCATGGCTTCTCCTGATTCTGTACCGCACGCACCTGACAAAATGTTTTGCTCCTGAATGCAATACTGTCTGTGTATCTATCTGTAATCTGTAATTTATTCTGTACCGTATGCATCTGACAAAATGTTATCTCTGTAACTACTACTCTGTCTCATTGTTGGAGTATGCCCACTCCTGATTGTAATTGTCTCCAATGCTCCTGATTGTAATTGTTGTCCATGTATCCTCTCCCTTGTAATTACCCTGTTATTCTCCCGGGTCGCACATGAAAATAGGCACTGGCTGTCTAGTGTGCTTACCCGGTTACCAAAAGCAAATAAATAAATATGTGCTATCCATAGAACCCCCCACTCTAATTATAAGAAACCATCCAATGATTCAGAGTCTGCTGGTGGTGGAAACCCAACAAGTGATATCTTTCTTTACAGACAGCATTCTACTATACCTGAAGGAGCCATCTGTAGCACTCTAAAAGCTGGTGTCGTCTTTTAAGAGTCTGGTTCCTTATCAAGTCAGAAAATAAAAAGCACAATACTTTCATTGTGGTAAAATGGTACGCTAGTGCCTCTCCCCCTGATCTTCCATAGAAAGCAGCTACTTTACTTTGTCCAATACCTAGGAATCAACTGTGTTTCCCAAAACAGTTTAGCAAATTGTATACTAGGAAATTCAATAGACGTTTATGTATAGAACATACTATACAATACTTAAATTACAAAAAATGAGGGCCGACCCAGTGGTGCTGAGGGTTAAGGTACAGTTGAGTGCCTTACCTTGCACCGCGCTGGTGAGCTGAGTTTGGGAATGAGCTCAGTTTGCCGGGGGAAGGGAAGAGGGCCAGGAATGTATGCAGCAGCCAACAGGTAGCTCTTCTATCCCAGACTGGCTCTTGGCTGCCACCAGGTGGAGATCTAATGGTAGCATCAAATACCTGATTGGCAAACACATGTGTCTCTGGGGTGTGGGAGTGCTACAGGTTCTGGGTTGCATGCACAGCTCCCCCTGTATGTGCCACCTGTGTCACCTCAGCTCAATCAGGGAAGCCAGAAAAGTGCAAAAGGGAATCCGAGGGTTGGCTGGTGAACCATATGCCTCTCCAGATCAGCACCACCACCTGAGCATCTTGAGCACTATCTGGATATGCTCTCTGGGGAGAGAACGGCTCTCCCCTCTCAGCCATCTCATGGAGAGGAGTCTGTGAGGGATCTTGTGCAGGAGAAAAGCCCAGAGGATGAAGATGCCAATCACTATGGCAAAACATCTCCACTGCGTAAGTGTGCCAGATAAAAATACACAGTCCATCACAGCAAGATGAATACTGGCACCACTCGTTTGCATACAAAAAAACGTTTATTTCATAGAAAACAGATAAAAAGCATACCACCCACTGATCGGGTAATTGAAAGGAACCCCAACTGATTTCACAACTACTGCATCATCAGGGGGATCTGGATGTAGATGCCAGTCTGGGGGAGGTGGGGTCAGAGTGGTCGGCAACCCAAGGGGTAAAATGTTATACGGAAAAAAATATACAAAAAAATAAATCAGTACTATGATTTTAAGTGTCCAAATACCATGTCAAAGATGGCAGTTTTCTGCACTTAGCTGACATGTGACAAGGTTACCCCACCCTGATATACAGTATATCACATTAAACGGAAAGGGTAATAGGCTTAACTTTATTAAGTTCACCATTTGAATTATTACCAGGTGCTGATGAAGCAGGGGCCTGTATCCCCTTATGGCCAAAGTCTCTGTGGCATCTAGCTCTAATTAGTGCAAAAGGCAGTAGCTCAGGCTTAGATGACTGCCCACTTGCTCTAGGTCACTGGGCATCCAATCTCATCGATTGCCTTAGACTTCAGAAAGTGCAGTATGGGTCCACTGGTCAAATGACCAGATGTGAAAAAGTGTGGGGCCCCTTAGTAAGGGCAATGGCAAATAATATCTTCCCTGTGTATGCAGGGAGAGTAAAAAAGGAAGATAGTGACCACAAAGAAAGAAAACTCTTACTCCCCATGTGAAGGAATGGTATTGTCTAATGGCTGCAACCTATGTCCCAGGTGAAACATATTGTGATAAGATATGAGAAGTTCCTTGCTTTGTAACATGCTTGTAAATGCATACTACTGCATACGATGTCCTCTATTGTATAATGTATCATCAGTAGGCAAGGATCTATGCTGTCCTCACCCAGTCTGTTATCCCGAGAAGCAGGAGGCACAGCATTTGGTGAAGGAGAATGAAGGAGGAGCAAAACCTGCAAGCAAGTAGTGAGAGAATGTTTGTTCACTGCTTATCTAGGAAAGGAATGGACTAGAGTGAGTTCTGATTAACTTGATTTATTAATAATTTATTCATGAGAAATGGATACACCATTGAGTCAGTGACTCATTTATAATGGCTTACAATGGATCATTTCCATGGGTGTCCTGGGAGTATAGGGCAGTTAAGTGACTTGCTCAGAAACTTACTTTCACAACCTGGAGAATCTGGAACCAGGATGTTTTTCTTTAGTCTTTAATACTATTTAGTCTGCTGCTCAGATCCAGGAACTCTATTGGTCCTTATACACCCCCAAAGTGTTTAGAGCATTGGTTTATCCCTATAATATTGTTTGGGCTCCTTCCACTGTGAGCTCTTTTATTTTCATACAGCTTCATTTTTTTTGTATCTGTCATTCAGTTTCATTTCTCTGACATCTGCTTGCAGACAGAAGTACTGTTGAAATTTTGATATCATGGATTTTGTGGCACCTGTTCTTCTGCAGCCAAAGGTTGGTGTGTGTTTGTTAGTCCTGCAGTTGGTATGTGTTTGTTAACTCCTGTGTGTATGTCTTACAGTGTGCATGAGTACCTGAGGCTATAGAAGTGCTGGTTAATCAGTGGTGGGGTTTTCCTTGGGGTTATCAATCCTAATGTCCACTCTATCCCCTGAGCAAACAAGATCAGATAGGATCTCCTTTCTTCATGCAGGGCCTTATGGGCCCTGCATGAAGAAAGCTACAACACACTGCATTGGCAACATGTGGTGAGACATACTTCTGTACCTATGAAGAGTGTATCAGTATGAGGCACTAGCTTGGAAAGGTACCTTGTGCTTCAGATGGGAGACTATGAGCTGGGAGAATGGGTGAGCATTAGGATGACAACCCCAAGGAACAAACCACAACTGATTTGCCAAGACTCCAGAGATCCAAAACCTTAATGTTTATTCATTTTGCTGCTTGGGGGGTGGGGATGGGGAGTTAGGGAATTAGGGTTGGAAACACTAATACCACATTTCCCTACTTTTGTGGGGCTAACTTGAACCCCAGCTGGTGCATTAATGCAGTTTTTTTTTACAAAGAACTTCTTTTCTTTTTGAGATAGTGGAATTGTATCCACATTCACACAGGTCCCTCTGGGACCTGCATGAACAGATGCTGATATGTAGGGCCCTTTGGGCCAAGCACCAGTGGAAGACTCTGTCCACCTTGTGGGCCATGCACTTCCATGCAGTGATGATGTCAAGAATTCATGGCCCCCTGTGCTTCCTAGTGGCCACAGATGGAGACACTCAAGGCAAAGAGTCCATCTGTCAGCCAATGCACAGGGCACTCTGCCACCCATGGGTGAAGACATGCAGAGCCTATTCCAAGAGTTGTCTTCATTGTATGGTTCCTAGGCCCATGCAGGCAACCCTGCAGCTTTCATTCCCTGGCTAGGGGTGTCACATAACAGTACCATCCTCCCACCCTTTCCCCATCCAGCTGGCTCACTGAGCTCACCCCCAAACTCAGCTCATGGGCACAGTATCACAAGGCACTACCCACTGGGGTCAAGACGGATGCTACACACGTTCCTTAATAATTATAATTATTTTTGAATTTTGACCCTAAATATTCAGGATAGTCATTTTATGGCACCCCTTATAAACATGACATCTGGCATTTACAGTATATTGGCTAAAATGTCATTTGACACCAGAAGTGAAAAAAGCATGTTTTATCAAAGATTTCAAAGACACCTGTCATGTTTACTTTATTTTATTTATTTAATTATTGGGAAACAACCTTTGAGCAAGAGCTCTTTTACAAAGGCTACACATCATGAAACACAGAACAAAATGTACAAACAGATCATAACTTAAATATACATCAGACTAAATTGCAGTAAACAGTAGCAAAACAAAAATTGTAACAGCTACGATCTGAAAGTGCAAAAAATCTTTGCTAAGGGGGAGGGATCAGGAGTAGAGGTTAGGGAGTAGTCTCATGCACAAGGTCTTGTCATTAGAGAGGAAGATAGGGTTGTGGAGCAGGAGAAAGCAGTGAGTTTTAGTGGCAGGGATAGAGACCAAGGTTGAGCAGGAGGGAGACATAGGGGGAAGAAGGGATAGGAGGGAGCACTAATGATGAGGAGGTGGTAAGGAACAGGGAGATCGAGGGTTCAGGAGGAGTCAGAGTATGGGACCCAGAGTGGATAGCCCAGTGGGGGAGGGTCAAGGGAGGGGGGAGGAAAAAAAAGTGTGGCTAGGTGGCTGGGAACAGGGAGGTGGGGCATTTGGGGAGATCATGGAAGTAAAACAGAGAGGCCAAGCCAGGAGAGGAGGTCAGGGGCACCAGTGGGAGAACATCAGGTGCCTATTAGACAGCCACAGGCACTCCTACTGACTAGATACTGTTTGAGTTCATACTTAAAAGCGCAGATGACTGAGGTGTTGTGAAATACCACTGGAACCTCATTTAGCCAAAGGTGGGTCCGGTAGGAGAAAGATCATTGTCCAAGTGCTGTTCAATGAAATGGAACAGAGAGTGCATTCTGCATGCATCCCCTGGTATCCTACTTAGAACTGGCTTATGAAAAGATTTGAGTGATGCGGGGGGGGGAGCCTTACCCAGCAGAGCCTTCTTGTTGAGGAGACATTTTTGGAACTGGATTCTATTCCCAAGGGATAGCCAGTTTGTCTGTGCATACAGTGAGCAGGTGTGCATAAGCCGGTCAGCTGCAAGGGTGAGTCTACATGCCTTGTTTAGGGCAATGATAACCCATTTAAGTGGTGTATCCATGGCAGCACCATAGACCATAAAACCATATCTGTGATGGATAGAATTGAGCTGTTAATGGAGAGGTGGAGAGCAGTCTGTGTAAGGTTTTTATTCCTTTGCTGATATAATGCTCCAAGTTTGGTATTAACAGCCTTAACCACCATATCAATATGTTGCAAGAAAGAAAGGGTGTCATTGATGGTGACCCTCAGGTACTTAAAAAAATGAACCTGCTCCAGGGGGGCCTTAATATTGTTATAGATGGATATGGTAGGGTACCTCCTTTTCAGCTGGGGGCTAGAGAGGAGCATGGTTTCTGTTTTTTTATAATTAAATAAGAGCGTGTGTGTGCTAAACCATTCCTCAAGCTGACTGAAGGTAGACTGCAGCTCATTCTGCAGAGGGATGATGTGTGAGTTGCTGCTGAGGATAACCGCATCATCAGCGTACAGGATAATTTTGCTGTTACAGGCCTCAGGTAGAGCATTCAGGAACAGACTAAATAGCACTGGTATAAGAACTGACCCTTTGTGTTTATGAGGTGGTGTGAAAAAATAGCTGTACTGAAAGTTTGGAGTAAAAATATTGAAAATTATGAGTGAACATTGAAATATTGCAATGTTCACTCATAACATGGTCATTTTATAATATTTGTACACCACGTTTTTAGCATAGCCTTCTTATGACTCCACCTTATAACTGCTGTATTTACAAATTTGCAAATCCATGCCAAAACTCATTCCACGCCACAGGTGCAAAAATTCATTTTGGACAGGATTTGAAAAATGACAGCTGTCATGTTCATGAGGCAGTGTGAAAAAATGGCTATGTTGAAAATTTAGGATCAAACTATTTAAAATTACCAAAGTTATGAGCGAGCATAGAAACATTTCAATATACTCTCGTAACTTCTTCATTTTACATATTTTGACCCCACCTTTTCAACATAGCCTTCTTATGACCCTGCTTCATGAATAAGGGTGGTAGAAATGTTCAAATCCCACCTGAAAGGTGATTTTGTAAAGCAATGTGAATTTACCTTTTGGGCAAGATTTGCATAATTCCACAGCCCTTGGTCATGAGGTGGGGGGCCCAAAAAGGCCATGTTGAAAATCTGGCAAAAAAACATGTAAAACTGATATGGTTATGAATCAAAGTTCACACTCCATTGAACTGGACTTACCTTATTTTCTCATATCACAGTCAGTGGTTCCATCAGCAAGACATGACCTCAGTGTGAGAGTGGATCTACATTGTGGGAATGTTCAGGTGAGTGAGAGTGTGTGTGTGGTGGGTAGGGTGGTGGATGCTTAGTGCAAGGTCAGGATGGGGTAGGTGAGGGTATGTGGGGGATCAGACTAATGAGGGACTGTATTCTTTTTTGCAGGTTTATAAAAAGAACAACAAGAAATAGTTTTTCTTATTTCAGGGATTTGGTACTGGGGATTGGGCATCCCAGTGTCTGGCTACTGTTCAGTGACACTGAAGGTGGGCACCCCCAGTGCCACCATGTACATAATGGGAATGGGAGGCAGGTGATCTGGAGGGAAGGGGGATCAAGAGAAGTGATACTAGAGTTGGCACCACAGTCTGCTTATATATTTAAATGCAGAAACACTGGGAAGGGGGATGGGCTACCTGAAGGGGAGGAGGGAGAAAGAAGTAGTACTGGGAGTGGGCACCCCACTCAACTTAAGAAAACTTTATGATAGATAGATAGATAGATAGATAGATAGATAGATAGATAGACAGACAGAGACAGGCAGAGAGAGAGAGAAAGAGACTGATACAGGATGAACATTGGATCGCTGGCTCACTGTTTTAACTGAAGCTGGCAGCACAATTCCAGCTACAGCTTCAACATTCAAGAAAGTCACGCTGTTCTCATACAGAGACAATGGGTCAGTAGTTCATCCCCCTAAGCTGGGCACCCTGGATTTTGGGGTACTCAAAAAATGCATTTCTGCCATATTGTTAAAAAAATAACACTAGAATCTAGCTAACATGGTCCCATTTAGCTAGGTTCAGGTGTCTGGTTTTTAAAAATTACACAATTGTTATATATTCTGATTTTTTTTTGTTGTTGTTGTTCAGTGGAAAAAGATGACAGCCATCCTTTTTTCATGCTGTGAGAATAAAGGGGTGAGAAAACAAAAATGGTCTGCTACATCAGATTTTTCGTATGGTATCAGAACGTTATTAAAAAAAAACCCTGCTCTGAATGTTTAGAAAAGAAAAAAAATGCAAATCCTTGTAACTGTGGAATCATTTAATATTGTTTCAGGAAACATTCCAAAGGTACTACCTTGGCACAGCACAGTTCTACCCTGAAAGTGTCAGAAACAAATTCCATTCTGTGTAGGCTGTATGTGAGAGCAAAACCAAAAATACATATTAAGTATAGGAAAAAAATTAGACGTCTACAGGAAAATGACATGCACAGATCTCAGAAACCACATGAGCTGCCATCATGAAACATTCCACATATTTAGACCTTGCTACTAGACAATACATGCAAAATTTCAACTAATTTCATCAAACACTGCCAAAGATATTGAGGTGCAAAGTTAGAGGTTTAACGTAGAACCTGTTGGTCAACCCTAACTATACTGGAGCTTCCACACCAGTATAATTCACTGAGAAAAAATCTGTGTTAAAGCACCAGTTAGGGTTCAATTTAACCCCTCAAAAGTTGAAAAATGGGGTATTAGGGTTTCTCATGCTAACTTCTTCACAGTGGCAAAAGGACAAGACACATGAGCAAACACAGATAGCCATTATCAAGTAAGACAAAAAATATGCAGTTGTTTCCAGATGACACAAAAGCAGAAGCACTGATGCGGCACCTTCATGGATTTGTATCTGCTGCTACAGAAGCACAGACCCCACAGAGGTCTGCACTTCTGCAGCCAGAAGTGTGTGTATGTCTTACAGTGTGCATGAGTACCTGTGCCTATAGACCTGCACTTCTGTAGACAGAAGTAGTGTTGCAATTTGAGTATCATGGATTTCTATCTAAAGCTACAGAAGTGCAGGCATCACAGAGGCATGTGCTTCTACAGTCAGAAGTCAGTGTGTACTGTATATCTTACATCTGTGGCTGCAGAAGCGCAGTCCCTTCAGGGGCCTGCACCTCTGCAGCCAGATGTTTGTGTATGTCTTACAATGTGAATGAGCACCTGTGACTACAGAAGTGCTGTCCCTATAGGGGCCTATGCTTCTACAAACTGAAATAGTGTTGTGATTTCAGTATCATGGACTTCTTTCTGCAGCCAAAAGTAAGTGTGTATGGCTTGTAGTCTACATACCACAGGTACAAATCCATGAATGTAGCACGTCAGTGCTACTGCATTTGTGTTACCTGGAAACAGTTGCATGTTCTTTGTCTAACCTGATGATGACTGCCCATGGTTGCTTGTGTTGACTTGTCCTTTTGCTGCTAGGGGTGAGAAGGTAGGGGTGGAAACCATAACACCACATTTCCTTACATTTGAGGGGTTAGGTTGAACTCGGACTGGGGTATTAATGCATTTTTTTGCAATGAATTTCCTTTCTATTTTTGAGATACTGGACTCATATCCTCTTTCATGCATGTCCAGATGCAGATGCACAGAGCCCACTGAACCCTCCAACAAGGGAAGAGTCCATCTGCCTGTAGAAGTACAGGGCCCTCTGGGCCTTGCACATCCATGTGGCTTGAATGCAAAGGATTTATGGAGTTGTCTGGAGGGCTGCAGAAGCACTGGGCCTTCAGGGCCCTGCATTTCCATGTGGCTACAGAGGCAGAAGCACAAGGCTAAGAATCCATCTGGCTGTGAAAGGACTTAGTCCTCTGGGCCCTTTGCGTCCATGCAGCTACAGGTACAGAGGTGCAGGGCCCTCTAGGCACAATGCCAAAAGAAGACTTCTTTTCACTGTATGGCTAATTGTTGCCCATGTGGCCAACACTGCACCATCCCTCCCAAGGCTGAGGGTGGTGCCACATGGCAGTGACATCCCCTGAGTCTTAGCCCATCCAGCTGGCTCACTGAGCTTGCCACCAAACTCAGCTCACTGGCATGGGATCACAGTGCATTACCCACTGGGACAAGGGCACACCCTGCACAAAACATTTCCTCATACCTTTTTTGTTTCACATATTGACACCACAACTTGGTTGCTAGAATGTGCTAACCACTACCCAAAAGGTGTTTTGCAGAGCATCTATGAAATCACCTTTTGACCTGCATTTGAAAATTCCCACCATCCTTGTTCATCAGATAGGGTCATGTAAACAGTTTATTAAAACTTTGAGACTAAAATACTCTAAAATTGCAAATTCATGAGTAAAAGTATGCAAGACACAAAAAAAATAAATGTTTATGTCATGAGCTGGCACTCAACAATTCCACGTAATGTGCAATCTAAAAATACTTTGATAGTACATGAAAATCTTTAACCATTCAAAAACAAGAATTTTAAAGTTGCATGAAAAAATCTTGGGTTGCACTTAATATGGTGTCAAAGAATTCTTCATCAGAGTATCAAAATTTCCATCAAGCCCCAAAACATTATCTTTTAGTCTGCCCAAAATTTCTTGGGTTGCACATTAATGTGCAACCTATGAAGTAATCCAGCAAAGAACAAGCATTTTTGGTGCACGTGAAAAATTCTTGGGTTCCATATTTAAGTGCAACCAAAAATTTTTAATGCACACTGAAAATTATTTGGTTGCACTTGAATGCGTGATGCAAGAATTCATGGCTCATGACTCAAGAATTGGCCATCTCGCTAAGCTGATGGCCACATAACTTAACAGAGTACAAAAAAGGTATTTCTGGCCCATTAAAAACCAAAAACATAAATGCCACAATCAAGCTTTGTGGGTCCTCTTTGGTAAGATTCATACTTTTTTTAATAAATTATTTTTTGTGTATTTTTATTTATTTTGCCCAGAAAAAATAAGATAGTGATCATCACAACCTAAAATTTTTTTCTCGAGACACAAAAACACAATTAGTTGCAACATAGAAATACTTGCAAATGAAGGATTTTCAGGTCTTATCAGAGGGTTATCTCAAAAACTCTACTGAGTATGCTCAGAAGCCAAATTTCAAAACCTCATAACTCTGCAATCAATATTTTTTCACAAAATCCTTGAAAGGCACACCCTTGGTACAAACCTCTTCAGCCCTAAAAGTTTTGGAACAAAATTCCAAACTGCCTTGGCTATAAGTGAGAGCAAAACAAGGCAAAAAAGTGTGCATTTTATGTATTTTTGACATTTCCGGATCTCAGAATCTGGTGAAGTAGCCATCGCAAACTTTCCATGTCTCAAACACTTGCCACTTGAACCACACATTCCAAATTAAGCAGCCATAACATGACATCCCATGTTTCAAAAGCTTGTCACCCAGACCACGCATGCCAAATTTTGTGCAGTTTTGTCTACCACCAAAGCTTATCCCTAACTATACTTGCCCTACCACACATGTATAATAGATAGATAGATAGATAGATAGATAGATAGATAGATAGATAGATAGATAGATAGAGGCATTGGCATAGATATAGACATATACATATACATAGATGCGGATATAATGTGCACATGTGTCTTGTAGGACAATGCAGATTGCCCAGCTGAAGTGTTGAAGAAAGGGAGGGAGGATGATCAAGAATTAGAGTGTCTCAGGGCTAGGATAAAGAGGGACTACGTAGAAGGAAGGGGGCAAATAAGGAAAGATAACAGAGGAGGGATCCAAACCAGAATTTACCAATGAAGTAGACACTACTTACATTTTTATTTTCATATTATTTACTGTCCAGGAAAATCTCATCAAGCTTGTACTCATTCACAGAGTGACGCTGGGGCAGTAAGGATTAAGTATAAAACGGCATTGTTTTAACATGAACTATAGGTTCAAATACAGACAATAAATTCAGAAATGTAATTAAGAAAGCAATCAAATATTATAAAACAGTTCACGGACACAATCAGACACACAAGCAAAACTATATAAGTGATTCCATGGACAGAGTACTTAAATAGCCACCAATGTCTCAAGAAGAATTTTGGAAAACACAACATTTAAACACAACACAGCTTATATTGTCAGTTTCTCTGTATTTCTTATCCCCATTATCTATTACTGAGGCCATATGCTTGAAAACAGGAGAGCTGTCCCCTGAGGGTTCATCAGCTCCTGTTGTATCTTCCCAACCTGATGTCATAATACTCTGCTTGTGACATCATAGTTATTCCCATGGTAACAGACTATGATGTCACAAAAGAGCACTATAATTTCAAGTAGGGAATAAGCTACAGAGGCAGATAAACTATAAAGTATAAAAGGTGTTTTTGTGGAAATTTCTTCAGTAATAAGTAATGGTGGGAGAAATCCATAAAATATATATGCATGTATATGAAATAAAAGCTGAATTGTGTCTAAATATTATGTTTTCCAAAGTTTTTCCAAAGGAATCAGCGGCACTTTAATATCAGTTCTACAGAGATTTCAATTAGAAAGGCATCTACTGTAGAACTATTAATGATCGCTGTAAAGGAAACGTCACTTTAATCGCACTTTCCCTTTAAGCGCGATAGTAGTTTTACAGTGGTCATTCCTTTCATTTTTCAACCAACCATGCAGTACTGTTTCTAGGGAATGGTGTTCGCTTCAGTCGGCATTCACAACACAGAACGCGAAAGTATTTTCATCGTCTATTTTGCCAGATAGGGAGACTCTGAAGCATTCTCTGGTGCAATTATTTTATTTGTTTTGTTTTACATGCCACACACAGTGAAGGATTATTCGACAGTCAACAGGTTTTCTTTTTTTCGTCGATGATGTCGAGACACCAACTTTCTGGCACTCACACTCTCCTTGTCTTCACTTCAATTTGGTGAGTCAACTTCCCTTTGCTCTGAAAATAAAGGAGGGATAATCAGTTTGTGACAGAAAACAAGGATAGCAGAATACAGTAATGTTGTACTGTAAATAGAATTACCTTCTAAACAGTGAGTGTGTGCTTCCAGTATCCCTGCCTGGCAAAAACCCTGTACACAGTCATCCTTGTGGGTAGAAAGCTTTGCTATGCTTGTCACAAGCCATTGTGCATGGCGTGCTTTAAGTAAAGCCGATTTCAGATACACTTTAACAGAGCTGCTATCCCCCAACTTCAGTTGCTTAGAAATCTGCTCAGCATACCACTCTATAAATTCCATCTTAAGTAGATCCTTAAAGATCTTGTTAATGGAAATGTCCAGTGGCTGCAGCATGTCTGTGCAGGATGCTGGTACAAAGATGGGAATAATCTGATGCTTATGGAATGAGTACAGTGTTGGTGTACTCGATGTTGGTCATCGAGTTCGCCCAGTGGTTCTCACTATGGGAGATCAGCAAGTCAGTGGGGAATTTAAACTTGAGATAGCACTGATGATGTTTTACCTTGGTAGATGACTTGTGGGGGGAGGTACTGCCCTGATAAGGAACAGCATAACACCATGATTACCTGCCTTTTGTCACCGAGACCAGCCACCTCAATTTGTTTTTTTCCTATGCTGTCCATTGTCCACTGTGAGCATGGAAGTAAATTTACTCTAGTTTCATCCAGGTTAAGGACCAGCTCCTGAGGTACTAGCTCCTGCTTAGCGGCTGTAGCAATACGGTGCAAAGACTGTGCTTTCAACTCAGGAAAATCAGCAGGAGTCTTTCTAGCAGCTTTAGTACCCTTTCTTTTACTGAATCACATACGATTCAGAAATAGCCATGACCACTGACAAGAGAAGGAGAGGGTTCCACCATTTTCAGCCAATATTTGAGGGTGGGTTGTTTTAACTATGCCTATGGCTATAGCTGCTAGAACAGGGCCATTGACAACTGCACCCTCAGCTCGTAAAGCCTTTATGACAGCATGCAATTCTGTCTCAATATCTTCCATAAGGAGAAGTGGGCTGCCCCTTGGTTTAATAGGAAGACTGTTTTCTAATGCTTGAGGGTCTGGATTAAGTTTTAACTTGTCCATGTAATCTCTTTTGAAAGTGCGGACTGTACTTTCATTAATTTTGGAGTGGTACTTGGACTCATAAAATCGGGTTGCATTCATTACGTCATGTTAAATGGCATACTGTCCAATCTCAGACCTGACCTCTGGTGAATAGACTGCCTGAAAAAGCTTCCTTTTTTTACTAGGAGGAGATGCGGAAGCAATTTCCTGTGCAACATTTTCTGCCATCAACCTAGATATGCCTGAAGTGACATTTAGAAGCTCGGTATCAATATCGGTCGCTTGAAGTGCAGCAAAATCCCATTTAGCTGTTTTTTGTGGGGTTTTCAGCCATTTCACAAGTGACATCTTAGCAGATAAAGCAGATACAGCAAGTAATGCTGTTAGAGGACAGGAAAGGTACTGCATTTGTAAATGTCACTGTTTAGTGGCAGCCAGTAGCAATGCACAATATTACATTTGCGCAATCCCAGATGCAAACGCAGGAGCGTGCTATAAAGTTTATGCGATCATTAATAGTTCTGCAGTATTTTCCAGAGGAGGGTGATTGAGGAGCATAAGGAACAGTGGTGTATACAGGAACAGCAATCTAAATCAAAGTGCCAGAAAGACTGCCAAATTTGATTCAGACCAGTAAGAGTGGTTTTAGGAGCAGCACTATAAACCTCGGGCTGGATTTTCAGACTCCCAAAAGTAGCACAGGTGCGGGGAAGTGGGGCTTCACTTTTGGGGACACAGTTTCTCCTGCATGTGCCATATTTTCAAGGCAGCAGCTGGTTTATGACTGGCTTCCTGATTTATAGCAGCTTGCGGCCATTTTTTCAGCACAGCTGCACTGAAATGTTACACCTGGTGGGACCACGTGTAACATCTTTTGCAGCTGCATGGGCTAAAAATAGCAAAGTCTACAGGTGTGGAGAATTTGGTCCACATAGGCCAGCTGCAAAGTGAAACTTAGTCCCTGGTGGGTTGAAAATCCATCCCCTCACCTCCATAGTTAAATGGCAGGTGAATTCTATCATATGACAAATTGTGAAAGGGAAAAGGAATGCAGGATTTGTTCCAATACAGTGCACCAGCTTGTTGGAGAAGGATTGTTTACTGGACAGTCTATGTGACAGGACAAGTCTAGATGTTGATTCACCCAGACCCCCAGGTACTGTACTTTAAAGTAACCACTTTTTCCCGGGGGGGGGGCAATCTGAAGTAATGAGGACTGGAGAAGCGCAATATTTTGCCAGCTGCTACTTGGTACCAAGCAGTATATTGACTATTTTTTGTTTGTTTGTTTTTGTTTTTTTAATTATGGGGGACTTGTTTTTTTACTGAAGCAGTGTTGGATACTGCTGAAATCCCACTGGAGCATCTTCACCAGTTAAGGGGCTGAGGACCAACAGGTATAAAGCACAGTGTCAGAAAACAAAACAAAAGTGCACTCAGCACAGAACAGAAGGAAAGGTATTTATTTGACCAAACTATAGGGTGAGTACTTTGAATTTTACAAACACAAACAGGCATGTACAAAGAAACCTCAGCACTTCAAGAAAGAGGCCTTTCACCTCAAAGTGCAGGGGTTTATTTGTGCATATCTTTTCTTCTGCTCTCTTTTGAGTACACTCGTGTTGCATTTTATGAGCTTCATTTTGAGTCACACCCTCACTTGGTAGCACACACAATGCTTTTGTTCTTTATAAAGCACTGTGTTATCTTTGTACTGTACATATGGATGTTAGCAGAGACACACCACGATCTCTGGTCCTCAGACCCACAGATCCATTGTACACTGAACACCGGTGGTTGACCTCTTTGGAAATAGCTTCCTCCTCATGCTTTGCTATATCCTACTCCTGCACTGGCACCACCACTACAATCTTCTTATCTTATCTCTGCCTCCCTCCCCCTCCATGCCCCCCAGGACATACACAGCACTCTAGTCTATACCTCCTTCACTCATTCACAAGCAGTGCTGTACCCGCACCCTGTTGCCCTGACTGACTTCACTGTCACTGCTCTCCACTCACTCTGTCCACTCACTGTCACCACCCTCCACTCACTCACATACTACTCTGACACCCCCCCATCCTCTACCTCTACCCAGCTATAACGACCACTAGACAGAGCCATCTATCATGGCTGCCTACCATGGTCAGTTCACAGGTATCTGGAACTGCTCAGTGCATTGTAGCCTGTGTTTCTCTGTCTCTATTGATACTGTATTGTACATTACCAATACCTGTAATCAATGAACCTTTGTCTGTTGCTTTGCATACTGTGTCTTGTAAACTGCTTCCTTATGTATGTGCATTATTCTCACGAACGTGGAACCTTTGAAGAAGTGCATCCTGCTCAAAGGTTGTTTCCTAAACTTGAAATAGTCCTGCTTAAAGGTTATTTCCGAAACTTGAAATAAATAAAAAAATAAACATTCATTTGGGGAGATAATTACAAAGATGAAAAACCAAATCCTGATATACAGCTCCCTTGATAGGAAGGGCAGCAGACAGAGTCTCCATAAAGACTATTTTGGACATCTCCAACAAATAGGAACAACACTGCCTGTCTTCAAGGTCAGATAACCTAGTTCTAGCATGCTTTGCAAAAGGATAGAGCAAGAAACAGTGTTAAAGGACTTTGCGAGAGTGACAGAGATTGTGGACAAAAGTATTCCCAGCTCCATCCCCTTCAGGATGATAGCAGGGAGTCAAAGAAGGGAGAGGATGGTTAAGTAACTTGTTCTATAATGGACCTGTAAAGGGTGAAGAAAAATTCAGCACATGGCATTACTCTCCTTTATCGCTATTCACATAAAGCTTAATTGGAGTTCCTCCTTAATCCTTATGACACAGATAATGCAAACAGGTTGATCACATTTTTTAGAGCTGTTGTAAGGATTAGGAGAATAAATCAAGTCAAGTTGGACAACTATAAAGTCTGCCACATAGCAATATTTTGGTTTTTGCAGTTGCCTTGGATGAAAGGATAACCTTGGCCTCCTCAAGCTGGTAAGCTATAATATTTCCAAGGGAAATTCTAGGTATAAAGTGTATTTTCATATGAGTGAATTAATCAATAAGTAGTTGAAATATTTTAGTACATCATTAATGTATGTATGTTTTTAATGTTTTTAAAGACTGAAAAGACATAGTGTTGATAAAAAAGGATTTTGAACTTTGAGGACATGAGGAAAATAAATCTACAGTGATATAATTACTGAGAAGTAGTTGACAGTCACAGTGTGCTAATATGCATGCTTCTGTCTGTGATTCCTATGTTCCTACTGTACAGAAAGTGCTTAAAGAGGATATTAAATTAGTTCTAATTGGCAGCTGTTTATGATGTTCCTATGTTCAGAAATTATATGCATATCTCTATCTAGCTATACCTGACGGAACAGTGATGTGAAAGGCACTGGGTCCAAATAGCACTGACAACATTAGTGTTGGCATGGTGCATGCCATAATAATGGTGCCAATTATTTTTTGTGGGGGGCTTCACCCCCACATCCCCCAATGCAGGGGCTCACCCCACCCACCCCTCTTAAGGATTCTCACTCCAAGGGGTAGTGGATCCTGGAGAAAGTCAAAAACTCATGGGGCCATTGCAGCCCCTTGTAAAAATATTTTAAGTCTTGCATGTGATAAAAAGGTTGGAGACTAGGATTAGAACCCTGGTCTCCATCGTTGCTGGCTGAGTTGCTCAATGCCCCAGCCCTTCACACCACAAGAGCAGCTCAGCCAGCCTTCTGGCTCCTGGTGCTTTTGTCCTGTCTACTGGACCACAGACAGTGCCCAGGGGAGCACTTACAGCATGCTCTGTAAGTCCCTAGTCACGGTCCATGTGAACACTTACCAGACTAGTGCCATATAGTGTGACTCTATTCTGGTAACGCTCAAATGTTATTTATTTTTTTTTATTTTGTTTTAGTCTTTGGTAACCAGGTAAGGCCCACTAGGCATAAGTGCCTGTTTTCAGGGGCGACCTGGGAGCACTGGACGGTTAAGTGACTTGCCCAGAGTCACACAGTATGCAAGTGAAGGTTGTGAGAACCAAACTCAGGTCTGGTCTTCTGGATGTACCAAACTCGTTCACACCTCGTTCCTCTAACCTCTAGGCTATACTGCCAGCCCAGTTCAAATGATGGGGTATCATCTGAAAGACTGCATTTTGCATTGTTTTGCTTTTATGAGCAGCATTTTGTGACAGTTCTCTTTGTGAACCTGTGATCTGGAGTTTTAACCATGTCAGGCTTTCTGTTCAGAACTCTGAGCATGGTTCTGATAGGGCAACAACTCATGCTTAACATTCTGTACACAAACCGTGACATACTGAAAACTCAAACTTATTGGTTCCATGAGGAGAACTATGCAGAATGTGGTCCATAATAGGAAACAATTGAAAACATGTTTTTTCACATCAGTGTTAATGCAGGTACTGTTAAATAAGGACCACTGGGAGGTTTGAATTTAATTTCTGTAAACAGGAACATTAGAAACTGCTGCCAATTGGCACAAATTTCCTGTTCCCTTTAAGTTTTATTGAAATGGCAACCTGGCAAGTAGTGGTGTCGGTGTCACGAGCTCTGACTAATTGCAACTGATGATGTCACTGGTTGGAGCAGCCATAGAGGCACAATAAAGTAGGCAGTTGCATATAGAGCTGATTTTATATACTATGGTGACAGAAAGTATAAAAAGAGAGATAGGTTCAGAAAGAGAGCAAGAGTAAGCAAACATGAACTTGAGAGCCTGTAATGCTTCCTATCCCTTTTAATATGCTACTGTCTTCATTAGCTGCAGAGGCTTCACACTAATTTTAAAAACTGTCCTTGGGCATGGATTGCCAGTGAAGAGATCAGATAAGAACTTTACACTGCTATTCTGTAGCAAGCTGAATAATGCCTGCGCACACAATTAGGAGCTTCCCCCGAACTGCATGCCTGCTTAGCTGGAAGGCAAATGGTAGAGAAGATAAGAGCTTCCACTCTGATCTACTTCGCAAATAATTGACTGGTTCATAACAAAATGTGTCAGTTCCAATTTAACAAAGTCCAGAGTAGCTTATTATCAGAAAGTTAAATTTATTCTCTAATTTCAATAGTTGAGCTGTTTCAAAAATAACTTGTAACAGGTTTTGCAATCCACAGGGAACAATAACGCCTTTGCTGGAAATGATTCTTCTTCTTAAAGGGACACTAATAAAGTGCTGTACCACCCTCCAGCATTTCATTTTCAGTGATTTACCCCTAGTAGGTGTGGAGGAAATGAGATGCAGAGGCCCATATTGCAGGATCCCAAAGTTTGTTATTTCATAACTGTGCTCGAATACTTTGCCCAACCCACAAAAATGGGTTCACACTACAGTAATTTACTGTGTAGTTTAATAGACCAGCTTCAGTTCTGCACCAGAAGTAAAAACAAAACTCTTTCTCTATAGCCACAACTCTGCTCCAGTGTGACAAGCAGTGTCATGTCCTCCTGTTAGAAACTCTTTCCCAGACAAAAAGAGACAAATTTAATAACTTTCTATTGAAACACTACTTTTATACTGCTGTACAACAAATAGAATAATAGTCAAGTATGTGGTACATAAGCAACAACACTTTGCAGAGTGTGTATTGTGCTGAGGTAAATACATACCCAGGGGTGTAGTAAGGCATGGGGCCAGAGACCAAGTGACTTCAGCCCCTGGAAGTGCAGTTATCTCAATACAGTTCACACCCCTGGAATGTCTTGTACTTATGAAATGGTTTTTAATTTAAATGTGTTAGGTATTTTTAAAAAGTATGCTTAAATACATAAACATTGTACTTACATTTTTGGTTAAGCAGTTTGTCCACCTGTGGGAACTAGATGGCGTTTTGTGTTTGCTTTAGAACATTTTATCCAAATGTACAATCCATATTTGTAGTTCTTTTAAATTGTGTACTTGTGAATACAAAAACTAAATAAAACATGACTTGACATGCTTGTCATTTATTTGTTTTAGTCTATTGTTTCTCTTTTCCTGTAAACATTTGATGTAGTGAGTGGTATGGGAGTTGTGCTGTGTGCTGTGTGCTGAAAGGTAGAAAGGTAGAGGGCTGTCAAAGCAGTAGTGCCATTTCTGTTCCACTTGGAGTGCTGCGAGTTCTCAGTGAGCATTGTGGCCAGAATTGTGTTGCAGTTCAAATAAAATCGGCTAGAACAAATAAAACCAGCAACTGCAATTGAACAAGGCTTTTTTTTTATTTAAATCTTGGTATGTATGTTCCACTCACCCCCCATGCCCATTCACTTGCTTGATGGCCCCCTACCCTTCAGCTGCCCGCTCACTCATTTACTGAAGCTGGGCAAGAGTGGTGAGAAGAGCATTGCCATTACATGTGGTAGTGAGAGCCTGAGTTTCAGGAGTGAGACTTTTAATCTGTTCTGTAGATATACAGTAGGCCTGTTTTCCACCCCAGTGCTTGCCGGGTGATGCCAGCAGCAGCACACTACCATCTGCAGTAGCAATATTGATAAAGATACTACTGCTCCACCTGTGATATCCCATATTTGACTCAATTGATTCAGGTGCAGTTGGTAAATCACCAGGGCATGTACTTTGTGATAAGTAACAAAAAACTGTTGCTTGGTTTCCAGTTTGCTGTAACATATGGATTTGTGAGGAGTAATTGTGGGTTTGACAGCGGAAAGTCATGATGGAAGTTCAGGTCAGCTAACACTTTAAAAGCAAAAAAAGTAACTGAAACAGAGGGTAAACATTTATGAAAGGGTATGGATGTCTTAATGATTAAGTGAGAGTAAGAAAACATAGGCGAGGATGAGAACACTGGTCTCTTTTGTAACTTGGGATTTGTTCCTTTAGTGAGGGGATAAATGGCTGCCAAACATGTTTTTAAAATTCTGTACTTGTGTGGTTATTTGTGATAAGGCTAATTACTAGGATGGCTGTCCACTGCGCTGCATTAGAAAATGGGCAATAAAAATCCTGATCACCGATTGATTGAGCACCCCATCTACAGGTGCATTTATGTTCCAACAGAGAACAGGTAAAAATGAGTCCCATGCCAACCTGCTTCTATACAAACTAAAGGCACTTTCACACTACAGTTTCTGTTACAGAATTCATGTAACAGAAGCATTCTACCAGTATTTCCTTGCATGTAAAACAAATGTTTTCCATTTCCTCAGTGAACGCTCGCCCGAACCACATTCCCTTCCAGCCATGGTTCATCCTGATTTCTTCCGTTGTGACCCGGAGTGTAAAGTGCCCATTCCATTTTGAGAGTGAGAGTAGATCATGTATCACAGTTGTCCCAGCTGACTCCTAAGGAGTCCAGAATGCAAAACAGAAGCAGGAATTCTGGAACACTCGCAGAGTGTAAACTGAGCAGTGAATGGAATGGACTGCAATGGCGCTACACAGGTGCAGAATATTTCATTTGCAAAACCTGTTTGTAAAAGAGCCTTAAAACTCACTGCCCCCAGTTTCAAACACTGTACTATCACCATCATGTTGATTCCTTACTGTGAGCCATAGCTCCCCCCCCCCACACACACACACACAGTCTTTTCTTTCCCTTCCCCTCCTCCTTCCCAGTCAACCACACCAAGAATCATTAAAATATTGAGGAACAGTAGCACACAACATGCTTACCTGTCAGTACTCCTTAATGCTTCTCAGCTCCGAGCGTGCTCCTCTGGCCACCAGCCCACCCACTCTTTGTACCACAGCCAGGAAAATACTGCTCCTGTCATAAACATTGTAGTTCACTTGCTACTTCAGTTAACTCCAACAACGATCAACAGGAAGAAAGCAGGAGGGGGACAAGGAAGCAGATGGGGGACAAATCTGGAGGGTTAAACAGCACAGAATACTAAACACACTGACACAGTACAAAACACAACAGCACCATCTACTGCCAAAGCCAGCAGTAGAGGAACAAGTTAGCAAAGCGTGTTTTTATTTAAGTATATAAAATATATATATATATATATATATATATATATATATATATATATATATATATATATGTGTGTGTGTGTGTGTGATAGCTAAACCACTCTGAGGTGTGCGGTCATGCTCTGATATATGCACGCCTTGGTATGCGTTGTGACGCATGAGGCTGCAGGCCAAAAGCATCAACCACTCAAGGTGTGCGTATATCAGAGCGCAACCACACACCTGAGAGTGGTTTATCTATCTTATAAAATGTCAAAATTGTTTTGGACGGGGGGTAAAAGTGCAGGTGTGCAGTCACGCTCTGATATAAGCACGGTCATGTGATGCTATTCAGCTAATGATATTGCTGCAATTTCCCTACCCATTTATATATATATATATATATATATATATATATATATATTCATTGCAAAAAACTCCATTTTACAAAATCAGTTAGGATTTCCATTACACCTTTAAAAGTATGAAATTCAATGTTAGGGTTAATACGTGTATCAGCACAACAACACCAATCTCTGTAAATATTAGAAACAGAACAGTTATTTGATATATCCCTTGGTGTCCTTCCATCTAACTCGTACAACATACAAATATATTGTTCTATACCACATGATTAACAGCTCAAATGGTGTATGAGTTAAATGGAAGGACACCAAGGGATATATCAAATAACTGTTTTGTTTCTAATGTTTGCAGAGATTGGTGTTGTTGTGCTAATACACGTATTAACCCTAACATTGAACTTTCCATACTTTTAAAGGTGTAATGGAAACCTTAAATGGTTTTGTAAAACAGAGTTTTTTGCAATGAATTTCCTTACTTTTTGAGATAGGTGTATAACAAAATTGAAACAAATACTCATAAGTTTCTCATTTTTTTCACATTGTGACCCCAAATTTTCGACATAGTCTTATCACCCTACCTCATAACCCTCATACTGTAGGTGTAAATTTCTTAATCCATGGCAAAATGCCATTCTGTGCCACAGCTGTGGAAACACATTTTGGACAGGATGTGAGAAATGACAGCTGTAGTATTCATGAGGTGCTGTGAAGAAATGGCTATGTTCAAACTTTGGAGTGAACATATAAATGATTGGTAGTTACATGCATGCATAGGAAAATGTCATAGATTGCATGTAAGTCAGGCATTCTTTGTTACTTTTGCTCCAAAATTTCAACATTGCCTTTTTGGGATCCTACGTTATGAACACTGGCAATGTCATTACATTACTCAATCCCGAAAGGTGATATTGCACATCAAATGCACCATTCCGCACCACAAGTGCAAAAGCACATTTCGGGCAGGCTGTGAGAAATGCAGCTGTACTGTTCATGAAGTGGTGTGAAAAGTGGCTATGTTGAAAACTTGGAGTGAAAATATAAATGGCCAAAATTACACGTGTGTGAAGGAAGATTTCAACGACCATGCATAACTCAGGCATTTTGGGGTATTTTTGCTCCAGATTTTCCACATGGGCTTTTTGGGACCCCACCTTATGCAAAATGACATTTCCATTTCATTGCTCAGTCCCAAAAGGTGATTTCTTTCAGCCACAATGAAATCATCTTTTAGGACAGAGTAACAAAATGACAGTTCCAGTGTTCATGAGGCGGGGTCCCATAAAGTCCATGTTAAAAATCTGGTTCATGCAAGAGGGTGTAGATAGAATGAGGAGGGACCTGCAGAAGCTTTCAGAAGCTTGACAAATGATCAAGGGTTTGGCAGTTGAAATTCAATGCAAAGAAGTCCAAAATAATGCATATGGGGCACAAAAACCCTGGCACAACATATCAGTTGTGGGGGTGAGGATACAGCATGCACCAAGCAGGAAAGAGACCTTGGAGTTATCATCTCTGATGATCTCAAGGTAGGGAAAGAGTGCGGCAAGGTAGCAGGCAAAGCAAAAAGGATGCTGGGATGCATAGGAAGGGGCATCACCAGCAGGAAAAGGGAGATGATAATTTCAATTAACAAGACACTAGTGAGGCCCCACCTGGAGTACAATGTGCAGTTCTGGAGACCTTAGCTACGTAAGGACATAGACAGGGTAATGACAGTGGCCCAGTAGGTAGCACACTCGCCTCTGAGGCCGGGAGATCAGAGGGCTGTGGGTTCAGTTCCCACATCTGGCACTTGGGTTAATATCCCAGTACTGACACTGTAGTGCAGCATGAGAGGGGTGCTGCACTTCTGAGGTGCCTTCTTTTGGATGAGACTTTAAACCAAGGTCCCATCTGCCTGGATTGGTGGTAGTTCAGGTGGATGTTAAAGATCCCATGGCACTTATCGAAAAGAGTAGGGGAAATTTTTATTGAAATCAAAAGCAAACTTCACAAAGAAAAATACAAATCATTATCATCAAAAACTAATCATAAAAAAGGAAAGAGACAAAACATAAATAAGCATGAGGTCATACAAAAAAAAAGAATTCTGAGCATAAGGAAACACACCCCACCTCCTTCCCCTCTATAAGAGTAGGGGAAGATTTTCCAAAATTCCAGAAACAAACTCCAAAACCCTATAACAGTAACATTATTGTAAGGACCAGAGAGAAAAAAAAAATACATATTGCCTGTCGAAATTATCTAACAATTCTTTCTGATCACTAAACACTTGACTTAGGACAAAAAAAACCCTACCCCACCCAGTCAACATTTCTCCATAATTTTCCAAATATTTCCTTACTAAAAATACGTTTTTCATAAGCATAAATACTGTCTAATTCTTGCTGTATATGAAAAAAAACATCCTGTTGTTGTACTATTTTACCTTGTAAGGATCTTGAGCATCTTGCATGCCAAATGCACCATTTAATACATACCAAAATAACGTGTAATGTACTGTTTGCCCATTTTGCCCACGAAGCTGGGATTTGTCCTAAAACCAAAATATTGTAATCAGTTAGTAAAAATGATTTTTCACCCCAGAGATCTGACAGAAACGTCCAGAAACCTTGTACCTGAATACAGTCAAAAAAAAGATGCTGCATTGTCTCCACAACTCCAGCACATGCTTGTTCTCCACATTCGTGCTCATTTATTTGTTTATGTTTCTGATTGCTTTTCACTTGTAGTTTTTGGTGACCGCAAAGCCAGGCAAAATCTTGCATCTTCCAAGGGATCCTTGTCTCTAACATATTTTCCAATAATAAGGTAATTTTTATCTGAGAGGGTACTTGAAATATTGGGTCTTCCCAATACCAAGAATCTAAGATTGCCTGATAAAAACCTTTCTTCTTCTTCCCCTTAGACCAAGATAGATCTATTTTCCAAGTACGTATATATCTAACTGTTGTTTGTACATAACTAGGAAGTAAGCGTTCTGCAGGGTGCCATTTCCCCCTACCCCATGCTTCAAAAAAGGACTTACCCCAAAGCTGGAAACAAACTTGTCCTGAAATAGATGTCTGTATTAATAAAGGGAGGATAGAACTATAGAAAAAATTCCCAAAAAGGTATATTATGGGTTGTATCATGTTTAAACCCCCTTCTTTTCGTGCTCTATATGTATGATTCCTTTTAACCGGATTTAATCTGCTACCCCATAAAAAGTGAAAGAATAAACCTAAAACTTTAGTATGCATGTTATATGGCAAGGGAAATACATGGGATAAATATAAAAAAACAGGCGCTAAGTAGGCCCTTGAAAGATAGACTTTTTTTTCTTCCTTGACATTTTCCAATTCAGCCAGTCTTTCACTTTCAAATGCGCTGTATCATAGGCCAGATTCCAATTATAGGATTCTGATTTCTTAGTACCAACATAGATGCCCAGAATTTTCACCTGTTCTTTTGTCATCACAATGGGAAAATTTGGTACAATAATACTACCTCCGAGAATCAGAACAATACTTTTAGTCATATTAACCTTGATACCTGTTGTATTAGAAGATTCTTGCATCATGGATATAACTGCCAGGCCAGAGTTACCATCAGCTACAGAAAAAATGCAATCATCTGCATAAACTGATACTTTTGAGAACTCATACCCATCTTTGTTTTTGATCGCCACAATTCTCGCATTTTGCCCAATTTTGCTCAATATAGGATCTAAACCAAACACATACAACAAGGGGCTCATTGGGCAACCCTGCTTAACCCCATTCTTCAAAAAAATCGGGAACCCAAAAAACCCATTCACCAAAGGCACTGCTTGAGCTTCCTTATATAGAACCTTTACTATGTCTATGAACCCTGACGGAATCCCATAATGACTTAAAACCTGCCAAAGATAATCTTGACTAACTGCGTCAAAAGCAGTTTTCTGATCTACTGCCATCAAGTACCCTTTCAAATTTTGCCTCAAGCCTTGTTCTACAATTTCCCTAATAACTGCCAGGTTCTGCACAATATTCCTGCCTGGGATGGCACACGTTTGCTCTTAAAGAATCACCCTCTGCGCTATTTGTGCTAATCTCTTGTTAAGTATTTTTGCCAGTATTTTATAGTCAGCGTTTAATAATGTCAGTGGCCTCCAATTGTGTAAGTCCTGTGGATCCCCTTTCTTGAAAAGAAAAAACATTAACCCCAGCTGCATAGAGGGTGCAAGTCTTCCCTCCTCCCATATGGCCTGAAAAAGTACTTCAAGGCAGGGGGCTAAAATATCTCTATAATGTTTGTAAAAATCATTTGGTATCCCATCTTTACCTGGAACTGTCCTAGTTGATAACTGTGAAATAGCTTCTAAAATTTCTGTTTGAGTAATGGGAGCAACTAAAGCATCCTCTTCTGCATTGCTTAGAGCCGGTATATCTATGCCTTGGAAAAAATTAAAGGATTCCTTCCTTTTTCCCTGAAAAGTAGTTGCCATGTGTTGTTGCACAAGAAGCATAACATCCTGATTATGTTCTTTTAAAATTCCCTGCTTATCCCTAAGACCTGTCAAAGTCTTACTAGTCGCCTCACCTGCTCTAACCTCAAAGGGACTAACCTCGTCTTTCATCCCTTGTGTATTATATTTCTGCTGTGCTGTTTTTTTTGCGAACTACACTGTCCAAATACTGCAACATCTGATTTTTTATAGCTTGAAGCCGTGTTTGACAACCCACACTATCACCTACCTGAGTTAAGTTTCGTAAATACTGTGCCCTTAGTTTTAGATATGCAATATATTCATTTTTTGCATGCTGCTTTGTAACCGCACCATACCAATCCTGTAAATCCCTCTTAAAATCTTTCCACCACTCTATGGGACTATCATACAGAAAACATAAATCTTTCCTGGCATGCAACAAAGTTCTAACACCATTTTCAACCAAAGCATACTGAAGTTTGGAAATATTCATTTTCCAATACCCTCTCCCAATCCTTACCTTCTGTGTGGTCCCTAAACATAAGACTACCATTAAATGATCAGAGGTTTCCAAAGGTCGAACACTCACTGTTTGGCAGGTTAGTCGTGCAGATACTAACCAGAAATCGATCTGGGTGGATAATCTACCTTTAAAAAAAGTATGACTTGGTTCTAGTTGTAAGATATCATATACATCTCGTATGTGATTGCGATGCATAAGCGTGTTTAAAGAATTCGTATCACAAAACACTTTTTTTTGTATTTCTCCCCCAGTCCCTATTTGCAAGTCCACAATTAAAATCTCCACCCCATAAAACCAACTTTGAAGTGTGTAGATAAGACTCTATACGTCTAAACACACCAGATCTTTCTGCTTTACTTTGTGGCGCATATATATTTATCACCCAGAACACTTCTTTCTGCAAGACTACATCCATAATCAAAACCCTCCCTGGTATTAAATCATACACATGTAAGACTTGAACCTCACTTTTGTAAAGCACCCCTATCCCAGAGCATGCATCCTCACCAACTGACCAAAAGGAAACTCCCCACCTCCAATCTTTTTGTGCATGTTGTACTTCAGCCAGAGAGTGCAGTCTAGTGTCTTGTAGTAAAAAAACGTGCCCATCTCCAATACTAAGGCTCAAAAAAGTGCTCTGCCATCTCTCATAGGCCTTGATGCTATTAACATTGATTGTACAAAAAGTCACAGCCATCAAAACCCCCAAAAAAATAGAAAAGAAAAGGGAAAAATAACTAACACCATTCATCTTTTCTTTTTCCTCTTTCTAGTCTTTAGCTTCTCTGTAGGGTCTATCTCTAAAATCCCATCTGTTTGAGAGGAGGCTACTGAGGAGAGATCTGACTCGCAACCATCCTCATCCATCCCATCCTCAAACAATGAAGCATTAGAATTCTGCACTGTTACCTCCTCAACCTCTTTGGTTTGTTTTAAGGCAGCTATCCCCAACTTCCCTTCTTTAGACCTAGTGACCCTTTTGAACTCTGAATCTGTTTGTACTGGGGGGGGGCATAGAAGCCTGTCTTTCCTCCGTTTGCACTATGTGGTCCAAATCCGGAACTATGTTGCTCTCTAAAGGTCCCTCCACCGTCACATCCTCCCCTCTCTCATTCAAACTACACTGGGATATGGTTTCCTGAATTTGTGTCCCTTCCATCCCTTCCATCATCACCTCCCCTGCTTTCCTAGAAACCCTTTGAGGTAGTGGGGTATTAATAGGTCCTTTCGATAACAACTCCATCATATGTAACTTTTTCTTTCTGGGCTGTGGCTACATATCGTCCTGCTCAGTCGAACTAAAAGCATCTACACTGTATGTGAGCCCAAGAGCAGAGTGCAGAAAAAAGTGACCCTTTTCATCACAAAGGTTACATTTCAAAGGTTGCCGACAATGAGCCCCAACATGCCCCAAATCTCCACATAATCCACACTTTTGTTTGTCACAGACATTGCTCAGGTGACCTACTGCCCCACATTTAAAGCAAGTCCTTGGCTGCCCAGGATAGAAGATCACCCACCTGTCTCTGCCCAAAAAGAAACAATTTGGCAAATGATGTGCTTGTCCATTTATTAATTTCAAAACTATCTGATAATTCCACCCCCCCATCTATAATTGTTCTTCATCCAAAATAGGTTTTGGGGCCCCTTGTACTGTGCAATGCTGCTGTAGCCAATAAGTAATATCAGCTACATTTACCCCTTCATTCCGAAAAAGGACTGTAATTTTTTTTGTTAAGGGTTTTGTCAATGGGATGGCCAAAAATGGTTTCCACAAAGGGGAAAGCTTCAGTAACCGGTATTGTTTCCAGAACCTTTCTAACCCAGCCGGATGTTTAAAACTTACATCAAATAATACATCCCCCAGCACATGTATTAAGGAATAAATTTCATAGGCAAAGAACTTCATGCTATCCTTCAATAATACTCTGCCTACAAATTTCCTGTCTGGGATCATATCTAAATCGCCCCTGAATTTTAAACGCACAGCATTACGCCTTTCTGCAGGCTCTAACAAAGGGCCCGTACCGGACGGAAACAAATGCTCTGTGACCTTCCCATGCCATACTTTTTCAGGTCCCACCCCTAAGGAAACATTTTCAGTCCTTTCTACAGTAATAAGACCTTGAGGCAACACCTCTGGTTCAAAACAAACCCCTGAACTGAATCATTTAAATCAGCTGTTTCTTGGTCTTTGATAATCTGTAATAAAGGATGAGAGTCATCTTGTTGCTGTAACATCTCAGATTCTTCGGGGGAGGCTTGTCCCAGAGACAAGCAAGAGGATAGCACCACCTCAGGCACGGGGGGGGGGACGAAAGGCTCAGAAAGTACAGTAAGAGAGTCATCCTTGAGGTTTGCATCCCAATATTGTCCAGAAGGACTTTTTACCCAACCTGTAGCCTGTAAGGCTGTGTCCACCCAGTCCTCTGAGCCATGCCTTTCACTCAAAAAATGATCTGAGGGTTTCTTTGAGTCCCTCCCCGTTTTACTTAGCAATCTTCTACTTTTCCCCTTTTCAGTAAAGAGACGTTTTGGGCCTCCTACAGAGGCTCTAAATGAAAAGTTAACTTTTGGCAAATCAAGTCTGGTGGAGTTTGCACTACCTGTCTCCGATTGCTGTTCAGGAAACAAGTGCTGGTCACAGCTTGCCTCCCCCGGAGCTTCTTCATGCTCATCCAACATCATTTGACCCTCTTCATGCTGCTGTACTTCCGAAACGCGTGGTGGGATTCCAGGTAATCCTTTCTCAACTAAAACCCCGATTTCCTTGCTCGAGTCATCCTCCATTACCACAGCCATGTCATCCTCCCGTAATTCCGCTTCCTGCTCCGGCGTTTGTGCCCTCCAATGTTCCAGTGCATCCTGCAAATTCTTCCTCGCGTCTGTGCAGCATTGTTCCACCTCCTGTAGTCGCAATCTCAAGGCAGATTCCAACTGCGACGCTTCCAAATCAGTTTCATTCGACTGCGCCAGACCACAAAGAATCTCATCTCCTGCAGCATCTATCATGACCTCAGGTTCCTCAAATGGTAGGATTTCTTCAGGATGTACCACAAATTCAGCATTGGTCTCCATTGAAAAAGTGCCAAGGAAGCTAAGGAGGAGATGCACTCCTCAGCCTCCCGCACATCTGCTTCAGCTCAGAACTCAGTCACCACTGAGCAACACCGCTGCTTAGCCACACAGCGCCCTCTGCCTTCACAGAGTAGGGGAATTTCCCTGGTGTCCTGATCAAATTTTCCTGATTCACTAAAAATACCACCAACAGCTTAATCTGGTTCAAGGTCAGTTGGCATTCATCTGTATCCCCCTCCCCCGGGTCGTGCCTGAAAATAGGCAGAATTTGTCTAGTGCACTTAACCGGTTAACAAAAACTAAATAAATAAAAATAGAGAAGGTTTAGAGTAGGGCAACAAAGATGGTACAGGGATTGTATCACAAGTCCTATGAGGACAGGCTGAAATACCTGAATATGGACTCTCTGGAGGAAAGGAGGGAAAGAGGGGATATGATAGGCATACAAGTACCTTACAGGGAGGAACAGGGTGCAGGAATACACTATTTTCCAGTGAAAAAGATGTTCATGAACTAGAGGGCATGGGATGAAGTTGGAGGGAGGGCAATTTAGAGGAAACATGAAGAAGAATTTCTTCACAGAAAAGGTGGTGGACACATGGAACATCCTGCCAGAGGAAGTGGTGGGGACTGAAAAATCATAGGATTTAAGAATACATGGGATAGACATAAGGACATTCTGCAGGTCAGGGGTAAGGGGCAACAGACTTCTAGAAAAACATAAAGTGAACTTACAAGCTCAACTGGGCAGACTGGGTGGGCCATAATCCCTTATCTGCCAACAGTGTCTATGTATCTATGTAAAATACCTACAAATGGCTGAGATATTAACATACAATATGTTCAAAATGCCATTGACTGTCTCTATATGGCACTTACCTTTATTCTTCAGTTCACTGTTCAACTTTGAAGAGTGCAGACATGTCACGGTCCACAGAAGATGACAACCACTGATCTCAGTTGGTAAGTATTGGAAAAGGGGGTGTGGGGTGGTTGGTTGCTCAGAGGGAGGGTGGGATGCAAGAGGGGGATGGGGAAACAATGAGAGACCTTTCTTACAGGAGTTTAAAAAAAGATGTTGTGGACTGTTTTCTTTTTTCACAGGAACAGTAGAGCCACTTCTTAGGGAACAGGGGTGGGTTCCCCAGTGTCCCTCACTGCTCTGGGGGGTACAGCATAACTGAGTACACTATGTACACTGGGAGTGGGCTCCCTAGAGTCAAACACTGCTGGTGGAGGTGAGTGTAGTGCTGACATGGGGATTGGGCACTCCACTGTTGGCAAAACCATTACATACAAACCAGGATCTCCACTTCAGCCGAGTGGCCCTGGCACTGCTACCTGCTGGCGGCTGGACCTCTGCATCCAGCCCACCAACCCTCACCAAGGAAAGCAGCCACAAGCCCAAACCAGGCTCTCCATTTCAGCTGAGTGGCCCTGGCACTGGTACCTGCTGGCGGCCGGACCTCTGCATCCAGCCCGCCACCCCCTGACCAAGAAAAGTAGCCACAAGCCCAAACCAGGCTCTCCACTTCAGCCGAGTGACCCTGGTACTGCTATCTGCTGGTGGCCAGACCTCTGCATCCAGCCCACCACCCCCTGACAAAGGAAAGCAGGTTCGTTTGGTCAGCTCCTAGCTCAGAGCTGTCAGGCTTCTATCCTCATAATTGGACTGGCTCCTGGGGACTGTGGCTGCTTCCCAATTGGATGCTGCAGATCCCCATTGAGACAGAAAGCATGCAAGGCACCTTTTTCAAAACACAGTTTGGCCACTGCCTTGCTGTACTGCTCTCTGGACAATTTTTTTCTGCTGAATTTACTGCTCATGTGGAAATATATACATATTTATATATTTTTTTCTCTCCTCTTGGATTTTTCTGCTGTTTAGCCTGCTGTATTAGCTAGGTCTGACTTCTATATAGCTTATGTCTTGCACTACTGAATATTTTTACTCCTTAAACATTTTAACTTTAAACTATTGCACTGTATACGTAGGAATTGCCTAGCAGAGTATAGCAGAGTTGTAGCAAATTTTAACTGACTGCTTGACGTCTATATAGCTTACTGCTTGCACTACTGAATTTCTTCAGCTAATTGCCCAGTATTGTAGAATAGCTAGAACAGACTACTGCCTGCTGCTTGCTCTGCCACATATCACAGTTCCTCTCATTCATCCTCAGACTGCCTTCTTTGCTTCCCTCTTTCTCTTGCCTTTTTCCCTTTTGTATTTCTTTCTCTCTATTCCACACAATGTTTCTCTGCCGTCTACTGGACCCCTGATTTCCTCTCTTGACACCCCCTAAACCAGCACATTCTGTAAATATTTCCTGGCATTTTGGGCCGTCTTCTCTACCCATTCCAGACTACTACCCTGCGTCCTCTCCACCACATGCCTCCTTCACAGCTCTCCCTGGTCTCATTCAAGGGGCCCCCCCCCCAACCTCCTGAATCAGCCTTTATTTTGCTAAATTCCCACCTGACACCTTTGACCAGACCTCTCTGCAGGAATCTTTTCTCTCCCACTATTTGCACCTACTCCTGCCCTGAGCACTAAATTGCACAGGGCCCTCCCTCCAATTTACTTCACCTTTGTCTTTGACTTTTTAACTAACGGCCTGCCTTTTTTTCTGATCTATTTTAGCCACAAGCCCAAACTAGGCTCTCCATTTCAGTTGAGTGGCCCTGGCACTGCTACCTGCTGGCGGCCTGACCTCTGCATCCAGCCCACCACCCCCTGACCCAGAAAAGCAGGTACGTTTGGTCAGCTCCTAGCTTGGAGCTGTCAGGCTTTTATCCCCATAATTGGACTGGCTCCTGGGGACTGTGGATGCTTCCCAATCAGATGCTGCAGATCCCCATTGAGAAAGAAAGCATACAAGGCACCTTTTTCAAAACACAGCTCAGCCACTGCCTTGCTGTACTGCTCTCTTGACAATTTTTTTGCCCACCCCCCACCCCTCCTCCCTCATTTATTACTCCCCCACCCCTCCTCCCTCATTTATTAAGTACACTTCCCCAGTGATTCCCGCCCCTGAGGCCTCACAATAGTCAATTACAGCAACTCCTTAAAGGGGCTCTCCTTTCTGTAACTTCTTAAAGGGGTGATCCTCTCTCGTGCTCAAATAACTTATCGTCCTCAATGCATCCGGGATCAAGTGCATTGACACTGACTATGGTCCTCCTTCTACTTCCTACACCAGCCCCACCTTATTTAGGACCATCACCTTCTCGATAGTACCCCACTCTTATCTGCAACACCTCTACCAGACCCCCAATGCTTGATCACCTCCCCCCCTCGGTACCCCCCAACACTTCCACCCTTGCTACCTCTTACTTCCCACTCATACCTTGGTCTCTTCTCCTCTATGCTTTCCCACCCTTCATACTCTACCCACCTTTTACACCCCAGTACCTGGCCCCATTTCCAGTCGTAAGGGGAGATGCCACAATCATTACCACGCTTTAGTGTGTCTAATCACCCTCCTCTTGCTTCTATCAGGTAACATTTATCCAAACCCTGGCCCCATGCCCAACCTTATGAACAAGCCTGCCAAGGCTCAAGGACTCCACATAGCTTCTATGAACATTTTCAGCCTCCTTAAGAAGGCTGCGGCATTCCAATGCTGGGTTACTCAGCACCAACTGGACATTGTCGCACTCATCGAAACCTGGTTATCCAAATCCACCCCTGACTCCTTCATCTCCCTCCCTGGTTACACTTTTTTCAGGGAAGATAGGGTGGATAAGTGTGGAGGTGATTGTGCTGTCTATATGCATGACTCCCTTCTTGGACATGCACTTCCACCACCCAAGCTTGATAAAGGGGCACAAGCCCTCACACTAAAAATCTCTCCCAACCCTGGTAAAGGCCCAATCTTTCTCACCATTGCCTATATTCCCCCCAGAAAGCAAGAACTTGCCATTCAGGTGCTTGTTGACTACCTCTCTGGCCTACCACCCAAAATGGCCCAGATAATTGCTGGTGACCTGAATAACAACTGGCTCTCTGCCATGGCCTCCCAAACCAGAGATATCTTTGCTGCCCTTGACATGTCCCAGCTTGTCACCACCCCAACTAGATTCAACCCCTCTACTGGCTCCAGCACCCTCCTGGATATCACCATTACCAACCACCCCCAGAGGGTGCTCGATATCAGTGTACTTCCCAACTCACTTAGTGACCACTCTCCAGTTGTATTCTCTTGGTCCACTGCCAACAGCAAACCTGCACCACAAACCACCCAGCGGCATTGCCTACTCCCAGGCAGCCTGCATCACCTTAAACTGTACCTCTCACAACTAGATTGGTCCACAATCAGGCTTGCACCATCCATAGAAGAGGCATTGGACTTTTTCACTTACACTTTTAACACTGCCTGTGACCTCTATGCCCCCTTCACTAGAAATCACACCAAAAAGCAAAACATGCCCTAGGTTACCCCCTCCCTCCTTCACAAACTTAAAATGAGAGACAAGCTATGGTACATTACCATGGAATCTGGCAAGCCATCTGATAGGCAAGTGTACAGCGCTGAGTGCAATAAGTGTACTTGGGCCATTCGACAGGCCAAAGCCCAGTACTACCAATCCACTCTTGTTTCCTCCTGGGGGCCAACTAGAAACTTTTGGGATAATGTAAAGGAGCTGAATGGGAAATTCCACATCCCACCCCCTCTCAACTCTCCTTTAATGGAACTGTCTGCTCTGACCCCCTTGGCATTACAGACTGCCTGAACCACACTTTCTCAGACCTGAGTTCAGTCCTGCCCAGAAACTTCTTTAACCCCATCCCAGTAGCACCTCTGCCCACTCTCCAGAGACCTCCTTTCTACCTTCATACCATCTCCCCATTGGAGGCTAGACCCCTTCTGCAAAAAGCCGTTAGTAGTAACAACTCCAGCACCGACCTATTGGACACTAGACTACTTCATCTGATGTTGGATGCTATCCTGGTGGTCCCACTTACCGAGCTGCTCAACCACTCTCTGTGCCTGGGGCAGTTTCCAAGCACATGGCAAACTGTCATCATCACTCCCATCCTAAAAAGCGACGATCGAGCGACCCCGGGTAACTATCGACCTATCTCCATCCTCCCCCCCACTCTCTAAGGCCCTTGAAAAAGTAGTTGCCAACCAGCTTGCTGAATACCTGGCCATGCACAATATCCTGTACCCTGAACAGCATGGCTTTCAAGCAGGTCACAGCACCACAACTGTGCTACTTGAATTCTCCAACTTCCTGCACTCTGCTCTTGATGCTGGAAGTCCTGCTGGTGCTGTGTTCATTGACTTCTCCAAGGCTTTTGACACAGTTTGCCATCCTCTCCTGCTTGACTCCCTCAGATGCCTTGGTTTCTCCCCCAGCCCCCTTGCATCATTCACCAGCTACCTCTCTGCCAGAACTCTGTGTGTAAAAATCAATAGTACCCTATCTGTCACATGACCTGTCCACTCTGGGGTTCCCCAGGGCTCCATTTTAGGCCCTCTCCTCTTCAGTCTCTACCTCAACTCCCTCCCCTTGGCCTGCCCAAGTAAGATCCTCCTCTATGCCGATGACGCTGTGCTCTTCGCTGCTGACCCCAACCCCAACACACTCCAGGCTACCCTCCAACAAGCTTTTGATAGAGCTGAGCATTGGTTCACATCACGAAGGCTAGTCCTGAACCTAAAAAAGGACAAAACTATGCTCTTCTTGCATCGCCAAAGCAAAGCCAGTGGTGCCCCTCTTGTGATACTGCCAGCACACTAAACCCCATTGAGCAGGTTTCCTCCTACAAGTATCTGGGCATTACCTTTGATTCAGCACTCTCCTTCCATTCCCATATCAATGCCCTTTCTGCTGCCACCAATGTCAGGATTAGACTGATATACTGCCATAGGGACTGCCTACCACAAGAGGCCCATAGATTGGCAATCACCTCCTCTGTCCTGTCGCTAATCGACTATGAGCTACCCATCTATGCTGCAGCTGATAACACTGCACTTGCAAGAATCCAGCTCTCTATAAACAAGGCCTGCAGGCTAATGCTGGGAGCCCCTCAGCACACCCATACATGCCTGCTGTACTCCACCACCAACTTGCTCAACCTTGAAGAAAGACTCCACTTCCAAACCTGCCTTCTTGTAAAAAAGACCCTGCTAGAGATCTCCCCCCCAGGATAGCCACCTCCCTGCAGCGTGCCTCACCCTCAGTCTCCACCCACAGCACTGTCAAAACCTCCCTAATTGTCCCCAGAGCAAGGACCTCCATGGCCCAGAGATCCCTTTGCTATCGGGCTCCCTCCTGGTTCAATTCCCTCCCAGCCAATATAGCTGACTCCACTAAGTTTGGTCCTTTCAAGGTCTCCCTCAGAAGCCATCTGACAAGCACTCACTGCTGCAACTGCACATAATCCCCCACCTGCCCCTTACCTTCACCCCAGGCTGGGTCTGCCCTGTCTGCTTTAGCTGTATATACCTGGGGTCTCATATAACATCTGCTGACTAATGTAATAAAAAAATCTCTGGTTGCTACCTGACATGGTACTCGTGTACCTATATTATGACTACTGTGATCTACCTATTACCAAGCATGTACCACCAGTGAATGCCTGTAACACTGGTTGCTTTTTTAATCTAAGTGTTATGTACTGTACTGTTTTGTTTGCTGTGATGTATTGCTCTTTTGACGAGGTACCTTTGTAAATGACTCTATGACCCAAAGGTCTACAAACCAATGATCTAATAAATAAATAAATAAATAAGGACACTGGGAGTGGGTTCCCCAGTGTCCCACAGTGGGGGGAGGGGTGCTTTATCTGAGACATTGCGAGTGGGTTCCGCCATGTCCTACTGTGCTGGTGGGGGGGGAATAAGATATTGAAATAGCAAAAAGCACAAAAGACAGTAGCTCAATGGCACAAAACTGTTAGTCTTCATGCAAGAGGTGCACTTATCAGGGTGTTAAACTCAGTTGAAAAGCACCGAGCTGGAAAACCAGCAAAAAAGGTCAGCACTTCATTCAGTCCTATAGTAAGTTAAATCTCAGTTTACAGTGTTGCAGAAAACAAAGCCTGGCAGATCACCCCAGAGTGGAGATTATGTTTTCAAAAAAAAACTCTAGGGGGTTTATACAGCTTGGGGTGGGGCCCTGGGGACTGTAGAATAGGCAGGGTTGGTTGACTGTTGGTTCCTGTTCCCCCACTGTGTTGGTTCTGTCTGCCAAACTGGATTTAGTACTGTAAACTAGCATCCTTGTTCAGTGCAGAATCCCTTTCCATAAGGCTCATACAAAGCAGAATCCTAGTTCCTCCCTGTAAGGTGCTTGTATGTCTCTTTCATATCCTCTCTCTGCCTCCTCTCCTCCAGAGAGTACATATTCAGGTCCTTCAGTCTGTCCTCATAGGACTTGTGATGCAATCCCTGTACCATCTTTGTTGCCCTCCTCTGAATCTTCTCTACTCTGTCTATTTCCTTACGTAGGTAAGGTCTGCAGAGCTGCACAGTGTACTCCAGGTGGGGCCTCACTAGTGTCTTGTATATTGAAATTATCACCTCCCTTTTCCTGCTGATGATGCCCCTTCCTATGCATCCCAGCATTCTTTTTGCTTTACCTGATGCCTTGTCACACTGTTTCCGTACCTTGAGATCATCAGAGATGGTAACCCTAAGGTCCCTTTCCTGCTTGGTGCATGCTATATCCTCAGCCCCCCCCCACAACTGATATGTTGTTCCAGGGTTATTGTGCCCCAAATGCATTATTTTGGACTTCTTTGCATTGAATTTCAACTGCCAAACCCTTGATCATTTGTCAAGCTTCTGAAGCTTCTGCAGGTCCCTCCTCATTCTGTCTACACCCTGTGACATGAACCAAATTTTCAACATGGACTTTTTGGGACTCCACCTCATGAACACTGGCACTGACATTTTGTAACTCTGTCCTGAAAGATGATTTCACTGTGGCTGAAAGAAATCAACTTTTGGGATGGAGCAATGAAATGGAAATGTCACTGTGCATGAGGTGGGGTCTCAAAAAGCCCATGTGGAAAATCTGGTGCAAAAAATACCCCAAAATGCCCGAGGTATGTCATGGTCATTGAAATTTTCCTTCGCATATGTATAACTTTGCCAGTTTATATTTTCACTCCAAGTTTTCAACATAGCCACTTTTCACACCACTTTATGAACAGTACAGCTGCATTTCCGACAGCCTGTCCGAAATGTGCTTTTGCACCTGTGGTGTGGAATGGTGTGGTTGATGTGCAAAATCACCTTTCAGGATTGAGTAATGAAATGACATTGTCAGTGTTCATAACGTAGGGTCCCAAAAAGGCAATGTTCATATTTTGGAGCAAAAGTAACAAAGAATGCTTGAGTTACATGCAATCAATGAAATTTTCCTACACATGCATGTAACTGCCAATCATTTATATTTTAACTCCAAAGTTTAAACGTAGCCATTTCTTCACAGCACCTCATGAATACTACTGCTGTCATTTCTCACATCCTGTCTAAAATGTGTTTCTACAGCTGTGGCATAGAATGGTATTTTGCCATGGATTAAGAAATTTACACCTACAGTATCAGGGTTATGAGGTGGGATGATAAGAAGACTATGTCAAAAATTTGGTGTCACAATGTGAAAAAAAATGACAAACTTATGAGTATTTGTTGCAATTTTGTTACATACCTATCTCAAAAAGTAAGGAAATTCATTGCAAAAAACTCTGTTTTACAAAACCAGTTAGGATTTCCATTATACCTTTAAAAGTATGGAAATTCAATGTTAGGGTTAGTTATGTGTATCAGCACAACAACACCAATATCTGCAAACATTAGAAACAAAACAGTTATTTGATATATCCCTTGGTGTCCTTCCACTTAACTCATACACCATTTGAGCTGTTAATCACGTGGTATAGAACAATATATTTGAATGGTGTGCAAGTTGGATGGAACTCAAAGTATCAAATAACTGTTTTATTCTGTGTTCTGAAGGCAAACAGTGATGCTGACACGTGATACATTGAATGCACATAATAAAACCCTCTGGTTTTATAAAATAAATTTTGCAATAATATATGTACATATACAGTATATATATTATAGTGGTGCAGTCGCGCCACTATGGTTAGAGTTCAGCAGTCACTTACATACTAAAGTCAAAAGTTTGGGCATTAATAACTTTGGACCCATTCAATGGATTGGCCGGAAATTTGGTACACTCGTTGGGGCACAGTACATCTCTTGATTTGCCAAATTGCGTTTCTGTTGGAGTGACAGTCTTTGTGTACAAAAGCGCTGCAAAATGCAAAATTATCCATTTTTGGAGGCATCTTTTGGCATTCTGAATGTGGTCCTGCACAACCATTGTGTGGTGTGCTGATCTGTGGGATTGCTAATGTGAAAGAGCTTTGGTGGCCAAACATTCCGCTTTTTGTTTGGTGAAAAAATATTAAGGCATTCAAAAGTTATGGCACTTTTAAGTTTTTATTATAAGTCAATGGGAAAATGTATATGTATGTTTTGAGAACAAAGAATGGGATTCTGGCCATCTCGTCCCGCCTGGCGATCAAATAATTTGCAGCCTCATGGTTCAAGAATCTTTGTCCCCAAGGAGTTTTTCAAATTCTTTAATCACGAGGTCTGCCATCTTGTTTTCAGTTTTCTGATCAGAAAAACACAAATATCTCGGCTTGGGTCAATTCTGAGGTAAAACTTATTTATTTATTTTATTTATTATTTATTTAGTTTTTGTTGACCAGGTAAGTGCACGAGACAAATCCTGCCTATTTTCAGGCACAACCCGGGAGAGAGGGATACAGGTGAATGCCAACTGACCTTGAATCAGATTAAGCTGTTGGTGATATTTTTAGTGAACGAGGGAAATTAGGCCAGGACACCAGGGAAATTTCCCTGCTCTTTTCGATAAGTGCCATTGGATCTTTAACATCCACCTCAACTACCACCAGTCCAGGCAGATGGGACCTCGGTTTAATGTCTCATCCGAAAGATGGAACTTGGATGGATTTTACTGAGGGGACCCCGATCTAGCGAGCCATGCCTTTGGTTTAATCAAAATCAGTCTAAAAATAAAGTTCTAAGGTTTAAAATTCTTTGTTCGTGGGTCGCTAATGATCTTTGATCGTGAGCCTGCAAATTCTTTGATCACGAGATTCTTTGATTGCGATCGTGCATCACAAGTGAGGGACAAGATGGCCAGATTTAAAAAATGTTTTTCTCAGCCCAGGGGTGCCCTACAAACTTAAATAGGCTGGGTTTTGCTCAGGGGGCTTCATTCTGCCCCATCTAAATAAAAAAACTTTCATTTTCATTATCCCTGGTAGTGTAGCGCCCCCTCCTCATCATAATGCTGTGAATAGCGATCCCTCTATCCCTGGTAGTCTAGTGGCCCCCCCCAATGAGTATTTTATTTATGTTTCTTTTTTATCCATGGTAGTATAGTGCCCCCCATGTGTTTATAAAAATATTTTGCATATCCTGGTAGTCTACTGGCCCCCCATCTGTATCTCATTATTATTAATATCCCTGGTAGTCTAACCATCCCCCACCCCATCAGAATAAAATAAATAACCATGTTCAATGTCCTGGTAGTCTGGCCCCACCCCCACCCAGCTGTGTCAGCCACCCAGCATCCCCATCCTTCCCCAGCTGGTGACTGGCACAGCCACCTCTCTCACCTCCACGGCCATCTGCCGACTGTGTATATTCTGAGCAGCTTATTCAAACAGGCGCTCAGAATCATTTCAGGCGCCTGTTTGAATAACATTCATAATATGCACAGTCGAGTAACTGGCCGTGAGGTAAGGCTGACAGTCACCAGCTGGGGAAGGGTGGGGGGTGCTGGAGTGGTGCATGGAGTAGAGAGAGTGAGAACCACTAATTCAGGACGTGGGCTGTGGTTATTGTTGTGAGCAGAAGCCACTGGGCTTACCGGGGATAATGTGTAATGAGATGCAGATGTAAGCCTGCATTCAGGGGATATGAAAAAATATTTTATAAGCACAAATGGGAGCACTAGACTACCATGGATAAAAAAGAAACATATAAATAAAATATTCATGGGGGGCCACTAAACTACCAGGGATAGAGGGATCATTATTCACAGTATTATGATGGGGAGGGAGCTGCTAGACTACCAGGGATAATGGAACTAATGCTTTTTTATTCAGATGGGAGAGAACCAGGCCCCCTGAGCAAAATACACCCTTACATTACTTTCTAGGGCACCACTGGGCTACAGAAATTTTTTTTTAAATCTGGCCATCTCGTCCCTCACTCTTTGTTCGAGAGCGAGTAATGTCTTTGAACGAGGCTGAAAATTCTTCCACCGCCAGATTCTTTGATCGCGATCATGCATCGGGAGCGAAGAACGAGATGGCCAGATGAAAAAATCTATTTTCTGAACTCAGGGGTGTCCTAAGAAGACACATGAGGGTGGGTTTTACTCAGAGGGCTTCATTCTGATGAACCATGGTGGTGGTTTACCGCAATTGTGTTGATTTTGTAAATTTCACAACTTTTTATTCTTTGGTCGTGACCATGCAAATTCTTTGATTGTGATCGTGCATCATGAGCAACGGATGAGATGGTCCAATTTAAAAATCAATTTTATCAGCCCAGGGGTGTCCTAGTAAGTCAAATGAGGGTGGGTTTTACTCAGGGGCCTTCGTTCTGTCGAACCATGGTGGTGGTTTACCACAATTTCTTCCATTTTGTGATTTATAAGGTTTTTAAATCTTTGTTCATGTGCCTGCAAATTCTTTGATCGCAAGCCTGCAAATTCTTTGATCGTGAGATTCTTTGATTGCTGTCTTTGATCATGAGGGCAGGACAAGATGGCCAGATTTTTTATAATGGAACAGATAGGGAAATTGTACTAATCTTTGAGATTGAATATGTTGGAAATGGTTTGGTCTTTTTACTTGAGATTTGTAGGGAGAAAAGGCAACATCCTTCAGATGTGGTTTTGATGGTTTGGTCAAAAAATATCACAGGGCGGCAAACTTACAGCACTATGAAGTTGATGCTTTTTCCCATAGGATAACATTACAGCGTCTGCTGCATTACAGGAATTCTTTGTCGCCCTTCTGCAAAATAATGGTTTTGTCTTTTGGGCTGATATGTGGGGTGAAGGAAGCCAATATCCCACAGATGTGTCTCTTTGTGGTTTGGTGAACAAATATTACAGGGTGGCAAGCTGACAGCACTCTGTAGTTGACACTTTTTCCCATAGGATAACATTATGGCATCTGTTGCATCTTTCAGGGCCCGTATCTCAGAAATGGTGCGAGATACGGACTTTTCATCACAAAAAATGCTTAGCCCCAATAGGGGCTAAGCATGGAACTAGCCAGGAAAGTCATAATTCATACAAAATGTTTTTTTTTTTAACGTCGTATGGTTCCTGACATATAAGCAATTTACTATTGCAAGTCATAATTTTATGCTCCGAGGTACATTATTATGCATAACTTCTTTGCTTTCACTGTGTTTTTCAATGCAGTTTTTGGGAAAAAGAAGGGTGTGCCCATTCGTTACTGTACCAGTTAGAGTTTCCAGTTGTGCTTCCGTTACGGTTCATGTCACCATTCCTGTCTACTCCACCGTGTGCATTATGGTTTGTGCTTTCATTTCCGCTTGTATTTCTGTTTCTGTTTCATTTGGTGTTATTGTTGCTGTTACCATTACGATTTGCATTTGCAATTTCAATACCGTGTCCGTGCACATTATGGTTTGCGTTTCCGTACATGCTTTCGTTTGTGTTTCCGTTTCTGTTTCCTTTGGCGTTATTATTGTTCTTACCATTAGCATTTGTGTTTTCAATTGCGGTACCATCAACGTGCATGTTACCAGTTGTGTTTGGCATGCAATTCTGTTTGTGTCTCCATTTCCATCACTGTTTGCTTTGGCATCACTTTGCACTTGCATATTTATTTCCGTTTGTGTTACCATTTTCATTTGGAGCACGATGTGCATAACTGTTTGCGATTGTGTTTGCATTGCACTTACTGTTACTATGTCACACAAAATCACATGGTGGGAGGGCCCTGCACTCCCACCAACTTATGCAACTTTCTACTTTTCCATTCTTTCTTAAAAAGTAAGGAAATTATATGCAAAAAAACTTTGTTAATGCATTAGTTAGGGTTCTTCTACAGTGAAAAAAGTTAGGAAATTCGATTTTAGGGTTCCTACCCTTTCCACCCCACCCCCCAGCCCACAACCACCAACAGGCATCGGGCTGTGCATTGTGCTCGTCGGCCCTAACTCTCGCCCCATCCCATGTGTAAACAAGCTGAGGTGGTGCAGTGTAGGAGAATGGGGTGAGAGTTAGGACCGACGACCCCAACACACACCCCAATGCCTGTTGGTGGGGGTAGGCTGGGGGTGGGGTGGAAGGGGTTAGAACCCTAAAATCGAATTTCCTCACTTTTTTCACTGTAGAAGAACCCTAACTGATGCATTAATGAAGTTTTTTATAATATATATATATATATATATATATATATATATTTTATTTCTTCTGAAATACAGCCCAAATCCCATTTTCTATGTGCAATAATACCCTCTAAGGTGAGCAGTATGGGCTATTCTGGACCTTCCAGGGACTATAAGATCCTCCACCTGTGGTATGGGGACTCATTATGCCACTGGGGGTGTCCAGTATAGCCCAATATCACCCACCCTATCAGGTATTATCACTAGCTTAATGCATGATCAGGAGGCTGGTTTTAGTCAATAAAGATTAGAGAATTGTCATACCCATTTTATACAGTAAAAGCTTATAATTACTGGTGACCCCCTTTATCAACCTGTTTTCAGGTTCTGCAAAACGCTGTAATAACCCGAAAATGAGTCCTGAACATTGTTTTCCTACAGCAACTGCACTATTGTACGCCACTAGTGCGAAAACACATAAACACATTTTCAGCAGGATGTGGAAAATGACAGCTGTACTGTTCAAAGAGGTGTGAAAAAATGGAAATGTTGAAAATCTGGAGTAAAATATGTAAAATTCTCGAGATTCACGAACGCTGCTTGGAAACTGCATAGCATGCAGCTACATGTGATAATTTTTGAAATTATTCACCAAATTTGCAACATAGACTTTTTGGGAGCCCACTTCAAGAACAGTCACACTGTTGTTTCGTTAATCAGTCCTGAAAGGTGATTCCATGCCATGACTGTGAAATCACCTTTCGGGACCAAAGAACGAGATGACAGTGACTGAATTCATGAGATGGTGTCCCAAGAACCCCATATTGAAAATTTGGTGCCAAAATTCACAAAAATTGTCAAGATATGCACCAAAGCTGAAAAAAAAAAAACATTTATACCATTATACAGCTTACCGGCATTTCTTCAGTTTGTCGTCAGCTTTAAAGAGTGCAGATGTGTTCCTGGTCCACAAGATTGTGCGCCAGGCTCCAGAGATAAGTATGGGGTGGGGGGTGGGAAGTGGGTACGTAGAGGGTGGTTGCAGGCTGGGGAAGGGGATAGGATGGTGAGGGACTGTTTCCTTTGTTTAAGGTAACAAAAATAAAAAAATTCACCACGGACCGCTTTGTTTTTTTTTACAGGTTTGGCCACACTGGGGTGGGCTCCCAGTGTGGCACATTTCTTTGAGGGGGGCATGTTAGCCACACTGGAGTGGGCTCCCAGTGTGGCATACAATCAGGGTGGGACAGCAGCAGGAAAATGAGGAGGGGGTTAACATGCCAACAGGGGGATTGGGTACCCCCGCCTGCAAGCATATCTGTGTTTGGAGGCATGCTACTGAGGGGGATTGGGCACCCCCTCGGCACACCACATCAGTAAAGAGCTCACGTATGCTGACAGGGGGATTGGGCACCCCCCATGTCAGCTTCCTAGGGACTGTAAGCAGCGGGTGGTGGGTGGCGAGCCGCTGCCTGCTATGTTTATTGAAATGTTACACCAGGCAAGGCACACCCTGCAATGAGGGGTCGCTCCCTCATTGCAGCAGCTAAAACATTTCAAGTTGGTGGCATGTTTTGCAACTGCTGTCATAGACAGCATGCAATCTAATTCATGCCACGGAGCCCAGCCCTAAAAAGTAGTGGCACCTTTGGCCACAACACGACCGCACTTCCAAAACTTGCTCTTCCACTTTAATCAACCCCAATATGTTTGTGCTGCGTGCGCAAGACAACATAAAAATGAGACATTTTTATGTATACTGAAATTCTAAACATAGACATAAGCATCATGTCCAGACTATGGACTCACGTGAATTGTATCCCCCACTCAATCCAAACAAATTTAGACAGCACATAAGATGAAAAATTACCCTCCTGTACTTCTAAACAGTTGACAATGATGTGGCCATCAAAGCCACAACAATTATTTAAATTAAATGAAAGGCCAATAAAGCACTAAAACAAGAAATATATAGATAATTTTCTACACGCTAAACAGTAAAAAAATAATTTTATGGGGCTAGTCCATGTACAGACATCTTAACATCTGGATTAGAAATACACCACTGTGTATAATCACCGTAGCCACTTACACAGCCCACTAACAATGACAGAAAAGTCAGTTTAGTTACAAATATTTAAAGCTAAAGCCATAACATGTGCAGAGTCCTAATGAAGTATTAGTCCATTCTCAGCAATGACATTAAAGGTTAAATAAGCAAAACAAACAAAATTCTAAAGCATGTAACAGTTCAGTTCACTTCTTAATGAGACACTTGTAATTCTCAGCCATGCTAGGCCATGTCATTCCCATGAGTCAGTTGTCTAGCTTTCAGAAATAACTGCAGCTTGGCCCAGTGGCATGGTGGGTTGAGACATCCATGCCTCCCTGCTACCATGCCAGTGACCCAGGTTCAGGAACGGACTCAGGTCACTCGGGGGCCTGGCTGAGAGAGGAAAGACTGAGCATCTGTAGGACAGCTCTCTTCCCTCATAGAGGGGGGATCCTGTGACTCACCCGTGAACTGCCATCTGGCAGAAGCCAAGTGGTGGCATGAGTGAGTCCCATAGTTAGTGGGATGGGCCAGTATACAGACTGCTGGAACACCTCTTTGGAGGTGAAGCATGTTTGTGAGCTTATTGCACTTCTTGCTGTGCCCCCAGGAGAAAATCAGATGGAAAGAAATGGAGGATGGGCTTAATGAAGCCCTCCCGGGAAGCATTGATAGCTGGCTAGTCTCGGGGGATAGAGGGAGATGTGGGATGGCTGCAGGGCTATGGAACTGGGCTGATACAGCTGCCCAGCCTACCATGGAAAGATAAAAACCTATACAGAAAAAAAAACTACAGCTGGTCTGGATCATAGAATAAGTAGTTTGTTTCATTAAGGATGTCCCTGGTTGGTTGGCCTCCAGTGCAGTGATAGAGTTACTGCTTGCAATGTTGATGACCTGAGTTTGGTAATTACTCCTGGCCATCAGAGGGCTGGCCTGGGAGAGGATTGAGGATCCCAGAGGATGTTCTCCTCCTCCTCTGAAGAGAGAGGTTTGATGCCCCACTACAAGACTGCCACTTGCGTGACCACAGGTGGCAGTGAAGTTAAGCAGGTACAGTGGGAGGGAGGATGTCAGCTGGAACGTATGGACGAGTATGCTTGCATGCATCCACATGAGCTCCCTTGTATGCCAGTGTCTTGTGGATAGGGTCATGTTGGTAAAAATACTCCAAGCAGCAGTATCCCCTGGTGCACTCAGACCCTGACCCCAGCTACGGTCCGCCGTGAGACACCCTGGGAACCTCTGCCCCATAGCTCTAGAGGAGGTGTAGGGTTGGTTCTGGCTTAGCTGGACTCCACCATGAGGGGGTACACTCATAGCATTGAACGTCTCAAGAGTAAGTGGCAGAGACATCGGGAATGGGGCTGGGTCCAACTGGAGAGAGAGAGAGAGAGAGAGAGAGAGAGGTCAAGCCAGAGGCAAAAGGTGTGAATGAAAAAAAAAGGATGACCCTGATTTATACTGAAAAAGTGAGGAGAACTTCCCTTTCAGGTCATTCACCTCAGAACGGTATTGCAGAAATCCCTAGCATCTCACCCGAGTCTGAAGAGCAACGTCAGGGTATATATAGACTTTCACGCATCTGAAAATTAGGCACCCTTCATTTTTGCTTTTTTTATTACAAACATAGAATTTGATGGCAGAAAAAGGCTCAGTTACCCATCCAGTATGCCAACCCTACCTAATTCTCTGGAGCCGATCCTAATGACCATCCTTCTCCCTTATCCCTTATCCGTTTCCATGCTTCTCACCCTTACCATGGCCCTGTGTCTGCCCTGTCCTTGTTTGAATACCCTATCACTTTGGAAGATACGACTTACTCTGACAGTCTGTTGTACTTGTCCACCACTCTTTCCATGGTAACCCGTGAAGTGGGCACATGAGGAAGGGCGCCGTCTGTTATGGCGACACCTTCCCCACGCAATCCACTCAAGCGACGGACAGGTAGGGCGACCGGATGAGGGGGTGGGTGAACTAGGCGACAGGATGTCGCTATACGTTCACACGCAGGGATGGGTGCGAGCATGGTGAGTGTGGGCTGGGAGGGGGTGGAGAGGCTATAGGGAGTGGTGCTGCAGTTGCCGGTCAAGCTGCATCGTGGCGTCGGGGATTGGCTAGCGGTTGGGGCGGCTGAGGTACTGGGTTCGGGTCAGGGCACTGGTGCGATTTTTATTGTGCCTTGCCAGACATTTTCTTTTTTTACTGCTTTCACCCCCCTCCCCGACATGCACCCTCCTGGAGTTGAGAATCCTTAAGTAGGGAGGTGAGGGGGGTCTGGGGGGCACAGCCTCCCCACAGAAAACAGTAAAAATATGTCCTGGCGCCATTGTGCTGGTGCACCAGGATTGTCAGAGTGCTGAAAATGTGTTCGGCACTCTGACTGAGCGATCACGGTGATCATCTTTAGGCGTTTGCTGTTATCACATAGACCATCTTTCCACAAAAAGTGGTTTGGGGGCATCCTTCCTGATTCTTCCCCCAGTCAGCATTACTGAATCCCCCTTGTGCTTGTGTTCCTGTTTAAGACAAACAGTTTTTTGTAGGACACCCTGCTTATCCAATACAGGTATCTGTATGTCTCACTCATGTCCCCCCTTTGCCTCCTAGTCTCAAGAGTGTACATATTAGGGTTCCTTTGTCTCTCCTCATATGTCTTCTCCATCATCCTCTGGATCATTTTGGTCTCCCTTCTCTGCGTAACCTCCCCATTTTCATAGCCCTTCAGTAAACACAGGCTCCAGGACCTTATACAGTACTCTTGATGTGGGCTTACAAGCAATCTATATTGAGAAAGGATAGCCTCCCTTTTTCTACTGCTGATCCCCCGTCCTGTGCTACCAAGCATCCTGTTCACCTGTCCAGCTGCCTTGTTGCACTGTGATATGGATTTCAAATTTCTTGTTCTATTTAGCTCCTTCAGTTTGCCATTTACTTTTAAGTGGTAGATCACTCTCTGCCTTTTAGATCACACCCTCTTCAGTCAGGCCCCAAAAATAACTAGAGTGGGACCTTCCACTCAGTGTATGCTCCTAGAAACTGACTGAGGGGAAACAGTAGATTAAATCATTAGGGGCAGGGTTACTTTATACAGTAGTGCTCAGTGATTGGTTTTGTCATGTCATGACGTGTCTATCAATAACTCTCGGGTATTCACAAGATGGCCATGGGAGAGAGGAGCTGCCATAGAGCCGGAACCCGGAGCTCTGCTCCTAAACGTTTTGGGCATTTTTTTACACTTTCAACAGAGAGACCTATTGGTAGATAGCGGAGAGTGATGGCAAGGAGTTTAAGCAAGACAGAGAGAAACTGGGAAATCAAAGTGGCTGCCATAACTGACAATGCAGAAGCCCCTGTTGGATCTGGAAGCTCTGATTCAAAGAAGGATACGTAAACAAACATACAAAAAATGCCAGCAGATTAGGACATGAGGTCTATCACATCTGCTCGAGATGCAGCTCGCAGCTTGATAACAGCTGCTGCCCCCCCACTCTCTCTTCCATTCCTCCCCTGAGTTCCATTCTGCTTTCCCATGGCCTCTGCCCCCCTACCTGTTTATCCCCTACTTCCCTCGATACAGTTTCAGGCTATGACCCCTCGTGGTCCCTTCCTCCTTCAGTCTGAACACCCCCTCTCTTTTTACTCTATTAATATCTTTCAAGTATTTAAAGGTCTTGATCATGTCCCCTCTGTCTCTTCTGTCTTCCAAGGAGTACATGTTTAACTCCCTAAGTCTCTCCACATAGGGCTTATCTCCCATTTCAAGAATCATCTTTGACGCCCTACTCTGGACCCCCCCTCTAGGAGCACACAGTCCTTCTTTAAGTAAGGGTGCCAGAACCACACACAGTACTCCAAGTGTGGCCTTACCAAGGATTTGTACAGTGGCAGAATTGCCACCCTCGCTTCTCGAAGTGATCCCCCTTGCAATGAACCCTAGCATTCTGTTTATCTTAGCCACTGCTTTCCTGCATTGTCCTGAGTGATTCATTTTACCAGTGATCACCACTCTCAGGTTTTTTTTCTTCTTCTGAGACTATTAACAATAACCCCCCCCCCCAATCTGTAGGTATACCCTGGATTCCTAGTTCCCAAGTGAAGTACACTGCGTTTCCTAACATTAAACCACAGCTGCCATGTGACTGGCCACTGTTCTAGTCTTTCTAGGTCTTCCTGTAGTGTCCTCTTTCCTTCCTCACTGTCCACCTCCGCACCTAGTTTAGAGTCATCAGCAAATAGGTTCATATTACTCCTAACTCCCACCACAATGTCTGAAATGAAAGCATTAAAAATGGACTCAGAACTGAACCCTGAAGGACCCCGCTAATGACCCTTCTGGGTGAAATTAGCTCTCCCTCTACCACCACTCACTGTTGTCTGTCGCTTAGCCAGTTCCCAATCTACCTCACTAAACTTTCCCCCACCCCCCAAGTCACTCAGCTTGCTCAGCAGTCTCCCATGTGGCACCAAGTCAAATGGCTTACTGAAGTCTAGATATAAAGCATCAACCGGCCTGCCACTGTCCAAAGATCTTGTCGCCCAATCAAAAAAATTCAACCAAGTTGGCCTGATAAGATCTCCCCCTGGCTAAACTGTGTTGCCTGACAACCTAAAGTCCATTTACCTCCAAGAACTTCACCAGCCTTTCCTTCAATATACTTTCCAATAGTTTCCCCACTATGAATGTCAGGCTGAATGGGCTATAGTTTCCCAGCTCATCCCTTGACCTGCTCTTATGGAGGAGCACTATGTGCTCCACTCTCCAGTCCAATGGTACATTTCTCATTTGGAGGGAGGAGATTAATAACTCCATCAGTGGTGCTGCCAAGACATCTGTCAACTCTTTTGGGACTTTGTGGTGGATCCCATCCAGTCCTGGAGCCTTGTCTGTCCTTAATGACCTAAGGCCGTCCGATACTCTCTCCACCGGTATCTCATCACATGATAGTGACCCCATCCTCCCCACCCTTTACCTTAAAGGGTACCTAAACAAGCAGTTTTTTAAAACTGCGAACTCCAAAATCTGGCATCATAGTGAGGTAAAGTAAAGGCTGCTATTTACATGTATGCTAAAACTGCATTTGTGTAAATAACATAAATGCAGTTTCATAGCTTTGAAAAAATGTAAACCTCAGCCTTACACTTTCAAAAAACAGCCTTGGCTTCTCCCTAAGATGTCTGCCAAGTGTGTTAAGTCATGAGTCATGATGACATCATTGGAGCCAGAGCCAGAGATCTACATATGTCTATAGTGCTAACTAGTTCTTCTTTCCCTCTTTATTTTGAATTGTTGTACCAGAACGATCAATACCATGTATTACCTCATGGATTATTTTGATCAGTACACATGTTAGGCTATGATTTTATTCATTTTGTTTACTTTAACTTGCAGAAAATGTTTTGAATCCAGCTGACTTTTTCTTTGACAAACTGCATTACAGTACAACACTTCAAATACCTGATGATCTAGTGGTTATATGATGCACTGACTTTTGTTTTTTGTTAACCAGGAGAGACACACTAAGCTGAAAGCTTGTTTACAGATGTAGCCTGGGAGAACAAGGAAGTTTCATGACTTGGTCAGGGTCACACAGCAAAGTACCAGTCTTGTTCAGTTCCAAAGCTCATGTTCTCTTGTTAATCCACAAATAAGGCCTTCTTTTTCCATGTGAACCCTCTGCACCTAGCCTACCTTCTGTTGAACACCCCACCATCCATACCTTGTCCTTAGTACCGCCTGGGGCCACATATGAGCTTGCAGTCTCACGCAGATAATTATCACACCTCAGATTGTAATCTTGTACCTCAGAGGGTTGTGCACACCTATACTGATACGCATCATAAAGCTAGCACTGTTAAAAAATGCCTCCCAAATCACTTTCCAGTTCACATTCTCAGTGCTTGACTTCTGCTCCCACAATAAACATTGAGTGGATCACCACCCTTCTGCACAGTGACGGTAGTATGTACAGTTCCCTGTTGTGTTGTTTTCTTGCCTCATTAACCAACAACTAGGTCTTCCTGGAGGGCCAAGCAATAAGCATCATGACCCACCAGAAAAACTGCTGTTCATGCCCTCATAAGGACTGCACTTACAATGGATAACAATATTATTAGCAGGACAGGCATACTAATACCTTGAGCAAATCAACCCGACTTCCAGTGTTAGTCTACTCCTTTACCTGTGATCTGCAGAACCCCACAGGACTGCTCCCAGCAATTCTTCTCCAGTACTTTTCTGTGCTACTCCACAATGCGAGTTGGCTGGCTACCACCCTTCCAAATCTTGAATGAGCTATACACAACTCCCTCAATACTGTCCTAACAAATGTCAACATCCCCCCCCCCCAGCTGAGGGTAATCTCCCTACACTGAATTCAAGTAACAGTTTAGGTGTAGCCCTGCCATTCTGAGTATTTGTCATCGCTGGCTACTGTCATCCACAGTCAGGTAGTGATCACGATGCTGGCAACCCCACATTTCAGATCTCACAGTGATCTGCTCAGCGTCCTCCTTCATGTCTTCAACTAACCTAAATATAGCTGTACCCTGCAGGACTGGCCTCTTCAGTCCCTTCCTGGTATTCATTCTTCTCACCTGCTCCCCACACCAAAAACTGGTTAATTCACTTCCCTTCCGCATCATGAATATGGTTAGTACAGTCTCCCATGTTATAGTTACATATTAATAATAAACATGATCTTCTGGTAAGCCAGACTGATAGCAGCATGGCAAAAGTTGAAAAATAGGTTTTCCTACCCATATAAGATCTAAGCCACCTATGATTAGGCACTATTAAATGACGTGCATAATGATGTGCACACCCGTCATTTAATAGTGCCTAATCAAAGGTAGCCTAGATCTTTTAAGGATAGGAAAGCCCATCATTCCTCTTGTTCTCTGCTGCTATCAGCCTGACTTACTGGAAAGATATGTTTATATTTGATATGATAAAATAAAATGGGGACTGTACTACTTGCATTCATGATGCAGAAAGGTGATGAGCTCACCAGTTTTCTGGTGTGAGGAGGAATATTGAAGAATGAATACCAGAGGGGGACTGAGGTCACTTTTGCAAGGTACTACTATATTCAGGGAAGGGGAAGACAGAAGGAGAGAAATATGAGCAGATTACTGTGAGAAATAAGATGTGGGACTGCCAGCACCTTGATCACTACCTGACCCCATTGTCCTGGTCAACATTCTTATTCCCATAAAACCAGTTCATGCAATTGTCCAAGGCTGTGTGTGGATATTAATGTATGGAACAGCTGCTACTACACGTTCAGTCACTTCACTATCAGTCTAGTATTGCTTGTAAAGCACTTTGGGATACAATGTGTATGAAAATCACTATATAAATGTTGATTCTTATTATTATTATTATTATTATTATTTCCCATGGAAAAAAAAGACAAGACAAGCATATATTTGAGTTTTGAGAAAGTATGAACTCTAACATTGGATTGCACAAGAACTTTGCTTCAAAAAAGTGGTGGCTCTAGGAGGTGGTAAAGGGCGTGGCTGCACCCCAACCCCCACATAGTAATGTACTTGCTTGCTGCTGCTGCTGCTGCTGCTGCTGCATTTCACTTTGTTGAAGACGTCTGATTTATTGATTGTACAAATACAAATGTTTACATTCAAAATATGGATTACATTTGTAGGTTCTGTCAAAAATGTACTAGAAAAGAATAATAGCAGAGCATATAAAGGTTTAATAAAAATGTTAAAAAGTGCATATTAAGCATGTACACCACCCCAGCACCCCCATTGTATCATCCTGGATCCACCATAACCACTAGACAACCAGGTTATTCAAGATTTGTACTGCACTGTGGTTTGCCACAGAGAAAGACGGTTGGATTTAAACACATTTTCAGCATGTTAAAATAAACAAAATGAACATGACCATAGCCTAACATGTACATTATACAAAATAATGCACATGGTTTTGACCATTTGGGTGAAACAATTCTACACAAGGGAAAAAAGAACTAGTTAGCACTACAGAGAGTCATATATCTCTCTGATGTTGACTCCGATGATGTCATCACACAACACATTTGGCAACCATTTTAGGAAGCAGGTAAGACAATTTTTTAGAAATTGGAAGGCTGATTTTACAATTTTCAAATGCTCTGGAACCACATTTAGGTAAATTATATAAATGTAGTTTTAACATTAATGAACACATCAGCCTTTCCTTTAGTCACCTTCGGAGTCAGATTTTTGAATAGTTTGTTTAGGTATCCTTTAAGACCCTCCTGTGGAATTGGACCATCCATTTCCCTCATAAAGATAGAGCAGAAGTACTCATTTAATACCTCCGCCTACTCCACTCCCTCATCTACCCAACCACCCTCCTTTTTTAACCTGATGATCTGCCCCTACACTTCTTCTCCCCGATATAGTTAAAAAATTCCTTCTCCCCCTCCCTGATCCCCTGTGCCAACCCTAGCTCTTTGGTTGCTTTAGCTGCCTTACCACCCTACTCACCTTCTTATTTTTCATATAGTACCCTTCCCTGTCCTCCTCACAGGTTTTCTTGTACTTTCAATGGGCTAGCCTTTTCTCCCTTACCCTCTCCTGTATATCCCTAGTCCACCAGCAGGGTTTCCTTGACCTCGCTTTCTTCCATTGGGACTTAGTGCACGTTTTAATGGCCTTCAACAGGCCCACTTTCAAAATTTCCCACCTGCGACCTGTGTCCATGTCCGAGCACACTTTCTCTAAGTGGCCTACCAGAATGGCTGCCATCCTCCCGAAATCTGCCCCCCTGAAATTCACTACCATCATATTAGTGTGATTTCCCTCCCTCTCCAGGTACAGGGAGAACCATACTGTTGAGTGATCACTCTCAGCAAGCGGGTCCTCTACTACAACATTCTCTGTCTGCTCACCATCTGTCAGAACCAAATCCAAGATGCTTCTTTCTCTGGTTGACTCCACCACCAGTTGTGACAGGAATAAATCTTGAAATTAGTCCAGAATCCAATGTCCTTTATCATTTGGTGATGTCATAGTGCACCAATCCACCCCAGGTAGGTTGAAATCCCCCACCACCACCATCTTATCTCTCCATCTACCACAGTGATTTGTTAGGTTTGCCACCCTTTGCCTGTCCTGTTCCTCAGTTTGTGTTGGTGATCTGAACACTACCCCAAGGTTGACCCTCCTGCCTTTAACATCCAGTAAGGTGATCCACAACATTTCCATGCTCCCCTCCTCACCCTCCTCTATACTACACACAATCCCCTCCCTCACAAATAACTCTACCCCTCCTCCCCTGCCAGTTATCCTGTTCCTCCTAAACATTTTTTATCCTGGGATTATCAAGTCCCAGTCATGATACTGGGTGGCCCAAGTCTCTGTGACCACAGTTGCATCAACCCCCTCCCCTCCACCATCATTGCTTGTAACTCGGATATCTTGTTCCCCAAGCTCCTTGCATTGGTTGAGACCACCTTCCAACATCCCCCCATTCTTCCCAGCCTCCCCTTCACCCATGATTTTGTCCTTCTGTGAGTAAATCCAATCCATCAATTTTAAAGTTGGGGGGAGAGGCACGGGCCCTCCCAATCTTTGTGATCCTGTCTGCCCCGCAAGACTAAGCAGACCCCCTGCTAGTTTAAATCATAATTTGTAACCATAAACTCCCTCATCTTATTTTTTAAAACTGTTTTTCCCAACATATTCAGTTGCAGCCTGTCCTTGGTAAACAGCTCCTTATTGTTCATGTATCTCCCCAGCCACCCACCAACCCAAATCCCATATCTGGACACCATTTTCCCAACCACTCATTGAAGTTCCTAATCCTCAGCTTTCTGTCTGTGCTTGCTCTTGGCACTGGCAAAGCTTCTGAGAAGCAAGCGTGTTCCCCTCAATTTGGCATATTCTGGTAAATTCTCTAAAGCTTGCCTGCTCCTTCAGTACACTGTTACCATCCAAATAATTTGTTCCAAGGTGCACCACTAAGTGGGGGTTCCCCACTGCCTTTCTCACTATGGTGTGTACTAAGTGCTTTGCTCTATGCGCTGTCATGCCTTGCATGCACTCAACCCAGATAGAGCTACTGCCCCCTTCCACATTTTCCTCTCATTTGATACTTTTGATTATGGAATCTCCCAAAATCATAACCCTTCTACCTTCTTTCTGCCTGCTCTCAGTGACTACCCCACCCTCCACTCCTTGGACTGCTCAATCTTCCCTCTCTCCCTGGCCTTAACTTCTTCCTCCTCTGGTACAGGTACCTCCTGCCTTGCTCTTCCTCCTTGTACAACTTCTGTCCTCATTGAAGAGATTAATTTTAACTCCTCATTATCCTTATTTCCACTACTTCCCCCCAAGTGAAGCTGTATGACCTCTACCCGTTTCCACCCCTCCACTCATATTGTCACTCCCCACAGTTTTCCCCTGACTTGCCCCTTCATATCCACTCACATCCCTCCCCCTTCTCTTCTTCACCTCCTCTACCTGACACCCCTCACCTTTTTCTCCTCCTGTGGCTCCAATTTAACTTTCTTAGCATCCCCAATATCCCCACTCACTTTGCCCATTCACCCAAGTACTTCCTTTTTCCCATTCTCCAAGTCCCTCTCTCTCTCCTTCCCCACTATTAATATTCTCTATGCTCCTCCCTACCCCCTCCTGAATACCCACGTCCACCTCGTTATTTAGAGGAGTATACTTATTTGTCAAGTTGAACACGCCTTCATTTGCCAACTTGTTACCACATTAGCCTTGCCATTTCCATTACTAGTTTTCCCCGAGTAGCAATACACTCACCCCTTGATCTACAAACTTCATTTACAAACTTATTTCCCACAATAGCCCTTCCATGTCCATTATCTGTTTCTCCCTGTGCAGCATGCCTCTTCTCCCACCCCTTGACATACCCACCACCTGCCATCCGCCTTTCCTCCAGCAGCCTGTTCTGTTCCCTCCATGTAGTTACCCCTGAATAATCCACATTATTCCAAGCCATCCTGCACCATCCATTGGTATTTCCCATGCAGTTTCCCCCTCCCTTGCTTTCCTCCAAACCCTGCCCCTCGACCACCATCCTTAGGCTGAAACTTTCTGATTCCAGATGCCTCAGTCTCATACATATTGGGCAACCTCCATTCTCCACAATGTGTCCATGTACACTGATGCACCACATCCATTACACCACAGTATTCTACTAGGTCTCATGCCCCCCCGTCATACTCTGCTCCTTCTCTACCCCTCTCCACCCTCCATTTCTGTCCTGATATATCACCTCCGAATGATAACTTGCTTTTAAAGGACCCCTTACAGAGATTCACAGGCCTGCAGACCTTTATACTGCAGAGTGGGAATTACAAACCTCCCCCTTCTATCTACAATATATAACATATGTTGTGAAGCTTGTTTTTCCTCCGCAAACTTCCAGTGCTTCCTTAGGTTGAGAGAAGCCCTGAGGAATGTAAAATTATTTAAAGATATAGTTACTACTACCGGGGAGGGGGGGATTTTTTTATTTATTTAGACTATTCAAAAAATATAAATTTTAAAGATATATTTACTGGTCTTAAAGGAATTGAGCATTAAATGACCCAGTTAATTTAAAAATTGATTAATAATTGACTGAACAGGCTATGCTGGTCACACCTGTGAACTGATCTGCAATTGCATATTTTTTTTGTGCAATCACCACATTCCTGCAAGGTCCATGTAGTTTGCCTTTAAGAGCACTAGAGACCTGGCATGCACACTAGAGCCTGCAGTCTGTTTCAGGGATCCATTGTAGTAAAATACTCTCTACATCCTTAGCATTTTCAAAAAATTTAGATCAGCTTTATACTTTGGCAAAATACTGAAGCACTGAAACCCCAAGGGAAATCTTCTTAGCATAGCCTTTGGAGAAAAATGAGGAGCAAATCAGTTATCAGTATTTATTATATTAAAAAATTGCAAAATGCCAAGTAAGTAACTTTAAAAACACTTTGGAGAAATTAATTATTTTGCTAAGGGATTTTGTTTGAATCAGAATTAATTTAACTTTAAACTTATGAGCTGGTTCTTTGTAAACCCCCAGTAGTATTACAGCTAAATAGAGCATAATTTTTTTTTTTTTATTATATTAGTAAATGTTGCAGGCTCCCACACTTCACCTAAGTACCATGTGAAATGCATGAAAGAATGACAGTGACATGTGATTTCAGCATGGGAACTTGGGCGACTGCAGATATGGTGACTTTCGTATCTGCGGGGGGCTTCGCGTTGCCCCCCCCACATCCCCCTTACTCCAGGGGTGTGCAACCCAGGGAGGGGGGAATCCCCAGTAACCGTTTCTGTAGTCACACATTTTTGTCATGATTGTTGTCTTTGCTTTTTCCGTCATGGCTGTTATCATGGGTCACCCCCCCAACACCACCACCACCACCATCATTTTATTGGAATAATAGCATTTTACCTTAGAGACAGGAAGTGTGTGGAAGAGTGTTTGGGGATAGTTTTAGATATGTGTTTTTACATGTTATAGTCAGTGCAGCTTTATATATTAATAAATTGGCAGCAGAAGACTGTTGGACTGACAGAGAGGCCAAGCAATACCAACTACTCTGTTCTGCAAAGCAAACTCCCCTCAGAAACAATAATCAATGTGCATGTTGTGGTCCTGTTTGCTGCATCATTTCAACTCTACTACTTGAAGATTGAAACCTCATAAAACATCTCAAGTATTAAGGTTACGCACTCTTAAAGGACTTTCCTTTTGTTATCAAAATCCTTAGAGATTTTTGATAGTTGGTTTTTGATCATGTGTTTTATTTATTGAAAGTGACACTAATGGAGTGCTATGTTGTGCAACTGAGTAAAGTACAATAAGATAACTATAGAATATGATGATTTTTAATCTAAAAGTGCAATTAAAGTGTAATAGTGCTGAATTAAAGTACAGTAGTATTGAGCTAAAGTGCAATAATGCTGAACAAAAGTGCAACAGTGTTGCACTAAAGTGCAATAGTGCTGAACAAAAGTGCAACAGTGTTGCACTGAAGTGCAATAGTGCTGAACCGAAGTGTAACAGTGCTGAACTAAAGTGCAATAGTGTTGACTGAAGTGCAATAATGCTAAGTTAACTGCAGTAGTGCTAAATTAAGTTCACTAGTGCTGCATAGAAAGTGCAATAGTATTAAGCAAAATAGAAGGGAAACCATGCACTAGGTCATAGCCCAATAGATTAAAAAGTACTACTAACTGTGCAATTAAGCAGAGTAAAGTGTTATAGAATAATAGCACACTAGGTGTACAGTGCAGCATTTGATTTAATGTGCATTAGCCAAATAGGATAGTAAAAGGAATTGTTCCTTTGGGATTATTTAAGAGAACTAGAGTTAGCAAGAAATAGCAAAACACTGACATCTCATTGAATTACACAGGTTTTATGGACAGGCCTTCTATTAAGCATACAAATTGAGAAGTAACATTGCAAGACAAAAGATCACTGGTAAAACCTAAAAACTGTACATTTGTTCATAATCAGTGGTAAGCATTCCTGAAGAATTGTCCTAGTATTTATAGATAACATTTCCTTTTTGAAGGTGTCTATCAGATAAATTAATTAAGCTAGAAGTATTAAAGAAATCGTAAAAGGATAGTAGTGTCTACAAGGGGACAAAAAGCAAATGGTACTGATCCAGACTCAAATTTGGGTTTACCTCTAGCTATTCAGGTGGAATCCTTAGGTAAATCATCCAGAAATGTATTGGACAAACCTTGAAAATGTAAGAAGAAATTAAATATACAAATGCCCCAGCTGCTGAGGAATTTTTCCACCAAGCTACAGTTTTTAGAAATAGTTTATTGTCAGCAATGTTATACATAGGAGATGGAATTATTGAAGGTAAACACAATACATAAGCTAAATCATTGTCATTTAATGAGGTGAACAGGATAGAAAGTGACAAACTCCCTACATCCACAGAATTTGAGTTGGAGCTGTTTCCTGTATCTACTACTAAATTGAATCATTCAGTTTATTCCTTAGGAAAAAATCACCAATGCTAAACTAAGACAACTCCTTTGTGAACAGTAATGGTAAAATGGGGCATCACTCTCACATAATGAAAATAATGGTTATTCTGATTTAGTCAAAGACTATCCAACACCTTTTTCCCCCAAGGTTAATTCAAGCATTAAAAGATCAACATACGGTAAATATTTTATTTCTGGAAAAATTATATATAGCAAGGGATGAAGTTACTACAATAAAACCATATTAACACAGCTGGCCTGGTGGCACTGAGGGTTGAGGCGCTGGACGCCATACCTCACGCCACACTGATGACATGGGTTCCATGATAGATTCAGGTTGCCGGGGGTTGGCAGGGGGGAGAGAGGGATTGAGTGCCCATCAGCAGCTCTCCCTCTCTGGGGAGGGTTGTATGCATACCTCACTGCTCTACTACCATCTCCAAGGTGAACCTGGCTATTGGCAGTGCAGTCAGGGTAGCAGTAAGAGAGTGGGAGGGGCTGACATTGGCCGAGGGCCCTGGGCAGAGCCACATTCCAACACACTCTTGTCCCATTGGTCCTCCTTGTGTGCTGGCACCAGCAGTGGGAGGTCACAAGAAAAAGTGGAAAAAATCCCTAATTGAGCCTAGGTGATGATCTCTCCAGCCACCCAGCTACAAGACCAAGGCAGACTCCTCTGTGCAAGCACTCCTCTGAAGTTGGGAAGGTAAGGGGGAGCCTTCTTCACCCCACCCGGGGGGGTCATCTGGGCCTCTAGAACTGTACCGGAGCAGCCTAGCACTATAGGGGCAGACACTGCAGTGGTAATATGGGTGTGAGGGATCTGAAAGAGTGGATTGATGGGGGAGCAGTTAGGAGAGAAAAATAATCAGTTAAAAAAAAAAATTAGCACATCATGAAGGTCTGATTAGAAATCTTTTCTGAGAACTGGTAAAACCTGAACTAGGATCAGATGTGGATTCCATGAAAATTGGTCCATTAAATTATTCTGAAAATGAGCATGCTAATCTTTCTGTAAATTCACTAAACCAAGTTTCATCTCTCCCCACCTGGGGTAATTTAGTTAGGGGAAAAAAGAGGCACAGAGAAGCCTAAAGGGAAGTCAAATAAACATTATAATACCATGGAAGATACTGAGAAAATGTGTCCAATTTCCAGACAGGAAGTAGTGAAGAAAAAAGGGAAAAAACACTGAAGGAAAATTTGTCTTTCATAAATCAAGAAGCACCCCTCCCCCAAAAAAAACTTCATCATTGAGAATATGCTGGAAAAATCAGTTTCGACAAAGTATTCAAAAGAAAAAAGCAGAAGAAAACATGAGGAAATTTCAAAACCCCATAAAAAAATTATAGATCCAGTCTCTGTGGATAAGATTAAATTTAGTCTCATATTTAGATACAACAATTTAATCTAATCAGGTAACTAATAAAGAAATCTTAGATGACTTCCGATTTTCTGGTAATGAAGCCATTATAAAAATACATTGCATTCATCAAAATATTAACAAAACTCCAGCTTCTTTGACTAACTTGGCAATGCCATTATTAGAAAGAGAACTGATGATTCCAAATACTAAAAACAATCTGTTTTTGCAACCAGAGAATCACCAGCGTATGGGGCAGCAGTTTGTCTGTTTATCTCAGACATGGAAATTGCCAAATGGATCTAGAAGCAGATGTTCTCACTCCAATATCTAGGTGTAACTGCAGAGTCACCCATAACTATAATAAGCCACTTACATGACTCAAAAGTGAACTTCTCACAAGGTAGATGTATTTCTAAAATCGACCTTGAATGCCAAGTAAAATAAAAAAATATACAAAATCTGGTAGGATTGTACAAGAAATTAATCAATATCTCTTAACATTCCATGAAATTGAAAACTCAAGTTATGAGACACAACACTCACTTATGAAAATAGTTTATTATATTTTAACAAACGTATCGGGGTAAGGCTGAGATACAAGATAGTGGAATAGTTTTAGAGAGAAAATGTATGTACAAACCAGGGTCAAATAACCTTTGCAGTTTGGGATAAAATTTTGTATAATTGAATTTTGACTGAGGCTCATAAGCTGGATAAATTGCACATCCTCTTATGCGAATGGCCTGATTTACAGAATCAAGACTGCCAGGGTACTCCTTCTAAGGGAAAAGATGGATGTATTTCACCTATGGCAAATTTCTGGAATAAAAAACAAACAAAAACTTTTCTTCCTGTGCCTTTTGAATAGCCTGCATACTCACAAATTAATACCCAAACACAAAATGTGTATCAGTGTTTAGCAAGCACGAAACAGGATTGGCTTTCTGAAGACTCAATAACAAGTAAACAAGGAATTATGGTAGAAAATATGGAGTTGAATTATTTGTTTATATTATATCCTGGAATGTAGCAGATTATTCAAAAAGTGTTATTGACCCAGAATTCAAAAACAAATTCTCTCCAAAACATACTGTGAATTGTCTACTGGAAACTTGGGCTATGGATGACTTATATCTAGAAGATTACACATGTATTTCTGCTAAAGCAAAAAAAAAATGTGGTAGACAAGTAGGTGTTTAATGATTTTTGTTAAGGTGCAGAAGAACTTAGTGATAAAATCCTGTCTTGTTGTCACACCAAATTTAATAATTCTTCTGATACACTGGAACAAAGAAATGTTTTATGTGTGTAATAGCCATGTACCTCCCAAAATAAGAGTTATTATGATGTACAAATTTGGGGAAATCTAGAGATTCAACTCCAGAAAGCTATGACAGTTCTACCGGAAGCTGGGGGGATCCATGATGCCTCATCAACAATTTTATGTTGACACAAGTTTACCCCAACACCACTACATCGACCGTAATTGTGGTTGGGAAGGTGCCGGCATAAGCATTCTTCTTGTTTTGTGGGGGGCTGCACCCCCATGCAGGGGACTGTGCCCCCTGCACCCCTCTGTTTAGGATTCTCAACTCCGAGATAATGCTGAGTCAGTGATGGGGTGCAGGGCCTTTCAGAAGGGTGCCAGGGGTCCCAGGCAGACTTTACAGTGATGTGGCGATGTTGTCGGTATCGACCACATCACTGTAAAGTTGTCGCTGTAGCGACGGTATACCAAGCTGGGGTACTGCATATAGGTGATTTTATTGCCAGATTGGCTAATTTGTCCTCATCTGCTTTTCTGGAAGATAATAATAATAATATAATAATACATTTTATTTAATATAGCGTCTTTCATAAATCAAGGTGCTGCACAGTCACATAAAACAAAATGATAAAAACAGATAAAATCACAGAAGTTCAGGGAATGCTTTGCCCCACAGAAAGGTCTTCAGTGCCTGCTTAAAGCACCCTACTGTCCTGCACTCATGTAGCTGATGGGGCAGAGAATTCCAGAGGGTAGGGGCAACAAACCCAAAGGTGTGAGCCCCAGATGACTTTAAACAGACCTTCAGGATCTCCAGCAACCCCTCATCAGCCGAGTGGAGCTGTCACAATGGGATGTAAGGAACTAGGAGCTCTTTCAAGTGGTCAGGACCCTGTCCATGTAGGGCTTTGTAAGTTAATAAACCTACCTTAAAGATGATCCGCCACTGAACAGGCAGCCAGTGCAGATCGCGCAGCACCAGGGTAATATGTGTTCTCCTTGATACCCCAGTCAATAAAAGTGCCGCTGCATTCTGCTCTAGCTGCAAGTGATGGCTATCAACCTCAGGAAGCCCTAGGTAAAGGGAGTTGCAGTAGTCGAGGCACAATGTCACAAAGGCATGGACCAAAACAGGCAGATCACTGGACGGAACAAGGTGCTTGATCCTGGCAATGTTTCTAAGATGGTAAAAGGCCAGCTTGATGACTGCTGACTCCTGATGTTGAAGGGTCAGACCATCATCATGCACCACTCCCAGGTCATGCATCCACTCAGAGGTAAGAATCTGGGCCCCCCGGGACTAAGCCAGAGAGGAGATCAGTCCTCAGCCCCTCTGTTCTATGACCTGGGTCCACAACCAAAACCTCAGTCTTTCCTGGGTTCAACTTTAAACCACTGGAACTCATCCAATCTTGGATTTCTACTAGGCAGCCATTCAATACTGAGATAGCACTAACCTGATCAGGGGCAAAAGACAGGTAGAGCTGGGTATCATCAACATAGCAGTGAAACCTCAGCCCATACCATCTTACAATGTCTCTGAGGGGCTGTATATACAGTGGAAATAACAATGGTGACAGCACTGAGCCCTGAGGTACCCCACAAGGCAGAAAGAAAGACTCCAAAGAAGATATTCCCATGATGACTCTCTGAGATCTACCAGAGAGGAAAGATGTAAACCATCTGAGGACTGTCCCAGACAGCCCAAAGATGAACCTCAAATGCTCGAGCAAAACATCATGATCTACAGTGTCAAAAGCTGATGACAAATCAAGGAGTACCAAAATGGAACAGTTTCTCTGATCTCTCGCCATCAGGAGATCACTGAGCACCCAAACCAGAGCAGTCTCAGCACTATGCCTCTTACAAAAACCCAATTGGAGAGGTTCATATAAATTATGGATGGTTACATGGTCTTCCAGTTGAGCTGCCACAACTTTCTCAATAACTTTTCCCACAAAAAGAAGGTTAGAGATAGGCCTGTAGTTCGCAAGGTTCTCTGGGTCTAAAGAAGCTTTCCTCAGGAAGGGCGTCACCACCACCTCCTTCAGGGAGCTGGGAAACTCGTCCAAATCCAAACAGCACCAGACAATCAGAGCTAAGACCGATGATATCACTACAGCCCAGACTCAGGGAAGTAGGGCCCGGATCTAAACTACAGCAAGTGGGACGCATCCCCTGAACAAGCCTCATAATGTCAACAAACTCCGGCAGATCAAAGGTACTCCAGAAAACTCCAGGCTCTGTGACCAAGCACTGACCAACAGCGTCCCCCCCCTAGAGTGAAGCTGACGGCACTCCTGCCTGATGTCAGCCACCTTATTCGCAAAGAAATGAGCGATCTCATCACACTCACTTTGTGAAAAGACTCGATGGAACTGCTGACAGGCTGGGTTGCACAGCCTATCAACAGTTCAGAAGAGCTGAGCCAGTCGATTCCATGTGACAGCAATTTCCCTGGACAGGAATTTTGCCTTCTTATGGGAAATTTCTGTTTGATAGAGTTTATAATGCTCTAGCAAAATAAGGTGGTCGGCATCCAAGGCAGTCCTCCGTCAGCAACACTCTAACCTATGTCCCTGCCACCTGAGCTCCCTTAGAGCCCCATCAAACCATGGGGCCCCAGGGCAAAGCGGAAGGGGCCAAACACGAACAGGAGCAATCAGATCAAGAGCTAAAGAAATAGACCTATTATAGGCCAAGACTAAAAGCTCAGGATCTGTCCTAAACTCACCAGTCAACGAGAGGTCAATCACTGCCATCAGGTCTTCAGGGATGGGAATCCTATTTCAAATAGAACATTGAAGGATAAAATAGAAGTGGAAGAAGGCTCTTGCATTTCCTGGAAAAATTAGAACTAATCATACTAAGTGGGTCCCTGAAGGGTAGAAATTCAACATATTATACTTTTCTAAATGCAAAAGGTACTAGTGTGCTGCTCCACATGCTTGCGTTCTCCTGGCAAACATATTAGTTTTTAGAATTTGATATCATTCTTATTCCTGAGAGTGAGCATTATTCTCTGCTTCTTAAGTTAAATTTGCATACCGAAAATACTCAGCAAGCCAATTTTCTTGAACCACATATAGAAATAAGAAATCAAAGATGAGTTTTATTTTCCTCAGAAACAGAAACAAAAGCTGCAGAGATATTATTTAATATAGAGAACCAAAAGAAATGAAGTGATCTAACACTCTGATCATGAGCTAAAGAAATAAATTTAACTGTCCAGGACATCAGTGAGTCTACTCTGCCACTTTTATATTGTCCAATCAAAGCAAAAACATTTGATACTTGGTTTAATAAAGTCTGTAAAAAATGTTAAAGGTTAATGTCACAACTTACAAGATTCGTAAGCCCTAATCCATTAAAAGGGAATTGTGCATTTCTGAATTAATCCAGAAAGGAATACAAGAAATGTTTGCTTTTTCAACACCGTTTATGCTGGGTAAAACAATGGTCTCATATGTTAGAAGTCATACAATAAAGCGATTCAAAAAAATGTTGGTTGTTGGTGGCAAAGGGACAGGCAATTATACCTCCAATATCTCAGCACATATACATTACCACTATTGACATGGGCCATCTATTACAAAAGAGTGATTTATGATAATACAGTTATTGATTCTGGAAGTGACACTCTTTTAAAATTATCTGATGCTCATCTACCTTTGAATATTACTCCACATGAAATTTCTGAGGCTATTAAACAAACTAAAGCAAACAATGCTCCAGGACCTGATAAAATGCCTCGGTTCCACTACAAAATACATTTTGAATGGTGGATTATCTTCCTGGCTATGTTATTTAATAACATTATAGCAGACACTTGTATACCTCATGCATGGAAAGGTAATATAATATTACCAATTCTTAACAAGCATTTGTCAATGACAAATGTTCATCGTGCATAGAGATAAGGAAGTGTGTGACAGTGTAGTAGTGCAGGAAGAGTTTTATTGATAATGAGCAATAGAAAGTTGTATGACAGCTGTACTGTTCATGAGGTGGTGTGATAAAAAGGCAATATATAAATATTGAAAATGAACAAAGTTACATGAGTGTGTAGAAACTGTGAATGACCGGGTGTAATTTGACCATTTTTTGGAGCTGTGTTACCACATTTTCAACATGGCCTTTTTGGTAACCCACCTCATGAATAGTGCCAGTGTAATTTTGTTCACTCATGCTGAAAGGTGATTTTGCAAAGCAATTGGGCCATTCTGCACCACAGGTGCATAAACACATTTCAGGCAGGATGCAGAAAAATTACAGCTGCACTGTTCATAAGGAAGTGTGAAAAAATGGCAATGTTGAAAATCTGGCATGAAAATATAAAAAATTTGCAAAGATGCGAGCGTGCATAGAAACTGCACAATGCACACTCATAACACAAGCGTTTTGTGGAATCTTTTCACCAGATTTTAAACATGGCCTTTTTGGGACCTTCTCTCATGAACAGTAGCACTGTGATTTTGTTAATCCATCCTGAAAGTTGATTTCACACACTGACTACGCCATTTTGGGCTACAGGTACAAAAACACATTTTGGGCAGGATGTGAAAAATGGCAGCTGTACTGTTTATAAGGAGATGTGAAAAAATGGCATTGTTGAGAATCTGGAGTGAAAATATAACAAATTAGTGAAGTTATGAGCATGCATACAAACTGTGCAATGCACAATGGTAAAGTAGGCATTTTTGGGAATTGTTCCACCAAATTTGCAACATGGGCTTTTTGGTACCCTACCTCATGAACAGTGACACTGTAGTTTTGGTAATCAGTCTTGAAAGGTGATTATGCACAGTGACCGCAAAATCACCTTTTGTGACCAAGAAATGAAATGACACTGGTATGTTCACAAGGTGGGGTCCCAAGTACCCCATGTTGAAAATTTGGAGCCAAAATTCATAAAAACAGCTGAGATATCAACCTAATTTGAAACCCCATTTAGTCACCATTATATAGGCTTACCTGATTCCTCAGTTCTGAGTTCAGCTTTAAAGAGTGCAGATATACCCTGGGCCAGTGAAGATCATGGCTCTCTACCTCTAGAGGGTAAGTATTGGTGGGGGGGTGCAGGGAGGTGGGTGTGCAAAGGGAGGGTCAAAGTGGAGGAGAATGACTGGGGAGACGACGCTGGAAGGTTTTCTTTTTTACTGGTAAAATAAAATAAAAATACTTCAGGTGGACATTTTTTTTATTTTACAGGGTTTTTTAAAGACTTCTAGGCACAATTGGGTGGGCTCCCAGTGTGCCATACTAGTGTGTGGGGGGGTGCATGCCATTGCCGACAGGGGGATTTGGCACCCCCTTGTCAGTTAACAATATAGGGGGGCACACATCTGACATCGGGTGTGAGCATCCCGATATCGGAAAGAGGAACTTGTTTCACCAGGAAAGACACACTATGGGGCTGCAGGGAACTGTGAATAGGGAAATTGTTTAACCAGGAGAGACATGCTGAGCTGCAGGGACAGGGAAATTGTTTAACCAGGAGAGAGACATGTTGACCTGTGGGGATTGGGGAAATTGTTTAAGAGACATGCTGAGCTGCAGAGATGGGGGAAATTGTTTAACCAGGAGAGAGACACACTGACCTGTGAGGACAGAGGAAATTGTTTAACCAGGAGAGAGACACACTGAGCTGTGGGGATGGGGGAAATTGTTTAACCAGGAGAGACTGAGAGACACACTGAGCTGCAGCTGAAGGGCTCCCATTTTAAAGTGGTTCTGTCCTTTGAAATTTTGCAGAGACCAGCTCCCTCAGCAAAACAGTGTCATCACGACACTGCCTGCTGATCTGCTGCCACAGACCAGCCCCTGCAGAACCGCTGATCATTGGGCTTGCACCCCTCACACCCTTGTTTAGAAACTCTCATATCAACAAGTTTGAGCTTGCGCTTCTGCTCCCGACAAACTTAAAAAAGGAGATAGAAATCTCCCTGAAAATTACAAACCAATAAATCTAATTGATTGCCTAGGCAAGATTTTTGCAAGAATAATGTTGACTAGATTAAACACTTGGTTAGAATACCATAATGTTTTAAACATATATCAGGCAGGTTTTAGGAGATGTTATTCAACCATAGATCAATGCTTTATTTTGCAAAATATCATGGAGAAATATGATATTAAAAAACAAATACTTGTTTATTTGTCATTTGTGGACTTTAAAATGCACATTTGATGGAGTAAATATATCACTCCTTTGAGACAAATTGTATGATTTAAAAATTAATCATACAAGTTTGAAAATGATTATCGGTCTCTATTCTGATAACCAAACTACAGTGAGGTATAATTTGAGGGGTAGTGTTTCACATCCTTTTAATACAAATCAGGGTGTGAAGAAGGGTCGCATTTTGGCTCTTTCACTTCTCAATCTGTTCATTAATGATCTTCCAACTACTTTTTTGACAGAGGCCTCTCATTCTCTTTCTGTTTGAGGAAGTTTAGTGCCAGCACTTATGTTTGCTGATGACCTGACACTGATCTCTGTCTAACCAGTGGGATTAGAAAGACATCTAATGTCATTATAACAATATTATATTAAAAATAGGTTGATTATTAATAACAAAAAGACATAGGTCTTAATAGTAGGAAAATATAGTTCCAAATTCACATGGCACCTTAACAGTGTCCCATTGGAGCTGGTTTCTAGTTATCACTCTCTAGAATTTAATTTGTCTAGTACTTGTAAGACCACAAAACATACTGTGTATACATTAAATACGTTATTCCAGTTAAAGAATGCTTTATTGAGGTTTAATGCTAGATATGGAGGTTAATCTGTAGCGTCCATTGTATGTGCAGTGAAGATGAATCTGGTAGCTCTTTATGCAGTTGACATATGGCATAAAGAGGTGCAGGGTGACATACAACAGTATCTGGACAGGACAATGTTTGTGGGTGCCTTATTTGTGGACCTGTCTAAGGCTCTTGATACTCTGCACCACAACATTCTCCCTTCCAGACTCTATGAAATAGGGATATAAAATGGGTAACTTGATTGGTTTAGAATGTACTTGATGGGGAGAGATCAAATGGTGAAGATAGGCCCTTACAGATCCACAACAGCTATTATAAAAACTGGTGTCCCTCAGGGATCCATATTGGGACCTCTCCTGTTTAACATTTATATAAATAACTTGCAGTTTCATGATTCTTTGGTTAAATACCATATCTATGCAGACGACACTATGATATACAGTATGTAGAGGGAAAAGAAATAGGTGACATACAACATAATTGCAGGAGGCCTTCTCCTAATTTCAAAATTTTCTTAGGAAACAAACGTTAAGTCTAAATACAAAAAAAATGCAATCAGTACTGTTCATACATGCCAACAAAAGTGATGTTCCCCCTTATGATCCAGGCACTGGATGGAGCACAGATACAAAAAGTGACAGAATATAAATACTTGGGAGTCCTCTTAGACACCAAACTAAACTAGGAAGCACCTAGAGGCCTTAATGAAAAGCATGGGCACAAAATTGGGAATATTGTATAGATTAAAAAGCTACATGACTTTAGAAATATGCTTAAAAATCATTAATACTGTGGTGCTTCCCATACTTCATTATGGGGACATTGTCTATGCTGGGGCGTCAAGGACAGAGCTAGCCAAGTTAGATGTACTGTATAATAGGATGGCTTGCTTTATCTTTGATGTCCACAGGAGGACACATCAATGTGACTTATATAGCTGGGGTTCAATGCAAAGAAGTGTAAGGTTATGCACTTTGGGGCAAAGAACCCAAGGAGAGAACACTGGCTGGGGGAGGATTAAGCTGGGGATCACTGAGGAGGAGAAGGACCTAGGGGTAATGATAACCGAGACCATGAACAACACTGCCCAGTGCAGGAGAGCAGCTGCAAAAATGAACAAAATGCTGGGGTGCATAGCAAGGGGGTTTTCGTCCAGGTGAAGAAAGGTGATCTTGCCCCTCTACAGATCACTGGTAAGGCCACACTTAGAGTATTGTGTGCAGTTTTGGAGGCCATACCTAAAGTGTGATATCAGTATACTGGAGGTGGTGCAGAGGAGGGCAACAAAGATGATATGTGGAATGGAGGGGACAGACTATGAGAGCAGGCTGGGAGACCTGAATATGTACACTCTGAAGGATAGAAGGGATGGGGGGACATGATAGAGACATTTAAGTATCTGAGGGGAATCAGTAAGGATGGGGCAGATGGGGTCTTTAAGCTAAGGAGGGGGAGTGACACCAGGGGGCATGGGCAAAGAATATAGAGGGAAGATTTAGGAGGGAAATGAGGAGACATTATTTCACAGAAAGGGTGGTAGTAAAATGGACTGCACTACCAGAATGGATGGTATCATGCAAATCTGTGAACAGCTTCAAAAGGGCATGGGACAGGGAACAGGGGAGAATGAAGGTGGGGAAGGTGGGGGGTGGCAGTGGAATGACAAAGGAGGGGTGGGGCAGCTGCAAACTAGGGGTGCTAGCTGCACACTTGAGCAGACTTAGATAGACCAGATGGTCTGTTTCTGCTGGCACATTCATATGTTCATATGTTTATATAGATCTTTAAATTGGTTAAAGTTGGAAGACAGAAGAGACTGGCATCTCCTAACATAAAGGTTTAAAGTACAAAAAGAAAAACTGCCCCAGTATGTTCTGGAACTCTTCAAAGTTAGAAGCACTAGAACTTCCCTCAGATCTGCACTAGGAGTGGAATATATGGTCCTGAAATGTAATTTACGAATTGAGAGGACATTTATATGGTACAGAGGGCTGACAGCATATTGTGGAACTCTATGCCTATTAGATTAAGAAGTATGAATTCACTCATATACCTATGCCAAATAAAGGAATGTTTTTTTGACAGGGCTATGGAAACATCATTGTGCTACCAGATGGGAATAACAAAAGTGGTATCAAAGAAATTGATAAACTTGCGATATACACTGTATTTTGTGTCTGTGATAGTGATTGTATTGTGTCAGTTGATACCTAGTGATGTATGGTGTATAATGTTAAACTATTTATACATTTTCTATTGTATAGGCAACTGCTATCTCTTTTAAATGTTAAGGATCTCCTTGGAAATGAGCACCTTCTCAATGGAGGAATTCTACAGATATGTTCGTGAGTGAAAGAAGGGTGGGGGGCAGATAAGCAAGCTGAGGAAGGAGGTGGGATGGGTGGAGGAAGTGATAGAGCTGGCTGAAGTCCTAAATGATTATTTTAGCTCAGTCTTTACTAGGGAAAGGGATGGGCCGCTGCCACAGGAGGGCAGGGTAGGGGTCATGGGGGAGGCACTCACAGATGGTGATATCCAGGTGTGAAGGGTGAGAGAAGCTCTCACGTCCTTGTGGACGGCTAAAGCCCCAGGCCCAGGCAGCATCCACCCTAGGGTTCTGAAAGAACTGGCAGATGTCCTAGCAGCTTCAATGATGAACTATTCAATTCCTCCCTCACATCAGGATGTGTTCCCATGGATGGGAGGATGGCACACATCATGCCTCTCCACAAGAGTGGACCTCAGGATGAACCGAAGCACTTCATACTGGCCAGCCTGACATCCATAGTGGAGAAAATGATGGTGGCCATCTTAAAAGAATAGATGGCATTCCTGGTGGCAAATGGCTTTCAAGATGAAAACCAACATGGGTTTGTCTGGGGGAGATTATGTCAAACCAACCTAGTCAAATTCTTTGACTGGGTGACAAGATCCCTGGACAGGGGAAAGCCTGTTGATGTCCTCTACCCGGACTTCAGCAAGGCTTTCGATTCAGTTTCACATGGATTGTTGATTTGGAAATTGAAGAACTTGGGGGGTGGGATAAAAATTGGTGGGGTGGGTGGTAACTGGCTTAACAACAGACAGCAGAGGGTGGTGGTGGGGGAAGCTTCAACTCACAGAAGAGTCACCAGTGGAGTCCCACAAGGTTCAGTGTTGGGCCTTATCCTTTTCAATGTGTTCATTGTGGACATCAGGGAAGGAATTAGGAGTAGAACGAGCCTGTTTGCTGATGATTCCAAGCTGCAGGTTGAGGTGGACAGTGAGAAGGAAAGGAGGGCACTCCAGGAAGACTTGGTGAGGCTCAAAAACTGGGCACATATGTGGCAGTTAGGGTTCAACGCACTTAAGTGTAGTGTTCTGCATCTGGGTGTTAGGAACCCTGGGTACAGCTACCTTTTGGGGGGAGTATGACTGACTGTCTCCATGATGGAAAATGATCTGGTGGTGATGACTGATGGCAAACTGAACAACTCTTAGCAGTGTAGGAGGGCAGCAGCTAAAGCAAATAAAATGCTTGGGTGTATAGCTAGGGGGATAACCCCCCAGGAGAAGGGAGGTTATACTTCCCCTGTACAACTCACTGGTGAGGCCACATCTAGAATATTGTGTGCAGTTCTGGCATCCCTGCCTAAAGAAGGCCATCACACTGCTAGAGAGAGAGAGTCCAGAGAAGAGCAACAAAGATGATCAGCGATCTGGGGGAAATGTCATCTGAGGACAGACTTAGACAGCTGAACATGCACTCCCTGGAGGACAAAAGGGACAGGGGAGATATGATAGAGGCATTCAAATATCTGAAGGGAATCAATAGGGTAAAAATGGAGAGACTGATCAAATTGAAGGGGGAGAGGACTACGATAAGCCATGATCTAAAACTGGAAAGGGGTTGGTACAGAGGGGAGGTGAGGGGACATTATTTCATGGAGAGAGTGGTGGCACCCTGGAACATGCTTCCAGATGAGCTGATAAGAGTGGAAACTGTAAGAGGTTTCAAGAGAGGTTGGGACAGAGATATAGGGGCATAGTACGGGCTGGAAGTAAGGAGAACAGCAGGGGTGTGCAGGGAAGGGAGGGTGGGAGTGATGAGTTAATAAAGGGAGGTAGAGTAGCTGCTGTACCTTACCAGTGAGCTGTGTTGGGCAGTTGTGATAGACCATTAGGCCTAATTTGCTGGCAACTATGTATGTATGTATGTATGGAGCTTGTAACATATATCTTGTTCATAACAATATGAATAAAAAGTATTACTACTACTACTACATGATAAAAATGTTGAGCAAGTGGAAACACTTTTATTCAGTTATATAGAACTATATTACAAATACATAGATCAACAAATTCAAAAATAGTTAGGGCAGAACTAGATTGGGTAAAAATTAAATAACTAGCTTTTTCAGCTAAAATAGTACACTGGATTAGAAATACAAGCCTGGATCCAAATAGGCTGACTAAAAATGCATGAATGAAAATGCATCCTGGATTGTCAGAAATGATTCTTCGACATGGCTGAAAATGGTTTTAGATATATAGTTAAAACTTATGAAATCGGATCACTTGTGGAATGATACTCTCAAGAAGATAGTTGTTTCACAAGATTATGCAATGTTAACTAAAAATAAACTAAAGCAAATTTAATTTAATATTGCTATGCTGAGAATTAGGACATTGAAATTGCACAGGTGGTATGCACAAACTAAAATTAAATACATTCTAGTACCATATTTACCTTTTTTATGTAAAGGATAGCACCATCTTTATAAAGTTTCCTCTTGTGCTATATCCATCTAAATTCTTACATCTTCTCCAAACACAAATCTACTTTTCAAACTCTGTATTGCAATTGTAGCCAAAATGAGCTGAAAACTCTTATTCATATTCTTCGTTATTGTCCAAGATATGAACATATGAGAAATCTATCCATTGGATATTATTTTCCATCAAAGGTAATCACAAAGGAAGAGACTTTAAGGATACTAATGAACCCTTCTTTGGATTATGTCATAAAAGACATGTTAAGATACTTAAAATGGATTTATTCAGAAATGTTGCATAACAATGATCATGTTCACTCTCAAGAAAGGTGTGAACAAGATTTGGGCTGATATTTTCTATTGGAGTATTGGCTCTTTATGTTTTTTTAAAATGAGAAACCTTTTGTGATATTCAATTCTAGGATATTTTTGGAGACTACAGGCTACTTCATGATTAAGATATTTCCGGGCATAAACATCTTGTTTATGTGCTATACTACTCTAAGTTACAATATAGCACTTTCTAAAGCTTTATCCAATGGAATATATTAATTGACAAAAAGATTAACATATATTGATTATACAGATTAAGGAAATACTTTCTTGCTCCATATTTGAAATCCAGTAAAAGTATGTTATATTCACCTGTAAACATCTGTACTGTTGAAACAGTAAATTATATAAACTATGTAAAGAAAGAACAAAAAAATGTACATATTTCATTGACAAGGTGAAAGAGTCTGACATGTTTCAATATAAGAAAAATAGCAGGACAAGAGGACACAGCATGAGATTAGAGGGAGGTCGATTAAGGGGTAATGTGAGGAAGTTATTTTTTACAGAAAGGGTGGTGGATGCATGGAACGACCTACCTCAGGAAGTGGTGGATATGAATACAGTGCAGGGCTTCAAACAGGCATGGGATAGGCATAAGGGAGCAATACAGATGAGTATGAATAGATAGGGCATTGACAGAGCAAAGGCCGTTGGCACATTTATAAGGTAGAAAAATAAATGGCCAGACTGGATGGGCCTTGTGGTCCTTATCTGCCATCAGCTTCTATGTTTCTATGTTTCTATTCCCTATTACAAAGTTCAGAAAAAATGTTACTTCTTCATATGGAAATTTAAATAAGTATATTTTCTTTTTTTAAATGTATACAAAGTATGTATTGTACTTTAAACTAGTTTTGTAAAATGGTATTGCAATGACGCATCAGGAGTCAAAAAAATAAAGTATTTGATTGATTGATCAATAAATCTCAGTAACTCCAGTTAGCAAGGGTTAATTCTATCAACGTGATACATTTTAAACACTAGCGATTCCTAGTGTTATGACTAGTTAAGACAAGGGAATCACACAAACAACTCAAGAAGGCACTCTTATAACCATATGAGGCACAGTACTGAACATACTGTACAAACATATATCAAGTAGAATGAACAACACTATATGAATAAGAACATAAACTGACCAAGTTTAAAGGTCAATATGCAAACAAACACAACCACACAACCAATCAGGGCCAAGAGGTCATTATGCAAATCAAACAATGACTTAATAAAATAACCTTACAGTCAACTGCCCCTACCTCTAGACAGACAAAATTATTCCCAAATCATACACAGCAAACCCACCCAGGAGAAAATAAAACTACAGCAAATAAACAAAAAAAACAATAATTAATTAAAGTAGCTTGACTCTCCCCCCAAACTTACAAAACATAATCATAGCAGCAACCCCAAGACAGACAAAATAACAACATTACTCCAAAATTGTTCAAAGCAAAGAAACAAATACATTGAGAAATGAAACTTAAAGAACAAAGTCAAGCACTAAAGAAACCTGCCCGCCCCCAAAATTTAAATAGAAACATAGAAGTTGTCGGCAGATGGGGACCTTATGATCCATCAAGTCTGCCCTTGTTTTCCTACCCCCCACCCCACACTTAGAAAAGAAAATTTAAAGAAAGTTATTAATTATACAAAGTAAAGCAAAATGTTAGAGTGAGCTTACTAGGTGAACAAAAATAAATCTTTAAATAAATGAATAAATAAAATGCCCAGATAAATCAGTGGTGCTCCACAATTAAACTCAAAAAGAAAAAGTATTTCAAAATGCTCACCAAATTAAACCATTGCAAATCTTCACAAATACAATGTGTCCCATCTCCTACCAGTACACATATCATCAATAATTCAACATACTGACCTAGATATTCAGACTGCACTGGGCATTGGCACAAGCCTGGGAGCAGCGCAACTGTGATGTGCCAGGGCTAGGACTAGCCAATATTCAATGGGGATGCGCCATGACACAGCACCATTGAATATGGCACCATCAGCACACATACTGTGCATGGCACAGTGGCACAGCACCGGCGCAAGCCACTGATAGGGAGGACGGGGATGCACCAGCACAAGTGCAGTTGCACTAGCTGCATCAACAGCAGTATTCAGTAGGGGGCATGCAAATGAGGCCATAATATATGCAAGGTGCAAATGGGGCCATTTGCATGTCATTATGGCTCATTTGCATGCCTTATGAGGGAGCTATGACTTATGCCTATGCCCCACAGCATGACTTGTGCAGTGGGGATCCCGGGGCATCCCCCGCCTGTAGCTGCAATCGGGTAAATGTAGAACAAACAATCCCTGGTAGTCTAGTGGCCCCCCTCCTGAATCCCCGAGGAATGTAATAAGAGACCATCCCTGGTGGTGTAGTGGTCCCTCTTCCCACTCAATGCCCCTAGAAGTGTAATACCGACTGTTCTGGGTGGTCTAGTGTGGTCCCCCACCCATCACAGTGATCATGATATATGTAGAACAGAAAATCAATGGTAGTCTAGTGGTCCCCCCCTCCCTCCCAATTCCCCAATATCCCAATAAATGTAAAAGACATCCGTCCCTGGTGGTCAAGTGGTCTCCCCTCCTCCCTCCTGACTCCCCAATGCTCCGATGCATGTATAAGAAGACCATCCCTGGTGGTCTAGTGGTCCCCCCGCCCATCGCTGTGATCGTGGTACATCGCCGTCAGAAATATCCCTGGTGATCCAGTGGCACCCCACTCCTCCCACCCACACAGAACCCCTTGCCCACCCAGCTCCCCCTCCCATCATTGTCGGGCAGGAGCAACCTGCCTGCATACGGCCCAGCCACCTGCCGACTGACTGGTACAGTATGGGCTGTAAGCCCATTGGTCCCCAGTGTGGACCAATGGGCTTGCAGGGCATACTGTACTAGACAGTCCCAAATATGTGAATCACCAGGGATATTTCTGACGGCGATGTACTGCGATCGCAGCAACGGTTGGGGGGGACCACTAGACTACCATGGATAGTCTTCTTATACATATATCAGGGAATTAGGGAGTCGGGAGGGAGGGGGGACCACTTGCTCACCAGGGACAGACATCTTTTACTTTTATCGGAGTATCATGGAATCGGGAGGGAGGGGGGTACCACTAGACTACCAGGAATGTATTACCATATATTTATCGGTGATCAGGGATTTGAGAGGAAGGGGGTACCACTAGACTACCAGGGTGATGTGTGTGCTTGAAGACGATGTTCTGGGTGGGTGGCCACCCACGGCTGGCAGCTGCTGTGTTGTGCCCTACAATACAGCAGCCCGCCTGTAGGTGGCCAGGATTTGTTCCCACTCCTCATGGGCTCAACTTTGAGCCCTCCTATGCGGCACACTGCAGGGTTGCACCAGCATATGCACAGCACATCCCGGGCTGAATATAGGGATGTGCCACATATGCATGGGCATGCCCCCTGCATCTGCGCCGCATACTATTGCATTGCGTCCCGGTGCATCAGGATTTGCGTTGCACCTGGCAGCCCTCTCCATATCCCACCGGGGCTCAATGGGCATTGTGCCTGAGCAACTCTGTTGCACCAGACACAACCCCTTTGAATATCCAGGCCACTTTATAGTACTCTAACTGCAGTAAAATTGATTAATTCTGTACCTGACTGAACTAGCTTGATCTCACAACCTAACCTTCCTTCGTAACAGTATGAAACTGAATACTCTAATCAGCACAAACTCCCCTCACCTGGATCTAGATTGTCTTAAAAGGATACAGCACAATAAATACAGCCCCAGACCCCGCACCTCAAGATTAATGAAGTGCTCATTTCAATACTATAGTACAAATCTGAAAAAAATGCTAAAGCGATTCAGCTTAAGGCAAACAGATCATCAGAAAGGACAATATAACAAGGAATATAAAGGTATCAGTACAAATGCTTTGCTGTAACTGCTGCTTTAAATTAATTTTATATGAGTATGAACCTCCAATCTATTTCATCTAGACTTTGTAATAATCTCCCAAGTACACATAGAAACATGGCTGTGTCTGACCAGTGTTGTAAATGGAACAGAAAAACTGGAGGTGCCCACCACCTTTCAATAAGGATCGAATATACGTGATGGGAGTATGAGGACATGATTCCTCATTATATGTTGCACTTTTATATGTTATCCATTCATTTTTTTCCTTTAGGTGGGTATGTTTTACACAGCCATAGTCCTTCTCCATCTTACTCCTGAAACTAAGTCATGCTTTCAAATCTACTCCTGGAACAGGCATTAAAAAAACATTGTAAGCCCATAGTTGTGTGTAATTGTTTCTTATGCCGTTCTCATATTTACTGTAGTCACTCATACTGTTCAAAAAATATGATTATGAAATGGGCCTAAAAATTCCAGAAACCTGATTGGTTAAGCAGCTTGGAAGCCAGTGTTGATATGCCAGCACAATAATTCTGGAAAAGGTCTGTGACCTGTTTATCCTATCCAGTGACTAGGATATCAGTACACTTCTGTCCAGGGCTCAAATGCCCATAACAAACATGGCTGCCCTGCCATCCTTTGCACAGGGCCATATAGACTGTTATCCTCAGTTCCTACCCTCAGTAACTCACCATGTTGTTGCCCATCTATGTTTTTTTTTTTATTAAATAAGGTACCTTGTTTTGTGTTAATTTCTGGTCCTGTTCTGTGCCCAAACACAAATACAGCAAGCACATCTCTATGTCAGCTCATTCCCACTCTCCAGAAGCTCTCTTCACCATGGCTCAGCCAAGCTTGTACTCTCCAAACTGACGCGTACCATAACTTAATGCTCCTCTGGACGCTACTCACTCTAATGGCCAGCTCACAAACTCTGTGGCATTTACTGATCATAAATCATGCATTACATTGTTAGTTCTTTTAAAAAGAAACAAATACTAGGAGTCACAAAAATGATCAGTAACACTCACCAATGCAGCCAATGCAGCTAGAGTTAAAATTCCCAGATGGGCCTTGCATTGACTGATGTGGATCAGGCCCAATGCACACATTAGCCCTGCTAAAAGTAACCACAGACATACAAGAAGCACTAGACAAAAGGATACTGGTGCAGGCAGTCTTTATAGATCTGAACAAAGCATTTGATACACTAAGATACAACATCCTAATTGACAAACTCGAAGATATTGGGCTGGACGCAAGGGTGCTGACATGGTTCAAGAGCTATCTTAGTAACAGATTCCAGCAGGTTACCTTGAACAAACACAGCTCTAACTTGTTGCCATCAGTACTTGAAGTCCCCCAAGGCTCCATATGAGGTCCACTGTTCTGCAACATATACATGAACTTCCTGAAATTTCTGCCCCTCAAATAAACTTCCACCTCTACGTGGATGACTCCGTGGTAACATCTGGTAACTCCCTGGGAAAAATCCAAGCAGCCTTGCAAGAGGCTTTTAACCACCTGCAAAACTTCTATACAACCAAAAACTAATACTCAATGCAAAAAAATCAAAAGTTATGCTCTTAAGGCCCCACCGCAAACCGGTAGGCCCACTGGAGGAGCTGGACATAGCAACATACGCAGGTAACAAATTAGAAATGGTTAACACCTACAAGTACCTGGGCCTGTGAATGGATTCAAAGTGCAAATGGAGTGTCCATATAGACAAAATGACCAAAAGCCTCCACAAAAAAACTAGGTGTGCTCTACCAACATCAAACCGAGATACCAAGGGAAGCTAGAATTAGAATTGTAGCAACAATGGTCCTACCTATTCTGAACTATGGTGATGTACAGTTATCATTCTTAAATTGGTTACTTTATCTTGTGCAGCACTTTGGTATACTATGAACTGTGCTCAACAAATAAAGATTATTATTATTATTACTCTATGGTGAGGCACCCAGTTATGAACTAAACAAAATTGATGTACTCTGTAACAAATTTGCAAGATACATATTAGATATCCCTCACACAAGACACCACTGCTTACTATACAGAGAGCTAACATGGACAAGCCTGTAGTTCAGGAGGCACGTACATACACTAAACCTCATGTTCAAAACATACAGGAACCATCTCTCAGAGTACATTCTGAACAAAATGGAACACAAACCCATCAATGGATCCACTCTTAGATCCACCCACAGCCTGGAATACATGATCCAGCAGACATCGACAAACATGGGAAGGTCGTCTTTCCTGTTTAGGGGTCCCTCAGCCTGGAACTCCCTACCCATGCCCCTCAGGCTGAAGATCAGACCAATAAGACTAGGCCCCATCAAATAGTGGTACTCTAAAGAAGCCATGAAACCCCTATCTGACGCCCAGATTTTGACAAGGGATAATGTCATCCTGAAACATGGCTCGCCTGGCCACCCCTCATTCAGTCCAGCACTTATGCACCCAGCAACTGGCACCTGTACTAAGCCACCCTCCCAAATATCCAGTCTGTTACTGGTGCAACTCTAGTACTCACCTGTATCCTGCCAAACCTGAACCCACTATCTGTATCCACAGCAAACATAAGTATTTACCTTTAATTGTCAATGTTAATCTAACTGTAACCAAAATGCTTATTTTCTGTTCTGCCATATACTGTCTGACAATGTAAAGCAGAAACTACCATACTGCTGATGCTTATGTATTACCCTGACATGTACTGTATGCAACGTGATGAAATCCACTGACCCCATTGTCACCCTGTAACCTTGATATTGTATATTGTAATTTTGTACTGTTATGTTCTTGTAACCTAGTCAACTGCCTATGGTACCCACTGAAAATGAGCCTCAGCTGAATTGGGGTCTGACCATGTTCATATCATGTGACAATGATTGTAAATAAAAATGTTTACTACTACTACTACTCCTCCACCCTCTCATTGAAGTTGCTGCCTGCCCTTGCTGTTGCCCTTACACAGTTTGCAAAAGTCTAAAAAAAAAAAATGCTCATTGGCACCACCTTCTGGCCAAGTGGCAACACAATAATGCACCAACAAGACTACAGTTTCTTTTTCAATTTTGTTTTACTTGTTTTAGCTTTACCAATTACTATTGAAAAATGTTTGTTTTTTTATGCATTTTCTCATGGGAATAAACCCATTTCATAATCACAATAAAGCACTCCAGGAGGTGCATTGTGCTGGGGTAATGGCAGTTCTCAGGTGGTGGAAGTACTTGACCTTTGTGCATCGACCCACCCTAGACATGCAGTGATCATAGCACAATATACTCAGAAGGAAAGAAAGCATACTCACATGGACCTACAAAGTACTTATGAATAAAGTCCCTGAGTATTTGCTAGACCTCTTTAAACAATCTAGCAAACCCTATATCACAAGAAGGAACAACTACCTTTTATTTAACATACCACACGTCATCACACGCTTTGGGGAAGCCGCCATCAGTCACCTCTTTCCCACTGAATGGAACTACACCCAATGCCTGCTTAAGATAAACTACTGTTTAAGCCCATAGGGCCTAAAAACCACCCTGGACAGGGTGTTTCTAGAATCCTGCAACTGTTACAACACTTGAAATGTTATGCCTATAAGACTCACATGTTTACCCTCTAGAATCTTGCAACTGCTACAACACTTGAAATGCAATGTCTGTAAAACCCATATGTTTAGCCTCTGGCTTATGTCAGTCCAAACAGAGTGTATGTATCGTATATATGGATTTATTGTACTGTAATGTAGATGCAACTACTAAGATAGCTTGTATGTTATCTGTAAATATGCTAGATATTCCTAATTGTCTGAGTACTGTATGTGACTGGAATTGTCCTGTAGGTTGATCTCCCCTGTCCTTCCGGGACCTCCTTGTAAACAAGTCTGCTCACTAGAGCATTCCTGGTGAATCAGTATACTAAAACAAAGTATCATCTGCTCTGCCCAGTTAGTTAGGTAACATTACACGGACCATATAATCTTTACTTTTATTTTTGTTGTAGTTTATTGTGTAAATAGTTACCTATACACCTATGTACATGTTGCCTGAGATATAGTATGAAACAGAACTTGGTCTCAACATACTTTCTTGGGTAAACAATAAAAATACAGAAAGAAATACATTGCATGATTATATGTCAGGTTGTGAACCTAGCATTTAGAGTCAGACTATTTGATTTTCCCCTGTATTGCTGACATTTTAGGTATTTGGTAGCAGCCAATAACCCTCCGATCCTGTGTCCTCCTGAAAAATCCTTTTGTGATTTGCAACCCATGAGCAGGTTCTATAAAAGTACCTTGTACTTTTAGTTCACCTTCTGCGCCTGTGAAGGATTGATTTTATTCACTTCATGTTTATGTAAGGAATAAGACATGACAAGGTGTGGTTTATGGCCTGATAAGAGCACACCCCATATGTGTAATGAGGCATGAGGTGCTTGCACTGAGTGCCTATAGCACCTGAGAAGTGCTCTTATCATGTCATAAAACACACCTCAGAGTGTCTTATTTCACTTACAAAATGAGTCCCCCAGTAAAGAAAATAGAGAATACTGGATGGGCAACTATGCAGAACCAGTGTTTTCTGCCACAGAGGGTTTCTGATTCCCTGTGACCTTGAGAGTGAAGCTTGAGAGGTCCGTGGGAATCAGAAACCTGATGTGGCAGATCTCACTGGTTGGGCATGGAGTTGCCCATTCAGTATTTTTTATAGTGTATGGTGCCTCCTTAAATATTTAAAAAAGCAGTTTGAAGCACTTTTTGGTTTTTTTACATACTGATAGAAATTGTTCCCTGTCCCGTCTTATTCCTGGAGTCAGGGATGGGTTGCCTGGGTGAGTCGTGTGGTTGCTAGATAACAGACATCACCAGGTTAGTAGCGCAAACTTTAATTGGTTGTCGAGTGTGTGTGGATGGGAGTTTCAAGAAAAAACATGGCGACTACATTTCTTGCTTAGCCAGAGGACCCGACTTCTATTTAGTGAGTTATTTTTAAATATCTGGTAGATCCTGAATTTATTTTTTAATGTAAGAAAACATATCTGGTTGATAAGCAAAACAAAACGGCTATATTAAATGCATGCTGAAAATAGAAAATGGAGTTAAAAATCTACATTTCGACCTTAGGTCTTCTTCAGGAACTATCTAAAAGAGAAAAAAACAAAGTTAGTGTCTGGTTGGATCTGGTTGATCCTGCATTTGTCCCTGCATCTGGTTGATAACTACATATGCAAGTTATCTGATCGTACCATCGCCACCTCCTGTTATATGGTTGATCATGCAATTTCTGTTGTCACAGCAACTTTCAAATGTGTGTGGCTCATTGTTTTTCAAATCTAGTGGAAGGAACACTGGTCTACCACAGAAGGGTTGAAGAGCATTCCATTACCTTTGCACTATGGTAGAATAGCATTTCACTAGAGATGGAACTCGAGTTAAAACAATGTTCCACCATACAATATAATTCATTAAAAACCTCACAAATTCACATAAGAAAGTGATAAAAAGTATTAAAAAATGTTAATATGAATACTAAAAAAATATCATTGCTGTTTAATGGAAAAAAGCCACTAGAGGGTGGTAGCATATCTGTCCCCAACACACTCACAAACACCCTTCAGAAACTATTTGTTTTAATTTGTTTAATTTTTTTCCTTTTTTAGACTGTCTTTTAGAAAATGAATGTGTGAGGTTTCCATGGGAGCAATAGCGTCCCTTAACAGCCACCGTAGTTAGTGCTCTTTTCATAGTGCTTTCCTGATCATAGCATGGTGTAAGCAAGTGGCTGCCAGCTCTTGCTAAGATCAGACCTCTCACTCTCATATACAGTGAAAGCTGGTATGCTTTACCTTATTTTTAAAATCAGTGTTTAAAATAGCCAGTGGAGGAGTGGGTCTCTGTTCTGATTTGAAAGCTGCTTCCTGGCAGCAGGCCTGCAAGACTCGCTGAATTGCTATTATTTCTCAGAACTAGAGTAAGCAGCAGAGGTCAGAGTTTTATTTTAAAAGGTTTTGGCCAAGCACTGATAACAGTATTAAGCAGTGCACTTAGCTACAGCAAGAGGGTGTGTTGGGGGAGGAGTCTCCAGGTCAGCCAACAGAGCACAGGGAAACAAAACTGCTGCCACTTTCACATTTAAAGGAGAACTGAGCTGAAGTTGAACATAATTTTTCATAGTACAAGCTGTTTTTTTTTTAAACTGGTTCATATTCTGCTATAGTTCCATCTATACTACTTAACTACTGTATTAGTAACCTCAATGGTTGTTTCTGATTTACAGTCTCGTGCTAAGTACCATTTTAGAACTGTATGATGTAGTTTATGTTCCCTTCCAACCACAGAGTACTATAGCAGAATATGGATGCATTGTTCCAACAATGGAAGAGATGAGCAAGGGACATAAACTACATCATACAGTTCTAAAATGGCACTTATTGTTGATGTGTTAATCAGAAACACCCATTAGGATAACAAAACCACCTGTAGAGATGGAACAGTACCAGAATTGGGACTACTACTTAAAAATCAGCTCCTGCAGTGAAAAATGACTTAGTGGTTCAGTGCAGTTCTCCTTTAAAATTCCACAGGGTGGCATAGGGATCTGTGTTGTGATGAGTCCTGAGTGGCTGAAAAGGTATCAGTGGCACAATATTGTCTCATAGGGATATGGGCAGGGTACTTCTCATCCAATCAAGATACAGAAAATTCACTACCCATTTTACAAGACTGGAATAAGAGTCTTTAGAGTCATAAAGAATTTGCTTTGCATATCTTGTATTGTAATGTTCTTATTAATTGTGGGGATTGGGGCTTAGGTATTTAGTTAGCACTGCCATACAATGGTCATGCTCCTTATTGCAAATTGCTTATTGTATGTACATGTTAATATGTCCCCAGAGCCACTCGTTGTGGGATAAGAGTGGTTTCTCACGTGTTCTGCTTCAGAGAGAACAACAAAGCGAAGCTGAGCTATTTTGGCTCAGCAGAATGCAAGTGAAACCACTCTTACATGCAACGAGTGGTAAAGGGGGATGTATTACTATATTATAGATTGAGCTAGTGCTCAATGATATTTAAAAAAAAAACTGTCCCAGAATGTGCCCATTTCCAAGGCGTCTGTATATGAGGTGCTCTTCACAGAATAAGAGTGTCTCACATGCAGAGGAAAGGAGCACTCCAATTGGTCAGGAGCACTCCCTCCATCTATAACATTTAATATTGATTTATTTATTTAATTTAACATTTACCACACCAGCAATTTGATGCAGTCCCTTAGTTTGCAAGAAGATCCAACAGGCACCAACAGCAGGTGCAGCAGAACACATGCTACAAAGTTACACTGTAAACTAAACAGAGCAAAAAAAGATAAATTACATCGACAGTTAAAAGGAAGGAATAAACACATTGCTGTATAAAATTATCCTATAGTATTGGAACAACTAGATTTCTCTGAATGGAAAATACAACACATAATCTATGTTCTTTTACTTTTGGAGCACGTATCAGTCTAGCTCACTGTAGTAATCCAAGCTACTGCAGTGCACCGTAGGCCCTGTCTATACTATGCTCTGTAGCATGGTTTTCAGAGCTCAGTTTGGATTAAAATTAGTAAACATGCTTTGCATTAATATTAAAAGTGGTTTTAAAATATTTTTTAAAACTGTGTTCAAGTCCAGGCTCAGAGGTAGTTTTGAGTTCATTTTTAATAACGTTTTAAACCAAACATGCATTTACCTTGCAGTCTAAACAGTATTGCAAACCATGTTACGTAAGTAACTCATGACAGTATAAGTATAAAATATTTCCAAACACTAGTAATGAAAGTGCAGCGCAAACACAACACAAATATGCTTAAAGTGTGTTTAAGCCACGTACAAACATGCTTTGCAGGTAGTCTGAACACAGTTTGCTAAAAACGTTTTGAACAACATTTTCAAAAATGGATTAACAGCCTGGACAGGAGTATCAAGCAACTAAATACAAATCCCTTGAAATTTCACAAGGTCGCAGGTCAGTCACATTATTTTCCCTGGCACATGCTACATTAAGCAATCTGCTACAAAATTGCATGTGCTACACAAATGAAACACAGAGAATGTACAAGAACATTAAACTATAGACAAGCTATTTACTCCTTGCTATGCCCCTATGTCAAGAGACATTATGTATGCAATAAGACACACCAGGGTGTGCAATTATGGGGCAATAATTACACCGCTTGAGGGTGTTGTTAGGCCCAAGGTGCTTGCACAGAGTGCCTTTAAACATCTAAGAGCAAAGTGCAATTTATTCCACCATAATTGCACATCCCTGAAGTGTCTTATTGCAATTATGTCAGGGTGAGAAAAACGTCTTTCTAATTTTTCAGCAAAAAAAGGTACACTGTGTTAATGCAAATAAAGCAGTACATTTATTGCAAGATTGATAAAGTAGTCAATTTCAACAGTATGGGAATCCCAGAACTGTAAATAGTGACTAGGAGTCTCACTGGCACTTTAGGCACTGTAGAGTGTAATAATTTGATGTGGTACGCAGGCTCCTGGTCTGAAAGAAGTACAGGAATGTAGTTATGGTCATATAATTACACTTCTTTACTGGTATCTCAGCCAATCAGCATGCTCACATTTTTCTCACCATGTTATAAATAGAGAATAATATATGGGCAACAGTGTCTAACAATTATTTTTTTACAAACAAGCAGTGTGTGATACCACATAAACCAGAAGACTGAAAAAAAAAGTTTTCACTGTTGCCATTTCTCTTTTATAATTACTTGTTAAAAGAAACATGATTGGTTATAGAGGAACCTAAACTAAAGTACATGTTGGCTACTGTTGTGTCTCGTACTCGGTGCTGTGTGTAAGTGTGAAGTATTTCTCCATTAGACACACTTGTGTGTAACACAGTGTGGTAACAGATTTTTTTTTTTTTATCTCAAATGGTTTATTTCTTTCATACAAACACATCTCTGCATAAGGTATCACAAAACATAAGCCTAGTGGTAGCAATCTCTATGGACCACTGCTTCTATAACAGTTCACAAGGATTCTGGATCTTGGTTTATGACCAGCTTCCTGGAGTTTATTTAGCTTTGTAATGTCTGGCTGCATGCTTATTTATCCCTTTCTTGTTGTGCTTCTTGGTAAAACGCATGTTCTGAAGAAACTGGGGTGAACTCCCTTCAGAGCAGTAATCTAGATTTAGTAGTTGCCGTATTTCAGAGCAGTACTTCAGAGCAGTGTATCGCTAGGACCTGGGTTTCATGATGTTACATCTGTGCCATTTGTGGGACTGATTATGTGTGGTGTGATTCTTGGACTTGGCCATTTTTCAGTTTGACTTTCACTAAGCTTGACTCTCAAACTGGAAGAGAAAGAGAAGCCGGGTCGAGGAGCACTCATAACACAGAATTTTAGGTACTGGTTTCGGATTGTAATTCATCTCAATGGGTAATTCTATCAAACATAGTCAAGGCAATCAAAAAATTAATTAACGTGCTTTCTGTATTTTAATAACGCATTCATGAAAAAGATCCAATTACTTGTGCAGTGGTGTTTAATTCCTCATGGCTTAATTTCTGGTCTGCCCTAGCAAGTGTTTCCCATTCATTAGCAGTATTGATCTTTCTCATTTCTCTTTTGACAAAACTAAAAAATAATTACTCTGCAGGAGGAAACAAGTCTGTGCTGTGCCTTTTTCTTTAGGCTGGTAACACATTTTTTTATTTGCTTTGGCGTGTTTCCCATCAGTTTGTGCAGCCCATCACTCTCAGTTCCAGAGCATATGTCTCCCAAGCATGGAGAAAAAGAAATTAAGATTCTCAGATAGTGACAGTTTTTGAGTAGATTCACTAAAGTGTCCACAAACTTTCTTAATTTGTGTTTCTGTCACAGTGGCACTCGCCCTTGATCAAAGACAGTTACTTGCTTGTCTATCCCTGAATTGATTCAGCTGGTTTCTGTTTCCTATCTTATTTTACCTCTGAGATTGACATGCTATTTAATGCTGATTGAGAGAAACAGCAGGACTAGGGAGCTGAAACAGATGTGCTTTACACACACACCTGCCTGCTCTTAAATCATTGGGAAGTCAAAGTCTCACTTCATGTTTATACAATTTTGAGCTTGTAAATGGAAAACAACATTAAACTTGAGGAACAAAAGAAAGATTTATCACAGCCAGCGAATCTGTATGTTGTTTTCATCTCGTAAAAAAAATAGATTTGTAATGATCGTTTCAGAGGTAATTACTCTGTTTTGTCAAAACCAAGAAACATGAAACAGAGAGAAATAGATGACACGGTGGAGAGTATCAAACACAGACCTATGGCAGGTAGCTGCATTCAATTTGTTGCCAGTGAACTGTGATGTTGTGATAATGAAAGGCCTGATGGCAAGTATTCGAAATGGCTTTGCAGTCTGCAGGCATTAGTTGAGTGTGCATATAAATGTGACAACATCTAGAAATTGCTACTTGAGCAAAACCTGGGATTTAAGGAAAACAAGAAGATACAGTACATGGAGTCAGGTGTCCTGCCCTGTGAGAGTTGTGTTCTTCTGATTGAAAAATGGCAAGGAAACCAATTTGCCAAGCAAAAAGAATCATATCTAGAAGACATACAACCTTAGTCATCGTAGTTATAATAGAAATGTCCAAAATGGATAGGCTCACTTAATAAACCAAAGCAACAGTAGTCTAAACGAGAAGAAACTATCTCCTTTTTTATTTACTTTCTTATTTGCCATCCCTTTTGCCACCTTCAACTCCCTCTTCCCCTGTGGCTTCTTCCTTCTGCTCCTATATACCTGCAGCTTTGGTCCCCTGATGATGAATGACCAGTCCATGATCTTTACCTCCATGGAGGGGGCAGAGGTCTTAGGAGTATGTCAGTGACTCAGTTGATAGCACTTTTATACTTGGACCAGGAAGAGTGGATGGTTGTGGGTTCAGGTCCTGCACTAGGAACTCAGCTACATACCCAACATAAACACCCCAGTGCTACACTGGGGTGCTATACTGCTATAAAGGCCATCCATCAGAAAAAGCTAATAGGGACAGCTCCAATGTGCTGATCAGTGTGGAACAGCTCTGGAATTCTGGAGAGCCACGTTCTCACCCCAAACCAAGATCATCAGGAATAGAGGCCAGCAGAGAGGGTTCAAGGCCTCCAAGAGGATACACTCCTTCTGGTGTGATGGGGCCTGCTGTGATCTGCTTTGAAGGAGGCTATTGGTAGTGGTAAAGTAAAGGTGTCATTTTGTTTTCAGTTCTATTTAGGATCTCCAGCCAGGCAGGGATGCACCCTTTTTCTGGCCACTAGACCCTCACCCCCTCTTGCTCACCCAGCATTCCACTAGCTGCCTGGGCCAGAAGGCTTGTGACTTAACCCTCAAGGAAGATCTCTCCCATAAAGGAAAAAATGAGATCAACCTTGAGTCCTGACTCAGACTTATACAGGCATCTTTTGGGTGAGTGCGAAGCAATGGCCCAGGGTGTCATAATGCACTGGAAAGATAGATTTTCCTTTTTATGTTCCCAAGTGATTCTGATGTGCTGTGGTGACAGAGGCACATCACACATTCTCTTGTGCATACTGAAGCCCGCCAAGCCACCAATCTCACAAGAGCTCGAGGAGTAAGGTGCACTGACTCCTAGACACTGTCAGGAATCAGACTATTGCCAACTACCATGACCCACCTATGCCAGTGGAGGAGAATGGTCCATCAGGTGCTCATCTTCCTCCCTCCAGTCAGCCCTCCTACACTCTGGGCTCATTTACAAACCCAGGTCATTGACACTGTAAGTGGTAGCATATCCACTTGCACAAATGGGCCAGCCAGGTAGAGGTGTCATTGACTGCTTGGGTGACCATGTGTCTCCGGGCACCCCCTCCCCAGATCAGCCATGGAGTGCATGTACTTGTTAGAGGTGGGCAGGTAAAATAAACTGGAGGATAAAGCATGCTCATCTGGGCCACTCTAGAAGAATGCCTTCCTTGCGTGCTCCCCAGCACCACTTGACCCTGTACAGTGCTAGGTCCCCTCCACCAGCTTCAGTCCCCAGTCTAGATGCCCCTTTTCCTCCTCTCTGGTGGCAGTGGAGGGGATTCCCCCAGGAAGGGATAGACCATGAACTGGGACTGAGAACACCCTGAAGAACCTGTCTGTGGGTACTGGCTAACCATTATGGTGGGCAGCAGGAGCTGACAAGGAGGACCCAAAGGAGGGAGTACTGGAAGCAAGGAGGATGTAGGTACCAATAGATCAAGCATAACCAAAAAAAAGGAAGAGACAGTAAACCAAGGTCCCTTCTTCCATCCTTGGTAACAACCCAGGTGGCAGTTAAAGATCCCATAACACCTTTTGAAAGAGAAAGGGATTCGTCCCTGGTGCCCTAGCCAAAATACACACTCTCAATAACATAGGTTCTAATGCACAAAAATGCTGTGTGTGTGTGGTACAGTATGAGTATGCATAGCAGCTGCCGCTGCATAGTCCCTGTAGTACCAGTATGTAACCGATTCATTTGTAAAGTACTTTTGAATACAGTGTATGTGAAAAGCATTATATAGAGTAAAACCAAATTCCATTGTTTTCTATCATGAGATGAGGCCAGGGCCCCAGTTTGTAAACATTTTTTGCCATAGGCACAAAATGAGACACACTTTATAAAATAGGGTCTCAGATCCAGTTTAGCATATGGTTGCAACAAGCCCCCATCCTAGTAGTTAGTGGATAACATCAGCTCAGAGCTGTATGTTGGGGTCCACAACATTGAGCATCCACAGTGGTAGCCATAGAAAGGCAAGAACAGGAAAGCACTCACTGTCAATTACACATGAGACAGCACCATAGCGAACATTTGTAAGGATGGTCTGAAGAGTTCATTTGCAACTTTTCTCCAGCTCAGGTTGGAGCAACATTTTAAATGGGCATGCAACTCAACTGGAGCGCATCTACAACTCTGTCACAATACAACACAAAACTGAGCAGCAGCTTTTATGTGACACTTTTTGCAAGGCTTTGAGCTAGAAATCCAACAACACTTACACAGACAATTGAGGAAATGCAAAGGCAAGTCACTTGTGTCAGAGTTAATGCAAACTTGACTAAAGCGAGAAATAGCACAGATGTTTACAAAATTAGGCATGGGGTTTATTTTCAAAGCATTTTTCAGGTACTAAGCAATCTGTGTGCAAACCTGCTACCCATAAAATGTTAGCAACCCTGTAGAGCCATGTTCAGCTGGGCCGCAATTCATTCCTGAGTCCTCAGTGTGATGGCCTGCCCTTCTTCCAAAGGTTACAGCTTAAGCAATTGATTGTGGGAGTTCGGGGGGATGGGGGGATTATTCAGACAGTTTTCTCTCATGGGGAAGTTTGAAGGAGGCCGTGCATAGATCCAGTTCGCTCTCCCGGGTGTATAAACTTCTCCTGAATTCCCGATGTTCCAGTGCCCTTACCGCTGTCCCTTATTGGGATAAGGTGTTGACTTCTAGATTAGCATGGGACAGTATCTGGGAAGCCACTAGATATAATGTTATTCCTAAATATAGGAATATGCAGATCTTTGTGGTTCACAATATCTACCATACACCCACTAAGCTATATTCTAAGTCCTTGAGACAGACAGATCTGTGTTTCCGGTGTGGGATAGCAACAGGGGATTTGCTTCATATTCTATGGAGTTGTGATAAGATTTCTCCATTATGGAATAAGATTAGACAGGGTTTGGACCCCAGTTTAGATTACTCTGGTTATTTAACCCCAGAAATCTGTGTGTTAGGTGATTACTCTATAGTCAGGAGGGTCACATCAAGATTTCACCTTGCTTTAATGGGGTTTATTGTTAAAGCATTCATTCTGAAGCATTGGAAAGATGACCAGGCTCTTTCGTACGAACAATGAGTGAAGGATCTGTGGAGGGCTTTAGCTAGGATTAAAAAACACTTAACATCTGAGGGTAGACAGGAGGTCTATAGTATTAGGTGGGCAAGTTTGGAAGCAGCCTACTCGTAATAGGTAATAACTGATAGTATACAGATCTGCCTGCTGGGTGGCGATTAATAGAGGGATATGAGCTGGGAAGGTGGTTCTCTCAAGAGGTAGTTACCGTGGGTTTTAGGTTTTTTCTTTCTTTTATGAAGATCCCATATAGAATAGGTGGTTATATTTGTTAACTAGTGTTGGAATCAATATGTATCTGATTGGGATATGGGTTTGGCGAGGATGAACTTGAGGTCGTTGGGGCTTTATCGGATTGGGACTCTCTCTCTTTCAGGGGACACACTGGATATCCGCCCGAGATGACCAGGTCAACCAGGATTATTGGATGTTAAATGTTGTAAGTTTCATTTTGGGGAAGCTCGAATATGGGAGAATGAGTTGTCTCAATCTGTGGTGGGACATGAGGGCTTCCGTGTGATGTTTAACTTTGGATGGGGTGGTATCCTTGTGTGTATGTAAATAGGGGATGTACATAGCTTGCACAGCCAGTTTTGGGGTGTGCGCCTGGTTCTCCGGGTTATGGTTCATGTTTGTATGTCTTGTTGGTATTGGAAAAGAAATAAACTTTTTCTTTAAAAAAAAAAACAATTCATTCCTGAGTGCCAGAAATATTTGTGAGTGCAGGTGAAATCCAGTAGTTCCCTGCCTACTGCCCTACTATTAAAGATCATGTGACTGGACTATACTCTGTTATGCAGGTTAAATGTAAATGCTATTATGGTAGAGTGGCAGCAGGAACCAAGTTCAGTGAATGGGGGATACTAGTGGCCTACTGTCCTGAACAAGGGCTGGGGCAAGAGCTATAGACTGGTTACCTACATCTCCCAGACTCAGACCACTAAATTCAGACCCAAGCAGGTGGTCATACTGGTAACTAAAATACACTACTATTGTATCTCCCCCCGCCCCCCGTACGGGGTTGGAGCATTCTGTGCTCCTGTGCTGTCACAAAAGTCCTTCTCTTGCTGAACGTTCTAAAGCCTTCCCATACCACCCTTACTGAGAAAAAGGCAAGAGCTTTGTCAGTATTTGCAGTATGCAAGAATATTGACTGGCATATGCAAGATACATGCAAGTGTTTATGTAAATGTTATATGCAAGTAATATATAAGGAATGTGATATTTTTCTTGCATGACAAAATCATGCAAGAAAAATTCCTTGCCAATATCATGAGGTATAAGAAAAATTGTGTGTGGGGGATTCCTTCACTACAGCATTGGTTTTATACTCTGATGTGGGGCTAGAACCTACAACATTTTGGTTTTTGAGGAGGGCGTGCAACCTACTGAGCCACTGACAGAGTGCTGTTCCAGTGTCCCATGGAAACATAGAAACACTGAAGTTGTCGGGAAGGCCCATCCAGTTTGCCCATTTTGCAAAAAGGTATAGAAAAGTATTTTGCAAAAAAGTATAGATATGCAAGCAATAATCTTGATAAACTCTTACATATTTCTTGCATTTTTAAAAGGAAATGTCTTCATTCTGCTCCTTTTTCGTTTATTAGCTTCATAACGCAATTTGAAAAGAGAGTTTTACTTTCAATTTGCCCTCCTTTAATCAATTTGAATTTTAATTCACCCAGTAGATTTGAAAATAAGTATATATATATATTGCTTCATAGTTTTGCCCTCTGACCTGGGAACAGAATAAAGACATTGAGGTGGAGTGGGTTACAGGGATGTGTTTTATTGATGGGGGACATGTTGACCAAGATACCTGGGGAACTTACTCTTCTCTTTGGGATAGAAGTCTGTATATTTGTTTGGGTCTTACCCTCTCTTTCTATTGTTCTTATGCATAAGGTGTTTTGTTTTTTCCTTTCTCTCCTTGGGATATTAGTATATTCCTTTTTGTTATTACGTTATTTTTATTTGCACAATTTCTTTATGATTTGCTACACTTTTCTTTCATGTAAGTACCCCAACTGTTCTTTGATAAGTGCCATGGGATCTTTTACTTCCACCAATACAGTGGCCAGGGATGGGCAGGAAGGACCTTGGTTTGACATTTAATTGGAAGGACAGCACTTTGGCAGAGAAGTAGCCCCCTCATACTGTGCCACTGTGTCAGGTATGGCTAATACCTCAAATACTAGGTGTGGGGCTAGAACCAATGACCTTCTGATCTTCTGGCCCCACTGGTGAAAATGCTACCTACTGAGCCACTGATACTACATATGATTAGAGTCAGGAAACTGTTTTAATTGTAATTTAGCTAATTGTTTTGGTACTTTTACTAAAACAGAGACAAGTGAGATTGGCCTATAACTATGCACTGGTTTCAAGATGTGAGGTATTTCATTATCCTGCAAAGCAAGGTTAAGGAAGGACAGTGAGTGGAGATGCAATGACTGCTGCTGTAAGTTTTATGAAATATGGCAAGTCTCTTCTTGCCCTTTAGAATTTTTCTGATCAAGATCCTTGAGTGCCTTCAAAACTTCATTACGGGTAAAGGCTCTGTTATAAAATAACCTTTTGTTCGATGAACAGGCCTCAGAGTTAATAACATCAGAATTCAGTACAGCAGTGTCTGAAGGATCAGATTTATATTCATTTTCAAAAATATAGCCAGCATTTACAAAATGGTAGTTGAATGCATTTATTTTATATCATTATGTTTCTTTTCTCTCCCGTCCCACTTAACCTCGACCCCTCTCAGCTGCAGCCACTATTCATTCCCAGCACATGATCTGAACCCCAAGGGGCCCCATGCCTGTCCTGTAGCTTACCTCTGTAGGGTGGGGACCCTTCCTTCTCTTTTAATGTCCAAGTCAGTGCCCCCTGTCATGCTGAGCTGACAGCCAAGGCCAAACTGTACTGAAGTGCCATCCTGCTGAGCCAGTGGTGTATTCTGACTCTTTTTTTTCACCCACCCACTGAGATGTTTTCTCAATGTGCTATGATATGCCTACAGTGGATGTGTGCATAGCTCAGCCAAGTGTCTCCCTTCCACTGCCATCACGCATTTGCCTGCACCTCCTGTGAGCCCCTAGGGGGTGTTGGTGTCACAGGAAATGGATGGCCACCCACCCTGACTAGGTGAGCAGCCTCCTGCCCCCACTGATTCTCCAGCATCTCAGACTCATTCTTGAACCTGGATCACTAGTATCACAAGCAGCATGGTTGATTGCATTCAAAATATCTTATTTGTCTGTGATTGTAATTTGTTCTGAGATAATTTGTTGTGGTAGATTTGTTTTTGTTTTTATTTCATTAAGTAACTTTATTTCTTTCCAAATTTTAACTGGTTTATTTGAATTTTCGGAGTCCAGCTAAGTTAAATATTCAGTTTTCAAATTTTTTATTAAAGAAGTATACTTTTTAATCCATGTCCTAAAAGCCAGCCAGCCAGTCAAGAGAATTCTTAGCGAATTAAGCTTTGCCCCACAAGTTTTTTATCTGATGAATCATTATGGCTGGTTCGTGAGAGAACCAATGGGTATCTTAACCTGTCACCCGGTATTTCTTTAATAAAGCACATTGATTGATAATCTCAGGGGAGCGCTACTGAAGATATAACCAGGCATCCTCAACTGTTTGGATTAGAAATATGTTAAAAGGCTCAGATTGCCACAAGCCCTGGGTGCGTCGACAATACAGCAGTCTGGGTCTGTGGCAATCTAATGGGATATTCGATCCCGTCTGGCAATTGCCGCAAGTCAGACCAACTGTTTGTAGTCTAACTTGCAGCAATCCTGGGGGCCATTTCTATGGAGCTTGCACCAGATATTTGGCTCAAGCTGGCATAAAATGTTGATACTGTCGCAGATGTGCACGAGATTGTAAAATCAGGTGCAGCTGCAGCAAAGGGGTTTGGTGCACCACCAGTACCTATCTGTTGTAGTACAGGGCTTGACACAAGCCCTATGCTGTGCTTTGAAAATCTGGCCTATTGTGTCCCAAAGACATGTAAAAATACAATGATCACTTGTTTCATTAAAATTAAAAAAAATACCAATTGCTATGAATTTCTGAGATGTATCCATGCCATTAAATCTATTAAAAAACAGCTAGCAGGTGTTTTAAAATGTGGCCATGTTACTGAATTATCAGCTGTGCCAAATTAAATAAAGCAGCAAAGAATTATGGAACTCTGATTGATTGATTGATTAATTGATTGGTTGATTGAGTGATTAGCTGATTGATTAACTGGTTGTTGTTTTTTACTACATGTATGCACTTTGCGTGTATACTGATATGGTGTACAGTTGTAATATGTTTTGTTCTAACATTATGCAGGATGATCCTGAAAATGAGCCTTTGGGCCTGGTGATCTGTATCCTGTTAAAATATAATATAATAAATTCAAAGCACATGGGCTTGATTTTCCATCATAATGTGATGGGTTACAAAACCACCATCCCATACAATTGCTATAGTTAGAACATTAGATTTGTGCAAGGGAGCATAGACCATACCCCTCTTTGCAAATCTTGGAATGCAGATGAGGCATTCCTAATGTTACAGTGCCCAAACCAGGGTCAGAAATAGTGACATTGCATATTACTGGCTCATCAAGGTCTTCACATGATACAGTGCTGTGCATGAAGTGATCCACCATAGACTCGTGTCTCCCCTGCCTGCCTGACCCATTCCTTTGACTTGCTTGTGAGTGACTGTGATGTCCACTTGTTGGTCCCTCTGAATTGTCCCTGGTAGCCCAGTGGGCCCCCAACTCCAATCCAAACAAAAAATACTCCCTGGGAGACAAGTGGGTTCTGTCTTCCTAGCCCCATACCCCTGCATGCATCTTCTAATTAAATCATTCTCTTGCAAAACTTGGTCCACTGGCTGTGTATATCAGGTACAGTTTGTCAATGCCCATACTGCCTAGTTCTTATAGTATGCAGAGGGTATTGCAAAAGTGCTGTGCCCACTGCACCAGTGGTAACTGTCAATGTGAAAGGCACATGGTGCTATTTACATGCCAACCCTGCTCCCGTTCATGCACCAGAGCACTCGCTTGTGTGCTGGCATGGAATGGCTGTTCAACCCCTCTGAGCATAACTTGAGGGGGTGGTGGGGTAACAGACTGGCACTAAATCAGGCCACAGTGATTTAGGACTAAAAGACAAAAGTAAGTGCTTAGTGATTTATTGCACTTACCAACAAGAAGAACACTACAAGTAAAGCCCCAGTGCTTCAAACCCCTGTGAGTTCTTCCTTAGGGGGAGTGGCTAGAGGGATCCACACATCCCATTTTTAAGTACATTCTTAAAGAGATAACCATTGTAAAGTGCATAGAGTGAAAAAAGTATATAAATTTGAAAATAGAAGTACATTTAAAAAGACATTAAATATGTTCAAAAAAGCAGGCTGATATAACAGTGGTTACAGTCCAATAATTAGACCATTAAATATAGTCCAAATTGCTATTACTTTTTATTTATTAAATACAATCATAATTTTTTTTCCATTTAATAAACTTTATTAGAATTTTTAAGAGAGAACAAACAAACAGGAACACTATAGTTCCAATAATAACACACAAAAGGAAACCTATCAATCCCATATATAATCTAACCACTCCCAAATTCCCCCCCACCTCCACCCCCCATAAATACAATTATAATTTCTTAGGTGATGTAGAAAACTTGGAATCCAAGGATCAAATTCGGGCTGCTTCAAAATCCACCTGGAAGAGATGACAGAAGCAAGAATTGTAACTAAAGTATTAACATATTAAAAAGGGAAACATCAAAATGAACCTCAAAGAGCAGTCATAGAAAACTAAGTTAAGATAAATATGATAAAATGAAGTAGAAAAAGCAAATCAATTTGTCATAAAAGTATATATGAATCAGTCACATCATAGCATGGTTCAAAGAAAGACCAACAACACAGGATGCTGCTCTCCTACGCTAACCTTTTTTGGGGTACTGGTGGAAGGAGGGTGCCATCTTTGACCCCCATGCAGATTAGTACTGCAATAAGATAGTGTATTGCATTCATTATATAGATGATGTATTATGCATCTGGGATGGCACACAGGCTGAGGCTGATGATTCGTTTGGCTATTTTAAATAAAAATGACTTTAATTTGCATTTTACTCATACTGTAGATCCTACAACAGTAACCTTCCTAAACCTCAGGCTTTGGGCTACCCTCAATGGCAATATTATCACTAAAAAATTTCCAAAAACCCACTGCTGGCAATACTCTTTTAAGGTCGAACAGTTGCCACCCTTCACACTTACTAAAAGGAATTCCTAAGGGACAATACCTTAGACTATGTAGAAATTATTCCACCAATGCTGATTTTGACCACCATGCCCAAGATTTGATCAGTCGATTTCTTTTAAGATTTAGAAAGCTTTATTAAGTAAATCCACATATACCACAACATAGAAGGAATGAAGTATTGACAGTGTCCAAATATCCCCACCCCCCAGAGGCATGCAAGCCTCCCCTCCCTCACCATCCCTCCCCCGGAGCAACATCCATACCTTGTAGAACATAAAGTTGTGGAGATAGAACGTCATATGACTACAAAACAGAAGATATATTGCAATACGGACCTGATAGTTCTTTCCTTGCTCTATGCTAACCTCCTCAAGCAGTATACAAAGTGTGCAGTTTACCCCATTTCTTCTCATATCCCTTATGGTTACACCGCAAGCAAGCAATGAAACACTCTATCAATAAATCAGAAGGCAGCTCTTGTATCCATCCATTCATTGTAAGAGATTACAGATTGATCTAGCCAGTGTCTGAGGACCACTTTTTTTAATGATGGGGAAATCATAGCCATGAAGTATCTGCACTCTAGTACTGGAATCAAAGCCAGATCTCTCAATATACAAATTTCTGGTTGGAACAAACCTTGTAACTCCAATAAAGGGTTAGCTTTACTCTCTATTGCACTCCATAGCAGAGCTATCTTTGGACAAAACCAGAAAATATGCACGAGGGAACCCTCCTCTTTACCACACCTAATACAAGTGGATGATTGTAACAGCCCCATTCATGTCATCTTTTGTGGTGTATAGTACAGATTATTTAATATGTTGAACTGCATAAGCTGCAGTCTATCATGCCCCACATAGTGATAATTACCTTTCCAAATATCTAACCAGCGTTGTGGGGAAAGGGAAAACAATTGGTCCCAGTAAGGGCAGGAACCATCAACTTCAGGAGCATACTGAGAAAACAGCACATTATACAGAGAGGATACAGCATGCTTCTGAGAGATTTGGCAGAAAATTACAGAGAAAAAAGCAGAGAAATCAGTGGTCCAAGACCCCTGGCCAAACCATTGAATTAAGGCATGCCTCAATTGAAACACCTTAAATATATACTGCTGACCTAGACCTAAATACCTGATTATTGTGTCTGATGATTTTAACACACCATTATCCAGCAGGTCTTTAACCACCAGGGGTTCTGAATGAAGGAGCCAGTCCCCCTTAATGGGCCATCCACCTATTTTAAGATTCAGGTTATAAAAAATGGGCTGGGAAATGTCCTTGGAAATGGGGGACTTTACCAGAGTCCAATATTGTGAATACATTTTAAGTGACACCCCCATAACTGACTCCTTGTCCTTCATGGGGAGGTTAGACCAAGGAATATATCATAGGGAGGACAGGTTCATCCCATATTGCTGCAAGAGGTGGATCTCCAAATCCAGCCAGGGAGGCCTGTATCCAAGGAGGGGACCCACAGAGGATGGGAGAAACCACTGCAAAAATTTACTGATGTGCTAGATATATAGTAGATCAGGAAATGGGGAAGTTTAAGTCCACTCATGTATTTTGAAGCAGACAATTTTTTATATGCTCTTCTCAGAGCTTTGTCTTGCCAAATAAATTTTGTAATAGTACAGTGCAAATTCTGGAACCACTTCAACGGTATCCAAATATTAAGCATATGAAAGGGATAAAACAACTGCGGGAGTACGTTCATTTTGATGACTGAGTTACAACCCCATAAGGAAAGAGGTAGAGCCTGCCAACAACGTAAATCCTGCTGAACCCGGTGCACCAAATCCTCTAAATTAAGACGGCACAAAAGGGAAGAATCCCTAGCCAGGAACAATCACAGATGTTTAAGTGAATGGGGAGACCATGTTAAGCCCAGAGCTACCACATCTTGCCTGCTAACAGACACTGTAAGGGGAAGGACAACTGTTTTACTAACATTAAGCTTATAATTAGAAAAAGTGCCAAATTCTTCAATGACTGTTAGTGCAGCCGGGAGGAAAGTGTCAACATGGGAAAAATGAAGCAAGATGTCATCTGCATACACAGACATCAGGAAAATATGAGAGCCAACTGATATACCAGTCACTGCAAGGGATCTATGTAATCTGCAAAGTAGAGGTTCCAAATACGCATTAAATAAGAGGGGCGACAGAGGACAACTCTGCCGCATGCCGGAACCCAAGGATACTGAGGTAGAAAAAAACCCTGTTACAATACACTTTCACAGATGAGAAGGAATACAAGATCTGCACCCACTTTATAAAGTCCTGCAGAAAGCTGAAGGCTTCGAGAGTCAGGATCAAGAAAGACCAATCGACCCTGTCAAAAACCTTCTCTGCATGCAGGGAGACCAAGGCCATAGGGACATCCATCTTCCTGGACACAGAGAAGATATGTGACAATTTTCAGAAGTGATCCAAGGAGGATCTATTAGGGATGATCCCCACCTGCTCTCAACTCAGGAGACCATCCCATACTTGGAGTACCCTAGAGGCTACAATTTTTGCCAAGATTTTAATGTCATAATTAATTAAATAAATGGGTCTGTAATTCTCCATGAAGTCTGGAGGCTTGTCTGGTTTCAAAAGTACCATGATATGAGACTGGAGTGAGGAAGGTTCAGGAGGGAGATGAGGAGACACTTTTTTACAGAGAGGGTGGTGGCTGGGTGGAATGCGTTACCTGCTGAAGTGGTATGCAGTAGAACAGTGGACTGCTTCAAATGAGGATGGGACAGGACAAGGGGGAGGGTTAATGAAGGGGAAGGGTGGAAGGGAGGGGCAGCTGCAGAATAAGGGGTGCTAGCTGCACATTCGAGCAGACTTGATAGACCTCTAGGCCTTTATCTGCTGGCAAATTTCATATGTTCGTATGATGAGAGCCTCAAGGAGGCCTTGACCTGAAAAGCCGTGTTTATGGATATAAGCAAATAAATGCGAGAGAAGGGGCAACAACTGTTCTGCGAAAGCTTTATAAAAATTGGAGGCAAATCCACCGGGACCTGGGGATTTGTCTGGGGCCAAACTGAGTATAGCCTGGAGGATCTCTGACATGGAAATGGTCTGAGCAAGCAAGGACTGCTGTTCTTCAGTTAAACATGGGAGGTCACACTGTTGGAGATAGAGGAGGGTATCGAAGCATGTTATAAGGGGCATCGGGATCTATACAATTTTCCATAAAAATTGAATTCCTGGGCTATTTTTTGGGGACAGGACAAAATGGATCCATCTGGTGCCCTAATAGCTGTTATCAATCTAGAAGATTCAATTTGTTTCAGGCGGAGAGCCAGAAGATGGCCCGGCTTATTCCCCTGATCCACATACTTTGCCTTAGTCTTTAATAGTGCATACTCAGCCTTTTCTTTTAGTAGAGTCACATATCTGTCCCACAGAACAATCAGTCCCTGCAGGATTCTGTCTGGGGTCTGAGGGGAAAGAGCGTTTTCAATAGCAGTGATCTGGTGCAGGAGGTCTGCTGCCAACGCAGCATTGACTTTCTTATGTTTGGATGCCAACCGGATAAGTTCTCCCCTAATATAGCATTTGCAGGCAGCCCACTCCAGATCAGCCTTCTCCACTGAGCCCGAGTTTTGCTGGGTGAACAAAGTGATATGGTCCTTTATCTGGTCCACCAGAAATTTATCAGACAATAGTTGGTTATTAAATTTCCAAATCATGCCCTTATCCTGATTAGACCTATGGAAATACCAAAGAGTGATCTGAAAGGACCCAAGGGCCAATTTCAGCCTCCAGTATCCCTGGGAAAAGAGAAGAGCTTATAAGGACAAAGTCCAACCTAGAATAAGATCCATGAGCTGGAGAGTAATAAGTGAATATCTGGTCCTGCGGATGCAGGAGCTGCCAAGGATCACATAATCCTAAGGTCTGGATCATGTCACGTACGGAGAGCTGCTCAGGGTTTAGGCACACTTACTGAACTCCTGACCTGTTAAGGTCAGATGTAAGAGTGACATTCCAATTGCCCCCTACAATTAAGGGGAGGGAAGGGAACCTCGAGATTTGATCTGCAAGATCCATAAAAAAGGAGGGGTCTGATTGGTTGGAGCCATACACACAGCCCAGTATAAATTCAGTATAGTCCAATAGACCTGTAATGAAAATATATCTCCCCTTAGTATTGGCAAATGTTTGCCGGTGTTGGAAGGGAACCTGACAGGAAAGCAAGATTGTGACTTCCCGACTTGCCGAGGCACACCCAGCACCACATACCTGCCCTATAAACTGTCTTTGGAGAAGGCTGATTTCCAATGCTAATAGATGCATCTCCTAGAGGAAGCTGATCTGGCATTGGAGTAGCTGCAAATGCTTGAGGATTTGAAGCCTCTTGAGGGGAGCTCTCACCCCTTTAACATTCCAAGAGGCAATCTTTAAGGGGGTTAGCCATATTCCTGTTTTGCAATAACCCTTATTACTGGTGCACCACCCACCCATATCCCAGTTGCTCCAAGACTTCCCCCCCAACCCGCTGCCACCCTCCACTCCCCCACCAACCCTTCCAAAGCAAAAATCCCCACAAAACTAACAAACCCCAACACAAATCTCTCCAGTAAGAAAACCCATGTAACATCAATCGTAAATCCGGAGAGAAGCACCTCCCTCTTATCAGCTCATGTCAGCCTCACAAGCATACCAGCTAAATTCCCTCCACATCCCCCATCCATCCACAACTCCTAAAATACAAACAGTAAAGCAGTTAACAAGAGATAACAAAACATTAGGGTGACCAGAAGAACTAGCATCCAAGATCTTATAAAATAACTTTCAAGTTTAAAGAGGTATAATTTAGCCCCCATTTAAAACACAAATTTAAATCAACTTATATAAGGTCACATAGCAGGCCAGGGGTTCACCGGTAATTATGACTTACTCTCCCACCGGCCATAAAGTGGGCTTCATAAACTCAAGAGGGCCCTCTGTTATAGGGGACTGCAGACTAATATTGCAAACTAACAAACATAAGGATTATAAAATCAGGCAGTAACATAAAGGACATGAAGGGCAAAGAGTATATAAACATGTCAGTCCTTAAGTCAGACCATAGAAAGCAAATTAAGTCCCATTACAAGGCACCAGCAATTATAGCAGATATCAGGTAGGAAGCTTGCCCACGAATCAAGTTCCGCAGAAGACTGGTCAAGGGGTGCTGAAAAGTTTTGGGAGCAGATGTTGCAATTCCCTGGTAGCCTATTCCATACTCTCAAAGGAATGTCAGGTATCTTGGTAGAACATTTGCAACTTGGCCGGGTATAGCATCCTAAATTTTATAGAAGCAGCCAATGACTTGGTAACCACAGGATGGAATATGACCCTCCTCTGTCGGACTGTGGCTGGCAAATCTTGTGAGATATGAAGATGCTGTCCCTCCCAGGATATTTCCTTCAGATCCCTGCATTTTTGGAAAATGTACTGCTTGTCCAGAAGTTCAGCAATTTCATTATAAGTGGCTGTGGAGGTGCTCCTGGTTGTGGCCTAGCACGCAGAGAACGATGGGCCCACTCCATGATGTAACAGGTATGGTTAGGGGAGGGCCCCGCAATTTTTCTAGTAGCTTCTGGGTAAACAGCAATGGAGGGGAGGTCTCAGCATCCTCTGGTAACCGAAAAATGAGCAAATTGTTTCTCTGGCTTCTTCTTTCTAAGTCCTCCAGTTTCCCCTCCATTTTAACCAGGTTTTGCTTTAATGATGCCATCTGTGTATCAGTTCTGTCCCTCCAGCCTTCCACTGAGGTAATATGGGCTTCTGCCTCTCCCACTCTCCTAGTGGTCAAGTTCAGATCTCCCCTAAGTGTTTTCAGCTGCTCGGTAAATGTTTGCACTAACTCCTTGAAGGGTTGCAACTCAGCCAAAAAACACTCCTCCGTAAGCTGCAAAGGCTGTGAGGGTATAGTAGCAGTGCGAGTGGAGGAGCCCCCTTGCGACTTGGCTTTTTTGATACCGTTCTCCAGGGTTGCAGGTGGTGTATGCATGAGTAAGGACTGCCTCAGCTCGGCGTCCATCCCAGCGTGACTACAGTGATGACCGAGAAGAATCAATGACTGGATGACACCCGAAGTTCTATGCTGTAAGTTTGCAATACGAAACTGGCAATAAGAGAGCGGAAAGCTGTCAGTAATAGGCAGGAGGTACGGGAGCGGATCAGGAGCACAGCCGTTTGCTGGAAGGCATCATGTGACTCCCCTGACCAATCAATTTCTTAATAGAGGATATGATCCCACTGTTCTGCAGTCTGCTTATGAATATGCCTTAACACAGAACCACACTGATTTATTGACACCTAAAAATAGAGACCCTGATGGATCTACTGCCATCAATTTTATTACCGAATTGCATTCCATTGCTCCAAAAATCGCAGGAACTTTAAAAAGGTTCTGGCATATGCAGTACTAGATGCAGACTCTGATCTTAAAGGACAGACTAGTGAGTAGTGTACAGAAAGGGCAAGAGCATTAAAGACAGCATTGTGAAAAGTCATTTTTCTCCTCAGAGTATCTCTTCCAGATCCTGGCTACCAGTGGTATCTAATGGGTCACATAAATGTGGAGCTTGTAACATTTGTAAATTCATGAAACAGGGAAACCAGTTTATAAGTCCCACAAATGGTACTCAATTTAAGGTCCAGTATTTTATAATCTGCAGAACCACTTTTGTGATTTATGCATTGTGGTGCGACTGTCCATTCCTATATATAGGGGTGACAACAAGCAAGCTCAAGGAGCGAATGCAGGAACATGCTTACTCAATTCTGAACCAACGCTGAGCTACAGTACCCCTGTAGTTAGCCTTTGGTGCTTATATCACAAGCAAAATATGGATTCATTTTGATTTATCACAATTGACCACATTGAATCGCATGGGGGGGAGGGTAACAGATGCAGAATTCTGTGCCAAACAGAAAGCAAATTAATTTTTACATCAGGAGCTCTTTATCCCCTCAGTCTTAATGATGCATGGGATATTCAACCCTTTCTGTGATTCTCGAATACTAGATAGAGAAGAAATGGACAAATTCCTCCATTAATTTGAATATTGTGCAGTGTTTTGATTTTTTGACATTTTGACCTCCTATCAATGGCTGATATTTTCAAACTGTTAGTAAGGATGCCTTTTCCCATTCCTCTGTTGTTGGTCTTTCTTTCTTTGAGACATGCTGTGATGTGACTGATTCATATATACTTTTTTGACAAATTTTTTTTGCTTTTTAATATTTTTACTTCATTTTATCATATTTATCTTAATTTAGTTTTCTATGGCTGCTGTTTGAGGGTTCATTTTTATCTTTCCCTTATTAATATGTTACTAGTTTAGTTACAATTTTTGCTTATGTCATCTCTTTCAATTTGATTTTGCAGCAGCCTGAATTTGTTCCTTGGATTCCAAGTTTTCTTCATCACCTAAGAAATTATGATTGTATTTAATAAATAAAAGGTGATATCAATTTGGACTACATTTAATTATCTAATTATTGGACTGTGTATCTGATATATCAGCCTGCTTTTCTGAATATATTTAATGTCTTTTTAAATGTACTTCCATTTGTAAATTTATATACTTTTTTCATTCTATGCACTTTACAATAGTTGTTCCCCCTAAAGAAAAACCCACAGGGATTCGATGCACTGGGACTTTGCTTATACTGTCTTTCTTGTCAGTAGGCACAATAAATCACTGAGCATTTACTTTTGTCTTTTAGTTTAATTTGTGCACCTTTATTGTTTCTTTGTCTAATATTGTTGTTGTGCCACATTTAGCTGGTTGTGCCTTGTTACCTCTGGTGTTATTCACTGTGATGTAGGGCTAGTCACTTGTGACTGAGGACTAGGACCATAATTCTTTCATCTGATTTAATTTAACAGAACACCAGTCCCAATGTAGATCCACTATTAAAATAAATTAAATAAACTGAGATGGGAAAAATTCTAGAAACCTAATCAGATGAAAGGATTCTTTACCCATGATGATATTCAACCATTGAATCATTGGGGGGAGTGGAGCCAGGAGCTGACTCATACATATGCATTCCCAGGAGCTCTGTGTGTATGAGGCATTAAACAAACAAGTTAACAATTAATTATTTTATTTTTGTGCTGCACTGCCAATGGTTTGCTGGCTCTATGGATTCGCTACTACCTGATGAATTTTGAACCTAATCTGACCATAAGGTGTCCTAAATAAGCCCACTCAAGTGACACAGGAACTGTCAAGCTTCCTAATTCAGCTGGAGGTAGAGGTAAAGAGAGCCCTGCGGGATCCCACAGTGGGGAGTAAGAACCTACCATCAAGACCATACTCCAGATGGTAAGAAAGTCAGATCTAAAAGTTGAGGGGTTTAACAGCTCAATGAATCTCATGGAGACAAAGATAGAAAGGGTGATAGTGGACATTAAAGCAGTGACAGACTCGGCTAATAAGAATTCCATGGTAGTATCAAGAGTGCTACAGAAAAACAACATTTTAAAATTTTGACTTGAACATTTAGAGAATGCAGCATGGGCATCAAATGTCTGACTGCTCTGGTTGCCCGATGGTGGAGAAAGGGAGGACATTGTTTTAACTATAAATGAGTTTACAAAAATAAAATTCCTGCACTTCAAAGCATACATGTACATCATGCTTATTGCATCACTAGCAGAAAATGGCCGGGGAATTTAGATCTCCCTTGAACATTGCTACTGGTAACTGGGGGAGCACATCAGCAAGATCTTTTTTTTGCATGCAGCTAAGAGACAAGGGTAAATACTATCACCTGATAGAGTGTAGTTAACTACTCCACACAGGAGAGACATGGGGCCTTGATGCAGTAAGGGCTAAACTACTGTATGAGAGCTTGGTATCAAGCACTTCCTACAATACTTGGCAAGGGTGAGTTATACATGCTGGAAAGTTTTATTTGTTCAGGGACTCAACTGAAGTGAGTAAACAATTGGAGAAAAACAAATCTGACTTTGTTTCTCGTGGGGACTAGCAGGACTCAGATGCTGACTCTTGAACTAGTGGGGTTTCAGGGTGGGACCTATTTCTGTGCTGGTGTACTGTATGGTGAGGATGAAACACATGTTGAGTGCAATTGCACAGACAAAAGTTAATGAACAAGTTAAAGACATTACTTGTTCTGGATTATTGTTAAAACGTTAAATGTAGAAAAGAATGTGTTTATTCTTAGACAGAACAACCACTAGTATCTTCCAACCATTATTTTATGATATTTTATAGTGCTTGAAATTATATTTTGAAAGTAGTAACATTTGAGCTGTTACTCAAAGAAAATGTAGGTGTTTTTTTTAATGAAAGCTTAGAGTCCAATCAACATGTATAGATCCTAACAATACAGTTCTCTTGTGTTACTACACATCTATAAAGTACATATAATTAACAGCTTCCTCTTTTTTCCATAGGGAAACCATGACATAATTTGTCATTATAAAGGAGCATTTATAACGGCAAACACCTTCACGGTTTCCCCACTCTCTGTGCATGCGCCCGCTTGAACTTCCTCGATTCTCGGTCACTGTCTCCCAAACCGCAAATCCAGCATGGATATAAACTGCCAGGGACACTCAAGAGTAACATTGTAAAATAACTTACATATACTGTACCACATTTGCTACCGGATTGCCCACAAAATGTTTGAAATAAAACTGAAAGTCAACAGCGCGCCATGCCGTAGTGGGACTGCGGCGCACAGCAGCCTCTTTTATGTTATATAATTGTTGAGGCAAAAAAGAGAAACCCAACAATTATATAAAATAAAATATGAGTCTGGGTATGTGTAAACTCGAATTTACACACACCCTTGGGGTTTGATGCTACACATAAACCCCTCTGGTGTGTGTAAATTCTCATTACACACCTAGACCCATATTTTATCCTCTATGTAATATATAACAATATGTTGTTAAACATAAGAGGATTTTAACAATTTAGTGAACCATTTTGTTTTTTACATTGATAAATGGTAATAATAGCAATATCTTATTGATACATCCACTTAGCTGACTCTAAGATTTCATTAAAACAAAAAGTTTCTAGCCTTAATGGTTCCACAGTTATCCCGTTTTAAAGAAATTATTTTTTAAAAGCTTTAACTTTTGCACTGTAAAGTTATTTTATTTAAATGAAAGCTTGGAGTCCAGCCTTTAAGAGTTAGCTCTGTTGATACTGTTTTTATGTGTCGCTATTGCTCTATATGTATCGATACTATTTAAACCTGCTTTCTCAGTGTATTATCAATAAATGTAATTTAGTTGAGACATAGCCAAAAAATGGCAAATACACAGTGCTGACCCTATTTTTTTGTAACGATAGACTGTATCAAAACTATTTGTATTAATACATAAAATTACATGACAGTTTAAAAAATTAATAAAAGTATATTTCAACTTTTTCTTATATTTTGGTATTTACACCTAATTTTTTTTTTATTCTTTGTTAACTGAGTAAGGCCCACTAGGCACAACTGCCTGTTTTCAGGGGCAACCAGGGAGCTCAGTTAAGTGACTTGCTCAGAGTCACACAGTATGCAAGTGGAAGCTGAGGGAATCAAACCCAGGTCTGCTGAACCAAGCTTATTCACAGCTCGTTACTCTAACCTCTTGGCTATACTGCCCAGGGCCGCAGTAATGGGGGGAAAAGTGGGGATGTTGTCCGGGGCCCTGAGCTCAGAAGGGGCCCACCTGAGGAGCTAGCATTACCCCTGGTATTAGCTGGTTTGGAAAATGGGGCCCATTTCAAGTGACTTGTCTGGGGCCCCAAAATTCACAGCTGCAGCCCTGATACTGCCAGCCTAATTTAATTAGTAATTGTGTAGTTTTCAACTTCATTTTCATCTTAGGACCATAATAACATTAAGAACATTTCAGTCTCCCCTCTAGCAACACCAACTCTCCCTTGGTTTTGCAGGGGTCCAAAAATAATATTATAGGTTTGTAGTGCCAGGTTACTCTGAAGAAAATCTAGTACACTTTTTTGTGGTAATACCTTATATTAGACTAACTGAATAATTTTTAAGCAAACTTTTGAGACCTCCAAGGTCTCTTCATCAGGTTTACAAAAAAACTAACCAGCATTTTAGAATATATAAAATAGTTTGTGGTTCATAGATTGTTTAACAAAGGGTAGGGTGCAAAGGAAATAACTCAATATAATACAGTAGACAGCAAAGAGAAAAGCCTCATGTCACCAAAAGGAATGAGATCAGACATACAAAGGTGATCTACATCAAAATGGTACCATAACAAAAGAATCGATTTTGGAAAAAGTTTAATTAAGCATGCAGTATTTGTGTGACTGACAGTTCAGAAAGTTAACTGAGCTGTGTTTGAATAGGTGGCTCCAGTAAGTCAATTAATGTATGTCCCAAAAACTGTGGTGGGGGAATTTTTTTAAAATCTAATTATAAATGGTATTCCCTAGAGCTATAGTGGAAACTGTCAGAACTAAGTTTGGAACCTGGTAATGTGTTAAGAAACATACATTTTTGTTCAGCCCACGTTTGTGGCCCTACATCAATCAATCAATCAATCAATCAAATCTTTATTTATCCAGGCGAACATCGTTGAGCAAAGCTCATTTGCAAGATGGACCTGGTAAGGTCAAGGTTCAATTTACATGAAATATAGCATTCAGAGTATGCACAACTTTGAGAAGACAGAAAGTGAAAGTAATACATCAAATCCAAGAAATATAACAATCAGAGTATACACAATTTTGAGAAGACAGGAAATGAAAGCAATATATCAAATACAGAACACGGTAAATTGATATGCTAGAAAAACAAGGATATAATACATATATACAAGATTCATGAGGTAGCCAGATTGCTAAATAGGTAATGGGAGACACTTTAATACTAGTACATATTGATGAAGGGTTAAAAGTATCAGAGAATTACTTAGATAATTTTTAAACTAAGGTGACAGGATGTATGGATAGCTGGAAGATATATCTACAAGGAGGGTCTGTGGCTGGCGGTACCGGCAGGAGCAGTGACAAGGGAATGGGTAGGATTGCATACCTGAAGTAATGGTCAGGGGTAGGGAACAGGGTGGGGGGGGGAATCGTAAGAGCTGGTGCAATAAGGGGATCTAGAGTGGGTCTGGGGAGAAGAGGAGAGGGCCAGACTGGAGAGGTAAAGAGCTGAGAGTGTAAAGGAGACTAAGAATATTAATGAATATAAAGAATGGATTGAGGTACTGGTTTGTGAACTGTGCACCATTCTGTAACAGTGGCAAGCCACTTCAGGCAGTGTGGGTACCACAGTGTAAAGACATCACACCATACACCTTGAAACAAACAACATTCAGCACTGCCTTGCTCTTTTTTTGTGTGGAGTTACCATTACTTGACTGTACACCACATCACCCTCTCCATCATGTCTTGCATCATAATCCTCTGCTTACAACATCAGAAGCATTGCCCCAGCAACAAGTGTGATGTCACAAGCAGAAGAGTAGGAATTCAGAACTGATCTAGGCAACCATGAGGTTTCAGAAGCAGATGAATTCCAAGAGATAACTATCCTATTTCAATGACTTATTCTTAGCAGTAAAAAGAGTATGGGAGTATTCATAACCCTCCTTTTCCAGCTGAAGCCAGGATTCATACAATGATGAATGAAATGTTTCTGTGGAACTTGTTGTAAGAGTTTCCTGTACAGGTGCTGCAACTGGGTTTAATAAAACTGGGCATTACAAGAGAATTTGTATTTAGTGTTCTAAGTGTAAATATATGTTGGCAGTGGTGCTGACACACTTTCAATCATATGGTCAACCTTTATGTATATACTGGGTGTTACTTTCACACTCAAGGGTACTTGTGCACCTTTTCCATTTGTAACAGTTATTTTAACTGCAATGATGAGTGCCTTATAATCCTGTTGTGTACCTAACTTTTTATTATATTTATGTGGGTTGGAGAGTCTCACCCTTAAGGCTTAACATTCCGGAGTTATCAAAAAATCTTGCCCATACAGGATAATGGCCACCTGTTCGCCAAATCCAGAATGCCTCTCTATATCAGATGAGACAGCACAATAGATTGCTATGACAGCAGAACAAATGGTGCTTTTTTTCTCGTAACTGAGTATGACTTAGTGGATATGAGGTCTTTTGAAAACCTCAGAAAAAAATCCCAGATCAAATTCAACTTACACACAGCTTGATTGTTCAAATATTGAAGAGATAAGTGGATCCCAAGGAGGCTGTAAAATTCATCCTCTTTAGTATGAATGTTCCATGACTGGGAAACAAATGTTAAATAAATAAAGCTATGATTTGATGCTACTAATGATTAAAAAATTAAAAAATGAAGTGGAAAAAGCTGCTGCAGAGATAGCTTTGTTAGAGCTGAAATTAGCAGCAAATTATTCAGTAGATGATTTGAAAACCATAAAAATAAAGCTGAATTACAATGCAAAAATACTAGTCTGACCTTCTCAAATACAAACAAGAAAAGCACAAGAGGGACACTACAGACTATAGGAGTGGACAAGTATATAACTGTCATGGCCCTGAGTCTGCTCAAGCACAAAACACTAAATCAGGAAATGAATTTGATATTGACAGGCAGCATGTCTCGTCAGGACCTGACAGTGATTACAGTGATACTGTGAAAAATAGATGTGTGCAGGATAGACCACGTAATCTTTTAAAGGAGTCACTCAAAGAAAGAGATGCAGGTCCAAGTAGAGGATGACGAGGTGGAAGAGAATGAGGAGAGGGCTGGGGAGTTGCAAAAGGGAAATGTTACAGAGGAGGACCAGGATGGCAGAGATCATGGGGGAGACAGAACTGGGGGCCAGTCAGGAGATCCTCTTGGAACTGCAACACGAACTGGCAATTGTAAATCCCTCTTAAACCATACTTACATCTGATCAGAAGACAGTGTTACAGAAGGGACTTTCTTTTTTCACCATTAACACTCCAGACATTTTCATCATAGAGGTAGATCTTTTTAAATTCTACCAAAGACTGCTTTTGCCTGAATGTTTTGAAATAAATAGCAACATCACAGGGAGAAACATTATGATACATGATGATACAGCCAGAGAATTTATCATTCTGTGTAAGCCTTCTGCCCTCCAGAGACAAACTCAACCCTCATTACTTTCTACAGTTTGATAACACATGTTGTAAGAGAGCTCTTGCAATCAGAATATACCATTAGCACACAAAATATTAGCTTTAAAGAACAGAATTCACTCAAAGAATTGAAAACGCTAAAATTGGTAGTCATATACCATTATGGGCAGAGGCTCGAAGAGCTAAAGATGTACACATTGGAAGAGAGAAAGGAGCAGGGGGACATGATAGAGGTCTTCAGGTACATGAAGTGGGTAAATAGGGGAGGAGCAGTGAGGGTACTTCAAAGGAAGGAGGAGGGGGCAACTAGAGGGCATGGGTGGATGCTGGAGAGGGGAAGATTCAGGGGAGAAAGGAGGAGGTGCTACTTCACAGAGAGGGTGCTGGAGCCATGGAATGCGCTGCCCAGAGGGCTGGTGGAGGCTGAGATGGTGGAGGGGTTCAAGAGGGGGTGGGACAGGTACAGGGGAAGGGTTCTGGAAGCAAAATCCAGTGCAGCGAGAATACCTGGAACTGGGAAGGGAGAAGCCAGAGAAGGCGAGGGGGGCAGCAAGGTCAGCTCCCAGGGTGGGGGCTGACCAAACGAGCAGACATGAAAGACCATTAGGCCTATTCTGCTGGCATTTTAGTATGTTAGTATTAAGCTGATTAATGAGGGGGTGCAGTGGTCATCTGGTGTAAAGCTGACTTCTTACAAAAACCAAAAAAAAAAACTTGAAAATACTGCATTTTATACCAAATTGGGTCAAGATCTCACAGTGGAAATACAAAGACAAGCCCAGGATCTTATTTCCATGAGCTTTAACTCAGAATGAATGCTGAATTTTTGACAGTTAATCATTCTAAGAAACCTGTTGTGTACCTCCGTCTGAAAATCCACAAAGAAATTAGACCTGTTCCAGGTCGACCTATTGTGTCCTCTATAGGATCCATCTCAGAACCAATTTCAAATTTGTGGATTGCTTCACTACAAAATTGGTTTTTGGAATCCTGGCATTTGCTCAGGACACTACCATATTCTGAGAATATTACAAGGAGTAAGCATAAATGACTTGGACATTTTAGTAGTAATTGATGTTGAGAGTTTATACTCTGACATACCTCATGAGGCAGGTTTGGAAGGTATCAATAAAGCTCTGACACAGAGACCTGAAAATATTAAACCACTCACACCCATGCATTATATTGTGGATCTGGTCAGATTTGTTTTGGAGAGTATTTTTTTCTGATTCAAAGGGAAACATTACATGCAACATAAGGGAACGGCCATCAGCATGACTTTTGCCCCAAATCTTGCAAATTTGTATAAATGGTAGCATGGGAGGAAATGTACATTTTCAATCCAGAAAATAATGATTTATCCCCCCACATTAAGCTCTGGAAAAGGTGTGTTGATGACTGTTTATTACTCTGGGGTGGAGATGAGAATAAACTGCAGTTTTCTTGTATACATTAACTCCAGAAACAGGCATTTAAAATTCACCTGTGAAGTCAGTACCAAACAAATCCCCTTTTTTAGATTTATTGTTTTTTAAGTCTGGAACAGAAATCAAAACAAAATTGCAAAGAAAGCTAATGGCAAGGAACTGGCTCCTTAGCAATAGCTGTCACCTTTCTAAACTTATCCAGAACATACCAAAGGTGCAGTTCCTGAGGGGTAAACAAATTTGCATGAATCTGAATTATTTTATAGATGAAAGCAGAAAGATGCTGATAGATTTGTAGCCACTGACTATCAGCAAAACATCATCAGAGAAGAATTTAGACATATGTGAAAAATATCAACAGAGAGACAGTTTTGTTTGGTAATACTAGACCAATGGAGAAAGCCCCACCTTCTTTGATCACTCAGTACAATCCTTTGGTACATAAAATTGGCAGGATTGTAAAAAAGCATTGGGGCTACTAAAATGTGAGAGAAGTCTTGAAAACCTCTCTAACTAGACTCTGAGGATCACTTTCACTAGATGTACTAATACTAAAGACAGACCGGTACATGCATTGTTACATCCTACAGTACCTATTGGGAATTGCCTACCAAAACAGGCAGTTGGCTTTTTCAAATGCAAGAACTACATACCCTGTGCTAACACTCTGAATTGCAAATCATTCAATCGCCTGTGGACTGGCAAAAAATATACCATCAACCAGTTTATTACATGCACTTCAACCAGTATTATTTATATCTAGAGATGCAGCGAATTTTTAATCTGCTGGGGAAGTGAACACGAAGTGGGCACTGCAAAGTGCTCACTTCGCGTTATCATTATTATTTCACGTTGCAATTATGCCTTAACACGAATTAAGGTGAAGTGAGAAGTAAATAGGTAGCACCCCACACATCACATGGCTAACAGTACTGTAAGTCACATGCTTTAGCCAGGCAGGAAAGGAGTCAAAGAAGCAGTTTCACTTTCTCCTTTGCATTCGTAGAGGGAGAAGGCTTTGTTTAGAGGAAAGTAGTAGGGAGTGAAAGTGCTTGATTGCTGCTTGCCTTTGACTAGTGAAAAAAACCAACAGCTTTTTTAAAAGCTATATTTTTATTTAGTTTTTGTATTGTATTTGTGATTGTTTTTTTTGTCAGTGAATTTTTTTTCATAAGTTTTGTTTTGTTTTGTGTGTGTGTCAGTGAGTGTCAGTGTGTGTCGGTGTGTGTGTGTCGGCCCGGGAGCTTGTGTTGTGTCAGTAAGGTAGGATGGACTCTGGAGAAGGCAAGTAGCTGGTCCGTGGGCACGGTCGGAGGGGAGTGCGGACACATGGGGGTGGTCGTGTAATGCTGGACTGCTCCCGACTCCTGGGTGTTGCTTCCTCCCCTGCTGAAGCAACAGCAGCAGCAGCACCAGTGCCACCGGTGGCTGCTGTGCATCCACCTTCTCTGCCACTACCACCACCACCAGTAGCAGCTGTAGGGGCTCCAGCAGCACCCCCTCCACCACCTTCACAGCCACAGGAGAGGCCCCTGGAAAATCTAGGTGGTGCGACTCATGCGAGGAATGTGTCTGGTCCCCCCCCCCGCAGCTCCCCAGTGTGGGAGTTTTTTAGCTCTGTTGGGGGAGACAGCACAGTCATGGTGTGCCATCTGTGTGGTGTGCTGGTGTGCCGTGGCCCCCGTGGGACACGTTTGGGGACCGATGGCCAGGGCACCCACATGCTCAACCTCCACAAGGCAGAGTGGCAAGCTGCCACAGAAGAGGCCAGGCATCCACCTACTTGCCCTTGTGTGGCAGTGGCCGAGGGTGCTGCTGGGGTCAGAGTTGTGCTTCGCAGTCACCACCACAGCCAGAGGATGGCCAGTACAGCAGCTGCTCAACCACCACCACCGCCACCACAGCCACCAGCACCACCCTCTCCAACACCACCCCCTACCTGGATTCCCAGCTGCAGTGGGCCTGCCACAGTCCCTGCAACACAGGCTGACATCTCCCTGGTGTGGGTGGCTCTGGAAGAGAACAATCAGAGGGTCAGTGCTTTGCAGCAGCAGGTCCACACAATAGAAGAACAGCAGCAGCAAAGAGTTACAATGCTGCACCTGCTGTTTGACCACCACAGCATCCCATTTCCACGGCCACAGTAAGGGATTGTTTTCTGCCCCCCCCCACCCTACTAGTGTGTTGTACTGTTTTTGTGTGTTTTTTCTTAGTTGTTGTTGTTTAATAATACACATTTTCCCTTCCAGGGGAATCTTTCTTGCGCCACATAGTGCAATACATTTCTGTGAAAACGGCCCGTAATTTCATTACAGTGTGTCATGTGACGGAGGAACTCCCATTCTGAAAAGCTGACCACATTCTGCCTCCCTTCTCAGCAACGTTAGGACGTGATGCCAGGGAGAGCGCATGTGCGTGCTCCATTTCAGTGAATATCCGATTGTCCGGCAGCTTTCCAAATGTTTCTTTATGTTATAATCTTCAGTTTTTGATGAAATGTGTTGGCACGTTTCCAGTAAGAAGAGATTTGTTAGTGGAAACGTTCCCACATTTCACCACAAAGTGAACCTTATAACATAAGGAAACATTGGGATAGCTGCCGGACATTCACTATAGTGGAGCATGCACCTGAGCTCCCCCTGGCATCACATCATAATATTGCTGAGAAAGGGGGGCAGAATGTGGGCGGCTTTTCTGAATGGTAATTCCTCCATCACATGACACACTGTAATGAAATTACAGGCGGTTTTCACAGAAATATATCGCACTCTGTGGAGCAAGAAATATTCCAGTGGGAGTAAGGCCCCCACATATTAGGTTATGTGCATCACCATAACTATGTAATGTGGTGAATCTCTGTAAAGCAGCAGTGCAACAATCTGTTGAGAACTCTGACCTACATTTTTTAATGCTATGTTACAACTTCCTTTACTTACATCCTGACTGATTGGAATGATATGAGAATTTGCAGTAGTTGAGTCTGCTGTACTACCTTTTTTCATGTGTGAAATAATGAAAGGAGCATTCCTTTTAAATTAGTGCTGATCCGGTCTTTGTCATTGTTTTCCTCTGCTTTTCTCCATCACATCAGTTAGTTGTTATAATCACTTTTGTTGTTAATTAACAGTTATGCAGCAGGCAGTGTTTTATGACACCACGGAACAATAGTTATTGAAAAGCAGCTGCAAATAAATACAAACCTGGTCAGAACAATATTGGAAGGCATGCTCTTTTTTTTTCATACATGAAAAAAAGTAGTCAACTCAGTAAAACAGACATAAATTGTGAAAAGAAGCGTATCATTCAAGTCACGACTCAGAGGTAACTAGTGGCTGTGGCAATGTAAAGTAGCATAAAAAAGTACAGTTCAAAATTGTCACGACATTCTTGCAATGCTGCTTTAATTGTAATGTCAGTATGACATCATGAGCTCACAACAATCACACAACACACAAAAGTGGCACAGAGTCCACAGATTTTTTCTGAAGGCCCAAAATGAATCCTCCTTGTGTGCAGGAAATTGACAAGTGGTAACACAGTGAAAAGAGAGTGTTTCATCACATACAAAGTCCCCCAGAATGAATGGCACACTCAGTCATGCACACAGTGGTGGCACAGAGTCCCCAGATTTTTTCTGCAGGCCCAAAATGCATCGTCCTTGTGTGCAGAAAATTGACAAGTGGTGACACAGTGAAATGGGAGTGTTTCAGCACCTACAAAGTCCCCCAGAATTAAGGGCGCACTCACTCATACGCGCAGTGGTGGCAGAGAGTCCCCAGATTTTTCTGCAGGCCCAAATGCATCCTCCTTGTATGCAGAAAATTGACAAGTGGTAATACAGTGAAATGAGAGTGTTTCAGCACAGACAAAGTCCACCAGAATTAATGGCGCCCTCACTCATGCACGCAGTGGTGGCACAGAGTCCCCAGATTTTTTCTGCAGGCCCAAAATGCATCCTCCTTGTGTGCAGAAAATTGACAAGTGGTAACACAGTGAAATGGGAGAGTTTCAGCACATACAAAGTCCCCCAGTATAAAATGATGACCGTGAGTGTCCTCTTGCTGGTCCAATGTGTTCTGCGAGGCGATTCGAGCAAATGCAATGTGATCATCTCAACTGGTTTGAAAGGTGCCCTTTGGCTGTACACTAATAGAAGCCTTGGTGAGTAGATATATATATATATATATATATATATAGATATATGGTTGTGTATTTTGTAGGTGAGATGGGGGGTTGACATGGGCTTGTAATCATGGTATTGTTCTGCATCACAGGTCACTGAAACTGTTAGTGTGCACATTTCAGTGCTCAATGAGAATTTATTGCACTGAAATTGGAAACGGATAACTCTCAAGCACATGAAGGTAAGTATTTTTTTTTGGGGGGTAGGGGGATCATATTTGCTGGTTTGACTGTAATGGTTTCTTATTTTGTTACTTCTTCACAGATTTCATCTGCATCCTTCTGGAGTCCAGTTGTTGTTAATGATGGTCATGGTCATCTAATGAAATGACTTCTGCATGTTGCATGTGTGCCCAAGCCCAGGGGAGAGGGATGCCTAATGTTGAAGAACTTTTTTGGATAAGGCCAGTTTGACAGACCAACAAAGCATCTGGAAGTTTCGTAAAAAAAGCAATGAATGACTTCTTACAACTTAATTGTTATTTCCTTCCCTGGTTCTGAATCTCAAGTCAAGTTACATTGAAACCCACATCTTGTCAGCTAACACAACCTGTGTGCAATATTTGCTGCAGGCTTTCCAAAACAATAAAACGGATGAATAAAATCTTCACTTACCAGAATGGATTTCACATGGATATTACATTGGTTCCTCTCTGTACGGTACAGCTGCAGTACCATTCCCACCAAGTTTTAGCGATCGAGACTTTTTTTGTTTACCTGTAAAAGAAACAAAATAAGTGTACCATATGTGTTTTACCATTGTGGCTCTGAAAAGCTGCAGAAAACAAAACATACAACTAAAGGAAGTGAAGCAGCATAACAAACATAAGTACAGATACTCGCATTATGGCTTAAATATTAAGAAGCTTTGTGTCTCTGGCTGATGAATGTGGTGGTCCGGACAGACTCAGGCGCAGTGGTGGCAGTGGCTAACAGCAGCCCCGGTGGTGGTCCAGGGGGTGGACAGACTCAGACTCAGTGGTGGCAGTGGCTAACAGCAGTCCCAGTGGTGGTGGTCCGGGGGTGGACAGACTCAGGCTCAGTGGTGGCAGTGGCTAACAGCAGTCCTGGTGGTGGTGGTCCAGGGGGTGGGCAGACCCAAGCTTAGTGGTGGTAGTGGCTAACAGCAGTCCCAGTTGTGGTGGTGGTCCGGGGGGCACACTGCCTTTTAAAAACTTCAGTTAAAACCTGCCAACATTAACCACATCATCATCCTCATAAAGAAATCTGTCCTCACAGTCATCTATGTCTGAAGTCTGCCCACTGGGAAATTCTTTCTCAATTGTGTCATCATCTACGTCAGTGGTGTGCCATTTCAGGCAGGCACTGCCAGTGCCACCAGGATGGTCCATTTCCACATCACCAAAACCACCATGACTAGGCCGGGGTATGAATACCGAGTTGCAGTCTGTGCTGGTATGGGCCTCTCATTCATTTCAATGAATGCTAGCAAACTAACATTTGCAGGAGACAGGTTTGTCCAACGATCCCTGACTATTGCACCTGCTGAGCGGAATACCTTCTCAACACTTACACTGGGGGGTGGTCATGTGAGGTACTTCAGTGCCACTGCAGTCAGCTCTGGCCATTCACTGATCTTTCTACTCTAGAACAAAAGTGGATCTTCAGTTATTGACAGATGCCTGTTTTCAGACAAATATGACTCAAACATTCTCTGTGCTGCACTAAGTCCAATTGTTGATGCATCATCCTGTTCTCCCAAATCATTTATTTCACAAATACCCATTTGGGAAAAAGCTTCCCAAAGCAGGTTGATGCCAGCCACTTTGGATGACAGACCACCTGGAACTGCAGTCCCATTCCCCTTGCAGGACAGCTTGATGGTCCTCCAGGTACACCTTCAGCTGGATTATGCTGCTGAGGTTTGCTGACCTTGGCACGTGACTTCTGTGCCCCATGAACCAAGTGCACCAGTTGACCTCTGATATTTTTTACCTGTTCAGGCCCTCCCTCCAGCACTGATGCAATTCCACGTTTGTATCGTGGGTCCAGCATTGTTGCTATGGCAAAGTTGTCACTACGCTGAATGTTCATAATGTGACGATTCTGGTTGAATACTGTCAGCATGTGTTGCAGCAACATACTGCTACCACCATCTCCAGCAACATCAAGGCTATGCTGTACATTCACCAATGTCTGCTCCAGCACCTGCAGCAGTGGAATTGATTGGCTAGTGGAGGAAGACTCGCCACTCACTGCCTGTGTGGCTTTTCCAAAAGGCCTCAAAATTGTTATTACAGAGTCCATGAGGTGCCACTGTTCAGTCGTCATAGACATGGAGGCCCCGGAACTGTCAGAGCTAGTGTGCATCACAAGATATTCTGAGATGGCTTTGTATTGTTCATTCTACCTCTCTGCCATGTATAAAGTGGAGTTCCATCGGGTGACAACTTCCAGCTTCAAGCGGTGCTGAGGCAGGCTGTTTTGTATCTGCAACTGCTGCAGTTGGTCATGGGCCTTTCCAGATCTTAAAAAGTGAGAGCAGATACATTGTGCAATGATCAATATTTCCTTTACATTAGGGTGCTGCAGAAACTCCTGCACCACAAGATTTAAACAGTGTGCCATGCATGGAACACGAAAAAAAAACACCATCCGTGATGCATTTCACCACATTTGACCCATTGTCACTTGCTACGAACCCAGCTCTCAGGGACAGAGGGTTAAGCCATTTGTCAATTTCAGTCAGTATCGTGTCCAACATGTTCTCACCAGTGTGTGAACAGGTCACATTGCGCAATGCAATCATTGCATGCTGTCGAATTCCTGGAAGATTGCTACCACGACAATCCACCTTACTGCACTGATTATTCACACTACCAACATCACAAACAACCCCTGGCACCTGCGCCCAGTGTGCAGTTATACACAAATATGAACTCCCCTCTGTTTTGCCACTTGTCCACATATCCATACTTAAATGGATGAATGGAGAAGAGGAATGCTGAAGGGCATTTCTTACTGAGTCGGACACAGTGCAGAACAACTCATGGACAGCACGGGTAGAAAAGTATGTCTTGGATGGGACTTTCTATCTTGGACAGACATGTGCAGCAAACCACCGGAACCCAGAATTCTCCACAAAGGAGAAGGGCAAAAGATCAATTGCCAGCATTTCCGCTACAGCAGCATTAAGTTCATGTGACACTGTATGATTCGGGGTACTTCAGCTTATGCGCAAAAATACTCTGTAACGTGGGCTGACTTACGTTTTACATGGAGTGTGATCACAAATGGTTGTGCTCTGTGATGAATGGCATTGGCAGGGGGTGGAGTGTGGACATTTGATGAAGACGGTTGCACAGGTGATGATGACAAACCGAGAAATGCTGTTATTTTGCCAGATTTGCCAACTGGGGTGGACATACCACTTGCACTAGACATACTGCATTCACCACCACCACCACCACAAAAACTGCTACTCTCACCAGCACTGGACAACATTTCAAATCCATTATGGTCCTCCGCCTCATCATGCCTGTAGTAATCCTCTGCACTTATTACCTCATTACTGCACACGTTTAATTTACTCCTGGACTTAACAGTCATGGAAGGGGATAACATGCTGGCTATGGTTGCCGCCGGTGATACGGGTGAACGCCCAAGTCTGGTATTAGCTGCCAGCTTGTGCTGAGTCCACAGTGCCAAGTGCCTATTCTTAAGATGGCGTATGCTGTCCTCCTGTGCCCAGATGGCTCCCCTTTTTACCTCGACTCACACGCACATGGCAAACCTGGCAGATTGCAACTGACTCATCATTTGCATCTTGAACAAAAAAATCCCAAAAAAGGGATAGTGTTGCTCTGCTTTTAACATATCCATGATGTGGCTTATTTAAGCCCATTATTTTAAGTACTGAAGTGGGGGGGGCACGTGATGTTTTGGGCACTGCACACCTGGACTGCAACTGACCACCACAACTGCCAATCATATTTATTACTGGGTGATCATCATCAACTAAAACCGGTAGATCACAAGTGTTTACAGGGGCGTATTCCTACAAACAGACTCAGACACAACCACTTTGAATTTCTTTTTTCTCCAGTTCCCAACTGGGGTCAATTACATCATCATCATATTCATCAATGTCACACACATCCACATCTTCTGCTTGGATGCTAGCATGTGGACTGCATGTTGCAACAACAGCAACATCATCATCATAATCACATCTACACCACCATCACCTGATATTTTTTCACCACACTGTGAATAACTGGTACGGCAGATGGAATATCACATTTGTATGCTATCGTTGACATGATTATCAGAATCCTGAGGTTCAGTTACTGGGATGTTACTGGGAAGTATGATATCATCTACACTGCCACTCACTTGCATTGCTTCACACTCAATATTTTTGGATACGGTACACTGGTCAGAATTAGAACTTGACGCAACAACACTAATACTACCACCACCACTAACACCAGTAACACTAACACCACCAACTGGGAAAACATCATCTCCTCCAACTATGAGTGAAGCTACTGATTGGGCTGTAAAAAACATTGCAGGAGAAATACTCTTCCTCACATCAGCAATGGACTTCTGCGTCTCCGTACTACTACCACGCCCACAGACTATCTTAGTGGCAACATTGCCATGGCAAGAAACAGCTTTGCTTGCTCGTCTCTTTACAGGCATTTTGGGGGATCAACCACAATATTATAACCAAATTCAGATTTTGATATGTTCACACTCTGATTGGGGGGACGCTGGATGTGAAGGCAAAAAAACAACTGTAGCTTCAGCAACAGATAAGAGACTAGTCTGTCATGCAATGTAAACAACTTCAGTAACCAGTGGTGCTGATGAGGTGACAGAAACAATCCAATCTGGTAAAAAATTCCTTTTGCACGTGGGGGTGGGGGGGAGTACTGACTGCAGTGCAGATTTTTATGACAGTACAAGCAGCAAAACAAAGAACAGATACCACAATTGCAGTACAAAATCAGGCAGCTGCAGTAGATAGCAGGTTCACACTGTTGTGCCTGCAATTACATTAGTCTGTGGCACAATAAAAGGTGTATTATTTGATGTCATGCAACACCGCACACACACTCACACACAGAACAGTTTCTCTGCAATGCTGAACGAGTAATGCGTAGCAAATGCAAAAGTTTAGTACTATGCCATGCTACGTATTATACATTTGTAATGTAAACAACCTGAACTTATGAACTGCTGCACCAGATCCACACAACAAACAGCAAGACAATTTCTACTATTACTGACAATATTACTGTGTGTACATTAACACAGTCAGTTATATAACAAAAATATAACCAAAAAACAAAGAAATCACTAGTTCTCCAACTTAAATCTACCTACACCACAGATACACCCTTCCCACAAAAGCACTCTTTCACTGTCTTTCACTACACACACTCAATGTTATAAATTAACATTCAAAAGCCACACAAAAACAAAAACGCTCAATGATATGAGCACAGGAGGGTTTCCTACAATTGATGAACTAAAGTTGGAGCCCCCCAATGCAAAAATGATTTTTTAACAGCTTTTAGAAGATTTCAATCACAGACAGCTATCAAAGCACACTGTCTCCTACTCCTTCCTACACATACTACCCCGAACTGAGGCTGTGCAGATCAATATAGAGCCCATGTGACCTGAAATCCCATGAATCACTGCAAAATTCGCCTTCAGAGCTCAAAAACAAGGCGAAGTGAGGTGAAGTGCATTGTCCTCAATGCACTTCACCTTAAATTTGGTGGGGTAGTGGTCTGGGGAGGCAGAATAACGCAAAGTCATTGTTTCCAATGGACTTCGCGTTTCTCATCATAATGCGAAGTACTCCGCTTCATGTTGCAGAGCACTCCGTGAATCCGTCTTTGCTCCATGAATCACTTCACGGAGCATAATGAGCCCACTTCACCCACCACTGTTCATATCCTGAAATGTCCATGTGGTCTAGTGTATATCGGACAGACCAAAAGGAAACTCAAGCTAAGGATTGGTCAGCACAAGACAGCTATAAGAACAGGGAAGCTGGAATATGCCACGGCTCTCCATTGTAAGGATGCAGGCCACACATCTGTGGCCACATTGAAATTAGGACAGAAAAAACAGAGATGGGTATGAGAGGTGGTGACATTGTGAAAAAAATGCACCAGTGGGAGGCATTTTGGATCTCCGCTCTCAAGACTTTAAACCCACCAGAAATTAAAAAATACCTTTTTTCAGAGCATTTTTGGAGTAGAGTTAGTCCTCCTTTGGGGTTTTGATTTTTCAATGTGTATCTCTCAGAAACTGACACAAACTTTTTCTCAGAATCAGTATCATGTTGTATTTCTTGTTACCTGTTTTTTTCTCATTTATTTTTGTTCTGCATTGATCATCACTGTTATGTTATTTTGTTTATCTGCACTTATTACAGCCTGCCACTTTAAGAAAAACATTTTTAAACTAAGCACTCATCAGCTCTGAGGAAGACGACATGCACATTAATAAGTAAACTTGCTGCAACAGCCTCCATTGACCACCATGTAAGTGGATCGAGAGGGCACTCGATTTTGTTATTTTGGCTGTTTCTTTGTTGTTTCAATGTGAGCCTTGAAAAGTATTGCACTTTACTGCATCACCTATGTTTATTGATGGCTATGGATATTTCTTGTATATTTATTTATTGAATTCTTTATTTATTGAGATCTTGGATTAACACCTTTGAACAGAAAGCTCTTTCATAGGTTCCACGTCAAGTATGACACAAACAAGAATACAGATATGTTCCACAGATACAGATACAGCAAGAAACAATTGGAAACTGTCTCCAGGCATAAATTCTAACACTTGTTATACAATCTAAGCAGGTACAGGGTGCAGAGTCAAAACAAAGGCTAACGTTTCACTAGGTAACTGTAACACAACATGAGGACACTTGTTTAAAAAGGAGAATAGTATAACTAACAACACAGGCAGATAACTGGATTGTGCCTGAGTCAAAGAAAGAAGGATGGTCTCGTACCAGTAGGGAAGGAGGAGGAAAGTGCAGGGAGGAAAAAGGCAAGCAGAGGTGGGGGATACAATGGGGATAGATAGGAGGGAAAGGGGAGAATAGCTATGCAATCAAAGTGGAATAAAGGGGGAGGAGGGTGGGGGAAAGGAGGGGTGGAGGAGAGTAGGGAGGATGAGGTGTTGTAGGTAGTGGGGTGATGATGAAGATGTATTAAGGTGGTAGGGAGGAAAGAGGTATGGAATGACGGAGGGCCAAAAAAGGGAAGAGGAGATGGAGGGAGGTAGGTGGGAAAATAAATAATTTAGGCAGGAGTAGAAAGCCTATGAAAGTGTTAACTTGACTGGGCGCCCAAGAAATGGGCATGAAGCATAACATTTTATTAATCGATAGATATAACAGCCATGTTAGGTTATATAGTTTCACAGCCCTCCCTCCCCAGCCAAAGTCAAGACTCATGTTTCTGTGGAACTTGTGGTAAGAGTTTCCTGTACAAGTGCTGTAGCTGGGTTTAATAAAACTGAGCACTACAAGAGAATGTCTATTTAGTGTTCTGCTAAGCGTGAGTATATGTTGGCAGCAGAGCTGACGCACTTTCAGTCATATGGTTGAACGTTATAAGTATACTGAAGGTGGGAAATTACAGAAAATATATAACCTCCCTTCCCATGTTGAATTGTGCTAAAGCACATTACATACAGGAAGATACAGACACAAGGCAATTGTAGTGGGGGGTGGCAGGAAGTAGGCTGTGGTTAACTAGAATCTGCAGCTTATCCAGTAGGTAGGGAAATGGGCAGACTGGGTGGGCCAAGTGGTCCTTATCTGCCATCAAAGTCTATGTTTCTATGTTTCTATTGTGGGGTGTAGTGGTTAGAGCACAAGCTTTAAAACCAGTAGACCCAGGGCTGAATGTCACCATAGCCACTGCCTCACATGCACACATGCATAGGCTTGTGCAACGAGACATAGATCAGATCTAATATATTGTTTGTGTTTTCTTGGAAAAGAATGGAACCGTTACATGGAATAAAATTATGTTAAAATCATGTGATACAGTAATTTAATAATCACAGACCCCTTATTGGCTCAAAAAAGCATTTTCAAATTGGTAGAAAGAGATTTGAAATCCCTTTTAGAAATGGTGTTTGTTTGCCCTAATAGAGAATATGCCAAGATTGCTAGCAGCTAAGCCTGAACCTAATACTTTCCTGACTAAAGGTCTTATGCTAGTCTATAGGGAATGTTTATTTACAGTGGTCGTTGACTGATGCTCTATACATAACTAGGTCTTGTGGTGGTGGTGGGGTTAAGGAACTCACCCGTGCATTAGAGGAAGGCATCAGCTTAGCTGCTGAGGGTGGCAATGCAAGAAGCACACTCAGCAGGCATCAGTGGAGGAGACACAGCCATGGACAGCAATACAAGAATGCAAAGGAGCCACCAACAGTAATACAAGAAGACTTCAAGCACTAAAGGAGCTGCCATTGGCCATGCCAAATAAGAGCCCTGATGGGCTTCTTTAAACAGCTGCCAGCCCTGGGGGATCAGAGCCCCGAATGGCTCATTTAAAACAAACTAGAGACCCAAAGGGCTCATTTAAAACAAATCAGCTATTGGCTTTGCTGTGGCTTTCCATATCTGTCACATATCAGCTTGACACTGAGACCGAGATCCCTATGATGCAATCTTTGTATGGAGGACCGCATCAAAATTGAGTTTTAATCAATTTGGGCTATCCATATTCATGAAAGGAATAAAATGTACTACTACTACATACTACTACCAACCAACAAATCTCATTCAGGTTAAAAAACAAAATATATGTATCAGCATTACAGGAATGTCCAGTACAAGAAAGTAAAAAGTGAACTCCTGAAAAAATCCCTTGATAAAATGTACACATGTGCAGAGAAAGAGCACTCAGTCAATCAAACACATGCAAAGTTAATGCAAATGAATGCATCTGTTTATTGCAAATACTGCAATTCAAACCAGACACTTGCTTAGTATGGGCTTTCTAAGTTCTGTAGTTGGACTTACACTGTTTGCAGTAAACAGCTACTCTATATTCATTTGCAGCAGCCTGCATGTGTTGGATTGATTTTTCGGGACCGCAGAGTTCTCTGCCTCTGCACATACTGTATATATGCTCTTTACCTAGTTTTCTGTAGCATCACAGGGCCTTTTGATGTGAGTCTCTCTCCTGATACTGTGTTGCGCCTGATAAAATACTGGTAAGCATAGTAAAGCTAGCTGATCCCAGTGTAGTAAATAACGAGGGGCACAGATGTGCTGTGATATTGATTGACAGGTATTTTACTTGATGGAATATGAGTTTTTTTTTCTTCAAATCCTTTTGTCCTGTATAAGCTGATAAATCCTAATATTTGTTTTTATGTTGGCAAGAAACAGCAAAATTCATGTTTAGGAGTTGTTTGGGCACTGGTGCCTTAAAACCCAAAACCTATACTTTAAAACCCACAGCAACTGGAAGATGTGTTTTTACAAAGTCTCTGGGTGTGAAGCTAATTTCATTTTATCTTGTGCTTTGAAACACATTTACTGGTTCCATATGCAAACTGCTAAGATTTGTAGTAGTACAGGATATCATACCCATTCATAATTTAGCTTGTTTAAGTGCATAATAGAAAGAGTAAGACTTTTAACAAGTGCTGTCTTGCTCTTCATGTACATACAGCAAAAGCATGAGTGGGATTAAAATGACTCATGCCTGCTCAGTGGGCATCAAAGGAGATGCAACCAGCAGCCATGCAGGAAGCCCACTCAATGGGTACTGGCAACCCCCTTCATTTTAATGAGCCCTCAGTCTTCCATGTGGGTATGCATAAGGAACACACACAAGGAAGGACCGGTAGGGTTTAGTAGGATTTGATGATGGTGGAAAGCAAATTATTTGAAAGAGGGTACTGCGGTAATCTGGTAGGGGTATGTAGAATGCTTGTGCAACATGATTGTGACTTTGTCTTACATTGTCTCTGCCCCTGCTACAGGGACTACCACCCTTCTGTAGTGCGGTAAAGACACAGAAAGCCTTTGAGGATGGTTTCACCCCTCCCCCAAGGTATCAAAGGGATAAAGGCCCCTTAGATGAAATGTGATTCTTAGAAGAAGGCCCAAAAGAGGAAATTAATGAACTGACAAGCACTTATTTCCCATAAGGAGGAACAAGTCATAGCCTTGACCAAGTCATCCCAGTACAGGGGAAGGGAATGCCAAGACCAAAAATGGTGGATCACCATCAAGCTCTAACTATCGATGGAAAGGTATACTATCATTATTAAAGTTATAACCTTTGGTACAGAAGAGAGAAAAAAAACCCTGAGGAGGAAACCTCCTGGAAGCCAAGGCCTTGTTTGCCATCTCTTTTGGCTCAGGCTATTATTTACAATGGCTCTGATCACTGTTAAATTTCCAGTTCTGAAGAGATCCAGAAGCAAATGATTTGATACCTTTTACCGGACCAACATAGATGTTACAAAAAGAACAAAGTGCTTCAGCTTTCGGACCAACCAAGTCCTTTCTCTGAAGGTTATGACAGTCACCCAGAAAATCACATACTATTAACACCCAGATCATGCATAAAAAAACAGAAATAATTCTCATTGGTTTAAAATACTCATTTAAACCATAACTGAAGTCTGTATCAGGGAAACTAGATAGCACCAGTTTGTCTTTAGCTGAGGAGCATTTCAAGGTCAAATGTCACCAGAATAAGATAAAAAACACTTCAAGCAGAGAGCTCCACTACTATAAATTTGGAATGTCCCAGTGTGTTTTGAGAATACAGTCTAACGAAAAGCAAAACCTTTGGAATTCAATACTTACTTAAATACATACTAAAATGTGATATAATTATAAGTTAAAACCAACCAAAAAAAATATAATTGAATAATATTAATTATCTATATATGGCATACAGAGGGTTTAAAGTAAAGTTAACCTATTGTGAGCAAATGTTATATACATTTAAGCAGTGTAAAACCTATCTGGAGACATTTTCCCACCTATACTCTCAACTAGTTATTATATTCTATAAACTATAAGATCTTCAGTGCTGTAACAGGATTTTATACACAGTAATATCAAGTGTAAGTATAAGTGCCAAATAAAAAAACAACTTGTCAAGGACCCCCAAGTAACTGAGACCATGCATCCTGATATGGCCAGAGTTCAGTAATGTGTCAGTTTGTAATAAAACTACTATATGTACAAAAACAGTCTAAGGAATCTAAATAAAAACTCAATGTAATAACCCCCCTCCCCACAGGGGAAAATAACTAGTTAGAAGGAAGTATATATTCATTATGTATGTGAGCCAAGAGTCCTAATACACCATTATTTATACCAATTACTGCAATATTTACCCAATGGAATTAAACCTGTCAAGGACCCCCAAGTAAATAAGATAATGCATTCTAATATGCACAGAATTCAAAAATGTGACAGTGTATACTAATAATAATAACAATCATTTTTGTTTATAAGGTGCCTTTTAGTTATCAATGCACCGTACATAAATAACAGTTAAAACAATTAAAACATTAAAAAGAATTCAGCCAGATCAAAACATTATCAAACTGCTATATGTGCAGTAACAGTCTAAGGAATCTGAATAAAAACCCAATGGCATTGATACCCTTCCCCCTTTCTTTTGAGGAAGATAATTAGTTAGCAAGAAGTAAATATTCACTATGTATGCGGACTACAATATGAGTCCTAGCCATGGTAACACCATTATGTCATGTATTTGAATATAAGCCTACCTCAATAAAACCACAGCTCCCACACCCACACCCCATACCCGCATACCACCCCTCCCCACACCCACATAAAAAAACACCATGCAACCCTCCCCCCACACACACACCACACACACAACCACATAGTACTGAGGTGAGAAACCAACATGTTGATAACCAGTTAAAATAGACTCTATAAATAAGATATAAAAAAAAAGACTCACTGAAGTCCTATTATATGAAAAGGGGTTTGAACTTGAAGGCTCTCCCTCTATCCCTCAAGTGGGATAATGATATGAGTAGTTGCTGAGTCACTCTGCAAAGCCATAAAGGACCTCTCCAACTGTGAAGTTGTCCCACCCTTTAAAGCATGGGGAGGAGCGTAGCAAATGATGGACAGTATGTGTCTGACCTCAGATCTGGGAGGAGGCCTAACCTATGACTGATGATGATTAGAAAGAAGGACTAAAGGAAGAGGAATATAGAGTGAGAAAAGGTGGGCCATAGGCAGACACTGGAAGGACTGCATTGAGAGGTATGTAAGTCAGTCAACATGGCTGAAAGGACCCCCATAGCAAGGACCCTACCCGCAAGGTGTGGGAGACAACATGAAAAAACACAGAGGGGTTGTCAAGTCAATCTGCACAGCTAAAAGGGCCCTCACATGAAAAGGGTTCCGCTCTTAAGAAGCTGGCAGTCATGAATACTACATCACAATGAGCTGCCGAGTTGATCTACATGGCTAAAAGGACCCCTGCTCAGTCAGGGTTTCACCAATGACAATGTAGACTTCATGGCAAGAAGCAAAGTAAGTACAAAGACCTTCTGGGCTTATAACTGAGCAAGCCCACAAAGATAGCCCTTGAGGGGTAGGAGATAAGAGGTTATGCTGCTGATGAGGGGAAGCAAGGGTGCAGCCCAGGTAGGTAGAATGATAAGGAGTGTGAAGCTCAAGTAGGTAGTATGAACTAGAAGAGGAGGTAACTGCCCATGTAGGTATTATGACAAGAAAGGTGGCTGGTAAGGATAGTGTAGATGGGAGATAAAGCCCAAAAGCAGGAAGAATGGACACAGCACAATGGTCTAGATCAAGGGAATTAGAGAGCCTAGCAGAGCTGAGGGTGGGGGGATGACAACACATGAGAAAGAAAGAATGTAAGGGAGAGGGAAGCCTGGATAAGTAGTAGGATGAGAAGGAGCCCAGTTATGCAGATGAGGAGGAGGGAGAATGCCTGGGTAGCAGTGGGAAGATGCATGTAGAAGAGACAGGCAGGCAACCTCAGTAGAATGGAGTCCAAGCTTAGGAAGCACTGTGCAAGCATACAGCTTGAGCAGCACAGTGAGGCAGAGTTATGCAAAACCCAGAAGTTGCAGGCATGAGAAGGACCACAACTGGTAAGAAGGAATGGTACAGCTCTGTTAGGCCCAAAATGAGGGTGGCTGGAGCCACTGAGTGGTGTCATGGATCTGCTGCGGCTCCTTGGATGGCTGGCACCTCTCAGGCCACTGCCCGAGACCTCCAGCACAGATCCAAGGCCAGCAAGCAGCTGGGACCCCCTCCACAGGGCTCCCCCAGCTCTGCTGCGGCTCCCCAGATGGCCGGCACCTCTCAGGCTGCCGTCTGAGACCTCCAGCCCAGATCCAAGGCCAACAAGCAGCGGGACTCCCTCCATAGGACTCCCCAGCTCTGCTGTGGCTCCCTGGACAGCCAGCACCTCTCAGGCCACCGCCCAAGACCTCCAGACCAGATCCAAGGCTAGCAAGCTGGGACCCTCTCCACAGGGCTCCCCCAGCTGTGCCTCGGCTCCCCGGACTGTGTTACCTGCCTAATTTTAAAGTGTTACAGCTTTTCTTGAATCTTTCCTTTCTCAGGAACCAGACTTGGCACCCAAACTAACTGCTCTCTTTGTCTTCTAAATCTGTCCCCCACTGTGCTGTCTGCCCCTTTGTCCCATGGCCAGCACTTAATCTGTGCCCTCTATCTGTTTTTCAGCAGCCGGAACCCCCTCCACAGGGCTCCCCCAGCTCCACTGTGGCTCCCCAGATAGCTGGCACCTCTCAGGCCACCACCAGAGACCTCCAGCCTGGATCCAAGGCCAGCAAGGTACGGCTCCTGCCACCAGCCAGTTGGAACGCAAGCACTGTTTTCTGGCATGCTCCGATTGGCTGAAACCTTCTCCTCAAGCTTTCCTCTATTTTCTGTGCTAAAATCAGCTTTCTGGACTCCTAGCTAATGTAATGTCATAGAAATTGTTCAAAAAAGAGTGTAATCCTTGTAATACTGTGTTACCTGCCTAATTTTAAAGTGTTACAGCCTTTCTTGAATCTTTCCTTTCTCGGGAATCAGACTTGGCACCCAAACTAACTGCTCTCTTTGTCTTCTAAATCTGTCCCCCGCTGTGCTGCCTGACCCTTTGTCCTGTGGCCAGCATTTAATCTGCACCCTCACTCTGTTTTTCAGCAACCAGGACTCCCTCCACAGGGCTCCCCCAGCTCTGCTATGGCTCCCCGGCTGGCCGACTTCTCTCAGGCCACCACCCAAGACCTCCAGCCCGGATCCAAGGCCAGCAAGGTACAGCTCCCGCCGCCAGCCAAATGCAACCCGCCGGGCACTGCATGCTGCCTCACCCACCCCCCACCCTCCCACTAGCTCAACACTTTGCTTTATAGGGCAGAGAGATCACGAGTCTTGTAAATTACTAAGTATCGACTTTCCCATCTGCAGTTTATACCATGCCACCACTAGGAGCTCTGCAACTGTTTACTCTCACTGCCAGATCTCTTTGGCATACACACATACACTGCCAAGTGACTCACATTAACTGGCATCTTAGGCTATAAAACATGACCAGTCTCTGCACCCTGCTACAGCAGCTCATCCTCTTAGCAATCCTATGCCATGGCCATTCTTTAAGATGTCATCAGGCTCCCCAGCTACCAACGTACCCTGGCACACATATCCACTATGCACCCTTGCCACCGGGCACTACTTCCTGATTGCTAAGGGAGCCTGGTCTACTCACTGGCTCCTACTTCTGCCACAAGGGTGGCTGACACCGGGGACCTGCAACCTATGCTCCAACAAAATTCTACGCTCTAAACCACCTGGGCTCCCTTCATCCTGCACACAGTCTATGTATATGAAGAATAATAGCTATCTCTGTAAAACGTTGTGTGACTACCAGCAAATTGCCCACCAACTCCTATTGCTTAGGGCTGGGGATGTGCACCCCAACCCTGGCCCATCAAGTCCACTTCACCCCTTAAAACACACAATACATGGAACAATCAAAACAGCATCATTAAACATCCGAAGCCTCCCCAGCAAGCTGGATCAACTTCAAGCCTGGACAGCACAGCACAACCCCAACATTCTGTCAGTAGTTGAAACCTGACTCTCACCCAAGATCTCTGATGATGAAGTTGCCCTCCCTGGCTTTAACGTCTTCAGGCTTGACAGGGCTACCAAGAGAGGAGGTGGCTGTGCTATCTACATCAAGGACACTATCAAAGGGCACGTCCTCACCCAAGCGGATCTTGGACCCTATGCCAAGGCACTAGCAATTAAAGCCCTACTTGGGGCACACAACAAAATCCTAACTATTGTCTCTGTCTACATTCCCCCTAATGAACACAAAAGGGGTTTCAAGGGTATCATGGACTTCATCCGAGGCCTGCCTTCTAATTCTGAGACCATCTTACCAGGTGACTTTAACGTCAACTGGCTTTCACCCAATGCAGGCACATACAGGGATGATATCTCTGCAGTACACCTCACCCAGCTTGTCTCCTCCCCTACCAGGGTTAATTACAAAATGGGCTCCAGCACCCTCCTAGACTGGATACTCTCAAGCAATCCAGACTGACTCACCAATGTGACAGTGCACCCGGACGCTATTAGTGACCACTCCCCAGTCTCTTGTAGCTGGTCGAACAAATTCCTCAAGCCACCTCCCTGCTTCACCTTTAGTAGGGTACTAAAGCCTGGGCATCTTGAGTCCCTGAAACATGACATTGCCAACACCAACTTGTCACAAATTGACCACGCTACTGACATCAATACTGCCTTGGATTATTTTATAACTCAGTTCACGAAAGTCTGTGACGTGCATGTGCCCCACAAAAAAGTCAAAGAACAGGGTCAGTTAACCCATGGTTATCATCTGACCACATAAACAAACTGAAGAAGCGCGATCGTCTTTGGCACCTTGCCAGAGAGTCAGGTAAACCATCAGCCATACTAGCCTACAAGCAAGCCAGAAATGGCTGCACCCGGGAAATACGCCAGGCTAAATCAAAACACCACAAGGAGTCGCTTACTACCTCCTGGGGTGACGGAAAACCTTTTGGACCAACTTGAAGGAAGTCTTATGGAAGGATGTGAAATTGGCACCGAACCTAATCAATATACAGGGTACCCCTACCCAGGACCCACGGACTTTAGCCAACACCTTCAATGAAGCATTCTCAGACTTCTCTGGGACACTCCCCCCAGACTTCTTTGAAGACCCGCCACACTCCAACACTTCTACAACTGATGCTCGCCTTCAGTCTGCCCCTCCCTTTTACTTCAAGAAAATTACCCCCTCATAGTCAGAAAATACCTTCTCAAAGTCTCGAGAAATTGCAACAAAGTGCAGACACACTGGACCTCAAACTTGTTGCCCTCACTATTAAAGAAGTTCTCCTTCCCATAACCAAAATCCTGAACATGTCACTCTGCCACTCACAATTCCCACAGCTGTGGAAATCGGCCATCATGACTCCTGTGTACAAAAATGGAGACAGGGCATCGCTGTCAAACTACCAGCCTATTCTGCCACCACTCTCCAAAGTGCTAGAATGCATAGTGGCTGACCAACTGGTCGAATACCTTGTAAAATATTCTCTCCAATGCCCAGAGCAGCATGGCTTCCATAAAGGCTATAGTACCTCCACAGCACTGCTTGAACTCACTGGGTTTATTCACCGGTCTCTGGACCAAGGAACTCTAGCAGGGGCAGTATTCATTGACCTCTTAAAGGCCTTTGATACTGTCCACCACTCCCTACTCTTAAACCAATTAACCTCCATTGGCCTCTCTGCAAAATCAACCCTCTGGTTCAAAAGCTACCTAGGACAGTGAACACAGAGAGTGAAAATCAACAATGTCCTCTCTGAACATCTGCCTGTAAAATCTGGGTTCCCCCAAGGCTCCATACTGGGACCACCACGCATCTTTCTCAACAATCTACCATGCAGCTGCCCGCAGCAGATGCTACTCTATGCAAACGATGTAGTAATCTTCTCAAGCTGCCCAGACCCAGACAAACTCGAATGCGACCTGCAACATAGCTTCAGGATTGTTGAGGAATGGTTCCAAAACCACAAACTTATCCTAAACAGCAAAAAAAAAAAACTATGATGTTCTGTAGCACTCGAAGCAAGTACGAGTCACATGCTCTCATCATCAGTACCCGATCTGGAGCTCTGCTCAAATATTCCCAGCACTTTATATATCTTGGGGTCATACTTGACAGCAGTCTGGCCTATGACCAGCACATCAGCAATGTGGCTAGGACTGTCAACTACAAAATCGGTCTCCTCCACAGGCACAAGCACTGTCTCACTTCGGACACTCTTAAACTAGCCATTAACAGCGCTGTCCTTTCTGTCATAGACTACGACTTAGTCATCTATGGTGCTGCTAGCCCCACCGCTCTCAGCAGAATATCAGTTGCACTGAACAAAGCCTGCAGGTTGCTCACAGGAGCTGAGCATCTCACCCATACCTGTGACCTCTATGCTCAAACGGGCTGGCTCCAACTCACTGGGAGTTTACACTACCAAACCTGCTAGCTGGCCAAAAAGGAGCTACTTGGTATTCTTCCCCATGGCACAGCAAACCTACTTCAATCGCACAGCAGCAACTCACAACAGACAAGAAGTGCCAGCACTCACCTCTTCCATGTCTTCAAACGATGCAGGGTCAACATTCCTTTGGCTACAGAGCACCCCTCTGGTTTAATGCCCTCAGCCAGGTCATCTCCATTCAACCTACTCTGGGCCCCTTCAAGAGACTACTACACCAGCAGCTTTCCACATCCAGCACCTGTGACTGTTTCCACTAGTCCCCCTGCCATTTGACTCTGACCTACCTCTTTGCAGCTCCCAGTAATGGCATGGTCCCATGCCACCTCTACCCTCCCTACACTCCCTCCCTCCCTCCCTCCACAAGGTGGCTCGTAACCTCCACAAGGTGGCTCGTAACTCTGGTTTGGCTACTCGCCGCCTCCATCCACCCTCCTCTCCCCCCCACTCCCATGACAAGGTCGATGACTGCTGCAATTCTCTCTCTCTTACCTTCCACCTCCCCCTGCCATCCTTTTTAGCCCTCTCTTCCCTACCTCCTTCTATTCTCTCCGCTAACTATTCTCTCCACTAACTTTCTCCCTACCCTCAACTACCCGCTCTGTTATCTTATTCTATACACAAACCGAGGGTACATTACGCTCTATTGATTTGTCTTGTATGTATAACCTGCTTGTATAAACCACTGTAATTATTGTATATGTCTGATACTCTATGTTGTTTAATCCTTTGTTATACTGTCTTCCCTCCAACTGACGTGGAACCTTTGTAAAAGACCTCTCAGCTCAAAGGTGTCGAATCCTAGATCTTAATAAATAAAATAAATGGGTGGTGGGAAAAAAGGAGGGAGATCACAGCCATCATGGCTGGAGGCATAAGGAGACTACAGTAAGGTTGGGAGGCAAGATACCCAAAGCAGAAATCACTGCTGGTGGCACAGAGGTAAGCAACACAGGAATGGGAAAGGGAGGAGGAAGACACAGCCACATGGCTGAAGCAACGAACTGAGTGTGTGAAGGATGCTTGCTCATGTGCAGATAAAGAACCACTCTTTGGGGGGAGGCAGTGTCACCCTTTGCCTCACTGAACCACAGGCAAGGCCCTTCAAGTATAGAAGTAGAATGCTGATAAGTTAATTTGAATTATTAAGCTAATTAAATATTCATGCAGCAACCTCAGTCTCTGATTGGCTACTGGATTAGTAATTCATGGTCAGTGATTGACAGAGCCAGCTGCCATACAGGGACGAGAGGCTGCCTCACACTGATGCAGGTGTCTGCACACTGGGATGACACATCAATTTGGCTGTCAGACGCTTTGCAACCCAACAGTGCCACAACAGAAACTATGCCACAGTAAAAACCACTGCCTCTGAAAGAGTAAAAGTGATTTAAAAAAAAAAATCACTGCAGCTGATGAGCTTTGTCATGGCCGCACTATTTTTTTGACTTGCTCGGCAGCAGCTCATGCACTTACGCATGCTGTCACCATGCATACTGCAGACTTATGTAAGGTCGCACACCCACTTAAACAAAAACAGCAAAAGTACATTTTTTACAATACTTTCGCTAGTCAAAGGCTGCATTAGCTTTATAATAACAATATCGACCTCACCAATGGCCATTTCCTGGGGATTAACAACCGAGTAGGGGGTGATGGCCCTCAGCAGCACCTTAGGCCACCCAAACCCTCACTTGGTCATTAATCCCCAGGAAACGACTGTCAGTTTGGTCATTATTGCTTAATTGGAAATGCTGCAGTGCCTCACTACACTTTGAAGGTTAAAATGGTCTTTCACCTATAGTACTAATATATCAAGGCTACTGTACAGTTATCAGTATGTTAACATATTCTTGTGAGCTGGCCACAGCACAGTGTTCTTGTGCATTTGAACTAAGAGGTGAATTAAGTAATGTAGATTTGAAGATGCACAGTAGCCTGGCCATTTTTTGTAACACTTGGTAGTAGAGAAGCGAAAATAAATAAGTCTGTCATTCCTCTATTACAGGGACACACTTGAGCATGAGGAATTTGGAGGATACCATGCCACATATGGCAAACTATGCCACACATCATAATACCTGTGCCCTCCAGAACATATTCAGGGATACCACAATACATCTAAGGTATTTGTATTTGCCCAGCATGGAGTTAATATTAAACAGGAGTTGTGGCATATAGTAAAATGGCTTACTCATGGTAATCTACAGGCACACACTGTTTTGTTGGACTGTGCTCTGTGTGTATGTTTATATCGATCTTGGTAATAAAACTGTCTCTCATATCACACTTTAATGACAGGCTTCTTCTCTTCTCTTCTTTTATAAGATTGTTCAACCAATTGTTATTTAATGAGGCTTATAACTGAAAGGATTATTCTATCCCACTAGTCATTTTACTGCATGTTTTATTGTAAATTGAGTTTTGTTGCTGTAATGTTTTGTTCCCTGAGTGCAGTTCCCAGAAAGGCATCTAATAAATACATTTCGCATTACCTACTGTGTTATTCAGTTATTATACATTGGCTAGACATTTATAAAACTCTAATATACAGTAATTTCATTTATTGCAGCACAGACATTGGGCTGGATTTAAAAAAGAAGTTGAGAACTGAAAGTAAGAGTTCATGTAATTGAAGCATATATAACAGGCAAATTTAAATTACCTTTCACAAGACTGTGCAGAAAAATCTATTTCTACAGTCCATGAGAAGACAGCAAGCATAATTTGAAAGTGCTTCTATTTACTTGGTTGAAAAATTATTTATTGTAACTTGTATTAAGAGTTTATGTAAACCCTGCAGGACAAAGTGTTACATTAAATGTTTTACCACATTTTCAGACGTATATCCAAGACCTCCTTTAGGCATTCCCAACTGACATTCCACTGTTCATTGCTCACCTAATCTCTGGAACTACCCAAGAATTGTTCCTCTCTTGACTAAGCCTGAGTTCCCTCACCTCTGGACTGGGAATAAGTCTGTTGCTGTGTCGAGTGGAGAAGGGGTTGCACTATCAAGATGTCCCACGTGGGAAGGGTGTACAAGGCAGTTTCACCTGCCCCGAGCCTGTGGCTAACAATAACAGAAGACTACTCAGCAGGCATTAATTAAGCTGCTGCTGGTGGCAAAGCTAGAAGCCTGCTCGGTGGGCAAGAATGGAGCTACCACCTGTGGCAATGCAGGAAGCCCACTTGGTAGGTGTGAACAGAGCTGCTGGTGACAACACTGGAAGCCTGCTCAGGAGGCATGAATGGAGCTGCAGACACTGTCAGCACTGCAGGAAGCCTGCTTAAAGGCATGAACAGAGCTACCACCAGCACTATAGAAAGCCTGTTCAACATGCATCAAAGGAGTTTCCACTGCTGGCAGCACTACGGGAAGCCCACTTGGTGGGCACAAATGGGGCTTCAAATGGCAATACAAGAAGCAAGTTCATCTGGTATCAAAGATGCCACCACCAATAGCAATGTAGGATGATCACTCAGCAGGCATGAACAAGGTGGGCAGAAATACAGGAAGCCGAGTTGCTGGGAAGCAATGGAGCTGCTATCAGTGGCAGTGCTGCTGGCCATGGCATATGGGAGCCCTGAAAGGCTAGTTTAAAATGTGCCACTGGCCATGGGGCATTGGAGTCCCAAAGGGCTCATTTAAAACAAATCAGCCCATGCACTCACCAGCTGAGGTGTCAGTCTTGCTGGGAGGCTGATACTGTATGTGGCTGTCCATAACGAGATTGATAACCTCAACGAAGAAATCACATCCTTAACATCAAGACTGGACCTCAACTAAAGAACTGCGTCTAACAACCAACACAGAAGTTTCAGCAGGTGGTGCTGTGAGGGATTCTACCATGTGACAGGCTATAGCTCCTTGCAGAAATGGTCACATGTAGGTATTTAAATGAACCAAGAACCTCACAGCAGCATTGGCTGGCAAGTGGTAGTGGTTTATTTCTGCAATCCTCACTGGCTACCAGCCTTACACACCAACCAACTAGAAATGTGCGAAGTCAGGAAATCGCTTCATGAAAATCTTTGCATTGTCTCTTGACTTAAAGTAGTGCAATGCATTACTTTGCACAGTTCCTCCTCAGGTGGAATGCCTATTTCTCCTGGTGAAGCTTACGCATAAAGGCACTTCAGCAGTGAAAGTGCTGGTAATATGCCACTATACACAATTTTTGCTGGACAAAGTAACTTGAAGAACTGCAGAAAATGCACAAATATTCAAACCTCATTTTTTATTGTAGTAGTAGTAATAATTCTTTAATTGATCATCTGTTAGCCATTTCAAAATCAGTTAAGTTTTTTTCTTTTCTTGTATATCAAACACAGTAAAATTACAAGAAAAACAATCATACAGACGATTGGCATCATCATCTTACATTAGAAAAGATGGAATATCTATATATAGTTCTCCTTAAATTAGAAACAGCATTTAGAAATAAACATTTTTATATTCCAAACTGCCCCCATCCACTCTGCATACATCACCCATTCCCCACTCAACTCCCAGATAATTTTCAGACATATCCCCCTTGGTCCTCACCCAGTTCTCCACTAGCACCCACCTCCTACCACTGCCACCCCCCACACACAGTCCTGGTGAAGAAGGTGTATTATAATGCAATTGCCATGCTGTACAAATTGCTATCTCCTCACCTGATCCACGTACCCATCCCCTCCCCAAACCAGCCCAGTCACCTGAGCCTTAATTCAACCAACCCCCACCCTACACCCTCCTGTAGTACCCAACCTTAATCCTCCTTACAAGCCCCTGAAAAATTAAAGGATGTATTCAGTTGCCTGTGGTCAAAAATAAATGTACAGTACTCCCTAATAGAAGCAGTCAGCTCATCTTTGCTATTCTATGCTGAATGATGAATGAATGATGGCAACCATCTAAGAAGCAACACCAAAATGGCTGAAATTCAACTTGCTTGGAGTGAGTGGGTGGATGGAACATTGTGCAGAATAGAAGCAGCTGCATTAAATACACATGCTTAACCATGCCTGTGGGGGAAGGAAGAAGGTGGATGCTAATAGGGGATGGGTGGAAGGATATGTCTGACTGTTATCTGGAAAGTGGACGAGGGTGGGTGATGTATGCACAGTGGGTGTGGGGGTGAGTTTGGCAAATTAAAAAGTTGTTTTTTTTCCAAACTTTGCAGAGCAAAAATGTGGTAAAAGTTGTGAACTTTGTTATGTTATGAGTATCGCAAAGTTCCCAACTTCGCACCAACTTTGCTGGCTAAGTTTTAATTCATTACATCTCTACTAAAGACCCCAATTCTCATCCCAATATATTTGCTTGCAGTTTGCAAGCAAACATAAAAAAGGCCAAAATAAACAGGAAAAGGTACAAAGAAGGGTGAGAAGAAAGATTCAAGGAATGCAAAGTAAAATTTATAAGGAGCGATTAATTTATCTCAATATTTATTTCATTTTTATCAGCTAACATAAAGAGAGCTAAGAAAATACTTCCTATTTTTAGCCTCATCCTGTGAGAGGGGATACAGATGTAGACTAACTGTTATTGCACTAGGTTAAGCTTTATGATTAATATGTACTTGTTAGGTGTCAGGAGAGAGGGTTTATGACAGAGACATATAAATTTATTAAACATTGAATACAAATAGCCTGCTCATTTGCGCAGAGGGCTGAGGTGCTTAGCACCTTACCTCTCCCACACTGGCAATCTAAGTTTGGGAACAAACTCAGGCTGCAGGAGGTTGGCCGGGGAGGGGAGAAGGACTGAGCATTCCAATGGACACTCTCCTTCTGCAGGGAGGAAGGACAGCCAGCTCCTCTGCTCTACTGCCAGGGGTGGCAGTGCAGCTTGAGCAGATAGTGGAAGGGGGGATGTCAGCAGGCACCACATGCTTCACACAGGTCTGTGGAGTTGCTTGGTGCACCCTTGATGCCGATGTCCCAGGGGAATTGGGGAAGAACATGGAAAAACACTCCTTGTCAGCAGGATGATGCTGCCCTATCTGCAGGCCCCACACCTGATTACTCAAACACATTCCCTGCCCAATCAGATCCAGATTGTGACAGACGGTAAGGGGGGGCCTCCACCTCCCCAGAGGGGATATGGTCTAGGGGAACAAGGGAGGGATCCATGAAAGTCCTGGTGTTGCCAGGGTGACAGGGCTGGGAACAGGAGACAGGCAGAAGGGGACTGAGGAGGAAGCTGGGGGGGGGAACCTTGAATACAAATACTGGCCTATGACTGGCCAAAACCTGGTCACATTACCTGCAAAAGCTGGTGCTATTGCCTTGTCTTACCTTGGCAATGGGCAATAGTCCTAGCAATGGGCAATAGTTTAAAAACTATTGCCTCCTAAATTGGCACACTCACACCATAATTTCTTTTAAAAATGATGCTGGTCTTCAAGACCAAGAGCAAGGTGCTTTTATTTTCAAGATGTTTCCACCACTAGTCAAGCAGCCCACCCCCTCTCAGCTATGGTAATGACCTCCACGCTGTGCCCCAACCTGGAGGTGGCAGCCGGATTTAACCCTCTGCTCACCTCCACTACAGGCTGCCATCTCAGGCTCTGTCTCCCCCTGGTTGACCCAGACACCGCTGCAAACAGAAAAACTTCACATGAAGTGAAACTAGAAGGAGAACAGAATAAACAGTGGAGCTCATTGAAAATATTTTGATCTGTGCAGGTTCAGGCGCTGTAGTGCAGGCAATTGTGCTATGAGAGGAGGAGGCTGCAGCCATGCTTGTCAGTGTCAGTCCCATGGAGAGTGTTCAAGGACCAAAAATCAGAGAATGGCAGCAGGGGCGACCAAGAAGTGCAGTCGCTCTTCAGGGGAGAACAGTGTAAGAAAGCCCAAGAAAGCTTATTTTTATTCAGCTAAAGCTCCAAGGGATTTAAGCTTTTTTAAGTTGAGAAGGGGACCACAATGTTCAATAAAACAGATTATCAAAGGAGACTGACAAGGCCAAGGCAAGGGCCACAGAGAGTAAAGCTTTGTTAAGTTGGAGGAGAGCAGCAAGATTTAATAGAACAGATACTGATCGGAGTTGAGGGATATAGCAAGAAAACTATGGACTCCTAAGAAAAACTATTGACTGCCAATCAGATTTGGACAATATAATCATTTTCAGTGAACAGTTCATCCCTCATGGTCAATATTTTCCCACCGTATCCCTTAACTCTGGTCAGGGATGGCTCCAGGGGGCTTGGGGAACATGGAGCCCCTCCTAAAATTATATTTTTGTTTTCTTAAAATAGCCCACTGTTCTTGACAATAATGTTTTTTTTTTTTTTACTAATGTAAGTGCCCCTACCCTGCTCTTTTGGTCTAAAGCCTCCTCTGCACTCAATATTTATATAATATTAAGCATACAATAGGGTGGATTACACTGAACTGTTAAAAAGAAAAACACAAACAAGCATTTCTACACCAGGGGATGCAATCTTAGGCTTGCCAGAAGAAATTTTAAGAAGGAAATTAGCAAACATTTTTTTCATTGAAAGAGTAGGAGACAACTGGAACAGTTTGTCCAGCACTGTAGTAAATGAAACCATAAACGGTTTCAAGGCAGAGTGGAATAATTTCAGGGGGTCATATGCAAAGGGAGAGTAGATACTAGAAAGATGGTAACTGAGGATGGAGTAAGCATGGCTTACAACATGTAATGTGAGCTAGGGACTCAGGAAAGACCTGATGGACATATTGGACTGGATTCTCAGAAACGTATCTGGGACATACAGTACAGCATGATTGTGCCACAACCCCAGTGCTTGCAGCTATAAGTTATACCACCTAAAAAGTGATCTAACATAGGTGTACGTCTGATGCAGCTTGAGGTAGTTCGGGAAAATTATAACAAATGAGTCCATAAATGGTGCATGTATTATTATTTTACCACAAAATCAGAGGGGCAGTCTGCAGTAAGAAATAGCTGCAGTAAAAGGCAGAACTTAGTATAGCTGCAGGCAGCATCAGAGGGGGAGTTTGCAGTAAATGAGAGCTGCAGGGAAAGGAAGTGCTTAACGCAGTTGCAGTCAGCATTAAAGATGAAGTCTGCAGTGGTAATGAGTTGCAGAGAAAGGCAGCACTTAAAGATGTTGCTGCCAGGATCATAGGGACATCTGCAGTAAGTAACATCTGCAGGGGGATGAACACATGCAACAGCCATGGGAGTTAAGTGAAAAATGTCTGCGTTGGCCAGGTACTGAATAAAATTAGATGAGACCAGCAGGGGTGATCTGTTATCCATGGAAGCTGTGAAAGGGATTGGTGTATTGGATTGGTATACAGCTGGGTGGTACAGGCTAGTGTAGCCCCCCCTTCAAAGACACAGATAAGCCTCAGATTAGGTTGGTCAGTCAATCCCACAGTGAACTAGAACAGGACTAGACATCATGGTCAAGCCCACAGCATAGAACAGCAGTGGGCCAGCATCAAATGGATACTGAATATTCCTTTCCAGGTTACTGTGAGTGCTATGGGGCCAAGGCCCATTCAGGATGAGAGTAGCTGATGACCAGGTCTACCTTGAATAATTATGTAAGGGGCACTGGACTCTACCCCCCATAAGTGTTCTGTTATCATTATTGTAAATGGTGCTCTACTGCAGGACAAAGGCAGGTTTGCTTGTGTCCAGATTCACTTCCACATTACTAACTCTGGTGTTTATAAAAGCCTTTGACATATAAATGTTTTGTGTGAGGTGTATTTCTTGCAGAACCCACCAAATGCAGAGACCCTTTTGGCTCTGTCACAGATGGCCTGTTTAAACAGCCAATGCGCTGCAACTTTTGCAGCACTTTAACTTGTGCCAACCACCAGAGATGATGTAATGTTTTGTCCGTACAGTCCCTCTTAGCACTGATGCAAGCCAAACTGGAGAGGAGCCATAAATCTTGTTGGCAGTCAGCTAGTTGGTAACATCAGCGGTGAGTCAGTGACGGGCCAATGATGTGCAGACCCCTGATATCACTGACTTTTCGTACAATAATAGATTGCAGTGTCATTGGGTTGCAATATTAAATCTAGTCTATAAATTATTTATTTATTTTATTTGAAAAGGTTTCACCAGGAAAGACAGCATGAGCTGTAAACAGCTTGTTTCCAGAAGCATCCTGGGGGAAGGGTTACATAAGTGGGGAGAGCAAATAAACATAACCAGGCTAATATTCATAAGTGCAATACAAGGTACAATTCACTGCAGTCCATGACAGCAAAAAGAAATGGGGCCAACAGTATTGTATAGAAATATATACAGTGTACTTATACCATGAGCACAAGAGTATTACAGGTAACTAGATGAGGTATAGACCGGTTAGAAGAAGTACACCATAAAGGTGCTAGAGGTGGCAGGCTGAGTACAGGGATTTCTAAGTGCAAAGTTTGCCTATTAGAAATGGCAGTGCAACGAGGGGAGTGGTGGGGGGAGGAGAAGGCAGGCGAAGGAGTGTGAGGAAGGAGAGACAAGCTGAAAACTATACCCCTTCAGTATGCTGAGAACCCTGCAAGGGGATACTGGACGAGGCAGGAATGGTGGTGAGAGAAAGAGGGAGGAGAGGGAGAGTTGGGGATGATGGGGAGAAGGGGTGAGGGGTAACAGTGGCTGCTGCCAAAAGGAAGCATAGAAGTTAGGGGGGAAGCAGAGGGGGGATGCTGGGGTAAGAAATTAAGTAGGCATAGAAGGGATTAGGCACCGAGAACTACGCCCCTTCAGGACGCTGAGAGCCCTGCAATGGGGCAAGGACATGGCAAGGATGGTGGTCAGGGAAAGAGGGGTGGAGGGGGAATAAGTTGGTGGCGGTAAAATGTAGAGGAGAGGTGACGGGGTATCAGTGGCTGATGATGAAAGGAGCCCTTGAAGTTAGGGGGAAGTAGAGAGGGGATGCTGGGGTTAGAAAATTAAGTAGGCATAGAAGGAGTTCGCTACTGAGAACTACACCCCTTCAGGATGCTGAGAACCCTGCAAGGCGGCATGAACCCAGCCAGGCTCAAAGGTATGTGCTTCCTTCACTTCAATGTGTGCAGCTTACTAAAAAAGATTACTATGATCCAAGCGTGAGTAAGCCATACTTCACCCGATATCTTGGTGATCTCCAAAACTTGGCTTAGACCTGCCACAACTGACAGGGAAATTAACTTACCTAATTACCTATTATTCAGAGCAGATAGACAATCTAGAGGTGGAGGGGTAGCCATCTATGTTAAGGATAACTTCACAGCAACCTGCCTTGACTAAACATCTGTGGTGAATGAATTTGAATGTCTGTCCCTTAATGTGGTGGTCTCGCACAACACATCACTGCACGTGATAGGATGTCACAGACCAACATCTGCTGGTCTCCAACTGTTAACGCATCTGGGTGGCACCATAGGAAAAGGGCCCCTGGAAACTATTATAGTTGGGGACCTTAATTTAGACTGGCTATCCAAGGCCTCTACACCTCTTTCATCCTTCTGCAACACACAAGGTCTGGCACAACTTATCAATGAACCATCCAGACCTGATAAAAAGAACCCAAGCAATATTTCACTGTTGGATGTTATCCTTGTGAGCAAACCACACCTTTTCTCACACGCCGGTGTGTTCTTCAGTGATGTCAGGTCAGTGACCACTGCTTCATCGTTAGTGTAAGATCAACCAATAAACCTCTATCCCCATCAAGGTTCTCTGTTAGAAGACCAAGGCAAAACTTTGACCCTCATGCGCACCTAAATGATCTGAAGTACTGCACACGCTGGCAAGATTTTTACCTGTCAAAAACAGTACACTCAGCTTATGAAATCCTAAATGAAATAATATTAGGGGCCTTAAACAGACACGCATCGCTACTTAAAGTGCATATAAGAAATAAACTATGTCGATGGTACACCTCAGATCTCAAAACTGCACTGCTAGACAGGGACAAGCTGTGGAAAAGAACACAGAAAACTAAGACACCATCTGACTGGTGTCAGTCTAAAAGGGCAAGGAACTTATGTACTAGGAGGATTAGGGACGCAAAAGCTGGGTATTATCGTACTGAATTGGATTCCTCTATCAAGAACCCAGCTAAATTCTGGAACACCATCAATGACCTATCTGGCCACACACCAGGAAACTCGCTCCCAACCAAGATCATCACTGGAAATTATATTATCAACAACAGATTGGAGGTCCTAGAATCATTCAACAATCATTTCACGACTGAAGGTTTAACATTTGACAACTCTCCTAAAAATCTGATACTCTCCCAGCTTGGCACTCAACATACTGATACCATTGTGACAAAGTCGTTATTCTCTCTGCAACCAGACACACTGAAACAGATTGAAGAAATGCTATGCCAATTGGACACAAAGAAAAGTGCTGGTGCAGACTCCCTCGACCCCTACTTCCTTAAGATTGCCTATCCCATACTAGCAGTGCCTATAACACACTTGTTCAATCTCTCACAGTCCCAAGGAGCAATCCCCTCGATCTGGAAAATTGCGCAGGTCATTCCGCTATTTAAATCAGGGGACCCTTGTGACCTTAACAACTATAGGCCAGTTTCCATTCTTCCTGTCCTATCAAAACTGCTGGAAAGAAATTGTAAGTATTCAACTGAGATCTTACCTCGAAACTACGAATCTCCTGAACCCTGCACAATCTGGCTTCAGAGTCAAGCATAGTACCATCATGGCCCTGGCAAAAGTAACCAATGATTGGCAGAGAGAATTAGACAACGGGAATTTTATCTGTGCTGTGTTTCTGGACCTAAGTAAGGCATTTGACAGTTGCTCATGATTGATCTGCTCCTCTCATCTCTGGAATCCATAGGGCTTGATTCACTTTCCCTACAGTCAGTGATGAAAGTGAGCAGGAATGCACAGGAACTCAGTTCCTGTACCTTTTTTGCAGCAGGAACTGAGTTCCTCTACTTCTTCCCACTGACACTAAAAATGAAATTCTTAAACCAGCAACATAGTGACAGTTTCTGAATCTGTGATCTGCTATCAGGGTTTCCATAACACCATTTGGCTTGTAAAACAATGCTATTTTCCTAGAAATACTTTAATATCTAACAATCTACTTGCGTCAGATTAGATAGTTGTGCCTTGACACTGCTATCCTTTAGATTGAAGATCTTCATTGGGTATTTCATAATTGCCAGTGCCCGAGTTCCTGTACTACTTGTCTACCACTTACACTATTGCCCACAGTGGTTCACCAACTAACTCTCTGGACATCTCCAACAGGTCAAGGCCTAAGACAAACTCTCATCCCTTAAGCCACTGCTAAGAGGCGTACCCCAAAGATCCATTTTTGGTCCTATCCTCTTCGCTATCTATTTCAACAACATTGAAGATAATATAACCAAGGCTACAGTCCATCTATTTGCTGATGACACGGTGCTCTATGTGAGCCGCCCATCACCAGAAACAGTTTGTAGCGACCTACAAACAGAATTCAATCTACTCCAAAATCAACTCCTAAACAAAAAACTTCTGCTTAATGCAAAGAAAACAAAAGCAATGTTTTCTCTCCGTTCATGCATGTGGTAAACCCGACTGTCTCAGGATCTCTACTGCAGATATCCACAATTCTAGGAAAAAACCTAGCATTTGTTGCAATATTTAAGTACCTGGGAGTTTGGCTTGACAACAGGCTTTCCTTTACAGAACATATGGAGGAACTGCTAAAAAAAACTATACCAGAGGCATGGTCTTTCCTTTAGGATCAGCCACTTTCTCACAAGTGATGCTAAGTTAAGATTGGTCCAGGCAACGTTTCTTTCTGTAATTGACTATGCCACACTTTCTACCTTGCAAAATTGGATACGCTCTACCATAAAGCCCTGAGGTTTATTACAGGACTTCCATTTACCACACATCATTGCTCCCTGTATGAAGCAGTGGGATGGACTTCGCTTCAGTTTAGGAGGGACAGAAATGCTGCCATATGGACATTCAGAGCAATATCCAATCAATTACCGCAATATATCTCAGACTGCCTCCAGCAAAACATAACAAACAAGTATGCTCTAAGAAGCTACTCTTACATCCTGTTGAAAGTGCCCAAAGTTAAATATTGCTTTGGAAGGACTGCCATTAGCTTCACACTGCCCTCCTTGTGGAACAAACTGCAAAAAACAATGAAACTGAGCATACCCATAACCATTACTTCCTTTAAGTCCCTTTATTCACGCTTTATCAAGGAACACTGCTAATGCTTCCTGCATCATTAGCTTGATTATATAGCCACTGCACCACCATCATGCCTGATTAGTACCTTCAGTCCAGAAGTATAACTCTGCAACTCTCCTCCCGCTATTTTCTTTTCCCTTCTCCATTGGGATTTTCTATGTGTTCTCCAACCCTGCTCTTTAAATTAGTCTAGATGTCTTCTTACCCAGATGTTTAGCAATATTCTTATCGCCCTTTATTTCTACTCCTTACATTGCACTTACTATCTCACCCTCTTGTCCCCTTATCCCATTTCTCCCCCTCCATAATAGTAGTTCCTGCCCACACCTACCCGACATCCCCTTTCCATCCCCTATAGATAATATCCATAGGGGTTGGAAAGGACTACATGATGAGCAGTTAATCCCATCCACCCCTTAAACGTTTCCCCACATTTGAAGCTACTGTACAATCCCACTTTGCATATATATATATATAGGCAATTTTGTAAACGAGCTAGGGTTTATCCTCTCATATGTTTTGTTGTGATACCATGAATGCCGCTGTAATATTGTGTCTATTTCCGTGTATACTTTGTATTGTCCATTGAATATGTAAATGATCTTGTCCTACCCAGGTCCGTCTTACAAACGAGCACTGCTCAATGATGTTCACCTGGATAAATAAAGATTTTGATTTATTGATTGATTGAGGATGGTGGTGAAGGAAAGAGGGTTGGAGAGGGAGTAATATGGTGGGGAAAGATGAGGAGGAGAGGTGAGGGGGTATCAGTGGCTGCTGACAAAAGGTGACCTAGAAGTTAGCAGGGAAGTTGAGAGGAGAAGCTGGGGGTTTAGGGACAGAGTAGGCAGAGAAGGGGATTAGTTGCAGTTGCAATGGTGAATAGTGTGCTTCCAGAGGAGGAGTGATAGTGAATGGTGGGACTGAGTGGAGCAGATTTCAAGCGGGAGGGAGTTCTAGATAATAGGAAACATGTACGAGAATGTGCATGACCAGATGAAGTGCACCAGGGGGAGGGCAAGGGTTCTATGTGTGGATGTACAGAGGGAATAACAGGAGGGAGGGAGGGAGGTAGATAAGAGGGAGTAAAGATATGGAGGCAGTGATCCGAGCCAGAACTTTACAACTAAATTAGCACTGTGGAATAGACGTCTGGCATTGAAGGAGGAGAAGGAGAGCAAGGAATAAAGATCATAGTGGTGAGTAAATGGAGGGCAGCCAAATATGTAGCAACAGAAGGAATTGAAGACAGTGTCAAGTCTGGAGAGGGTGGCTTTTGGGGCAGAACGGTAGACTATATCCCTGAAATTGAGGACAGGGAGAATCATCTTTTGGACAATTTCTCACCTGGCTTGCAGTGGCAAGCAGTTGCGGTGTCTGTACAGAGCACCTAGTTTAGGGAGCAATTTTTTGTGGATAGCATCAGCATGAACCCTAAAGTCTAGATGCTTTTCCAGCCATAGCCCAAGGTACTTCAATGTCGGGACATCCTCAAGTAAAGTACCAGAAAGGGTACGGAAGGTAAGGGTGGAATCAAGCATATACCGTTTTTGTCTGGAGCCAAAGGTCATGGAGACTGTTTTTTTTTTTTTGACATTCATTGAGAGCTGGTTTGCATTAAACCAGTGTTGAATATTGTTAAGGTCCTGCTGAAGGTTGGAAGTCACCCCAGAGGTGGAATTACCGAATGAGAATGTAACAGTGTCGTCTGCATACATGTGTATACATGAGGATGTATAGGCATTAGGAAGGTCATTTAGAAAAATGGAAAATAATATTGGTTCAAGTACTGAACCTTGGAGGACACCTGTATTGATAGGAAGAGGAGGGGAGATGGAGTTACCTACTCTGACAGACTGGGACCGGCTTATGAGGTAGGAACAGAACAAGCTGGTGGCAGAATCAGAGAGGCCAGCTGTAGTCAGCTTACTCAGGAGAAGGGAGTGGGTGACAGTGTTGAAAGCCTTGGCCAGGTTGACAACGATGGCAGAGGTGATGTGTCCCTAATCCATGCCTGTGAGAACTGAGTCAGTGAGCACCAGGAGGGAGGCGGTGATGGAGTGGTCTTTACGGAATCCAGACTGGAAAAGGGTGAAAGAGGAGGAGGAGGAGTCAAGGAAGGAGGAGAGTTGCTCCAGAGCCAGGTGCTCTTGGAGCTTAACCAGAGTTCGGAGTAAAGAAATGGGACAGAAGTTGCCAGGGTTGAAGGGGTCTCCACCTTTAGGAAGTGGGATTACTGTAGCAGATTTCCAGGCATCAGATACTGTTGCTTGTAAGAAGGAGCAGTTCAGGAGTCTAGTTAAGGGAAGAGCAACAGAGTAAGCTGCAAGGTGAAGTAGTTTAGGGTCGAGGCCATCAGGGCTTTTGCCTTGCAAGGATTCAGGACAAGTAATACATGCAGGGTGTCCTCAGGGAGTACAGGCCTAAAGGAGAAGTGTGGGGCAGAGGGGGAATAGGAGTGAGAGGTGGCATGGAGGGGACAAGTAGAGTCACCAGTAGTAATGGGGGGTAGTGAGGCAAGGAGGGAGGAGGCACAAGAAGTGACATAGTTGTTGAAATCTGTTGCCACGGAGGGGGGTCATCTATTGTACATGTGCCAATTTTTAGAATGGGGAGGAGGAATGGGCAGGGGGGGAAACGGGACAGATAACCTTCCAGAATTTTGATGCATTGTTGATGTTTTCATGGAGGGAGGCTTGGAAGTACTCCACCTTGGTGAGACGGATGGCTCTGGTGCAGGCGTCATAAGTATATCAGTAGAAAACATAACTGAAATAATTCAGAGGAAAACCAAAGGCTTATGGGACTGTGGTGAATTAAAAAAAAACTGTTCCTGCATATATGCGCATTATACAATATTTACTAGTCAATCTCCATAGCAAGAGATTACGGGTTTAATGATGTCAAGTGGTAAATGAGAATTATTGGGCCTCAGTTTCTGTAGACAATAGAGCCCTGTGTCTGTGGGTGTTCCAGTGACGGAATCTCAGGGGAATTGGCATCTCATTTGAGTTCATTTGTGTGACAGAGGTGTCAATTGTCCCTGTTAGATCTGAGCAAGCAGTGCAGGCTGCCCACATGGCTTCTTATACCATTCGCTCCAACCAGCATCCTCAGGATTGTAGCGTTTCATTGAACAGAGCAGGGAGAGACTTACCATGATCTGGAAAGTTTTCTGAAGGCTGCTTTTGCACTGGAGCAGACCGAGCACTCATCTTGCTCCAGTGCAAAAGCGGCCATGCAAGTGGGCAATTAGAGTGCCCACAGTACTTGCCTTCAGAGCAAATAAAGTTTATCTTGTCAGTGACTCAGATCTGAGGTCCCCATACACAGCTGCAGGAGACTGTCACTTAGAGGTTACAATGAGCACTCTGGGACATTTACATGTTTGTGACTCCCCCACCTGAACTATTCCTCAAAGGAGTCACGTTCCTTCTCAGTGCATTTGGAAAGTTTGTTTGTGAATGCGCAGAAAGGGGCACAGTTCGCCATACTAATGGCCCACAGGGTCATTCTCTAAGCATGGTGGCCCATGCAAATGCTGGTGCAGACATTTGCAACACCCTCTATCTTTGAACATTTAAGGACAGGTGATAAGGGTGTTGCAACTCTGAGGCAGAACAGTAAGGAGATGGCGAGCATGGAGATCATCCTGAGACCCTTTCAAGATCTCAATAGCCCTGGAGAATTTGGCTTAGGGAGGTTGGTTCTACTTGATTCCAGCCAGTAAAGTGCAACCAGGGTGCAGGGGATCATTGTACCAGCATGACAATAGTCTATGACAGGACAAATGCAAGTACTTTAGCCCAGAAGGTGAAGAAGGCTCTTAGTTATGTGGAAGACAAGGGTGGGGTGAACATGTCTAGTGGTAGCACTGGTGCCCATAGGCCCAGGTCATTGCAAAACATCATGTCTCTGTTGCTACATCATGTTCACACCTTTGTGGGCATCACATACCAATTTATTAGTGGGCACAAACCATTAGCATACACTAACATCTTCCAAATGGATTTGCACTGCCGCTCCCCCATCACTAAGACTGCCTTCTGCATAGGGCTCCAAAGTGTGGCAGCATAATGGGGTGGCTGTTGGAACCATTTTTTGAGCCGGCACGCATTGTGACTGGGTATTAGGCCCTGGAAGTTTCTTCCTGGGGCCTCAATCTTTATTTCCTGTATTTTCTTGCTGTTGACAACTCTTCTTTTATTTAAGTTATTATGAAACACTTGAGCGCTAATGAATCAGTTCTTTAAAAAAACTCTTTCTTGGAGGATAACAAAGCATAACTGCATTTAGTAATTCATTTGGTCAGGCTTACAGACTTTCTTTCCTACCCACAATTTAGATAAATCAATCCACTTCAAGCTTCCTGAATAACAACCTTTGTTTGCAAGGACCTAGCGAAGCCAGGCAGAATCATTAAGTAATTTGCTGTACACAGGAACTCACCCCAATATAATCAAGACGGAGGCCACAATGATTCTCATTGTCACCCATCATGTCAAAGAACGTCATTTAGAAAAAGATTACAGGATAAATACCCACAAATTAAAACAGCTTTTTTTCATAAACTACATAACACATGCACACCAAAATCTACTCGGCTTGTCTGTATAACAATACACCTGTCTAGGTATTGTATGGCATTCTGACCTTTCATTTGAGCGCTATTATGCTGACAAAATATGTCCACCCACACACACCCACATTTGCCAATTGTATAAATGCAGGTCTTTTAAAGACTTCTCACTAACAATATATAAACTCAACAAAACCAAAGCAGTCTTCAAACACTTCAGTGTGTGGTTGTAGATGTTGTGCTATACGAAGCAGACATTAGGCCCACACCTACATCTAGAGTTAGTGGAGCTGTGGCAATAATGTATATTAGTCCTGAAATACAACATTATTCTGATCTGAATAATGAATATTAGTACTGCTATGTTATGTGGATGCTACTTAGACCACACCCTTAAAATAAAAAATATGCCTTCCCCTCCAACCTAGGTAAACAGGAATAGTTGAAACAGAGAAACATAAAATTTGATGGCAGATAAGGACCATTTGGCCCATCCAATCTTCACACTCCTCCCTCCCTCCCTACCTGCGCTAATACTGCAGACTGTGCCTCATCTACAGCTCTTTCTCCCTCCCTCCCCCTTTCCACTATGATTCCCTTGTGCTTATTACATACATTCTTGAACCTCAGCAATGTTTTCGCTCCCACTACTTCCGCTGGAAGGCTGTTCCAGGAATCCACCACTCTTTCTGTGAAGGCATACTTCCTCACATTTATCCTGAATCTACCTCTCTCCAGCTTCATAGCATATCCCATTGTTCTTGAGCACCTTTTCCTCTGAAAAATACTTCCCCTGTACCTTATTTACCCCCATGAGGTATTTAAAGGTCTCTATCATATCCCTCCTTTCCCTCTGTTCCACAGTGTACATATTGAGGACCCTTAGTCTATCCTTGTAGGGCTTTTGATGTGGACCCTGCACCATTTCTGCTGTCCTCCTTTGGACAACCTTCACTCTGTCTATGTCCTTCTGGAGATGTGGTCTCCAGAACTGGACACAATACTCTATGTGGGGCCTTAACCAGTGATCTATACAGAGGCAACACCACCTCCTCTTTCTGCTGGTGATATACCTCCCTATGCACCCCAGCATCCCACTAGCCCTCCCTACTGCTTTGGTGCACTGCCTGGCCACCTTTAGGTCATCTGATATTATTATTGTTAATAAGCTCCCTCATTATATTTCAGACTACTGCCTCTATGTGTTGTGGGTTGTTACCCCTTGAGAAGCTACTCCTGTGTTTCTCTTATCGTCCCTAAGGTTAGAACTCACTATGGAAGATCTGCAATAAGTCACACCCTCCCTGCTCTTTGGAACAATATACAAAAAACCCTGAAACTTGCTATCCCTGGGAAGCTGTCCTTCTTCAAAATGTTATTTGGATGCTCATTCAGGGAGACATCTAACTGCTTCAGCTGATGACCATCAAATTCTGTTTAGGCCTACCTCACCACTGTCTTCCCCCTTAACTTGTGGCACTGTCACATGTGTTACAAGGTCCCTGTCTTTCTCCTCCCCTTCTTGTGCTGCCATACTTTATTGCTACTCTTTTTCTTCCCTAGCTCATTTCTCCTTTAAGCTATTATGTCCACACTGTACATATGTATATAGGTTATGACTGTATATTCCAGAGTACTTTATTGTTGATAATATTTCTCATTGTTTCCTGTTCTGTCATGATGTCATGTTGTCCTTGTAAAACTGTGTTGTGTAGTGACCTACCCAGGTCCACCTTGTAAATGACTTCACTCAGTGGTGTTGACGAAGGCCATGCTGTGGATGTCCTGTACCTGGACTTCAGCAAGGCGTTTGACTCAGTGCCCCACGGGAGGTTAATGAGCAAGCTGAGGGACATGGGGTTGGGGGAGAAACTGGTGGGGTGATTGAGAGCTGGTTGCAGGGCAGACAACAGAGGATAGTTGTAAAGTGGGCAACATCCAAGCCAAAGCCAGTAACATGTGGGGTGCTGCAGAATTCAGTGCTGGGCCCTGTTTTGTTCAGTGTCTTCACTGCAGACATTGCAGAGGGGGTAAAGAGTAAGATTAGCCTGTTTGCAGATGACACTAAGATTTGTGCAAAAGTGGACAATGAGGGAGACAGGCACTCAGGGAGGATCTAGCTAAACTTGAACTCTGGTCTAGGGAGTGGCAGTTGGGGTTTAACACTAAGAAGTGCAAGGTCATGCACCTCGGCGCAAGAAATCCCAGGACCAGCTGCTGGCTGGGGGGAGTGCAGGTAACAGCTTCAGAAGAGGAAAGGGACCTCAGGTAATAGTCACAGGGGACATGAAGGTATCAGCACGGTGTAGGAGGACGGCAGCAAGGGCAAATAGGATGCTGGGGTGCACTGCCAGAGGGATCACTTCTAGAAGGGAGGCGGTCATCCTGCCCTTGTATAGATCACTGGTGAGGCCACACTCGGAGTTCTGTGTGCAGTACTGGTGCCCATACCTCAAAAAGGATGTGAGATTACTGGAGGGGGGGTGCAGCGCAATGCTACGAAAATGATCATGGGACTGGGGGAGTTGCTGTATGAGGAAAGATTGAGGGAGCTCAACATGTATTCCCTGGAAGAAAGAAGGGAAAGAGGGGACATGATAGAGACCTCTAAGTACTTGAAAGGCTTAAACAAAGTGAGAGAGGGAGGATTGTTCCACTTAAAGGGGGGAAGGGTCACTAGGGGGAACAGTCTGAAATTGGAAGGGGGAAGGTTCAGGAGGGAGCTGGAGAGGCATTACTTTACAGAGAGAGTGGTGGCGAAATGGAATGCAGTGCCCGAGGAGTTAATCGAACTGAGGACAGTGGATAGCTTTAAGTGGGGTTGTGATAGCGTCAAGAGCAGGATTAGTACAGACAAGAAAACAAAGGGGGGAAAGACCAGGAAAGGGGGGGGAGGAAGGGAGGAGTTTGGGTGGGGCTGGGGCAGGCTGTAGTAATATGAAACTAAGAGCTGCATAATTGGGCAGACTTGCTAAACCTGTGGGCCTTCTTCTGCTGGCAATTTTGAATGTTTATATGTGTTTCCCCTGGTAAAATAAAGATTGATTGATTGATTGAATGATATGATTAACCCCATTTCTGCTTGGTGGCCGTCAATACCACTCCATCCATTTTGTACTCTGCCCCTAGGTTTCAGTGCCCTAAGTGCATTAATTTGCAGTTTTTTGCATTGAAACCCAGCTGCAATACCCTTGACTACTCCTCTAGTTTTCGCAGGTCTCTGCTTATTCTTCCCAACCCGAAGTGTCCACCTTATTGCAGATTTGGGTGTAGAATAGTCACTACCTCACTGGTAGAGATGTTGCAAAGTTTTAATTTATCAAATTCACGTTCATGAATAAATTTACTAATTTTTCCTATTTAATAGGAAATTCGCCTTTGACAACTTCGCCTGTAACCTTCGCAGAAACCATTCACATTGTAAAACGCTTACCTTCACAGGCAGTCGATTTTCTTTTACAGGGACTGCATGATGATATATTACATTGACTCCACAGGCAGCAGCTTTTTTTCTTTTTCAGAGAACCGAGGTGGTGTAGGAGATATGGCATCAGGGACAGGGGGAAGGAGCAGGAGCGGAGCAGGCTGATTGTTCTTATTTTTATTTAGCAGGAAGCTTCAGGAGAACTTCGGAGATTCTCTCATTTCTCTAACGGTACCGACTCTCTTGTTTATACAGCGCTTGGACTATGGTTAGACTAGATATTTATTTCTTTTGTCATCCCCCCCCCCCCACACACACACACATTGCTCATTTTTCTGTGCTCTCTTATTACCATTTTCAACTGTTGCAGTTGTTAGAGTCTGTTGGGGCAGAAGCCATAAGGGACTAAAGGAGTAATCTCTATCTGTGTACTTCTGTATTTGCGTTATTGTATTCCCATCAGTTTTTTAAGCAGATGTCGGAGTCTGTTGGAGTAGATGCTGAAGGAGGGTCAGAGAATAATCATACTCTGACATAGGTGCAAATAAGCCAATTACTGGGCTGAGAAAACAAGGCGTCATTTTTGAAACACTTGCTGAACTGTTTAACGGTTCACTGGAACAGTGGATAGTACCACAGGACTGGAAAAGGACCATGGTTTTGCCATTGCATGATATTTAGATATTGCAACGTTCAGTTATTTATATTTTGATAGATACATTTCTGTGATGATTCCAATTATTGGAATATAATAAGAGTTTTATTATGTATTTTGAACCTGCAGCAAGCAAGGTAGACTGGTAACATATGTAATTATCATCATATTATTTATAGTATTATTTTTGTCCACATATTTATAAGTATGTGCATGATTTGTTAGCTGTATTTTATTTGTATGGGGGGTGTCACATTTCTTTCCCTTTTTTAAGTACCACTTTTAGCACATTTTAATTTTTTTTTTTTTATATAGTTACTCTGTCACTTTATCTGTGGGCTTTAAATAGTATGTTCCATTATACACCCTCCAACTTCAAGAAAGTACGAGAAGTGTGAAAACGTTCGGTTGTTACAAGGAAGGGGGCAGATCTTGTGCCTGCTGCATGGTTGAATGCTGACTGTTGCACCTTTGGTTCATTGGATTTTACTTGATCTGAAAAATAAAGACGACCTCTGCCTTTTGTATGAACTGTTGTGAAGTATGTGGTGACTGGGAAACTGAACTACTTTGCATTCTGTGAGTACACTTTTTCACTTGGTTCCATTCCGTGTTGCATTAGCCATCTCTTTGCTTTTGTTTTAGTCACTTATATTGGCATGCTCTGAAAACTGCTTAATGACTTTTCACATATACATATCTAAAATGTCAGCCTCTGATGTTTTGGGCACAAATAGCAGCACAAGTAGCAGCAGGGATCCTCCTCCCTCACAGTCCCATTTTAGCCATTTTGTGACACTTTGTTTTATTGGGAGGGCAATGTTAACCCCCTTCTGAATACCACACCTGGTCCAGAGAATGCTTCCAGGCCCACTACACTTCCCACAGATGATTACATGCCAATAGATATTAAAACAGCTTTTTTTACAACTGGAAAGAGTAGCATTGAAGGCACGTTGCCTTTATTGGCAAGGAATGTCACTCCCTGCATATTTGAAAGTTAATAGAGCTCCCCATGGCCTCAGATTTGTTAAACAACCAGCATTTGGTACAGACAGGGAGAGCTTTTTAAAAGGCTGGCAAACATTTACTTCTGGACTACTCGACAGAACTTATTAAATATATTCTAAAAGATAGAGAAGTTTTGGGGAAGAAATCAAAATTGAATTGCAGCAAAAAGAACAGGTGATTAATTTCTTTTCATCCCATTTTGAATATAAGTCATATGGAATAATTACATGACACTTTACGTAAACAGGATGAACGTATTAAGAAAATAAAATTAAGCAAATTTGAAAGGGACTGTAAAGATTATGCAGAGGATAGAATTTTTGACTAGAAAATAAACAAGGAAAAGCAGGGAAATCCATTATTAAAAATACCAATAAACAACAGAGTTACACTCATTACACCTAACAGCAGCCCTCGCATAGTGATATTGCAGTACCAGATGTTTATACTAGTGGTTCTGAATCGGACAATAATCCTATTTTAGACAACAGTGAAGAGGACATTATTCCTCTTAATCAGGAAGCTTACTGCAATTCGGGACAACAACATTGCAGACCCCTCCAACCCCAAGTGAAAGAACAACAGATTTTACATCTACCAGAATGCCTCTTGAGGCACAGCCTGCATAAAGCCAGATTTCAAGAAGACCCACAAGAAGGGAGACTGGGGGAAGGGTAGAAAGGGTACAATGGAGAGGAACCAACTTTCACAGATGCCCCAGGAGAGGGCGATATCCATAAATTGGATATAGATCCTAGATCAAAACAATCTGGTCATTAATATCTCTGGGTACCAACTTACAAAAGATGAAATGAATATACTACAGTGAGGTTTGCCATTTGTCCCTACAGAGAATTTGCATAATTTTAACACCATAGTGGACTTTTATAAGTTCACGAGGAAGTTGCACTTCAAAGCCTTTTTTTGGATGAAGAGAAAGTGAATAATATTGCTAATAAGGATGTCTCTGTAAGTCCACAAAGTGAAGGGAATGTCAATGAGAGCACGCTACAAAGTAGATTTAGATCTCCCTTTATATTTATTCCAGCATCAAATTACACTGTAATCGTTTTTGAACGTGCTTGTTTACAGGAGTTGGAGAACTTAGTGGTTCCACAAGCCCAGTTTTTTGAACTACGCTAAGGAGGAGAAAGAGGCACTTCAGAATTTAAGTAAAAATGAATCCATTATTATCAGACTGGTGGACAAAGGTGGTTCAATTTCATCATCGATAAAACTAAGTATGAAATGAAAATGTTGAGACAGCTTTCAGATAACGACGCTGTACTTCTCACCAGTAGTTCATCAACAGTCGTCCTACACTCTGAGCTGCAGGCATCCTTCCACAAACTGGAAGACTGGTTCTGCAGCCATAAACTTCTATTATTTATTTATTTATTTAGTTAAACATCAGTTTAGAAACCTTTGAGCCAGAGGCTCATTTACAAAGGTACCTCGTCACAAAGAGGACATCAGAACAGTAGTACAAGGGACACAGTACTTACAAACAAAAAAGTTACAGTTCAATTACAATTTTGTTACAATAGAGTACAATCTCCAACGAGCTAAAGATAACAAAAGGTGCAAAACTTATGGTTGGGGAGAGCTGGTGGGGGTAAAGGGAGGGAGATAGGGAGGAGGAATAAGTAGGAAAGGAAGGGGGGGCTCAGTGAGCATTGTCAAACAGAGTATATATATATATATATATATATATATATATATATTTTTTTACACTAGGCTACAAAAAGACCAAGGTGATGCTTACAACCAGCCCACAGCACAAAAAGAAGCTCCCACCCATCACAATCTCCAATAAAGTCAGTGAGCCACTAGAACAAGTTCGCTCCTTCAAGTATCTGGGGATCACCGTTGGTGACTCCCTCACCTTCACCCAACACATTGAGACAGTGGTAAAGGCAGTGAACACCAAGTTGGGTGTACTCTATAGGCATAAAAAGTATCTCACACCAGAGGCCCTCCATCTCTCAGTCTCCAGCTCCATCCTTTCTACCATCGACTATGGATTGGTGGTCTATGATGCAGCAACAGACACTACACTTAAAAGGATTTACATTACCCTCAGCAAGGCTTGTAGGCTCACAATGGCTGCAGATGGAAATACCCAAACCTGCTCCATATACGAACAGACAAATTGGATGCCACTAAAGAACAGGATTAAATTCCAGACATGTCTCCTTGGAAAAAAGGCGCTAATGGGTAAAACTCCTCCATGCATTTCTAGCATCCAAACATCAATTGCTACCAGCTATACCACCAGAGGCAGGATGAAGGGGGGCCGGTCAACACCTTTCCGTCGAACTGTGCAGGGACAGCATGCTTTCAGCTACAGGGCCCCCCAATGGCTCAGTGAAATCCCAGAGCACATTCTAAACTCCCAGTGCATCTCACAATTCAAAATTGGACTAAGGCAACACCTTCTTACTTGGACAGTTTGTGACTGCTACTAGGACTCAAACATCAATACTGCCCACTCACCCACACTCTACGTCCCCTTCTTTTTACCTCCACTCTTCCCCCTTGCCCTATCCCTGTGACTTTCTCTCCCCCTGTTGCTTTTTCCCCCACTGGATCAACCTTATAACCAACCTACCACCACTACCTCTCAACCTCCTAGACAAAGCCACTTCTTTGGCCGCCAACTCCCCCCCCCCCCAAAACTGCCCCATCCCCTCTCCTTGAATCCTCCTCGGACCCTCACAATAAGTGTCATACCTCTTATCTCCTTCACTACATATAAACACTGTCCTTTACCCTAGTTGAATGCTCTTGATGCTGTACTATCACCATTGGTACTATGAATGACATTGTAACCCTATTATATTCTAGCAACCTACTACTCGTTTATTGTATATAAATTGTTTTTATTGTTGTCAGTGTCACTGTTTGACATGGAAACTTTGTAAAAGAGCTCTGAACTCAAATGTATGATCCAAATCCCTAAATAAATAAATAAAATGAACCCCTTAAAGGAGACCTTACAGAAAAACACAAGCAGCAGATTGACTGTCTTCTACAAGAGGCTTTTTTGGATAATATTATTGATCATGATAGTCTGGACTTTCTTACAGTTAAACATCCGGTGTGAGCTGTCATTTATGGGCTTCAAAAGGTCCACAAAACTTTAGTAAAACCATCTGCAAGACTGATTGTAGCAAGCATTGGCTCGGTTACGGAGCCACTTGCTCAATATGTGGACAGTTTCATTAAACCCATTGCTATGAACACCAGGTCCTACGTAAGAGATACTATACAGTTGTTAAATATCTTGAATGACATAGAAATCCAACCAGATTGGCTATTCGTGACTATGGATGTTAAGTCACTATAAACCTCCCTCATGAAGAGGGAATATGTACATTAAGAGAGGCACTTTATAGCCAATCAAATTTGGATATACAAAAAGTGGAATTCATCCTGTCTTTGGCTGAAAAAATGGTGTCCCATAATACTTTCTGGTTTAAAGATTATTTCTATCTGCAAAAACAAGGCACTGCCATGGGGCACCAATTGCCCACAATTATGCTATAAGTAAGTAATAAGCCACGACAGGATGTGCATTAAAGGATTTTAATGCACAGCCCAGGGGTGTGCTAAGGCACGAGGCTGAAAACCGAGTGTCCTTACGCCCCTGGGAAGTGCATTAAAATCCTTTAATGCACACCCTGGAGTGGCTTATCACACTGATATAATAGGCCACCATCATAAAAGAATTAGTTTCCTGTACTCTGATAGGGATTAAAACGTATTTACTATTTTCAAAAGAGTGTACAATACATTACCTCTAAAACAACTAAAATCTGAAAAAAGTAGTCCCTATTAATGCATAAAATAGGATATGTCAGCAATAGGTTAATTAGTACAGTACTTTGCAGTAAAAGTATTTATTAGTAGACCTGGTTGAAAATAAATACTTTTTCTGTCACATGTAAATTTTATCATATAAATGCACTGTAACATTTGTAAATTTGTAAGACATAAGCAGAGTTTAAAACTTAATTTTCATTACACTGTAGTTATATAGTCTCATTGAAGCCAACCTTTTCTTTATTTTTGTGTTTTATTTATGTGCTGTGGTCTAGTACATAAAAGGAAAACTGTTATAGGATTGAGGTGAAAGGTTAGTAAGAAAAAAAAAACTTTAAACCTGCCAGGTTGCCTTTTTTTGGGTGGGCAAGGTGGGTGGATTTCATTTGAAAACTCCCATATAAGATTCAAATGTACATGCTTTTATTAACAATATATTTGGGCACTTTGGGTCTGCCTCTGCCTATTTAACTGTGTTTTCCCACCTTTCCATTTTGTTTATAAGGTATTACTGTATTGCCTACTTTCTTCATTCTGTTTTTTGTTTTATGTTTTTCCCCACATTCAAGTCATAGAATGTTCTTCATGGAATGTTTACCATGGAATACATGGATTCAAAATCCTGCTCTGTTCCACTTGTAGAACATTACTCTCCTGACATTCTGTACACACAGACAACAAAGGCTTGTTTTAGAGCCAGATACTCAATTATATCACTGTCAGGGCAAGCATGAGATATTTCACTGATGAGCAGGTAAAGACAGAAGGGAGATTTTTCACTGTTAGTAATGAAAACTATAAACAATACTTAATATTTCTAATTTGTTTGTGTGTAAGGAGAGTGTGATGATCAGGGAAACAGCATTTCATTAATTGTTTTATTTTTTTTAAGGCAGTTTTATTTTTAGGGCCCAGTTGAAGGTTTTTACAGTGTAAAGGTAGCAGCAATGTTTGTGATGGAAGACCAGTTCTGGTTGCAGGGGGACTGATGGAAGATAGTTCTGGCTGTAGGAGGACTGATTTGTTCATTGTGTGATGTGGTTTAGGACCAGGATGACTGTGCGTATAAAGAGATTTAATGTACAGTCAGCTGATGTCACTTGGCCAATGAGATTCTAGATTTTTCTTGCCATTTTATAATTTATATGGTTGCTTGGGAAAACGAATTTATTTACAATGAAAGGAACCCTTATTTGTATTTTATAGACTTATACAAATGGCACATTGACGACCTCTTTTTTTTTTATATGGAAAGGGTCAGAGGCAGAGTTAATGAACTTTGTAGAATATTTGGAAAATACAAATAAAAACTTAAGTTTTGAGGTTTCCATGGATATTCAAGAGATACATTTTTTGGGCTTGGTGACTCAAAAAGGTCCCAATAAGGATATTTTCACTCAGCTATACTATAAATCTACTGATAAGAATTTGTTACTGCACTTTACAAGTTCACATCCATATCACATAACACAAAATATTCCTGTGGGACAGTACATTAGGATAAAGCAGAACTGCACTGTTGAGAAGGATTATCAGGAGCATGCAGATAATTTAACAGAAAAGTTTTTACACCAGGAATATCCACATAACATACTTCAGGAAGCTAAAGGTAGAATGGATAATATGGACAGAAATAATATTTTGACCCCTTGAAATAAGCAATATCCATATAATGGGAATTACCTTCAGCCCTCAGGCACATTTGATTAAGGAGATTGTTTACAAGCACTGATACATTCTCAAGACTGATAAAAGACAGCAACACATAACTAATAATGTGCTTAAGATGATCTATAGAAGAGGGATTAATTTATGGGACCTTTTGACACGTAGTGTATACTTGGAAAAACTACTGGAGAAACAACAATTGATGACACCATTACCTAAGGGAACCTACAGATGCAGTAAATGCCAGTTTTGCCAGTTCATATGGACTGGCAATACTTTTGTGGGTCTAGTCAGAAAACAAGAATATATTATTTTGAATTTTGGTAACTGCCGCACCACTAATGTGGTATACCTGGCATCTTATAAAAAATATGATTGCTTCTATGTTGGCAGGACTACACAAAAGTTAAAAGAACGTATAGGCCAACATGTTAGGAGCATTCAAAAGGATGATGACATTAGTGCTCTGGCACAACATGTGTCAAGATATTGCAAGGAACACACATTTTTGTTTCAAATAATAGAAACATTTCACTAACTGTACGGGGTGGTGAGCTCGACAAGAAACTTCTTCAAAGAGAAACTTTCTGGCAATATAAACTGTAGTCATATTACTTCCCATGCCTTAATGACATATTTCAATTGGTGCCTTTTTTATAAGACTTTAGTTACGATACTGTACATATCCTGTTTCTCTGTATCTCTGTATTGATGTGTGTGTGTGGGGGGGGAGGGTTATCTTGTTTTGCTTCCAATGATATAACATTATATAATAGATTTCTGGGCTTCCCATTAGTCACTTTTGCTATTGTCATAGTTTTCGTAGCCTATCTGTCATATTCTTATTCATATTTATATTCATATTTACATTGATATCATTATATTAAGGTATTATGATATTTAGATATTGCAACATTCAATTATTTATGTTTTGATAGATAAGTTTCTGGGATGATTTCAATTATTGGAATATAGTAGGAGCTGTATTATGTATTTTGGACCTGTAGCAAGCAAGATAGAATGGTAACATACAGTATGTAATTATCATCATAATATTTATAATGTTATTTTTGTCCATTTATTTATGTCTATGGTTTGTTAGCCTGTATTTTATATGTATGGGGGTGTGCGTCACTTTTCTTTCCCTTTTTTAAGTAGCACTTTAAGCACATTTAAGCACGTTTGATTTTTTTTTTTTTTTCTAGTTGCACTGTCACTTTAACTGTGGGCTTTAAATAATATGTTCCATTATACACCCTCCAACCTTGAGAAAACACCTGTCTCTGTTTGATGTTACATTAGCTGCCTCTTTGCTTTTGTTTCATTGCACAAGAGTGGTAGCAGGGAGGTAGCAAGAAACTACCACCCAGTAAGTCTGACCTCAGTGGTGGGTAAAATAATGGAGACATTGCTTAAGGAAATGGTAATGAACTACCTGAAAGCAAGTGGGCAACTGGACCCAAAGCAGCATGACTTCACATCAGGACACTCATACCAAACAAATTTGATAGAATTATTTGACTGGGTTACAAAAGAAGTAGACCAGGGGGCAGCAGTGGACATGGTGTATCTGGACTTACTGTACAAAGAAAGCTAGCCAACAAACTGGAGCAAGCTGGCATTGGTCACAAAGTAGTTAAATGGATCAGTAGCTGACTAGAAGGCAGGACACAGAGAGTTATGGTAAATGGCACCTTGTCCCAAGAGGGGAATGTGTCAAGTGGCATGCCACTGGGGTCAGTACTAGGCCCCATCCTTTTCAACATATTCATCAGTGACATCACTGAAAAACTAAAAGGGGAAGTCTGCCTCTTTGCAAATGATAAGAAGCTCTGCAACAGGGTGGACACAAAGGAAGGGATCGCTAAAATGGAGGCAGATCTCAGTATGCTAGAGGAATGGTTCAGGAACTGGCAGTTGAGATTCAATGCCAAAAAATGTAAAGTCATGCATGTCAGTAGAAGGAACCCATGCATGAAATATGTCCTGGAGGGGCAGGTACTAGAAGAAACAAAGCTGGAATGGGTTCTTGGTGTCATGATCGCAAACGATTTAAAGCTAGGGAAGCAGTGCAAAAAAGTGGCACTAAAGGCAAGCAGCATCCTCGGATGTATTGGTAGGGGTATTACCAGTAGGAAGTGTGATGTAATCCTTCCACTGTACAGATCCCTTGTGAGACCTCACTTGGAGTACTGTGTGCAGTTCTGGATACCTCACCTGAAAAATGACACAGACTGTCTGTAAACATGCAGAAACATGCCACCAAAATGGTGCAGGGTCTGCACCATGAAATGTACAAGGTCAGGCACAGTCACCTAAATGTATTCTCTCTCGAACAGAGGAGGAACAGAGGAGACATGATTGAGACATTTAAATTTGTTAAAGGGATCAACACAGTACAAACCAGGACCCTCTTCCGGGAAACAGGGCTGCACGTACTAGAGGACACAACAAGAGTCTGGTGAGAGGTAAATTCAAAACAAATGTTAGGAAGTACTTTATTACAGAGAGGGTAGTGGACCTTTGGAGCAGCCTACCACCAGAGGTAGTGGCAGCCAAGACGGTCAGTGTATTCAAACAGGCATGGGATAGACTGTATAGTCTCCTTAGCAAGACAAATAGATAGTGGGGGGTACAAAACCTGGGCAGACTAGATGGACCACACAGTCTCCTTCTGCCAGCAAATTCTTATGTTCTTATGTTCTAAAAAGAGTGTGATGAGTCCCCATCTGCTGCAGAAGCCATTTGCATGGTGAAAGGGTTTGGTGGCTGCACACTTATCTTCACAGGCAGCCACTTTTCTTTTTCAGGGACTGCACTTGGATATATTACATCTACTCCACAGGCAGCCACTTTTTTTCTTTTTCAGGGAACAGAGGTGTTGTAGGAGGTATGGCATCAGAGACAGTAAAACAATTTTTGTTGGATTTACTGTTTTCTTGCAGCTCGAGTGAGGAGATTGTTTTGTGAGCCCAGAGGCTTAGGGAGTTAGAAGAAGTAATACATGAAATAGCAACAACAGGGGAGGTGCTGCTGCTGGGGGATTTTAACATGCCAGATGTGGATTGGACCATCCCAGCAGCTGCCTCAGCCAGGAGCTGAGACATCCTGGACTCCCTGCAGGGTGCAGGCCTCAGGCAGTTAGAGCTTGAACCCACCAGAGACAAAATGATTCTAGACCTAATACTGACCAGTGGGGACACAGTCACAGAAGGCCAGGGTCCAGCGACCACCACACAGTATGGTTCAACATGGACACAGGATCACAGTTGAGTCACACCAGGGCAAGAGTCTTGGATTTTAGGAGGGTGGATTTTGCATAGATGGGGATATATATATATATCAAAGAAGCCCTGACAAGGAAGGATGTGGGGTGAGGAGCAGTGTGCATACCTAAAAGGAGCCATAGTGAAGGTGACAAACCAGTGCATTAGGCTGAGAAGCAAAGGCAAGAGAAGGAAGAAGCCACTGTGGTTCTCAATAGAGGTAGCAGAGAGTGTAATGTTCAAAAAGTGGACTTTCAGAATATATAAGGGGACACAGAAGGATGAGGATAGGGAGGTGTACCTAAGGAGTCTGAGGGAAATGGGAAAGGCTGTCAGGAGCACAAAGGTGCAAACAGAGTTAAGACTAGCACAGACGGTAAAGACAGGGGATAAGACATTCTATAGGCATGTCAGTGAATAAAGAAAGCCAGGGGTGGGATTGTACAGCTCAGAAGGGATGAAGGGGAGTGTTTGGAGGGGGACTCGGAAAAGGCGACGATACTGAATAGATATTTCTGGTCAGTTTTCACCGAAGAAGGTGAGGGACAGGGACCACAGCTAGGCAACAGATACCTAGGGGAGAGGGAGGTGAACACCAGTCCATTTACAGAGGAAAGAGTTCTAGAGGAGCTCACAAAACTGAAGATAGACAAGGCAATGGGCCCAGATGGCATATATCCCAGATATTAAAGGAGCTTCAGATGGAGCTAACAGCACCACTGGCAGCTCTTTTCCGTGATTTACTCAGGACAGGAGTGGTTCCAGAGGACAGGAGGAGGGCACATGTGGTCCCACTGCACAAGAGTGGAAGCAGGGAGAAGGCAGGAAACTATAGGCTGGCCAGCCTCACATCAGTAATGGGGAAGATTATGGAGACACTACTTAAAGAAAGGATTGTGGAACACTTGGAATCCATCGGAGCGCAGGATCCGAGGCAGTATGGATTCTCGGCAGGAACATCATGTCAAACAAATCTGATAGATTTTTTTGACTGGGTGACAAAGGAGGTGGATCGGGGGGAGTGCAGTAGATGTCACCTACCTCCATTTCAGCAAGACCGACACTGTTCCACATAGGAGATTGGTAAATAAGTTGGGTAGCCTAAGTGTGGGTCACAGGGATGCTAAACTGGGTTGGAAACTGGCTGAAAGACAGGAAGCAGAGGGTAGTGGTAAATGGAATTCAATCTGAAAAAAGGGAGTGACCAGTGGGGTGCCTCAGGGGTCAGTCCTGAGGCCAGTCCTTTTTAAAGTCTTCATTAGTGGCTTGCGGAAGGGCTGGTTGGGAAGGTTTGCCTGTTTGTCGATGACACCAAGATTTGCAAAAGGGTGGACACTCCTGATAGGGTGGAGAGAATGAGGAGGGACCTGGGGAGGTTGGAAGAATGGTCAGAAGTATGGCAACTGTGGTTCACTGCAAAAAAAGTGCAAAATCATGCACCTAGGGTGCAGAAACCCTGCAGAGAGCTGCAGAATGGGAGGGGGACTGAACTGCTGGAGATCACCCTGGAGGAAAGAGAAACATAGAATTTGATGGCAGATAAGGACCACTTGGCCCACCTAGCCTTCCCATTTCCCTACCTAATGGATAAGCTGCAGATCCTAGTTAACCAACAGCCTACTTCCTCCTACCCTCCACTAGAATTGCCTAATGTCTGTCCCATGCATTCTTGAATTCCCCTACTATTTTTGACTCTATGATTTGGGGATTATCATTTCAGATGATCCAAAGGTGGTCAAACAGTGCACAAAGGCTGTAGGGAGGTCCAGTGGCATGTTGGGGTGCATAGGGAGGGTTATCACTAGCAGAAGAAGGGAGGTGGTGGTTCCACTATATCAAGTGCTAGTGAAGCTGCACCTGGAATATTGTGCACAGTTCTGGAGGCCACATCTATGTAGGGATGTAAAGAGGGTGGAGGCAGTTCAGACAAAGGCAACAAAGATGGTGCAGGGCCCGCAACGGAAGACATATGAGGAAATATTGAAAGATCTCAATATGTATACACTGGAAGAGAGGAGGGTGCGTGGAGATATAATAGAGACTTTCAAGTATCTAAAGGGCATAAACAAGGTGCAGGTGGGTGACATCTCTCAATATAGGAGGGATACAAGAATGGGGGGGCACTATATGAGACTGGAGGGGGGGCCGGTTAAGGGGCAATGTGAGGAAGTTTTTTTTTCATGGAAAGGGCGGTGGATGCATGGAACAGTCTACCCCAGGAGGTGGTGGGAGCAAGCACACTGGGAGGAATTCAAGCATGCATGGGATAGGCATAGGGGACCCTATAATTGGGAAGGAGGCACTAAAGCCAATGACCGAGAAGGATCAGAGGGCAATGACACAGGTAGAGCATACGGGCAGACTGGGTGGGCCAAGTAGTACTTATCTGCTGTCAATTTTCTATGTTTCCATAACTCCACCTTTGTGGTACACCAAGGCGAAGTTGGCTCAGAATGAGGCTACTGCTACAAAAATGTCTCAAGGTCAGCAGTCCCCTTCCCTCCCTGCAACAGCCTGAAGCACCCTGTGCCACCACCAACCCCCATGGTACCACCACCACCACAAGCTGTATCAACTCATTCTACTCATCTATCTCAGTCGAGAGCAATTTTAACATTTTCTGACACATGTGTGATCCAGCTGCACACTTCATTGCCAGTGTAGAATGCTAACAGATACCCAGAGTGTTGCTATCGCTGAAATTGGGCTTAGTGCAATTTTTCCCCCTGCAACCCCGTGCATACCCCACAGAAGACTGGTGAACAAATTAGGGAGCCTGGGGGTTGGCTACAAAGTGGAAAACTGGGTTTGAAACTGGTTGAGGGACAGGAAGCAGAGGGTGGTAGTAAATGGGATCAAATCTGAGCAAAAGAGGGTGACCAGTGGGGTGCCTGGCTGGTCAAGACACGTGATCCCCTGTTACCCCCTCCCACAGCATTCCAAGACTACCAAGCCGCCACAAGGTGAGTTCTCACCAACTCACCCCCAATAATCACCTCACGCTAATACTCACACCACTGCCCATTGTATGTCATTCAAAAACAGGTCTAATCCTTCCTCCGATAGATGTACATCATCATCCCTTCTATACAGGTCAGGCTTTTTTACAGACACTCCCAGGTGCGTTGCTATGGACTCCCCCTATAGAGTCCATAACTGGTCTCATGGCCGCATTCTGCAACTGGCACATCTTCTCTATTGCCCTAATGTTCTGGGCGTGCCACCACTGCTGCCGCTGCACCATATCGGATCAAATTATATGCACCTGGGGCCAGCATTGCTTCACTCTTGCCATGTCCTGCCTGACCCTCTTTTTTAAGGTCTCTCATATGTATAACCCCTAGATCTTTTCCCCCCAAATGAATGACTAAAACATTAGACTGCAACCTCTCCTGGGCTTTTGCTTGCAGTGTTGCCATTAACTCATTCCATTGCATCCCGTGCCATCCCAACCAGTGCACCTCTGCCCTCTCAGGTGCCAGGAAGAGGTTTTCTCCTCCAGGATACTGCTTTACCCTGAGGGCCACCCAATGGATGTATGAGTGACCACAAATCCAGATCTGCTCAGCTCAGGCCACAACACCTGCCCAAACAAAGAGAGAGAGTTATAACATGTGTGGTCTTATGTATCTTTCAAAAGCCTGTGACTTCTGTCTACCCAACGTTTGTATTGTCCTATCTGATAAGCCCTCTGCCCTGACATGTGATGCTGCGCCAATCCTAAAGGAGTGAGTGTTGTAGTGTACTGCAGGGATGCCCAGCTGTTGCAAGGTCTTCTGCAACACGTGCCTAAACTGGTACACTGTTAGGGGTCCACCACCCCCATGATGGTAGAAGACCCCCCTATTGCCAGGCACTGAGTTATATAATCCTGTACCCATGCTCCTACATCCCACTGGAGCCTGTGGGGCACCAGTAGTCGGCTCCACCCCCCATGGGCAAGCTGGTCTGTCTTGCTCTTTCGGATGTGAATAAAGACTCCAGACATTTTGACCTCCACGTCAGCCTCTGCCAGCACTAATGATCTCCCAGTAGCCTTGCTGGGCTGCATGAGCTCTGATACCCAGAATTCCCCACAACATGCTACCAAGTACGCTGTCCAGAACTGTCTTGTCTCATCAGTGGATGAGCATACCTTAGGCAACTCATCCTAGAGCTGCTTAAATATGGTAGGGCTGATAGGGCATCTGTTGTCTGTATCACTCGGGTCTGCCCATGCCCAACCTCTCAGCATCTGTCAGAGGGCAAATGCCCTTGTGGAATCAGAGAAGACTCTGGCTTTCTGGAACCAGACAATGCCAGCCATGTGCAGTTCGACTGTTGCCCGGGTGGCCCCCACACGTTTTTTGATCAGTATGTAGTCGCACAGCTGTTTCACTGGGATTGGCCATGTCGCTGCCCACCCTCATGCATATTGCACTTCCAGAAAACAGTTGACCCCCTCTGGTATGCTATACACGTCCTAGGTGCCAGGACATTCTCAATCAACTCCCAGGCCTCTGGGTTATCAACTCCCATAGGAATGGCGGGACTTCCCTGGGCTGTTGGTCTGCCGCTGGTGCCAATTCTCAGAACCTCTGCCACTGTAAATGAGAAAGAGCATCAGTGATGCCATTTTCAATACCTGGTACATGCACTGCCCTAAAGGTAATATTCAGCATCAGACACTTGAGGACAAACACCCGCATGAGGTTGCCCATCGGGCCCTTGCCCCCCAACTGTTTGTTTATTGCATACACCACTCTGGTGCTGTCAGACCTGAATGTGATGTGCTTGTCCCTCAGCACATTACCTCAGATCACCAATGCCATGACAATGGGGAAAAATTTCATCACTATTATCTGCCTCGTAATGGCTTGTCTGATACACTTTGGAGGCCACTTCCCTGCACACCATTTACCTTGCAAGTAAGCCCCAAAGTCCAGGCCCCCTGAGGCATCTGTGAAGATTTCCTATTCGCCGCTGGATACTGGAACCAGCCACATCGATACCCCATTGAAGCATTGCAGAAATGTCTGCCAAATGCCTAGGTCCTCCTGCATTGCCGCTGTGACCCAGATTCTATGGTGCAGTTTTTTAAAGCCTGCCCAAACGCCCGCCAGGCACCTCATGAATGTCCTGCCCAGGGCATTACCTGGCAGGCGGAGTTGAGGTGACCTACCAGTTGCGGGAGCTCCCATAATGTGACTTTACATGCCCTCATTACAGAGTCCAGCCAGGTGCGCAAGGCTGCCAGCTTGTCTTGGGGTAGCCGAAACACTTGCTCACTCATGTTAACCTCAATCCCCAGGAAGGAAAGCCTTGTGCATGGCCCCTCCACCTTGTCCTGGGCCAGTGGAACACCCAGCTCGGCGTACACCTCGTGGAATGCTGCCATGATATGCGCATATTGCCCTGAGCCGGCCCTCCCCACAAAAAGAAAGTCATCCAAATAGTGTACCATGTGGTCGACTTTGGCTTTCTGTGCTGTGGCCCATTGCAGAAATGTGCTGAATTGCTCAAAAACCGCACACACCACCGCACACCCCATGGGCATGCAGTTGTCCGTGTAGAAGTACCCATCAAATTTCATGCCCAGTAGCTCTCTAGCTGCTGGGTACACTGGCAAAAGGCAGAATGCTGATTCTATATCAGCCTTCCCCGGCAGTGCCCCTCGGCCCGACTGTCGCACCGCCTCCACTGCCCTGTCAAGCGACGTGTAATACACCGCTGTGTCAACTGGGTCAAGATATGCATTGACTGAATTCCCTTCTGGGTACAACAAGTGGTTTATCATCCGGAACTCACTTGGCACCTTTTTGGGGACTAGGCCAATGGGAGACACCATGAAGCATGGACAAGTGGGGAAGTGAAGGGGCTGCTGATCCACCTCACGGCCAGCTTCTTCCGTAGTTTGTCCCGCATGACCTCCAGTCACTCCTTGGCAGAACACAGGTTGTCAGCCTTGTATGTCCTCCTTGGGACTTGGTAAGGTATATGAAACCCCTCCCTGAATCTTTCTTCCAATGAGCAAGTGGCCACCCTGTCTGGGTAGTTGACCAACCACCCCTCAATATTTCTGACCTTGACCAGTTTTAGCAGCCTTGGTCCCTCCCTTCCGAAAGGGATGAAAATTGTTGGCCTTCCATGCCCCTGCCTTTGTCGCTTTCCCAGACTGTTGAAATGAGTGTGGTTTCCCGCACGCCATCCACTCATGCTTGTATCTACAATGCTAGGTCTTGCATGATCCCTGGTTGTAGCTGAAACGACACCCTCTCCTGCCCCCCCTTTCTCCCTCTATTACCCCCTTGATAGGCTTTCTTCGACGACGGGGGGGCGCATCACTGGAAACTCACTGTCCATATGTTGAACCCCTCCCCCCAAGTCAATCATCCACAGCAGCGGGAAGTCCAAGACCGCCCAAGACCGTACCATGTCCATCTGTTTCCTCCTCTGATACTCCTCATCATATTCTTACCACCCCCCACCTGGCTTACTGGCGTGCATGATCATTATCCTATTAAAGTAGACCCACAGCCCATCAGCTTTCCCCGGGCTGCCCTGGGTGAGGATTCCTGCATAAATTGTGAAGCCTATGGCCCAGTACTCCCATGTTCACCACACAGTTGCTTTGCACTTCTGTTTGACCTCATCATCCCCATCCTTGTCCTTTTTTGTCCTTCTCCAGCTCTTTAGGTCGATTCAGTAGGGCAAAGATGTCAACATATTTTCCATTGATTATTTGTCCAGCAAGTGTGGCCCAATGGGTTCTGCCAGGGATAGGAAGCTCACTACCCCTTGCTGCCCTGGTGTTGGTGATTGCAGAGATGCCACTCCCGCACCAGCCTCCCCAATCCCTGTTGCAGCCATGGCCACCTGGATCACTCCTGGCAGAGCCCTATTCTGTTCTGCCAGTAATTCCAACAGCTGGTCAAGCTTTTGCTTCACCCCTGATTGGCTCGGGTTGCCCACCAGAGGCCACGCTCTCCCAACCCCTGGGGTAGCACCGAGGCCACGCCTCTGAGTGCTGGCTGGCTGACCCAACCAGTGAGGGCTACCTGCTGTGGGACCCATGGCCTGTTACTCCCAAATGGGTAGCTCTCTTATGGCAGGATGGGCTGATCATGTCCCAATTGCTCGGGACTTCGCAAGCTCACCTCCGGCAGTGATGTCTGGACGTGTGGAAGGCCCACCAGCATGCCTAAGCTTATGGAAGCTGATGCCACCGTTTCTGTCCCTTGTCCCAGCAGCACCTTTTCCATAGCATCCCACTCTCTGCCCTATTTCTGCTGACTCCCCCTGTTCCTTTTGGGGGCACCCCCGCTCCTAAGCAGAGCCCTGAACTCATCAGTTGACAGCTGGTCTAATTCAGGCATACCCGCTATATGGTCTACTGCTGCTCTTCCTTGATCAGCCCTCTTCCTTCATGTTTTTTTCTGAGGAGGAGGGTGCACCAGCGTTTCATCTGGAATGGGCATCGGCTTCTCTGGCTCTTGCCCTGATGTGCCCGGCACCCTCGCCGGAGTGGTTCAGCTGGCAGGGTCAGCAATGCCACTCTCTGCCCTGTTTATGAAGAATGCTGTGTCAGAAGTGGGATTTGAACCCATGCCTTTACTCCTTTGCTACTGCTACTGGCCCCTGAGCCCATGGGTGAAGCTGCTGCAGAGGTCGATTCCTCAAGTGCAAGAAGTTTTTGCCCCACAGAACCTATGCACTTTCTGGCTGCCTCTACGGCACCTCTCCCTTTACTTGAGTGTCTCTTTCCAGTCATTTTTATGTTTGCTTGCAAGCATGTGCAAGAAACATAGTGCCATCATCCCAGTTTTCGGAGGTGTGTCACCCCCTCTTCCAATTCAGTCAATGTGTTGGCAGGCGCGGCCCCAGTCCTCCAATGCATGCTGGAGCTGTCTATGACAGCTCCAAAATGCAGTGGCGTACAGTTGAAAGGGGGAGCTACGCTTCAGTGAGTAGCGATCAGATATCGCCTGCTCATGCACAGCCCCCTACACACACACACACACACACACACACACACACACGCATGCAGCATGCTGCGTGCTGCCCCCATGCACACACTGTACAGCCGAGTGGGGTGCCCAATCCTGTCAGCTGTGCTGCACCACCCCCACCCCTAAAGTTTCCACATGCCATGCTGGGTGCCCACCCCAGTATGGCAAGTCATCAGATAGCCGACGGGGTGCCCAATCCCCGCCGGCTCCACTGTCCTCCCCCAGAGTACAGGGTGCCACGCTGGGAGCCCACCCCAGCATGGCAACTGATGCTATGGCCGACGGGGGTGCCCATTCCCCATCGGCTTCATGCCCCCCCAACCAGCCGTGCTTGTGCCATGCTGGGAGCCCACCCCAACGTGGCAAACGTCCCGCGTCATCATTTTAAAAACAAAAACTGAAAATTAAAACTGTCCTCAGCGCTTCTCCTTGCTCCTCCCACAAGCCGCACCCACCCACTGCGCACCCTGCCTTCCCACACACCCTCACCCCATACTTACCTCCAGACCTCGCACGATGATCTTGATGGACTGGAACACGCCTGCACTCTTCAAAGCCGACCGCGAACTGAGGAAATCACGGTAAGCTGTAGATTGAATAGATAGGTATTTTCAACTTTGTTGCATATCTCAGGCATTTTGAATTTTGCACCAAATTTTCAACATGGGGTTTTGGGACCCTTCATGAATGATGTCACTGTCATGGTGAGTATTCGGCCTGAAGGGTGATTTCAGGATCACTGCGTGAAATCACCTTTGGGCCCGATTACTGAAACAACACTGCCAGCGCTCATAAGGTGTAACTCAAGAAGCCTATTTTGAAAATTTGGTGGAAAAATTCCAAAAAATGACTGTTTTACGAGTGTGCACTGCGCAGTTCCTACGCACGCTCGTAAGTTCGCAAATTTTCAATATTTTCATTTCAGATTTTCAACATTGCCATTTTACCACATCTTCCTATAAGCAGTACAGCTGTCATTTTTCACATCTCACCCAAAACATGTTTCCGCTCATGTAGCGCACAATGACGCAGTCGGTGTGCGAAATCAATGTACAGAACAAATTAAGAAAATCACAGTGACACTGTTAATGAGCAGAGGTCTTAAAATGGCTGTGTTGAAAATTTGGTGAAAAATTCCTAAATGACTGTTTCTGAGCGTCGTTGTGCAGTTCCTCGCATGCTCGTAAGTAGTAATTTTCAATATTTTCACTCCAGATTTTCAACATTGCCATTTTATCACACCTCCTTATGAGCAGTACAGCTGTCATTTTTCACATCTTGCCCAAAATGTGTTTCCGCCTATGTAGTGCACAAATGGCCAGTCGGTGTGCGAAATCAATGTATGGATACATTAAGAAAATCACAGTAACACTGTTCATGAGCAGAGGTCTTAAAATGGCTATGTTGAAATTTAGTGAAAAATCCTAAAATGGCTTTGTTTCTGGCGTGTGTTGCGCCAGTTCCTACACACGCTCATAAGTTCGTGAATTTTCAATATTTTCACTCCAGATTTTCCACATTGCCATTTTACCACACCTCCTTATGAGCAGTATAGCTGTCATGTTTCACATCTTGCCCAAAATGTGTTTCTCCCATGTAGCGCACAATGGTGCAGTCGGTGTGCGAAATTAATGTATGGGACACATTAAGAAAATCACAGTGACACTGTTCATGAGCAGATGTCTTAAAATGGCTATGTTGAAAATTTGGTGAAAAAATCCCTAAATATGACTGTTTTACGAGCGTGCGTTGCGCAGTTCCTAAGCACGCTCGTAAGTTTGCGAATTTTCAATATTTTCAATCCAGATTTTCAACATTGCTATTTTATTACACTTCCTTAGGAGCAGTACAGCTGTCATTTGTCACATCTTGCCCAAAATATGTTTCTGCCCATGTAGCGCACAATGGCGCAGTCGGTGTGAGAAATCAATGTATGGGACACATTAAGAAAATCACAGTGACACTGTTCATGAGCAGAGGTCTTAAAATGGCTATGTTGAAAATTTGGTGAAAAATTCCTAACAATGACTGTTTTACGAGCGTGCGTTGTGAGGTTCCTACGCACGCTCATAAGTTTGAGAATTTTCAATATTTTCACTCCAGATTTTCAACATTGCCATTTTATAACACTTCTTTATGAACAGTACAGCTGCCATTTTTCACATGTCGCCCAAAATGTGTTTTCGCACATGTAGCGCACAATGGTGCAGTCAGTGTGCAAAAGCAATGTTTGTTACAGATTAAGAAAATCACAGTGACACTGTTCATGAGCAGAGGTCTTAAAATGGCTATGTTGAAAATTTGGTGACAAAAGTCCATAAAATGACTGTGTTACGAGTGAGCATTACGCAGTTTCTACGCACCCTCGTAAGTTCATGACTTTGTAATATTTTCAGTCCAGATTTTCACCAGTGGCATTTTCCACTCTCCTTATGAACAGTACAGCTGTCATTTTTCACAACATGGCTAAATGTGTTTTCACACTTTCAGCGCAGATGCGTGGTCACTGGGAAATCATTGTTCGGGACAGATAAAGAAAATCACAATGACACTGTTCATGATCGGAGGTCCCAAAATGCCTCTGTTGACAATCTGTTGTAAAAAATCCCCAAACTAATTACATTACGGGTGTGCGATGCACATTTTCTATGCACGCATGTGACTTCACCAGTTTTTTTAATATTTTTACTGCAGATTTGCAACATTGCCATTTTTTCCACCTCCCCATGAACAGTACAGCTGTCATTTTTTACATCCTGTTCGAAATGTGTTTGCACCTGTGGTGCTAAATGCCGTAGTCGCTGTGCATAAGCAGCTTTAGGCTAACAAACTGATATTGCCACTGTTCATGAGGTGGGGTCACAAAAAACATGTTGAAAATTTGGAGTGAAAATACCAACGAATGCCTGAGGTATTATGGTTTCCAATCATAACGCCCAACCCCGTAGAGAATGACAGGCATCAGGGATGTGACTTGGGATTCTTGCCTGCAATGCTCATACCATTCCACATCCTGCAACCAGTGAGAGGCATCGAGGTATGCCTTGAACTCTTTGGCCCCAAAGTTCACCCCATTCTCCTATACCGCACCCATCTCACCGTATTTCATGATGGAATGGGGTGTGCATAAGGGCCAAAGACCCCAAGGCACACCGTGACAATTGTCAGTGTCTGTAGGGTGGGGTGTGGTGAAATGGCGAGGTCATTATGCCTGACGACCCAAGGGCACACCCCAATGCCTGTCACTCTCTGCAGGGTGGTGGTGGGGTTGGCTTCAGTTCAATACTTCACTGCCATTCCTATTACGCAGCTCTGTAACTTCTACACTACCACTGCCAATGCCAACAAGCAAACATTCGGCATTGACAAATGCTTGTCTATATTTAGATTGTTAATATTGCAAGGAAAGAAAAACACAGCAGTAATACTAAGTACCAGCAGCAGTAGAGGACACCTCACCAGATTCATGAATTAGCAGTGTGATCTGAATCTGAATAGAACCATTTACTGAGTTAATAGCAGATACAATAAAACCATCCCAAAAAGGTGGTGTTTTTTTAACACAATGGGGATTAACAAGACACATGGCTGGGGAATTTAAAACAAGCTACAGTAAGTAAATACCATTGTTTCAAGAACTAAGCAAAATAACTATAATAAATAAAAGAAGCAGACTGACATATAAGTCACTTAACCACACAAAACTGTACTACAGAAATAAAATGACAAATGACAGACCAGAGGCAAAAACTGTTAAGAAGAAAGACTGAGGAAAACAAATCAGACTAGTTTTCTCAGGGCTGTCTTGCTTGCTAGCTCAAAAACCTCCATTCTCCCACACAGTGCTGCTTCACTAGACAAAACAAAACCATTACTTTCAACTAAATAAATCTGCAGAACCATGAACAAACAATGGTAATCTACTGTAGATGCACAAGGCACTCCAGATATTTTTGTGAGTGATTTGTTTCAAAATACTTCACTTTCAGTGTAGTTTTAAAGGTTTTTATTCTCAAACAGGCAGGGCCGGACTTCTCACCAATTCTCTCTTCATAAGACTGTACTGAACACATTGCATACAGCTCATTTTAGCACCACCTGACCTCCAATCCCATGGTACATTGCAGACTTCACCTGTGCACCCAACTTTGCCCAGCTTCACCCAACTTTGCCCAACTTTACTGGTGAAGTTACCAAATTCGACATTTGCGAAGTTAGCCCTATACTGTGAACTTGAGCGTCACAGGGCTGATTAACATTGCAAATTGTGGCAAATTCATGAATTAATCCATAAAGCGAAGTTAGCCAATTTTGCACACCTCTATTCACTGGAAATCCTATTACTCAAAATATATAACTAGCTTCCAGCCAACTCCTCTCTCCAATGAGTATTATCTTTTAACCTCCCCCCTCCCTAACCTAGTCCTCAAGTCTCATATGCTACAAGGGCAAAGGTCCCTTTAAATGTCTTCAAACCCCCAACTCCTTATCCATGATGGGATGCGGCTGATGATCCAATGTCCAGTAGGCATATTTTGATAAATCTTGTGTCCTTCCAGCTCCTCTCCAACCAACACCAACCTAAACTCTACCACTACATCCATAACCCTACTCCAAGCCATGTATCTTGTATGGGTCAAAGACCCAATTGCAAGACTTTACACCCCTCCCACATACATACACATAACCCCTAATCAAGAATGGGAATGTCAATAGCTTCAAACCCCAACAGCTTACGCAGATCACTCTTTCTAAGTACAGTACACTGAAATAGGCAGTGAGCTTGGATCTCATTGATGTATAGTAACACAGAGTGCCCCACCAATCTACTATTACAGTTTACTACCAGCATCACACTTGATGCTAGGTATACTGCTCTGCCCTCTCCATAGCATACCTCTGAACAAGTTGCCAGAGCCAGCACTGCAGAGAGAGTAGTACAACTGAGCTGCTGGAATTTGTACAAATGCTCCCTTCCCTGTCATGGATCATAGGTTAAGAGTATGAAGATTACTGCTGCTGGGCCTTTGGCCCACACAAGATACAGAATAAGGCTGGGGGTTGGAGTGGTAGGGAAGCATTAAGAACAATGTTGAGCTGAAGGACTGGCAAGACACCAGCTACATCAAATTATGCCCACTGGGTTTTGCACCATCGGTCCCCCCCCCATCATGGATTGAGAAGGTCTGAGAACACTGAAAGAGGCCTTTGCCCCTATATCATGGGGATTGGGCACCAGCTTATGGAGAGGCCAAAGTGTCAGGTAGGGGAGAGGCTAGCAAGAAGCCAGTTATTTATTTGAACTTTTGGGGAGACAAGGGAGAAGGTAGGGAGTGGGAGATGAATGTGGGTGGGGAAGTGGCCATGAGACTTCCTCTACTCTCATAGAAATCTGTAAACTGTATTTTGCAGACAATTTCCTACATAACACAGTTTAGGCCAAATACTGTAATTATTACGAACAATGAATAATGAATTTAAGTCCAAGATACATTCAATGAATATTTGCCTGAAGATATTGCATACCCCCAAGGCTTAATCACTTCCCTTTGAATGGATTGACCAGACATGCACCTACACTCTAGTCCTGTACTGACACTGACATAAACCAGAGGCTGTAGTCTGTTTTGTGTAGCTGTGATCCCCTGACCCCCATTCCATGACAGGGTGGGGGTTCAATAGGTCCTATTAGTTCTATTACCCTCCAGGCAGAGGACCAGCTCTGTGAGAAGACTGATTCATCATGTGATTCCTTAACTACCTCAGATAGTGCTGCAGGACTGCTTCTGTTGGATTAATTCTGTATGGTTTGGATTTAGTCCTGAATGGGACTTTGGACTTTATTCTGAACTGGATTTTCTCTTTAATTGGGTGAGATAATTTCCAGGTTCTCATTTGTTTTTTACTGTGCTGTTGATGTTGTAATAATAATTATTGTTATTGTTGGAGGGGGGGGGGATAAGATTCTTCACTATATTTATGTAGTAGACGCAAAAAGATGGACCAGCACCCTGGGACTATATATTATGGACTTTGCACACTGTATAGACTGTTGGGACATTTTATTGCATGAAGTTTTATTAAAGGGCTGGGGTAGAGTGTGTGAGGTCAGAGAGTGGTGTGTGTGTGCGTGTGTGTGTGTTTGTGGTGAATGATGAATAAATGGTAGTCTAGTGTATGTGGGTGTGTGGAATGGGTCTGAAAGTGAGTGTGCTTGTTTCAATTAGTGGGTTATCTGTGTGATTGTTAATGTGAATTGTCCTGCATCATCTCAGATTTATATTGTGGTTACTGCTTTCATGTTGCTGGTTTTAATCAATTTGTGTGGGGCAGGCAGGTATTGGTAATACTGTTTTAAGTCCCCTTTGTGACACCAGCATGTGGGGAAGCTGAGGGTGTCTCAAAGTTAGGGTCTTTGGGCCCCTGGGTTTAAGAATAGGGTGCTTTGTGCCACTGTGGGCTTGTGTTACCTCTCAAGAGGTGGGGGGGGAGAGAGAGTGTGCATATCTCCCCCTGCACTGTTCGGGGGTGCCCAACTACCCCATTCACCAGGAGGTAAATGGTTATAAGGGGGGGAGAGTGTAAGCAACCCCTTTTGGGGATGCTTATTAAAGAAGCCTCTCCCACTTTTTCTTCCTTTTTTGGGTGGTGCTGGGGCCTGACCCACCCATCAGGTGGAGCCTGTGCCCCACCAGGGATTTAAGGCTAGTGTTTATAGAAACATAGAAACATAGAAGTTGATGGCAGATAAGAACTGCAAGGCCCATCCAGTCTGCCCATTTCTTTTTCTACCTTATAACTGTGCCATCGGCATTTGCTCTGTCAGTGGCCTATCTATTCATACTCATCTGTATTCCTCCCTTATGCCTATCCCATGCCTGTTTGAAGCCCTGCACTGTATTCATAGTCACCACTTCCTGAGGTAGGCCGTTCCATGCATCCATCACCCTTTCTGTGAAAAGGAATTTCCTCACATTCCCCCTTAATCGGCCTCCCTCTAGTCTAGTGCTGTGTTCTCTTGTCCTGCTATTTTTCTTATATTTAAACATGTTAGACTCTTTCACCTTGTTAATGCCCTTAAGGTGTTTGAATGTTTCGATCATATCACCTCTCTCCCTCCTTTGCTCAAGAGTATACATATTGAGCTCCATTCATCTGTCCTCATATGTCTTCTGATGCGGTCCCTGCACCATTTTGGTTGCCCTTCTCTGGACTGCCTCAATTTGGTTAATGTCCTTGTGAAGGTGTGGCCTCCAGTACTGCAAGCAGTACTCCAGATGGGGCCTAACTAGTATCTTGTAAAGAGGGATTATTACTCCTCTTACGACTTGTGATACCTACTAATACACCCTAACATCCCCTAGCCTTACCTACTGCTTTAGAGGTCTGCTTGGATGATTTCAGGTCATCGGTGATGATGACGCCCAAGTCTCTTTCTTCCCTTGTGACTGCCAGCAACCTCCCATCCTATAGGTGGCTTCAGGGTTTCTCTTCCCTATATGCATGATCTTGCACTTCTTTGCATTAAATCCCAGTTGCCACTCTTCTGACCATTTTGCTAGTTTATCCAGATCTCTTCTCATTCTGCCCACCCCATCTGGATCATCTACTCTGTTGCAGATCTTGGTGTCATCTGCAAACAGACAAGCTTTACCCTCTAGTCCATCTGCAATGTCACTAATGAAGATATTGAAGAGGACTGGCCCCAGGACTGATCCCTGAGGTACCCCACTTGTGACTTGCATCTCTTCTGACTGCATACCATTTACCACCACTCTGTTTTCTGCCCGTCAACCAGTTTGCCACCCAGTTGACCAACTTCTGACCCACCCCGAGCCTGCCCAGCTTATTTATCAATCTTCGATGTGGAACAGTATCGAAAGCTTTGCTGAAGTCAAGGTAGGTGACATCAACTGCTCCCCCTTGGTCTACCACTCTGGTTACCCAGTCAAAGAAATCTATGAGATTAATTTGACAGGGCCTTCCTTTTGTAAACCCATGCTGTCTTGGATCCTGTGCCCCTATGGATTCCAGGTGTTGCACTATCCTTTCCTTAAGGAGTGCCTCCATAATCTTGCCCACTACTGAAGTAAGACTGACTGGTCTGTAGTTCTCTGCCTCCTCCCTGCTACCACTCTTGTGGGGCGGGATCACATGAGCCCTTCTCCAGTCTTCTGGGACCTCTCCTGTGCTCACAGACTCACTAACCAGTTCTGCTAATGGCTCTGCTAGTTCCACCCTTAGCTCCTTAAGTACCCTGGGATGTATGCCATCAGGTCTCATTGCCTTGCCCACCCTGAGCTTAGCGAGCTCTTGTAGGACCCTTCCTTTTGTGAAGGGAGTAGTGCTCACCTCCTTCCCCGCTGTGTCCATGGTGCTAAACTGTAGGCCCTGCCCTACCTTCTCTTCAGTAAATACTGAGCAAAGGTATCTGTTTAGGATAGATGCTTTTACAGGGTCCTCCTCCTCCTCCTCACATGCCCCCTTTTCTCCTTTGAGCTTAGCAACACCCCCTCTGGACTTTCTCCTTTCACAAATGCATCTATAGAAAGTCTTGTCACCTTCTTTTACTGTTTGTGCTAGTGTTTCCTCAGTTTGGGACTTTGCCTGCCTTACTGCCTTCTCTGCTTCCCTTAGGGCAGTTTGGTATGCCTCCCTATCTTCATCCTGCTGTGTTCCCTTACATTTCCTGATGGCCAGCCTTTTGGCTCTGACCTTTTCTGCTACTGTATTTGAGAACCAAAGTGGTTTCCTTCTTCTTTTGCACTTCCTTTTCTGTCTAACACAATGGGATGTTGCTTCAAGTATTACATCCTTAATGCTTGCCCACTTTGCCTGTATCCCCTCCCCGTGTTTCTTTTTGCCAGGGCTAGCTTAATTCTGTTGGTCATCTTATCAAAGTCAGCTCCTCTGAAGTCCCATATTTTTGCCTTGGAATGGGATGATTTAGATGTAGTGGCCAAATTGAACCATACCATGCGATGGTCACTGGCCCCCAGATGACCTTCTACCTGGAGATCTGTGATCCCTTCCCTGTTAGTCAGTACTAGATCTAGGATAGCCCTGTCTCTTGTGGGTTGTTGTACCAGTTGTTTGATGCCGTCCCCCTGCAGGGAATCCACCATGTGTTTAGTTCTGGCAGATGTTCCTGCTGGTATTGACCAATCTGTATCTGGCATGTTGAAGTCTCCCATTGTCAGAACCTCCCCTTTAGATGTCATGTTTTGTATATCTTTTAACAGTAACATGTCTATGTCCTCCCCCTGGTCTGGGGGCCTGTAGACAATTTTGTGCCACTGGGAGGAGGCCAGCAGATTGGGAGGTCAAGGAAGCAAGGTGGGGGCCAGGGTAGCATAGGCCCTGGTCCAGTTGGGGTCTCAGTGACCAATGGAGAGAAGTCTGCTCAGGCAGAGCTTGGTCTCTGGATGGAGGGAGTCATGGCCGAAGATGGAGTCAGGACAAATTTTGAAAGCCACAGCCCAGGAAGAAGTGGTTGGACCACCTGCGTGCACCACAGCACCAGGGTGGGAAGGCCTAGATTCTGCTGGAGAGAGTTCAACGGTGGGGATGGTGCAGTGGTGGCAGCCTACGTTGTGGGTAGTGTGGTGGTGGCAGCCCACCTCACCTTACCTATGTGGTACTCCGCCTGTTAGCTGTTGGCCTGCAGGGAGTGAGAAAATGTGGTCAGTGTGCCTGCCAGGTTGCCCATGCCATGGGATGTGTAGGGACACCTGGAGCTTGGCCACCTAGGCCCTATTATTCAGGGAGGAGGATTCAGGTAGTAGAGAAGCCATGACTAGCCCACATCCGCAGTTGAAGAAGCAGGTAGAGTGGCCTGTCTGAGTGGAACCTGTTGGTGGAATGAGGCCTGGGAAGAGTTAGGGCCTGTGCCTGGGATGTGCTGTTGGCATCAAGTTTGGAAGTCTACTCAGCTCCATGGGGACCCTGTAATTCTGGCTAGTTTGGCCGCAAGTTAGTGCCGTGGCTCTGTGCCACTGAAAATATGAGCCTGCGTCCACCATAAAGCTATGCCCCCCGATCCTGGGAGTAGTTGTTTGTTGTTCTGTTGGTTGGAATTAAATTTGTTTTATTTATTTTACTACATGAAGTGGACCTTTGCCTTCTTTTTAAAGGACTTTTTGGTGTGCACAACTAACAGCTTGCCCCCTGCAGTCTCTGGTGGTAGCCCGAAGTTTACACTCTCTTAGGCCATGCAGAGCTACTGTCTGCTGGGAGATAACCTCAGACCCAAGTATGCAGCATTTAGTTATTCTACTGGATGTGTTGCTGTGGATATGGGCCTCCTTACTTTAGACTATTACATCATGCCCCAGACAGTGAGGAGGGGGGCCTAAACATAGAAACATAGAATTTGATGGCAGATAAGGACTGCTTGGCCCACCTAGTCTGCCAATTTCCCTACCTAACGAATAAGTTGCAGATCCAAGTTAACCAACAGCCTACTTCCTCCTACCCCCCACTAGAATTGCCTTATGTCTGTCCCATGCATTCTTGAATTCCCCCACTGTTTTTGACTCTATGACCTCCTCAGGAAGGCTGTTCCATGCATCTACAACCCTCTCTGTGAAGAAATACTTCCTCACATTACCTATAAGCCATCCCCCCTCTATCTTCAAATTGTGCCCCCTTGTTCTTGCACATCTCTTTTTCTAAAAGATGCTACCCTCTTGGACTTTGTTGATTCCCTTAAGGTATTTGAAAGTTTCTATCATGTCCCCCTTCTCCCTCCTTTCCTCGAGGCTATACATCTTAAGCTCCTTTAGTCTTTCTTCATATGTCTTGTGCTGCAGACCCTGCACCATTTTCATTGCCCTCCTGTGGACAGCCTCCACCCTGTCTATGTTTTTGTGGAGATGGGGTTTCCAGAACTGTACACAGTTCTCCAGATGTGGTCTTACCAACTGTCTGCACAGAGAGACAATAACTTCCTGTTTTCTACTGGTGATGTCTCTCTCTCTATGCAACCCAGTATCCCCCCAAGCCCTCTTTACTGCCTTCTCACATTGCTGGCCCACCTTTAGGTCATCTGATATGACTGCCCCCAGGTTCCTTTCCATTTTTGTTGTTGTCAGTATCTCACCCCCTATTGCACACTCTTTCCCTGGGTTTTTGTTTCCCAGGTGCATTACTCTGCACTTCTTTGCATTAAATCTAAGCTGCCATACATCCGACCATTCCTCCAACTTTGCCAAGTCCCTTTTCATCCTTTCCACCCCACCGTGCATATCAATCCTGTTGCAGATCTTTGTGTCATCTGCAAAGAGACATACTTTTCCTTCCAGTCCTTCTGCAATGTCACTTATAAAGACATTAAAAAGGATCGGCCCCAGTACTGAACCCTGCGGTACCCCACTAGTAACCCGCCTTTCTTCACTGTGGACTCCATTTACTATTACCCTCTGTTTCCTGTTGTCCAGCCAGTGTTTTACCCAGGCTACCACCCTGGGACCCACTCCCAGGCTGGCTAATTTGTTTATTAATCTTTTGTGTGAGACTGTGTCAAATGCCTTGCTAATGTCTAGGTAGGCCATGTCCACAGCCCCTCTATGGTCTACTACTTTGGTCACCCAGTCAAAGAAATCAATTAGATTTGTCTGACATGACCTTCCTGTTGTGAATCCATGCTACATTGGGTCCTGTGCCCCACTGGCCTCTAAGTACTCAACAATTCTTTCCTTCAGAAGTGATTCCATCATTTTGCCTACCACTGACGTCAAACTGACAGGTCTGTAGTTTCCTGCCTCTGTCTTGCTCCCACTTTTGTGAAGGGGAATCACATCTGCCCTCCTCCAGTCCTCAGGTACCACACCATCCTCCCATGATTTATTAAAAAGGGTAGTCAGTGGTGTTGCTAGTTCTTCCCTTAGTTCTTTTAGAATTCTGGGGAGAATCCCATCAGGCCTCACTGCTTTATCCACCTTCAATTTTAGGGGTTCTTTCAGAACCCTTTCTTCTGTGAAATGACTAATATCAACCCCCCTATCCAGAGTGCTTCTATTGACTGGATTAGGTATCTTCCACTGCTCTTCCTTTGTGAATACTGAGTAGAAGTATTTGTTCAGTATCCCAGCTTTTTCAGTGTCACTCTCTGCCCAACCACCTTCCTCTTTATTCAGTCGCAGTATCCCTGCCTTAGTCTTTCTTTGCTCCCCAATGTACATATAAAAGGTTTTATCCCCTTCTTAACCAAGTTAGCTATATTTTCCTTGGTTTGGGCCTTTGCTATTCTGACTGTCTTCCCCGCTTCCTTCTGCTTTAACTGGTACATATAGTTTAGTGGAGTGCAGTGGAATTAGTTTTTATTGAGTGGGAAAGGAGGGCTACAAAATATTTCCTGTTTCTAACCTCATCCCTGTGGGGCAAGAGGGATAAAGATGCACACTGTGTGATATTGAACATGGGTAAGCTGTTGGCCGTTTTAGTGAATATGGTTTTAGTGATTTTTTTTTTTGTTTTGTATCATTAATTCCTCGATATGCATACCCCCCCCAAACTGTGCATACTATTCATTATTTGGTACGAAACATAGAAACATAGACTTTAACGGCAGATAAGGACCACTTGGCCCACCCAGTCTGCCAAATAACAAACAGTTGAGTATTTATGGCAGTTATGAGTTATTATTTGTTACTCACACACAGCTAATTTTAAGCCAGAGAAAGGCTATCACATTGAGCTTAGAAAAGGAGAAATGTTAATGGTCATCAAGTTTTGCTAAGCATTTTACCCTTAATTTTATTTATTTATTTATTTTTTAATTTTTTTATTAGAACATCAGTTTAACAACTTTTGAGCCAGAGGCTCATTTACAAAGGTACCTCATCACAGTGAGGACAAAACAGTGCAAGAAACAAATTTTGGTTATATTATTCTGGCTTTCAGGAATAGATTTTCTAAACAAATGCTTTCCTTTTTATAATTTCAGTAGACAAAGCTCACGGATATTATTTAAGCAGTTTCTATTTCAAGTTTGATACTACAGCGTGGTTTTCTCAGTCTTTAGCATGTAGCATACAGTGCGTGAACTTGCAAATAATGTAATACGAAAGTATTCCGTGTTGCAGAGTTATGAATCTAGGAATGCTTTACTATTACATTAGCAACAGACAGCTGAGAACTCTGCAAAAAAATCTATATTATATCCTGGACATTTTAGTGGGGAAGCAGATGTCTAAACTCTTAAAAATGATTTTACTATGCGTTGTATGGATGAATAATGCCAATCTCTCCTAAAATGGAGTAGACCATAAAAATTTAAATGTATCATTACTAATTAAAGCATTATGACTTATATAACAATTCCTCTATAATTTAAGAAGGCTAGTAGTCCTAAGTCTATAGATTAATAACACATATGGCAGCATTACAGCCAAACTACTGTAGGGCTTCTGGAAGGCAAAACATGATGGCTCATAGCCTCTGGCTTCTTCAGGGAAAAAGTCATCATCGATTAGTGAGTCTGCAAATAACTTATGAGCTTCATTATTAAGAGTGATTAAATATGACATTTTGCCAGAACCTTAGGAAGCAATTATGACAATTATTGACTGCCTCCTCTATGTAACTACTGGACAGTTTAAGGACAAAGGTAGGACTACTGAATGGGAATGAGAAAAATGTCTTCTTTCCTAAGTGTGGTTGAAAAGTTTTTATTTTGTTCTGTGACCCTTCTCATGAAACCTCCTGTTCCCTGGCTAACTAGATGAGACCACCAACACAGATGGGTGGGCACCCTGTTAGATCTTGGGTGATCTCTTGGAATCCTCACTGTCCAGGGCTTGCACTCAGTGGGAGGCAACCCTCACAGCAGCAACATTTATTTTTATGTTTGCTTGCACACATGTGCAAGAAACATAGTGCCATCATCCGAGTTTTTGGAGGTGTGTCAGCCATTCTTCCAATTCAGTCAGTGTGTTTGCAGGCACGGCTGCAGTTCTCCAATGCCTGCTGGAGCTGTCTATGACAGTTCCAAAATGCAGTGGCGTACAGTTGAAAGGGGGAGCTATGCTTCAGTGAGCAGCGATCAGATATTGCCTGCTCATGCACGCTCCCCCTACACACACACACACACACACACATATGCTGTGTGCCGCCCCCCCCATGCACACACTGTATAGCTGACAGGGGTGCCCAATCCCCCGTCGGCTGTGCTGCCCCCCCAAAACACAGGTCCATATGCCACGTTGGGTGCCCACCCAGCGTGGCTACACCTCGTATAGCCGGCGAGTGCCTAATCCCCGTTGGGTTCCACTGTCTCCCCCAGTAGGGTGCCACGCTGAACCTGCCCTCAGCTGGCAACAATGTATGGGCCGACAGGGGTTCCCAATCCCCATTGGCTCCATGCCCCCCAATCAGCCATCTTCTGCCATGCTGGGAGCCCACCCCAGCAAGGCAAACGCCCCGTACGTCGCTATTAAAAAACAAACCTAAAAATCAAAACGGTCTCGCTGTGTCTGCACCCACCCATGCCCACCCACTGCGCACCCTGCCTCCCACACCCCCTTCACCCCATACTACCTCCGGACTCTGGCGTGACGATCTTCGGTGGACCGGGAACACGTCTGCACTCTTCAAAGCCGACCGTGAACTGAGGAAATGCCGGTAAGCTGTATAATGTATAATGATAGGGTTTTTTCAACTTTTTTGCATATCTCAGGCATTTTTGGGAATTTGGGGCCCAAATTTTCAACATGGGGTTTTTGGGACCCCTCCTCATGAATTATTGCACTGTCATGGCGTTATTCGGGCCTGAAGGGTGATTTTGCAGTCACTGTGCAAAATCACCTTTCGGGACTGAGTAATGAAACAACACTGCCACTGTTCATAAGGTGGGCTCTCAAAGCCTATGTTGAAATTTTGGTGGAAAAATTTCTAAAAATGACTGTTTTACAAGCGCATGCGCAGTTCCTATGCACGCTCGTAAGTTTGCGAATTTTCAATATTTTCACTCCAGATTTTCAACATTGCCATTTTACCACACCTCCTTATGAGCAGTACAGCTGTCATTTTTCACATCTTGCCCAAAACTTGTTTCTGCCCATGTAGCGCACAATGGCGCAGTCGGTGTGCGAAATCAATGTATGGGACACATTAAGAAAATCACAGTGACACTTTTAATGAGCAGAGGTCTTAAAATGGCTATGTTGAAAATTTGGTGAAAAAATTCCTAAAAATGACTGTTTTACGAGTGTGCATTGCGCAGTTCCTACGCACGCTCGTAAGTTCGTGAATTTTCTATATTTTCACTCCAGATTTTCAACATTGCCATTTTATTACACTTCCTTATGAACAGTACAGCTGCCATTTTTCACATGTCGCCCAAAATGTGTTTCCGTACATGTAGCGCACAATGGTGCAGTCAGTGTGCGAAAGCAATGTTTGGGGCAGATTAGGAAAATCACAGTTACACTGTTCATGAGCAGAGGTCTTAAAATGGCTATGTTGAAAATTTGGTGACAAAAGTCCATAAAATGACTGTGTTATGAGTCAGCATTGCGCAGTTTCCACGCACCCTCGTAAGTTCATGACTTTGTAATATTTTCAGTCCAGATTTTCACCAGTTGCATTTTTCCACACTTCCTTATGAACAGTACAGCTGTCATTTTTCACAACATGGCCAAAATGTGTTTTCACACTTTCAGCGCAGAGATGCGTGGTAGCTGTGAGAAATCATTGTTCGGGACAGATAAAGAAAATCACAGTGACACTGTTCATGATCGGAATCCAAAATGCCTGAGTTGACAATCTGCTGTAAATACTCCCACTAATTACATTCTGGGTGTCGTTGCACCGTTTCTATGCACACTCATGACTTCACCAGTTTTTTAATATTTTTACTGCAGATTTGCAACATTGCAATTTTTCCACCTCCCCATGAACAGTACAGCTGTCATTTTCACATCCTGTTCGAATGTGTTTTGCACCTGTGGTGCTAAATGTCAGAAGTCGCTGTGCATAAGCAGCTTCAGCTAACAAACTGATATTGCCACTGTTCATGAGGTGGGGGTCTCAAAAACATGTTGAAAATTTGGAGTGAAAATACCAATGAATGCCTGAGCTGTTAGGGTTTCCAACCATAACGTCCCACCCTGTAGAGAATGACTGGCATCAGGGGTGTGACTTGGGATTCTTGCCTGTAATGCTTATACCATTCCACACCGCAGCCAGTGAGAGGCATCAAGGTATGCCTTGGACTCTTCGGCCCCAAAGTTCACCCCATTCTCCTATACAGCACCATCTCACCCATATTTCCTGATGGAATGGGGTGCGCATAAGAACCAAAGACCCCAAAGGCACACCGTGACACTTGTCAGTGTCTGCAGGGTAGGGTGTGGTGAAATGGCGTGGCCATTATGCTTGACGACCCAAAGGCACACCCCAATGCCTGTCACTCTCTGCAGGGTGGTGGTGGGGTTGGCTTCAGTTTAATACTTCACTGCCATTCCTATTATGCAGCTCTGTAACTTCTGCACTACCAATGCCAATGCCAGCAAGCAAACATTCGGCATTGACAAATGCTTGTTATTCCTTGATCCCGGCTCTAATGTGGGGCTAAATGCCTGCATCTTGAGACCCAATAAACCACATTTGAGACAGTTGTGCAGCACACATCAGACATTACTTAAACTGTAAAAGTTCATCTGTACTGTATATTTACTGCTAGATCCAGGAAACCCATTCATGTGGTATGGCAGGTCATTAACACCATCTCATAACCTTTGCTTCAGTGAAGATGTTTACACCAGCACTGCACCTTACAACATATAGTACATGCATGGCTCCTCCTGCCTTGGAAAATATTTGTCTTCAGGACTCCTCTCTGGGACAAGTGAGACCCAGGGCTAAGAACCCATGATAACCCTGTCTGTCCTTGAATTCATACACATCAACATACTTCTGCTTCTAAAAGCAGACAGTCAGCATTACTACTGTAACCTCACCAGTGACCTTCAGTCTGTCTCTCAGTCATCTCGGCCTGTATCTCAAGTTACAGAAACCTGCTTGTCTCAAAGATATTTCCATGGGGCTTAAAACAGTGAAAGTCAGAGTCTGCATAAAATCACATAAGGATGCAAAGTATTAAAAAGCTAGTGTACTACCTGAAATTAATATTAGTTTGAAAAGCAGTCAACTCAATGTTTTATATCGGAGATGTCTGTTCTTTTACCTTTGGGTAATTAGAAGATTTTTACCTGATGTTAGTAGGTGCAGTCTGTGGAGCAGCACTCTGCCCGGCAGCTGACATATTTAGTTCTAGTCCCCCCACAATTTCATCAGCACCATGACGTCACTGACTGTGACATCACAGCTACTCATTAAGAGCCACTCAATAGCTTCCAGGTCAGTCACCTGTGATGTCAGTCAGTGAGGTCACAGTGCTGATAATGTTGCAGGGGGACTAGAACTAGATATGTCAACTGCCAGGTAGACTGCTATTCCACATATCCAGCATAATACTGTCACACAGAAAACTTTCCAATGAGCACACAGAAAAATAAAAATACTTCAGAAATAAAAAAATTACAACTGACTACTTAAAATCTGTAACATTTTCCTGCCTGCTATTTTTCTCTGTACTAACTCTTTAAAGGGACACCGTCAGATGTTGCCATAAGTGTTTTAACAGACTGTATATTAGACATCTGATTGTCATATAATGCCAGTTTTCCAGCAATATTGATAAAAATACTATTTTGAATGATTGGACTCTTTGCCCACAGCCTGATGTTGGTGCCGATAAACATGCCTGGAGTCATGGCTTTAGTTTTCAGCTATTGATTTCATTATGTTTGCATTTATTTTTGCTTTTTAGGCAGTTTAAGTGACAGCCACCTTTATGGTAATACACTTATTTCATAGTGCTTAGAAAATAAAATACTCATGCATGCATGTGTTTACTGGTGCCATACTGATCTCACAAACATGTTTTCATATCTGGTGGCAGGGGAACAGTTAGGTTACTCACAACTGTAATTTTAGCAACATAAGAAAATCATCATTATATCAAAACCGAAGGCCCAATATACAGTACAGTCTATTAAAACATTCATGACAACATGCACCATCATCAGTTACTACATAAAATACACCCCCAAAAGCTGACAGTATCCCTTTATGGACCACGATCCCTCTGTAGCAATGGTCTCCCTTCCCTACTTCCTTCCAGCAATTTCTAGGATCAAACCACAGAGAGATCATAAATATCAGGCATAAGATACTTATCTTTTTAACTTGGCAGTTTACTTTATTTACATAGGGTGCCTGAAAGCTTTTCAGGCTTCCCAAACACAAATCTCTCCTCTGCCCACAAATACTGATAAAGGACAACTGTAGAATAAGAATTTTCCCCATCCCTTTGATTCCATGCAGCATGGATGGTTGGTTGTGTAGATGCAGGACCTCAGAGCAAGGGAGAAAATTACTAGGTAGGTGGGAAACTGGTTATGTGACAGGATCTAGTTGGTGATAATAAATGGATAATAAATGGGAAGTTCTCTGGGGGCAAGGGGTCACTGGAGGAGTGCCACACTGATCGGTCTTGGGACTGGTCCTCTTCAACATTTTTAATGACGACATGAGGTAGGGATTCAGGGCAACAGATGCCTTTCTGAAGATTCATAGATTCATAGATTCACAGAAGTGTGACGGCAGAAAAGGACCGAGAACTAGGCACACCAAGTCTGCCCATTTGCCCAGCTTTCTGCTTGGACCTGCTTGGAGATAATATTAAGATCTGTGGCACTTGGGTAGATTGGAAAGGTGGTCAAAAGTATTAGGGGGAGAGTAAAACACATCTAGGGCTCTCTCATTCAACATTATCTAGGTAGAAACTGGTAGACAAGAAGGAGCCTTTTCTTCCAACAGATTCAATTCTATATGTTAAGTAAATGTAAGCTACAGTTTAGCTTAGTTTTTTATGCTTTTTGTGATTCTGTTGTTTACGACCACTTGTTTTTAATTCCCCTAATGTGCAATGTTTATCTACAGTATGTCTATTATTTTATATCTTGTACATGTTGATACAATTACATTTTTTTTTATTAAGCCTTCTGTGGCTGTGTGTGCTTTAAAAGATACTGTTTAGTTATTTTACTGTCCACTCTATTTTCCATCTTTAAGAGTACTGTGTGTTATCAAATCAGTGAGGCCACCTCCCATGCAACAGCAAGGTCAAGAGTGTCTCAGGTGAATAAGGGTTCCTATGTCTAGACCACGAGTTCTGCAGACAACTGCATAAGTGGAACAAGAAGGGACCAGTCCATTTCTCAAAAGACTGGTAGAAGTGAAGTTATGGTGTCTCAGTCTTCTGGTGGTAGTTGAGAAGCATGCATTGCACAGAAACATAATAGAAAAATAAATTCTGTCAACATCTAAAAAGACTAATACATCAACTTGTTTGAAATACAGTGGTAAACCGCTCAAAGATTTATTGTATGTCAACATGTCTGAAAAATATATCTAAAAGATATTTCTCTGTTTCTGTCACTTAGCATGCTTGAAATGTGTCATGTTTTGATACTAAATTTTCTTTGAGAAATTTTTCAATATGAATTTTATTATATATATGACATAATTATTAGTTAGGGTTGATTACAATCAGAAACGGTGTGCTGAAATCTATGTTATACACAAGTGGGACTTTTATACCAGCTGTATCTCATTGCTTCTCTGCATGGAGCCAGTCTCCCACCAGAGGAACCAGTAATTATAGAAAATAAACTAGGTTCAGCATTCTTAACTATTTTTTTTGTAAACACAATCAATGTATGATAACTATATAGACCATTTGAGGGTTTCACTTTAAGTGTCCATTTCAATGAAACTAGTCATTAATTATATGCGATAAGGTAATTACACTTTAGTTACTTGTTTGTTGCATGCAACTGCATTGCAGTTGCACTGCAGTTACAGTGTAGTTTTCCAGCTCTTATATTTTTGTTCATATGTAATATAGGTCATTATGAAACTGCACTGTACTTTGTTATAATTATGTAAAGTTACTCTGTTGTAATTATTACTGGGCATGCACATCAGCTTGTACCATGGTTCAACACCGGATCATAGGATCACCGAAGCAGGACCTCACTGGACCAGACAGGATTCAACATCCTACTACAGAGGAAACAGGCTTACTGCCCATAGCATATCTTTGTTTATACTTGTAGTCTCTTGCTTTAGTTTGTATTCTTACCTATTACGTGTTAATTCTAGCATCCAACTGTATCATGTATTACTTCATGGAATTGTCTCTATTTCCCGGGTCACCCCTGAAAAAGGGACATGTCGCCTCAGTGGGCCTACCTAGTTATCAAAATTCAAATAAATAAATAATGATTTTGGTTGTCAGAATTTTGGTGTCAGGATTATGATTGTCAGGATTTGGACCCTGTCAGGATTAGGACCCTGTCAGGATTTTGACCTAGTCAGGATTTTGATTGTCGGGATTTTTGCTGTCAGTCTTTTGTATGGATCCCAACCTACATAGCATCTGCTGTTGTAGTTGACCCTCTTGAAAACTAGGAGTCTGTTATGAAGACAAAGCTGCAGGAGAATGCTGTTTCTCTTCTCATGGTGTGAATGTGTTCAATATGTTTTCTAAAGATCTTCCACCTATTCAGAGTTCGAATGTGCTGTAGAAAAATGTGTTATGTCATATGGCATTGATTTCTATCTGCAGATGTTTTACTCTGTAAATTTTTGTCTATTGTATATTTTATTGTATCTGTATAAACAGATACTAGCAACCATAAATAGCCAGACAGGTTAGGCCTGTTCTGATTAATTTTAAAAATAAAATAAAATACAGAATTATTGAGAAAGAAACTCCTCCACTTGTTTTATACTGTAGTTCACTTGTTTTGTAAGGTGTCAGTTTTAAGGGGAGCAACTTGACAATAATCATTTTGACTCCAACGTAAAGTTTGGGTTCAACAGTTTGAACTCCACAGAATTGATATATTTTTCTTATAATGGGGGAAAGAAGGAATTGTCTGTTTTTATCAGCCAGTGAATGTAGGGAATATAGAAACTGTGAACACTTGTTGAAAACGTCCAAAAAAAGAGTTTATTTGTTATGCCATGAGCAACAGTCAAAAACAGGAAATAAATATTTATTTTTGTAAACTTAGCCACTGAAATGAAAAGGAACAACTTCACATGGCATCTGATCTCCAGGCTCAGAAACACTTGTCAGGAGTTATACAGACCTGAACTCCAACTGTAATAGCAAAGAGAATTGATTAATTACTTTTTGGAAACAGATTTAAACTAGTGTTCATGTTACACATTGTCAAGTCTGAAATGAGTTTGCTTGGAAAGGGGCCAGTTAAATTTTTTTAAAGGCTGGCTAAATTGAGAAAGTATAACAAATGATATGCTGGAGAGATAGTGCTGTGCAGAAAGCTAAGATGGGGAATCCTAACTGTTGGGTGCTATGGGGCCTTCACGTAGGAAGGGACTCAGCCAGGGTTCCTCAAAGTCCCTGGTGGGACTGGGTGGGGGAACTCAGGCAGATGGGATTCCTGGATCATTACAGACCATAGCAATTCTAATAACTCATTGTCCACTCATTGGCATCGTCAGTCAAACATTAAGGGGTTCCTTAATTTTTGTCAACATACTTGCTGCTCCCTTGTTCAGGAAGCTGTCACAGATGAGACACCACAGACCATAAACTCTACAGGACTTCTAAGCAGAACCTTAGAAATTGATTGATAAGCAAGTTCATTTTGATGTTACACTTTCTCAGTATGCACTCAGTCATCTGGACAGTAATATAACTTCATGAGCTGCTAGCATTAGCTTAATTAATAACACTTACTGAGATACTGCAATGGCACAGATTCCTGGCTTTCAGTCAAGAGGGACTCACTTTATGAGTACTGCTGGGTTGCAATCATGCTCCAGTGGAATTACAGTGGGGGGTGCAACTTAAGGGGTAGCAGTACCTTCAAAAGTGTCAAGTAAGCTGCACTTGCAACACAAAAACAGAGATCAACTGTAGAAATTGAGCTCAATGCTTTTTATTGCCAAAAAGTGACATACCAATTGCTGTGCAGTGCTCAAATACCAGTCACCTTGGGAAGTATGTGCCCTGGCACTTCTCGTAAAGGCTTTTTCATTGAGACTGATCTCAATCAAGGGCTCTCTGGGGTGCTTTACCCACCTAGCTTGTGGGCTGCAATAGTTACATTTAAGTCCCTTTGGACTCCTAAGGGGGAAACCATACCTTCACCTGGTATCAATCTCCTGGAATCCCATGCAGCCAGCTCTTCACAGTACTGGATGCCATGGCTCTTAGTTTATTTTATCAAGGACACTGCACAAGGGAAAGGTGTGCCCTGCTTTTTGATGAACTCCATAACCCCCAATGGGGCTCCTTTTTTTCCAGCCTATACCATTTCAGTAACATAGTTGCTTGGGATCAGCTTCTGGCTCCAGACATGTAAGCAAGCCTTGAAGCTTCTCCAGGCACCTGCAATGCAGACACTTCTGCTTTCAATCTCTGTTTCCTCCTACAACCTCCCAGAAGGCTCTACCTCTTTTATCTAAGACTAATGCCATTTGACCAGAGCCAAAGGGATGAAGACCACACCACTTTAAGCTGAGTACTGCCATAGGTGTTATACTAATTATGCAAGTACACATGAAGGAAGATGGGAAAAATATTGTGAGGAGCTGATGGACAACAAAAGATTTTAGGAAAAGAAATAGGCAAAATAGAAACAGGAAGTTGCAAACAGAAAGAGATCAGTGGTCTATTGTGTTGGTCCAGTTCCTACCTGAGCTGTTCCAGCCTATTGTTGGCCTTGCCTAGGCTGAGTGCCCTAGTGGCCGTTTGTCCCCATTTCCACCTTTCCCTGTCCCTCTCCCTCTTCCCAGTGTTTGCTCTCATCAACTCCTTGTAGCTGTCCCACTCTGTTCTGAAACCCATCACCAGCTCTGCAGTTACCACCTTCTGGGTAAATTGTTTTATCTATTCACCAGTCTGTCCTTGACAAAGTACTTTCTCACATACTTCTTGAATCCAGCTTGTAATAATACCCGCTGGTTGTTGATGTGTTGTGTCCCTTGAACACATACTGACAATTTAGCCTATTTATTCCCTTCAAGAATTTGAAAGTTTTAGTCATGTTACCCTTCTTCCTTCTGGCCTCCAATGAGTACATGTTCAGACTGGCCAAACTCTCCTCATATGTTTTTCTCTGCTGCCCATGTATCATATTTGTAGTTCACCACTGGACTGTCACTGTGCAGTCCCTATCCCTTTCTAGTGTGGGCTCCAGAACTGGCCACAGTATTCCAGGTGTGGCCTCACCAGAGATCAATAGAGGAGCAACAGTACATCTTTTCTCCTACTAGAGTAATCCCTCTGTATGCATCACAACATCCTGCTGGCTCTTCCAAATGCTCTGGTGTAGTGGGCTATTGACCTGTGAGATTAGCACTTATAATGACCCCATGGTCCCTTTCTTCTGTGGTCCGGCAATTTTTTTTATCCTCCACCCCATCCAGTGTTCCATTTTTGAGTTCCCCTTGCCTAGGTGCATAATCTTAACTTTTTGGCACTGGACTTTATCTGCCAAATCTTAGACTCTGCTCTTTCTAGGTTCCTTCTTACAGTATGTTCCTAGTTTCCTTACTCAGTGCCTACCCTCCAACTGATTCTGGTGTCCTCTGCAAAGGGACACATGTTTCCCTTGATTTCCTCAACAATGTTGCAGATGAACACATTGAACAGTGCTGGCCCCAGTACCAACTCCTGCGACATTTCACTTGTCACCTCTCTAATCGTCGAGTGCTCTCTGTCTAATAATACCTCTGGGTCCTCTGCCTTAACCAATTTGCTATCCACTCTGATTAGCTTCTCTCCCAACCCTAGGTGCCCTAGCTTCTTAAGTTACCAAAAGTATTTACCTGGGAACATTTCAACAAGATTAACTGAAGTGCAGAGTTATGCATTTCCTGTTCTAGTCATTGCAGGAAAGTGTCTTAACAATTCCTGCAAACAAGGGAGGAATAGTGGTGCAAGGTAAGGGATATGGATCAGATAAAGATGATGGTGTATATATGGTGAGACTGTAGAAGGATGTTTTTGACAATAATAGGTTATTGCGACTGGTTTTTATCACACTAAGTGTAAATCAGTTTTGTTACTTAAGAAACTATCTTGAAATACAGTACAAGTGATCTGAAGGACACTTCGATATACTGTAACATACATCTCAACGGTCCCATTTTATGAGAGACATCCTGCATTTTACACATCAGAGTTGCTCTGTCCCACATCCATCCCACATGGAAAAGGTGCTGCCCACTCACAGATGGTGCTATGAACTGAGACTGTGAAGCAGAAATTCAGAATTCTTTATGATGCTAGTCAAATCAAACTTTGCATAAAAAAGCACTTGGTCCTGATACACTGTCTCTTGCATCTGTGTACTGGGGCCAAGTATTTTTTTTGAATGTATAGTTTAATTTGGATTTAGTGTCATACAGTATTATGGATTTCTGGCCATGGCGGTAAGAGTGTGGGTCTATGCTGGTCACCACTCTCCTCTGTGCCCACTGTCAATTATTGGCTTATTCAGGGTGGGTCTGGTATCAGACAGAAGGGTGAAGGGTGGTAGGTGCTGAGTGGGTGGAGGAAGGGGGAATCTGTCTTGTTTTGCAGGTGGAAAGGAGGGTGTCACCAACTGGCAAAGCTGAGTGGGTTACTTAATCAGACAACGTGGATTGGGTGGTAAGCTGTATTGGCTGTATTACCAGGGATATCTACATTACTACAATAGGGATACAGGCAGAAGAAGGTGCCGTTGTCCTACCAGGGATATCTAGCTTAACACAGTGGGGATCAGGGCAGGAGGGGGTTACCACTAGACTACCAAAGTGATCTAGATTAATACAACTGGAGTAGGGAAGAAAGCGGATACTACTGGACTATCAGGGATATATACATTACTACAGTAGGGATCAGGGTGGGAGAGGGTACAACTAGTGCCAGGGATTTAATTGTACAGGGCTGTGTGTGAGGGGGACAATGTTGGTAGGAGAGGGTAGGAGGGTGCATGGGGTAAGAGAAAGAGATTAGTGAAGACTACATGTATTAATGTGATGATGAAATATATATGAAGGGGGTTGGGGTTATAGGTAATTAATCCACACCTTGGGTACATTGTGAGGCATGAGGCTGAGTGTCCTCACAGTGCCTGAGGCATGAATTAAGTGCCTATAACTCCGTACCCTGGAGTGGGTTATTGCACTTATAACATGGGTTGTGTTCCCCACAAGGAAAAAAACCAAACAACATAAAGGGTTTTTTCCCCTGCTTAAATAGCCAGAAAGGTATGGTATCCTACCACCTAGCAAAATAGGCCCCAACAAATAATGCATATGAGATTCATGTTATGCACATGCAAATGTCACAAATACACTACTGAGATGATTTACTTTCATTCATTGGATTTTGGCTGTCAAGATTTTTGTCAGGATTTTGACCTTGTGAGGATATTGGCTGCCGGGATTTTGATTATCAGGATTTTGTATAGCCTCAAATATATACAGACACTATTTACACAACAACCAGGGCTCCGTGAGGGCCCAGCTACAGCAGCCCACCTATACAGGTCACATATAACGTTAACTTACATGTAGCTCTGTGGGGTATCCTTGGACAGGCAAGTGGCAGAGGGACACACAAAAGTAGTCCACAATTCATTGGGCAGTCTTCCTGACCCGAGTATCCACAAGAAGTCTGTTGGCTTACAATAAGCAGCCTTAAAACTTGCAGATAGTTTAAGCCCTTCAGCCCAGGGTCACACAGAAACATTGTTATATTTCTCCTCCCCCCAATACCACACACACACACACACACACACACACACACACACAAACACACACACAATCTGCTGTACAACACCCCCCCCTTATTTTTCTTAACTGAACTGGATCAGTTTTCATTTGCTGCTAACATGCAGCCTCACTGCCCCTGTGCTGCCACTCTACACTCCAGCTACCACTGCTGAGTGAATTAACATTGGTACAGCAAGCTGATCACTCAGAAAGTAGGAGCACCACAATAGTCGCATTACATTTGACCAGCTGAAGAAAACTGGTCCAAGTTAAATTGTAAATAGAAATACTTATTTGTTTGTTTGCTTGTTTGTCTTTGGTAACTGGGTAAGTACATTACATAGGATATGCCTATTTTCAGGCACAGCCCAGGACAGTACAATTATTTGGGGGTCAGACTAAATGTGATTTGGTATATTAACCCTTCTGGTCCCGCATGGGCAGCCCCCCTGGGCCACTGACATCCCACTGTTCTGAGCAACTGAACCCTCTAGGCAGAGGACCATGTGTATCGTTCCTGAAAGAAGTGCAGGAAAGTGGCATACAGAGCTATTCCCATCTGGGGCCAACCCTTGGCTTGGTAGCACAACTCTTGAAGTACTTGACTGCGCAGTGGCTCAAGTCAGAAATGCAGTCATTAATGGCGACACTGGATATGATGATTTTGAAACAACTTCTGGATATTACACCAATGAAGGTACAAGGCAGGTTTCACTGACATAAGCATACAATACTGACTGAAGCAGTTAAGCTGACTGAGATTTACTTTGTAGTAGAATGCCCAGAAATACAACATAGACCCTAAATCAAAGCAGAAGACTGGGCATTGCTTCATGCTCTCTTTCTCTGCTATTTCTAGTGTTACTTCTCATTTCTGAGCAGCATGTACTTCAAATACTTAAACATTACCCTTGACCCAGCCCTGGACTTCTCACTGCACACCTCTAATGTATGTAAGACTGTCAATGCAAAGCTTGGCCTTGTGTATAAGGTTAGTTATGCCCTTAGTCCCACTGCAAGGGTTGCAGTTGCCGAGGGAGTCCTGCTCCCCAGCCTCTCCTATGGGCTCTTCTCTTTCTTTAAGGTGAATGCGGTCAACCTAACTAAATGAAACATTGCATACAATAACATATGTAGATTTGCCTTATCAGCCTCTCAACTTACCCACTACTGCAAGCTGTACTCCAGTCTCAGCTGGCTATCCCCCTCATCTCTGCGACTCTGTACTCTACGTTGTGCCATTGATAATATCATCAGGACATCCAAACCTACCAATTTGGCAGCCATGTTGATGCCCTCAGACCAAGCTTATGCCCTACACTCTAATGAGCTGTCTCTCCTGACTCTTCCCAAGTGCTCCTCTAGGATGGGTGAGCAGGCATTTGCTTCATTCACCTTGAAAGCCTGGAACTCCCTTCCTCCCCACCTTAGAGTTTGCCGGTCCCACTCCATATTTAAAGGAGGACTTTGTAACTTTCTGATATCTAATGATGTATATTCCTGTCCATCAACTGCACTGTTGTTGGCTGCCTTGTAAACTAAAAATTATTATTGCTCTTATTATCATTTGACCTTACTTAGTCTCTTTGGACTGTACTGCAACTTGAACTTTTTGCTACATTGTTTGGCTTTGTTGAATGTCCAAACTGGACTGTATGGCAATTTGTACTTGTCTCCACTTGTATTGTGTTGTTGAATGTTGCTCTCTCCCTATTCTCATGTAATGTTATGACTTTATCTATTTTTTAATGTCTTTGCAATTCTCCCATGTGGTGCCTGAAAATAGGCAATTTTATTGTCTTGTACACCTAACTGGTCAACAAAAACTAAATAAATAAACAAGGAAAAGAAAGGTTTGATCATTCATAGAGTGCCAGTTTTCAGCATCTGCTTTTTAGACAACCACACTGGATTCTTGCCATCTCTGCTGCTGGCACCAGGAGCCCCCTGCCCCCCCCCCCACACACACATATGCACACAATTATAAGAATGGATCAGGTGCCTCTGAAAATAGAACAGGTGGGTGCCAGGTCCTGGTAGAAATGTAGAAAGGGTCTAGGGGTCATACATTGGTGAAGTAAATGCATACTAAAAATAGGGCTGGAGGTGTGGGGTGGCAGCCAGATTTGCATAGACACAGAGATATATACAGTATACAATGACGGCAGAAAAAGACCTGTTAGACCATCTAGAATGCCTTTACCTAATTACTCTGCACTGGCCCTAGTAGTCATCCATTCTCTTTGTTTCTCACCCTTCTCTGTACTAACTAATCCCCTATGCCTGTTCCATCCCTGCTTGAACCTGCTCACTGATTTGGCTGTACCACATCTGCCAGGAGCTTGTTCCACTTGTTCACCACTCTTCCTGTGAATAAGTGCTTACAAAGTCCCTTTTGAATCCCCCCCGTGAGTTTAAGTGAGTTCCCTCACATCACTGTATTTGAGCTCATGAAGGAAAGTTCCTTGGTCTCCACCCTATTTATCCCATGCAGGTACTTGTATGTCTCTATCATGTCGCCCCTTTCCCTCCTTTTCTCAAGGGTGTACATGTTCAAGTCCTGCAGCCTCTCCTCATATGTCATGTCCTCTAATCCATGGACCATCTTGGTTGCCCTGAGCTGTACTGCTTCAACCATTTCACAGTCTCTCCTCAGATGTGGACTCCAGTACCTTGTGCAGTATTCCAGGTCTGGTCACACCAGTGACCTGTACAATGGGAACATTCCTCTCCTGACTTCTACTGCTTATCCCACTCCATACGCCACCCAGAATCCTGTCTGCCTTACCCATGACTCTATTATAAAGTGCTGTTGTTTTTAGGCATTCCGATAGCATGTCTTCTAGGTCCTTTGCAACACTGCTGCTTTCCAACACCATACCCCCAATTTCATATTGCACTCGTGAGTTTTTCTTCCCTAAGCGCATAACTTTACATTACTTTGTGTTGAGGTCAAGCTGACAGATCTTTGACCAGCTCTCCAACCGGAACAGATCCTCCCTGAGTTTCCTTATCTCTTCCACCATGTTAACCCTTGTGCAGACTTTATGTCCAGATATCTGTGTCTTTCACCAGAAGAAATGGTACAGGCCAAGTCAGTCAGAAGCTTCAATCAGGGATGGGTCAGGCAAGTGGGTTTAGTTAGTGTAACCCTGGTGCCTTCTGACAGAGGGCTACCCCCCCCCCCCTTGCCGACTGTCTCTGATACCCGGCAAGGGGCCTGGGACCTGCCACGGTGACTACCCAGAAAAAGTGAAAATGGTGCGGTGCCTCCACCCAGAGTAAACTATCAGTGGGCCAGATATCCACTTGGCAAAGCCCCCTGGGATACTGTGTCTGCCCACCTCCCCTATCAACCACTCTGCACACTGTGTCCCCCAGCACATTGTCTACCATAACCCATATACTTCAACAATAAGGCATGCAATGAGTTTCACTAACATAGCAAATTCGAACAACAAATTCACAGCTTTATTTGGGGGGTAAGGAACGGGGAAGGGATACCTGGATATGGGATACTGTGGAGGCAAAAACATTAATGAGATATGCAGTTTTCAAACCTGTGGGCCCACAGGCCAAGCACTCCCCCACTGGTACCAGTGCCCCCTGAATTGTTCCTAGGGGTACCCACTAGTTGCAGGCCTGATCGGTGCCACGGGGTGGCCGGCAATTGGGACCCTGAAACAGTGAAGCTTGAAACTTTAAATTGAAACAATACAATTCCCCTCTCGACCCTTCCCAGGAACTGGGTTCTGAGTACTCTCAGTTAGTTGACCTCAGTGCCAAGGGAAAGTGGAGCTCCTTGAATCCTAGTGTGGCAATGTGGAACAGGCCAGCCAGTATCCCTCTGCCCAAATGGAACTTGCTCAAGGATCTTGCAGCTGGTCACCTTGATTGCAATTCTGGCCACTTGTCACCTTCAGTTGATTCTGGCCCAGTGCAGAGCACTGTAGTAGGACAACACCAGCCCCAGAAGGGCCAGACTGAAGAGTGGCTCCACAGCCCGGCTCCCTGATTGGAGTGCCCTAGCACTCAGGTGCAAGATCCGTAATCTCCTGAGACAGTGAGTCCCACTTGGGAGAGGTTAGCAAGTTCCTCCTGGCTCTGGGTGAGTACTCCCAAATGGTGGGAGTCCTTCCACAGTCCCTGCACTGAGCTCTCACCAAGAAGGGTTATAACCAGTCTCTCTACTGAAGTCCACTGCCAATTTTAGCAGGTGCTAGCCTCCTATCCAGTCAGCATCAGCGCAATTCAACATGGGGGATTCAGCTACAACAGCCCTTCTGCACACCACTCCACACTTTCAGTTTAACAGTATCCAACTCTTTTACTCACGTACAGTATGTTTACCAATCTCAGCCTCTTTGACCAGTTCACTCAAGACACACAAGCTTCCGGGCTAGCACCCCATGACCTGAGATGTTTTGCCTCCTTCACGGAAATGCAGTTGCAGTCCAACACATGCAAGTGACCTCTCAGCAGGAACTGAAAAGCTCAGATAATCTGCTGAGCCCTTTCGGTTAACTCAGTTCCTAATGCAGGGTATCTGCCACCTTTGGTTTCTCCCAACACTCATTCAGCAACCTCTCAGTACCTGGGGAAACGGTATCTTGGTTCAGTCTCTCTTTCTCTATTTTCCCCTTCACAATCCAGTCCTGCTCTGTGCACCTGGGGAATCCTTCAACAACAACACACTTTGGATTAGGGCCTGGATGAGCCCCTGAAGTCCACAGTCTGCTCTCACACCACAGTTCTAACTCATACAGAGCCCAGGAACAGACTGAAGAAACCTCAGTAAGTCCTCACTGTATCAGCTGAAATCCCAGTATTCTGACTGACTGTTGAAGCCTTTCAATAATTGATATCCATAGTGATCAACATTGATATCCATAGTGATCAACATTTCCTGCTCGTTTATTGAGGCATGATCTAGGCACCAGAATTAGTCCCCTCCTTTTCCCAGGAGTATCTCTGTGTCTAGTGTGGGTGCCTAGATCAGTGACTGGCTGTAAGAAAGGGGTTAAATATCACCAAACATGTCAGCTCCCTTGTAGTCCATGAAATCCCATTCAGCTTTATGCAGTCTCTTCCCTTCCAACATCTGTTGCAGCCCAGCACATTACACTATTACCTCCAATGCCCCACTGGAATGTAGCCCCAACTATCCTCTGTTAAATGAGCCCACTTTCTGGGTGGTGGCCCCAACCATTTGGCTAATGCTGCCATCAAAACACAGTCCTTCCTGGTGGTGGGCAGTAGGTCACTAATATGTATGAACCCCCAAGTGGCCCTGTCGTGTAAATTCCTCTTGTGCCACACCCTCAGGCTCCTGCCAAATTCTCTAGGGGTCCCCGGTCCCCAAAGACATCAGGAGGGGCACCAGGACCACAGAAAACTTCCCCACTCCTAGACCGTGGTGACGGTTGCAACGTCAAAGCACCTCATGTGCTTAAGCGAGCACCTGCCAAAACACCACGCCGATGGCTCGCAACCAACAGATTATGCACCAGAGGGGAAGAAACAGCCCACTGGTGAGGAGAACAAATGAGGGGGGAGGACCAAAACACCAGCAAAGCCTGGGGACAACAGTGCAAATCCAGGAAAGCCCCCAGAAGGGGGTTACATTAGAAAAAGTGGATATAGTAAAAAAGGGGGGAATTGCCACTAGGGTAAGGCTGAATAGTTATGTAGGGTGGGCAGACTGAATGGGACAGCATTCTTTTTCTGACATCAGTGTCTATGTATCTATGTGTCATCAGATTCAATACTGGGGTTGGAAGGAAGAGGAATTATCATGTTGTGTGAGAGAAGGGGCAGAATTTGCTTCTTAAAGCAAGTTTTTGAGCCCAGATAGTCAGATAATTTAATAATGTAAGGTTAAAGCATACTTTTTTTGCTCCAATTAAATATCTGGTGTAGAGTCACATTGGAATAGCTATAGCTTTAGTCAGGGTATATTGGAAGTCTGGAAAATAGGTGGTATTCAGTGCTACTGGAAAATTTTAGATTCTCTTCCAAGCACCTCCATTATAAAAGTACTATTTAGAAGTTCTGACATGTGAAAGAGACGTTTACCCTTTGTGATACAATATCTTTACTTTGCAACATCAGAAGCTTTTTAAAGCCTGTTCTGCACCCTGATATGGCATAGGTTATGAGTGTGCTCAGTTATGATATTCCCTCTATAACACCAAAACTTGAAAAATATTTAAAAGTTAAAATTTAATACACCTGTCCTAATTCACCTGCACTTCCAAAAGTTATGATTGTATGGAACAGACTTTTCCCTTTATTCAAACTGTAACATGGACACTTAAAAAGGCACTGGTCTGACCACATCTGGGACCTGATTTTCAAAACCTTTAAAATCATGTACAGTAGCAGAAAAGTTATGAGAGGAAGGGAACCCCCACACAACTGCAATTTCTGCCGCATACGTGTGGTATTCAAAAGGTTGCCTTTTTAGGACCTTTTTACCTCTTCATATTTGCTTGCACAGGTTTTTTTTTTTGGGGGGGTGGTTGCACAGACTCTGTGTCTGATTTTACCAGCCATACCACTGGTGCAAAACTGAAAAAATGCCGCCTGAGCCAGAAAATGCTGAAAATGGAATTTTCCCAGGTGCGGGGATTTTTCAGTAACCAGTGAGTAGCGCATTTGAACTTTGTCGAAGAACCATTCAAGGCTCTGGGAAAATCAGGCCCCTTGGGTAGATCATGCAGTTCTGGGCAACACACTTTGAAAAGAATATCAAGTCTCTGAAGGGGGTATAACATAGGGCAAAAATGTTAATAAGAGGACTGAAGAACTTAACCATTGGAGAGTGACTGAAAGAGGTGGGACTGTTCACTCTGTTAAAAAAAAGAATACAAGGAGTGATTTAACTGAAGTCACTCCTCCTGTATACCAGTAGGTGTCAGCATAGCTCAGATGATAGCACATCCACCTCCGGGCCAGAAGGTCATGGGTTCTCGTTACAGTCCAGGATGGGGCTCATATCCTAAAACACTGGCACCTGAGTGGAGGACTGGGGGATGCTGTACTGTCAGGGTATCCTTCAGATGAGACATTAAATCGAGGTCCCTTCTACCCCCTTCAGTCAAAGTAAAAGAACCCAAGGCACTTTTTGCAAAAGAAAGGGATTTCCCCCAGTGTACTGCCCAACATTCCCTTTCTCATGAAATCCATTTCATGCAGTCATCCAAGGCTGTGTGGGTGTCAATGTGCAAAATGGCTGCCACCACACATTCAGTCACTTCACTACCAGTCTAGCATTACTTGTAAAGTGCTTTGGGATACAATGTGTATGAAAGTTACTACATAAATACTGTTTTTCTTCTTCTTGAAGTGTTTCAAGATTTGAAGAACATCAAAACACTAGTTCACTAAACTCAGTGTCCAGAACAAGGGATCATTCAATAATGTAGAGAAATCTGTACAAAAAGATGTGTGCAAATGTTTTTTTTTCACTCAGGGATGCATTAAGGTATGTGGGTTTCAAATATACCACCAGAGGACATGTTGTGTGCAGACAGCATACACAGAGGCCCAGACCTGATCGTTTTTCCGGGTACATAAATATTTTAGGTTACTACCATTGGAATAACAAGGAGGCGGATTTTATAAACCAGTGGTCTTACTCTGTGTCACTCCTCCTGTATACAGTACCAGCACTCTATGTACCTATGAAACATCAGTCTAAACACTTGTTTTTCCAATTGATCTGCTGCCTGCACTGTGTGGGGACTTAACAAGATTTAGTCCCTCATGTGCAATGACTTTAGGGGGAAAGTCAGCATATCTCCTCATTGAATTCTAGCCAATATATTTGTAGCACTCAAAAAAAATTGTGCTCAGATCATACTCAAATTAGTGCAATTCAGCAATGTACCCCCCTCCATACTTTTGCTTCTTTTTCTTGAGTGACCCCTGTTACAATATGCGGATATGTCTATCCACAGATTCCTGATAAAGAGTAAACCTACTTGCACACAACACCTTAAGCTCACTTTCAGCACATCACAGAAGATTTCACAGTTGGACTCTCAAGATGACTAACACCAACCTTGCATTTTCTCCTTGTTTGCACTTGATATAAAACTTGGGCAGGAGGATTGATCCAGTCAATGCATCCAGCATTCAAGAACCTGTCTGCTGTATTAATTAGCTTTAACTCTTTACCACCACCCAACACTAACAACAAGTACCTCATACTAAAATGCTCTTTTGGGACTGTTAAGCTTATTACCAGGGACTGAAATGCATTCTGTCTGTCACACTCAGTTCTACCTGTCCCATTTTGGGCGATGTGCCCAATTTCAGCTGTCACAACTGGTTTAAAAACCCATCACTAGTGTCAGTGTGTATTTTGCTAGCCTGTAGAATAGTGGCTTTTACTCTGATGACATCATTTGTGATTCTTCCCTTGACTGCATCAACAACAGAAATTGGCTTCCTCCACAACCTCCACTATTGAATTACAGTCACATGTCTTTTCTCTCTTCTTCTATCCCATTTTCATTCCTTTGCAATCTAATGGTGTAAAAAGAGCCAATACCAAGAGAAATAAATGGCTGAAAGTGAAAAGAAAGAAGAGAAAGACTGCCTTTTACCTCTGCCAATTATTTAATATGATTAAGTAATAGTATGTTACAGATCTGTTTTTGCATTTACAGTACAGTACCACATTTCATCTGCATGGAAGAGAAGTTACTGTAGAATCCATTTGTGTATTTCAGTAATGTTGCTGAAAGTCATTCTTACGCACAGCATCTGAAAGTGTGTGGGCACACTAAATAAGTTGTGATGAGGTGCAAAAGCAGAAAGCAAACTCTGTTGGCAGTTGAAGTCATCTACTGGCATTTGGGAGTCAGGCAAACAAGACTCAGAGCCTGGGTACCCATGTAATTAAGCCTCAAAACTTTAAAATATGAATGTGAGGGGGAAGGGATGGCTCAAATAGGAGAAAAAATCAACAACCTTTATGGAAGGTATTGTTATGGAAACAGGCACAGAGTTCCTGCCACCACATAATGCTGCTATAAGGAAACAGTCACCACATTTACATGTCAGACAGTAATCAGGTTTCTGAAGTAATCTGATTTCCTGAAAATCTGATTGGGTTTTTGGTGATGCTGTTTACATGTAGATTATTTTAATAATCTGAGGCTAGATTTTCAGTCTTCCTAACACGGGGCGCAGACGTAGGGAAAAACTACCACAAGTGGGGCTGCAGCAGAGTTGCAGTTTTTACCGCACACACACTGTATTTTCAAAGTGGGAGCTGGTTTATGACTGGCTCCCTGCTTTACAGCAGCTTGTGGATAGTTTTTTAGTGCAGCTGCACTGAAACGGTATGCCTGATGGGACCAGGAGTAGCATCTCCTGCAGCTGCACCTACCGCTTGTGCAGAGCTCGGGCTGAAAATAGTATAGTCCACAGTGGGAGAGAATTCTTTCTGCACTGGAAGCTGCAGAGTGGGACTAACTCCCAGGAGGGCTGAAAATCCGTGCTCTGGTTTAGTACCTCAGTTTACATATCTGAGAGTAATCTGTTTTTTTTTTTTTACGAGGTCTGTTTCTAACATTACTATTTTCCTGTGGTATGCAGTTAGGATTTTAACAAAAGACATTCAAAAGTAAGAGTTCTTGCTCACAGCTACCTTATACAGGTATCCCACTCTAGTAATGCCTCATAGCTAGCTTAATGCTTTATTTTTGGGGAACTTTCTATGAAAAATAGGATTGTTGTGTCTGAAACTGCATCTGTTGCTCTTGATTTTTCTACAACTGAAGCATAACATTTTGATCGCAAGATCACCATAATTTCCTCAGTAACTGGTTATGATGTCATACTGGATTATGACTTCAGCAGAAGGAAAGGCAGAAGGATGCAATAATATCTGAGACAGTAGGCTCTTTCTCTTGTTTTCATGCAAATTTCACCTGTAGTAGGTAATGTGGGTGACAAATAAAGAAAACACTTTAAACAGACGCTTGATTGTGCTTGAATATTAGTTTTAAATAGTTTCCTGGATACTGGAAAGTTGCTTTAAAAACTACAAAAAATCATTCTGCATTTAAAGGACCTCTGATGTCTGATCTGCATAAAGAGCATTATAGACTGGAGCAATGACAGTGACATTCCCAATGGAATAACATCTTGTGCTGCTCTCTATCCATTGCACATTACAGCAAATAAACTGAACTGTGTTACTTAAAAAGGGGCATCTAAATCATTCAATAAAGACCGTCACGGTCACAGATATGTTTGCTGGAGGAGGCAGCCAACCATTGTGGATAATTAAAAAAGACTGTTGTGCCCCTTCATAAATACTTCCCAGAGAATTGCTTCCTTGTCATATGCACAATAAGCAGATCATCAGTTTCAGTTCTCATCTTCAATTTCAATTGACATAATATTAAAGAGCTGTCCAGCAGCAGGTCTCGGTTAAGAAGGGCAACCTTACAAATCAACAGCTAAAAGAGAGAAAAGTGAAACACACAAACATACATAATGCATTAAAGCTAGACAATGAAGGAAAACATTTTATATTGCTGTCTCTCTCTGTTTCTCTCTGTCTCTCTGCTGCTCGTAAAAACAGGTCATTTTTCCTTCATTTGGAAATGTTCACAAAAGACTGTACAAATACTCAGGAACTACAGGTACAAACTGTAGGACTTTGAGCATTACTTCTACTAATTCAACTAACTGGTAAACATAAATGACATGGTCAGGAGTTGTCGGAGGTAATAAAGGCATTGGTCATTCGTATACTTACAGTATGTGTTACTGTGAGCCAGTGGAACTGCCTTCTAGGCTGGAAGAGGAGTCCTAGAGTGCTGTAACAATTGCAGTAATAGGTGTGGAACTAATTTCATAATATGATGTGAAAGTATTGTTGTATATATTGTCTAAGATAGATAGAAAGACTGACAGATACTGTAGATAGGCAGACAAACAGATAAAGACAGAGAGAGAGAGAGAGATAGACCAACTGACAAAGTCTCCAAAAACACATGAAACCCTATGTACAGTACTACAGATAGACAGGTTTTTATTTACAGTATATTTTGTCTTTCATTTATTCCCTGTATTCAAGGGACCCAACAAAGCATTAAATATATAATACCAAATGACAACAGAAAAGCAATCAATCATTAAATACAGATTAATAAATATTGTTCAAAACAACTGTAGCTCAATCTAAATGGTCATCTAGTCTCAATCATAAAATGCTTTCCCAAACAGTCATATACTTAGGCAGCTTTTAAAGCAGTCTCCCAAAGGAGCAGAATGGGCATTTTTAAGTAGTACATGTAATAGTCTGGGACCAGCCAGAGAAAATTGTTTGTCCCCAGTCAACTTCAGCCATGACATGGGAACAATAAGAAGTAGCCACCCAGTAGAATGTAAAACCTTTATGTCAAAATGCATTGTCAGCAGGTCACAAAGGTTGAGAAGGACCAGTCCCTTTATGACCTTAACGTGACACTGTCAAACCCCTTAGGCCTCAAATTGTCCCTACATTAAAACACACATGTTATGATTGCTTACACTCTATAGAGATTCCTGGTGTAGCTGGTAATTTGATTCTGACTTCTTTTTTTCTTTTTAGAAGTAAAAAACAGACTGCCCACCATACTGGCGTTACCACACAAAAATGTGTTTGATTACATTCTTTGATCAACTTCCACTGCATCTTTCCTGGACTTGGGAATGCCTCTAACACAATCTAGCCACTCATGATGCTGTGGAGGAGTGCAGACTATTGCATCATGAGTGTCTGTACTGTTTGGGGGTGTTATTAATGTTCAGGATGAATGTAATAAGAGCAGATCAAGGATTTGGAAGCAACACAAGGCTGGTTGCACCATTCCCATGCATTTCAGTTCTACTAAGAAAGGAAGCAATCAAACAACCAACCACTTCAGTGGGTTTTAAGGAACATAAGCAATCATAAAATGTGGGTTTTCAACTAGAAATAATATGAAGCCAAAAGGGTTGACAGTTTCCCTTTAAAGACCAGCAAAAAACTTTAAATTTGATCTGCCACCTCACAGACAACCAATGCACATATTGCAGCACAAGAGATATATGGTCTTTAGTGATGCTCACCAGACGGGCAGCAGCAGCCATCGGCCCTCGACCAGGCAACCATCCTTCATTGACCGGTGGCCACAGCTGAATAGGCTGCTGGCCCTATGCTCCTCCACAAGCCGCACTGAAGCTCTCTCCCTCGGGAGCCCCTGGCCCCCAAACGGGCAACCATCCATCATCGACCGGTGGCTGCGGCTGAATAGGCCGCCAGCCCTATGCTCTTCCACAAGCTGCCCTGAAGTTCTATCCCTTGGGTAAGCATGCACAAAACATCGGGGATACTTTCCTGGCCATGATTGGCTGAAGGCTGGACCTAGCCATTCCCGATTGGCGGGAGCTATTACGACTTTTCTTGTGATTGGCTCTGTCTTGCTTCTCCATTTCTAGGGACTCTGCAGCTTTTTTACGCTGCCTAGCAGGACCAGGCATTTGCTAAAGGGTCTCAGGGCACTCGGGGGGGGTATATTTTGCTGGGGAGTTGAATGATTCTGTACACTGAAATATTGTGGTTGATCTCTCCTAATTAGCAACTGTTTGTGTAATGCTGGGTGATGTTATGGGTAAAAGATACTGTTAAAGCGAGTGCTTTCCTACCTATCTTCTGCCACGCTATTCTCTACCCCTTCCCATCTTTTAAATCTTCTCTTTTCTAACCTTAAACTTGCCTTCTACTGGTGCCTGCATTTAACTGAATTTCCACTTCAAAAGACACTTAAAGTGAGTGCTTCCTGCTATCTGCTGCTACGTAACTCCCTCCCCCCTTCCCACCTCTTAAATCATCTCCTTTGTACTTTCAAAACTGTCTCCTGCTAGTGCCACCTTTTAACCTAATTCCCTAGTCTGGCTGCTGCCCCACTCCCCCTGTAAGCTATCGCTCTGTGTCTCCCTTGTCTCTGCTCCATGCCCCCTGATTTACTCTGTTGCCTCTATTGTTTTACAGCTCCATAATAACTGTGTCCCTTTACTGTTCCCTAGGATCCATCAGCCCCCAACCGGGCAACTATCCTTCGTCGACCGGCGGCTGCAGCTGAATAGGCCACTGGCCCTGTGCTCCTCCACAAGCTGCCCTGAAGCTCTCTCCCATGGGTAAGCCTGCACAAAACCTTGGGGACACTTTCCAGGCTGATTGGCTGAAGGCTGGACCTAGCCATTCTCGATTGGCAGGAGCTCTTGCGGCTTTTGCTGTGATTGGCTCTGTCTTGCTTCTCCATTTCCAGGGTCTCTATATTTTTTTTAAGCCACCTAGCAGGACCAGGGATTTGCTAAGGGGTCTCAGGGCACTTGAGGGGTATATTTTGCTGAAGAGTTGAATGATTCTGTACACTAAAATATTGTGGTTGATCTTTCCTAAGTAGAAACTGTTTGTGTAATGCTGGGTGCTATTATGGGTAAAAGATACTGTTACAGCGAGTGCTTTCCTGCCTATCTTCTGCCACGCTATTCTCTACCCCTTCCCATCTTTTAAATCTTCTCTTTTGTAACCTTAAACTTGTCTCCTACTGGCACCTGCATATAACTGAATTTCCACTTCAGAAAAACACTTAAAGTGATTGATTCCTGCTGTCTGCTGCTACGTAACCCCCCCCCCCCACATCTCTTAAATCATCTCCTTTGTACTTTCAAAACTGTCTCCTGCTGGTGCCAACTTTTAACCTAATTCCCTAGTCTGGCTGCCACCCCACTCCCCCTGTAAGCTATCGCTCTGTCTCTCCCTTGTCTCTGCTCCATGTCCCCTGATTTACTCTGTTGCCTCTATTGTTTTATAGCTCCATAATAACAGTGCCCATTTGCTCTTTCCCCTAGGAGCCATCGGCCCCCGACTGGGCAACCATCCTTCGTCCACCGGCAGCTGCAGCTGAATAGGTCGCCAGCCCTATGCTCCTCCACAAGCCGCCTTGAAGCTCTCTCCCTCGGGTAAGCCTGCACAAAACCTCGGGGACACTTTCCAGGCTTGATTGGCCGAAGGCTGGACCTAGCCATTCCTGACTGGTGGGAGCTCTTATGGTGTTTGGTGTGATTGGCTTTGTCTTGCTGCTCCATTTCCAGGGACTCTGTGGCTTTTTTATGCCACCTAGCAGGACCAGGGATTTGCTAATGGGTATCAGGGCACTTGGGGGATATATATTGCCCATGCCCTTACCCCCGCCACTTATTAAATATGCAATCTCCCCACCCTCTTCAGATCATACTCCTCCTCTTTTTTTTGGCTGACCTATAGGACTCTCTCTGTGGTCACTGTATCTCCTCCCCCTTAGGAGGCGTATGCTTGGCTCTATTACAATCAAAAATGGTTCTCCTGTCATTTGCCCTAGGCTTTTTTCTTCTCAGTGCCTCTGACACACCTTGCGGATCTCCTAATGCTGCTTATCAGCACTACCCAGGGACATTCCCAGACAGCACAAGTACCATACTTAAATTAGAAAATGTCTCCTTCCTTACGACTTCCATTCGATCGGGCCAGTTTACAACTATACATTCTAGCCCACTTCTTATGTTCCCATTGCTGCTCTCTCATCCTCTTGTTCTGTCCACTAACAGCCTTCTGCTTGCCTTCTTCTGTCCCTCGCCTTGCCTCATGGCTCCTGTGACTAAAATGCCCAACTATGCACGTATCAAGGGCAAATCAAGACCCTTTCGACTGCTACTTCTTGCTGTAAAAAGCTGCTTCTGCTGCTTCTTATTTGCACCAGCAACTTCGAGTTAAACCTTGGACCCCTGCTTCATATTAATGCTCCTGCTGACCTCCCTAATTTAAAGGGGCTGTCCTTCCTGCACGTAAATGCTTGCAGCCTCCTAAAAAAGCTCCATGCTATCAAAACATGGTCCTCCCACTGTACTCCTGATATTCTTGTAATTACAGAACATGGTTAAGACCAAATATGCTGGACTATGAGGTCAGCATTCCATCATACAACCTGGGCAGACTGGATGGGCCTTGCAGTCCTTATCTGCCGTCAACTTCTATGTTTCTATGTTTCTATGTTTAGAGCAGATAGGTTATCTAGGGAAGGGGGAGTAGCCATCTATGTCCGTGATAATATCATTGCTTCTATTGCCAACTCAGCTTCAGCCCCTAAAGAATTTGAGTGTCTAACACTAAAGATCAAACTCTCCAATCCACCTCCCTCTGTATCATTGGGAGCTATAGGCCTTCTTCAGCCAGCCTCTTACTGTTAAAGTGCTTAAGTGATTTAATAGGAACCATGAATACAGAAGTAATTATTCTAGGTGACCTGAATCTAGACTGGCTTTCCCCAGCATCAATACCACTGAAAGAATTTTGCAACATGCATGGACTTACTCAATTGATAAATGAAGCTACCCATCCTAATACCAAACATCCTGAGCGCAGCACCCTCCTGGATCTAATTCTAGTAAGTAAGCCCCACCTCTTCTCCCATGCAGGAGTATTTTTTAATAACATTAGTAATCACTGTGTCATTGTCTACATAGGATCAGTGCAACACCCTGCCTCATCCTCCTTAAAGTACATCTTTAACAGATGCAAACGGAATTTCAACACTAATGCATTTCTTCACAAGCTCCAGTATGCTAACTGGCAAAAGTTCTACCTTGCACCTTCTGTGGAGGAGGCTTTTGAGGTCCTCCAAACTGTACTTACAGACACGTTAGATCTGCATGCCCCTATTGTCAAGAGTAGAACAGAGGAAATCCTGCCCTTGGTTTACGGAAAACTTAAAAGCTGCTCTATGGCACAGGGATGCTCTATGGAAAAGGGCTAGGAAGTCCAAGCTAGCCACTGACTGGTCTGCATCCATACCACAAGAAACAACTGTACTAAACTTATCAGACCTGCTAAATCTAGCTATTTCCATATAGAACTCAACGCATCCACTAACTACGCCACTAGGTTTTGGAGAACCCTAAGGGAGGTTGAGGGACATAGTACTTCTGGTACACTTCCCTCTAAAATCTCCAACAGTGGTACTCATACTACCAACAAGTATGAAATTCTTGACCTCCTCAATAATCACTTTGCCATGGCAGGGATGGCCTTCAACACATCTCTGGCAAATGCTATTATATCAAAGCTAAGAAGCCAGAAATCTGAATGCCACAACACAGACCTCCACGTGCCATGCACTACCTTCTCATTCCAACTGGTCTCTATCAAACAAGTGGAGGATCTCCTCCTCCAGCTTGATACAAAGAAATGTGTAGGTGCAGATATGATTGAGCCATTCTTTTTAAAACTGGCCTACTTTATACTGGCTCTGCCCATCACTCATCTTTTTAACCTGTCACTCATCTAAGGTACCCTTCCCAAGATCTGGAAGACAGCTCATGTCATTCCTCTATTTAAATCAGGGGATCCCTGTGACCTAAATAATTACCATCCTATATCCTTGCTCCTGGCCTTGTCCAAACTACTGGAGAAGGTAGTAAATTAGCAACTCAGATTACACTTTGAAAGCTACAACTTACTAAACCAGATCTAGTTGGGGTTCCATCTCCTTCACAGTATCCCAACTGCATTTGCCAAGGTCACAAATGACTGGCAGACTGCTCTCGATAATAAACGTTATGTCTGTGCTCTGTTTTTGGACCTTAGTAAGGCTTTTGATACGGTAGACCATGATCTTCTCCTAATGACCTTAAAAAAGGTTGAGGTGGACAACCGGCACTAAATTGGTTTGCAAATTATCTCACAGACAAAGAACAGCAGGTAAAGGCCAAAGGCAATGTGTCTCCGAGAAAAACACTGCTAAGAGGAGTACCCAAAGGATCAATACTTGGCCCACTGCTTTTTGCAATCTACATAAATCAAATAGACACTGGTCTAGAGACGGTGAATATACACCTCTTAGCCGATGACACAGTGCTCTACATTCATAGACCAACACGGAGTCTGCCTGCGTGGACCTCCCAAACAAATTTGATGTCCTGTAGAAAAACCTGTTTGATCTGAAACTTCTACTAAACACTAAAAAAACCAAAACCATGCTTTTCTCTCCTCTAGTCCACTCACCCAAAAACAATCCAACTGGCACAATATTCTAAATAAGTACACTCTTAGGAAATTCCTTGGAGTGCATGGAGAAATTCAAATACTTGGGGGTTTGGTTTGACTCCAAGCTGTCTTTTCTAGATCATATAGATGAGCTTGCCAAGAAATTGAGACAAAGGCTCGGAATCTTCTTCCGCATTAAATATTAACTGACTCTGGAGGCTAGAAAACTCCTTGTTCAGGCTACCTTTATGCCAGTCCTGGACTATGCGGATTTCTTGTATGGTCACAGTACAAGTACAGCTCTCTCCAAGCTTGACACCCTTTACTACAGAGCCCTCAGGTTTATCTCCGATGCACCCTACTTCACTCACCACTGCAACCTGTACACTTCCATATGTTGGAGGTCACTTGGCTTTAGGAGTCATAAAAATGCTGAACTTTGGACCAACAAGGCTATCACTCGCAAGCTTCATCAGTACCTCCTAGGCTGCCTGACCTCCTGCCCCCCCCAAGTATTTATCCCCTCATAAATCTTACCTACATATCCCTTGTTCTACCTAAAGTCAGATCGTGATTCGGTAGAGCCTCCATGAGCTATGCCCTACCAGTGCTCTGGAATAAAATACAAAAATCCCTAAGACTCACTTCCCCTGTAACACCCTCCCAATTTAAAGCCATTTTCCTGAAGACCTTCTCTGAGGTCTGTCACTGCTTCAAATGAGGGAAGTAACATTTCTATGGCTAAATCGCCTATCATACTGCTTATACACAGTCAGGCCTCCGTTTACTAGGCTAACGACCTAAGATATACTGACTTCTGTCATTTACATCACCTCCTATCCGCATCCAACCCCCCAGCCTCCCTCTTCTCTATATCCTTTTCCCCTCCCCCTTCCAGAGCGCCCTTACCTGCCCTAATGTACCCTCCTCCTTATCTCTTTTCTACTCTGTCTTACCACTACTACTGTTTGACTACCCATACATATTCTCTATTTTACTCCCTTCCTCCAGTGCCACCTCTATCCAGCATGATAGGTGATTCAGTCCTCTTAACCCTAGCATGAGTAGGCTGTGCACCCTAGCACACTGTGCTTAAATCAAATTGATCTGTCATCCTACAGTTACATGACATTCGCCCTTGGACTTTTTGGTTATTGCAATGTATCTTACAACCTACTTGCCTGTACATCTCACAAGTGAAGCCATGTATTTTCTATTCATATTTGTTGTATTATTGTCCTTCACAAGCCCTAACGAATGTAATTTGTTATTGTCTCACAGCCTGCCACATATTTCATATATTTCTTGCCTTGTTTATGCCTGTATGATTGCTATGTTGTCCTATTTATGTTTTATATATGCTTAGCCTCAAGGATTTTATACTGCTCCCAGGTCCATCTTGTAAATGAACTTGTCTCAATGGTGTTTCACCTGGCAAAATAAAGATATTGATTGATTGATTGATTGATTCTGCAAAAGTTAGAGGAGACAGATCTGGATTGCTAGCAGACCCTAGAAAAGCCCATGGAGGTAATCCAGATACGAGACAACAAAATCCTGAACTGGGTCCTCAGTTCACTTTGGTCAAGGTGAGGCTGCAACCTGGTGATCTTTCTTAGGTGATGATAACAATTTCTGGTGACAGACAACACCTGAGCCTTAAGTGTCATTTTATCATCCATGGTGACTGAATCCCAGATTGCATAAAGACTGCCTACCTTGTAATCCAATTTGTAATCTCAGCTAACCCTCTCTGTCCAGTGCAGACACTGGATTGTTCAAGCCATGTACAAATAAATGTAGCTGATTATCACAGGTATAGCCAATGCTGAAGCCATACTTTCAGATCATCTCTCCATGCAGAGGCATGTACACAACAAACAATATTGGGGTTAAGACTGACCCATGTGAAACGCTGCAGTCAGTCCCACAGGTCAAAGGTCTAAAACTTCCCATTAACACTGACTGCCAGCAGTCTTTGAGAAAGGACAGAAATCATCCCAACACCATTCTGGACAAACCATAACATAACCTGGTAGTATTTATCATCATCTATATTTTATTAGGGTATAAAGTGAACCATGAAAATTCTCTAACCTTACTGGCTTTCACACATCACATGACTGTTGATTATTTTCTAACAACCACACACCTCCCCAGAACTACATGTTTTGGTTTTTTGTTTGTTTTTCTAATAAAAGCCCATCTTTTTTTGTTTAATGCTTTGATCCTGTCAAGTCAGGCTTGCAGGCTTTTAGCCTCATCCCCACACCTCCTGTCTGACATCCTCCTCCCTAGCCCTCCAGGCTAAGTTCCCTATGGATTCCCCCATAGTGGGTCAAGGGCAGGAGTGCCATCCTCCCCCTTTGGAGCACACATCCAGAACTGCCCAGGGACCAGGCAGTGGCACGGGCCAAGATGGAGCGGATGGGGCTTCAAGTAGCCTGCCTGGTTCTTTTCCATTTTCTTCCCTTTCCCCTCACTGTGACACTATGTAGATGCATGTGTGTGGTGGAGGCACACAAGCACCACAGAACCCCGCCTCCTTTAAGTCACTCGCTGGCAGATGCACTACTACCAGGCTTCCCCCAGGTGGAAGTCAGTGGATAAAACAGCTGGCCACCCCTCACTGGGAGAGGAGAGTAGTCCATGAAATGCTCAATCCTGTCCTCCAGCCGACCTCCAGTAACCCAAGTGCATTCATGAACCCAGGCTGCTGGCATGGCGGCAGGTGATGCGCAAGTGCCTTCACCCTCTGTGCCACTGGGTCGGCTATATAAAAGCCCATCTTGTAGGTGGGATAACATACTCTAAGGTGTGTAGTCATAACAGAATAATGCACTTTTTATGTGGCTGTGGCAACCAGCTACGCCTTATACCTAACAACCCCGTGAAGTGTGTGTTATTCCCTTGTAACTGAACACCCTGCTTTGTGTCATTCCCTTATATATTCTAATGAATGCTGTAAGAATTGTCACATAAGTAGCTTTCTATTATCATAGCTAACACAACGGGGTCTATGCATGATGGTGTGGAGTGCCTATGCAACGCGGATCTGTGGTGGGTAGCCAATCTGCACCCATTATGTGCAGGATGCATGACAGGGGGCGCACAGCCCCTATGCACCCAATCCCCCAGCTGCGCTAACAGCAACCCACCAGGGGCAGATGGAGGGTGGGCCAAGGGCATGTCAGCACTATGCACCATGCACTAAGGTGTGTAGTGCTGCCCACAGGAGGTGTGAAGGAGGGTGCAGGTTACAGCAGGTAACCTGTCATAACTCCTGCATGCGCCCCGTGCACACAGCCCCCATCCGGTCATTGTGGACAGTCCCAATTCTCTAGCAATAGGACCCCCGCACCAGAACCCATGCCAGCACACCCTGGCACACAGTGGATCCCCGCACCCGACTGAGAGCATACCCCCCTCACCTCACACACAACGGGTGCATGCCAGGGTCCTGGCATCCATTAGCAGACTCCCCATGTACACAGGTGCTATGACCACAGGACTATGCCCCCACTGCACACATCTGTTCCCCAGACCCATAATGGCAGCCCCCACACACATCCCTGCCCATGTCTATTCAAGCACCATATGCCCCCAGTAGCGACAGCACCCCCATCCCTGTATCATTCTGTCAGTGCTGCAGCTTGGAACAGCCAGTGGCACAGCCCTCCACACACCTCCTCGGCTGCCAGCCATCCATGTGATGCTGGGAGTGTGCCTATATGAATAGGCAGTGCACTCCCAGCATCAGTCAGATGGCAAGTGGCCAAAGAGGTGTATAGAGGGCTGTGCTGCTGGCCGTTCCTAGCCCCAGCACTGATGGGACAGTATGGGGGATGGGGCAGTGTTGTCAGTGCCAAGGGGGGAACCACTGACTGCTGACCACTGGCCACTGACCACCAATGCTAGGGTGGGCCACTCGAAATCGGGGGGGCAGGGTTGGTTGGGTGTGCATTCCTGGGCAGTGCCAGGTATGGTTGCCCTGCTGTGGAGGGTAGAGAGTACACTGCTGATAGGGATGGGGATGTGCTGGTTGGGGAGGGTTCTGGTACTGCATCGGGGCTGGGGCTGACATGTACTGGGAGCATTTGCAATGTAGTACTGGGGTTGGGGCTGCCTTGTGTTAGGGCGGGGGGGTTACTGACTGGATCGGGGATGGGGCAGCACTGTGTTGGGGTGGGGGGTCCTCTGGACATTTGGGGGTTGGGGCTACAGTGTGTTGGGTGGCAGACCTCTGTCGGAGGCCACGGTGACCATGGGACTTGGCCGGGAGGACTGTTACGAACAAAGCTGCATGAATCCAGGTGTCTGCTGGTGCTGTTCATGCACCCAGACCCACACCCTGCCACACAAGTGATCCACTCGGGACACAGGATGGGTATCCAATTGGATGTCTGACTGGGTCCACTACTGCACCCTGGCCACCCTGTGCAGCCCTGTGCGCCAGGAGGGCAGGGCCACAGACAGGTGGTGGCCATTGGTGAATACCCCTGTGCACACCTGTCCACAGGTGCGGAGCTACATGGGCGGGATACACGCGTCTGATGCGTATTTCCCACCCGTTTGTGCATAGGGTCCATTGTGTATTGCTGTGGCTGAGTTTTCAGACAATGTTGTTAAGTAGGTATTCAATCTGGGCTTCAACAAAAAGGCATCTGTCTAGCCATACTCCAAGTTATTTTAAGGTGTGATATCCTCTATGGTTAAAGATTTAAGCTAACGTCCTTTACATGATAGAGGTTCTTTGGAGAAGGGCATAGTTTTAGTTTTTTTTTTTGGGGTGCAATTTCATTTTTAGGACAAGTACATTCTGAACCATCCAATACTGCATTCTATCAAAGTGTTGGCATTTTGCTCAGGTGATTCACAGAGTCTGTGCTAGTATATATGATGGTGTTGTCTGCATGGCGATGGATTGAGGAACCTCGACAGATGGTTCAGGGGTCTTCTACAAAGACAAGGAACAAAACAGGTAGAGGACTGAACCCTTTTTTACTCCTTGTTTTAGCTTGCTGGGATTGCAGGACACTACACTGCAGGCACTGATTTGGGTCTTTTCTGTAAAGTAGTTTCCGAGTCATTTTATAGGCTTGTCCTATATGCATAGGAGCTGCCGTTTACTTAAGAAGATTATGGTTCATATGATCAGATGCTTTAGCATGGCTACTAAAAATGTCAGCCATGGGCATACCTCTCAACTGTCCCTGATTTTCAGGGACATCCCTGATTTTGCCTCAGAATTTTCCTCTGTCCCTTGTAAAATTTGTATTTTTGTGACAGAACAGTGGGGATTAAACGCACAAAATAATGCCAAACATTAAAGTTACAGACTTGGAACTTCCGGTGACGTCAGCAGGAGGAATGGCAGCTTAACTTGAGAGATCCCCCAGCTGAAGATTAAATCAATCGGCATCCCCATCAACAAGAAATGCAATCCCCAGCTAAAGGCACCAGATCGAAGGTAGAGAATGGTAAAAACAGTCAAACGCCAGCAAGGAAGCTGCAGCTGCTGTTACAAGGGGAAAAAAATGGAAAAATGTTCGGGCCTACGGAGGATGAAGGCGCGACTCCCGTGGACCAGTCTCCCGAGGAAGACTACCCCCAGTTAATAGCGTCGATTCTGCAGACAGCAAAAACGGTCCAGAAAATAGATCTCACACTCACAGAATTAAAAGCGGATATCAACAGGATCGAGCACAGAGCAGATAGCCTGGAGCTGAGCCTCACTAACACAATGGAACAAATGGATCGACATGACTGCCTGGTGCTTTATTTGATGGCCCGAGAGAGGGAACTACAGGCAAAACTGGACGACCTTGAGGGATGCAGCAGGAGACAAAATCTCAGAGTATACGGTATTCCCAAAGGCACAGAAAAGGGAAGTACAGACACAATTGCTTTCATGCAAAAGCTACTATCGGAGCTTTTAAATCTCCCGCCAAAAATGGATGTCTCCATGGGTAGGGCACACCGCTCCCTAGTCCCCAGACCGACGGCTCCAAATTCAAGGCCCCGCTCATTTGTTGTCCGAATGTCAAACTACACTTCTAAAGAAGAGATTCTCAAAAGAGCATGGAGAAAAAAAAGTAATGTAAGGGGCACACAGAATAATTATAGATAATGATTATGGCAGGAGTACAAGAAGCGTGGAACATGTGGCGGTGGTGAAGCAACTGAGGGCTCAGAATGTGAAGGCACAGATGTTATTTCAGCGAGGCTGAGGTGGAATCGAGACAAGGAGTGAAGAATTTTGAAAATTTATTGGCCGCTAGGTCTTTCCTCGAGGAGAATGGCATATCGGTCCCAGGGCTAGAAAGGGAGAGATTGGAGAAGGAGCTAAAGGGGTCGGCATGATCGGTGGCGCAGAGAGGGCTGACAGGCCAGGGAAGATCGAGCGCCACGAACCTCAGAGGGGATGTTGCAGCTCTCATCAGACCGTACGTCTCGGGGGTTCAACTCAGCGGTCTCATCCCAGAGGAAGATGCATCGGAGGACGTTTGAACATAAGAAATGGCCACTCTGGTGGGGAGAAGACTTCGGAGGCGAGCGACTGCACAACACCATGAAGGACTCTAGAAGACAAAGATGGACTAAGGGGTTAAATGTAAAATGAAACTTGGGAGGGGAAAAGATCTGAAATAGTTAAAGTACTATAATATACCAGGCTCAGGGGTTAGAGATGTAACAAGGAGGATTTAAAATGCACAAAGATGGTACCAGAGCCAAAAAAAGGGAAGTTAATTGTATTCAGAAGGGAGCCTCGTTACAGGAAAACCGGCGGATGGGGGGGTGGCGGTGGACTGAATGCTCATTGTTGGGGGAACTGAGGGATTTGGAGGAGAGGAATGTGGAGGTGGATTCGGATTGTAGCCGTTCTTACTCCTGAAGGGGAGCTGAAAGAAGGGTGGAAATGGGAAGGGATTCATTGTGTTGTCAGGATGTGGGGGGGACGTGGGGACGTGGGGGGGGATGGGAGGACACGAACTAGCAGATTGTGATCAGTTTTAACGCTACAGATGGTGAGAGCAATACTGGAAGGGAGACAGCAAGCTCTCGCATGGGATGATGCTCTAAGAGGTGATAGAGGGCCTGGGGGTCAGCGACCCCGACGTAGATCATGGGAGCAATGACGCGTCGAGGATTCCGCGACCTGTCGAGGGTTGGGGTCCCTATGGACTGTAATTCCGACAGCATATCAGGGATTGCCCATATTAAGGAAGGGAAAAGAGGAGAGGGGAGGAGATATTTTTCCTTCCTGGGGGAGAGGGGAAAGAAGGAAAAGGAGCTGGGGGGAAAGCACTGTGAAGATGGAGCGGAAGGGTGCTCTTGTTTGCCATTTACTCCAGCTGACGTTGAGTGTAACCCGGGGCAGGGGGCTCAGACCCCAGAATAAAGCCCTGATAGGGATTGGTCCGGAACATCTTACAGGGCGCAGTGTCACAAGGGAGGCACTTTCCAGTCCATACAATGTAGGATGGACTGACCTAGGAAATTGGATACCACAAAGTTTAAGACTGGTACCCCCTGGAAGCTATCCACCAGGAAATAAAAAAGCTTTTGAACATGGGGGTGCAGAGGGAGAGTTCTATACACTGCGGGTAAAGTTGTTACATAGAATTAGTAGTTTTACAGTTACAAATTTAGATATTGTAGATGTTTATATGGTTAAATGGTTTGTAGCCCCACTTAAAGGGGCAGTTACAGGGAGAATTGCTATAGATAAACAAAAAAGCTGCCGAGTTGGGGACAGCTATGATATACATTTGATTTTTTGCAGACAACAGGCACGGCACAAAGAACATACTGAACTAAGGCACAGTGTGAAAGGGAGAGACAAGTTGAAGGGGGAGGGGGACACCGCAAAAAGAGAAGTAAGTGGGGGGGGAGAAGGGAAAGATACTTTTGGAAATCAATTTGGAACTTAGATCACTAAAACAGGTTGGTGAACTTGATCATGGATAAAGTAAAGACTAAAATACTCTCACTGAACATAAATGGGATAAAAAACCCATAAAAAGAAAACGTCTTCAGAAATTCTTAAAGACAGGCATGTGAAGTACATTTTATTCAGGAGACACATCTTTCCCCTAAGGAGGTTCTCAAACTTAGGAACAGGGACTTCCCGAATATATACCACGCATCTCTGCCCACTGGGAAGGAAAGGGGGAGTGGCCATTCTCCTCTCGGCCACGTTTCCGTTCGTGGTAGAGGAGGTAATAAGGGATGAGAGGTCCAGATATGTTTTGGTGGTAGGCCGCGTCCAGGACCTTCAAATATCCCTGCTAAATGTATATGCCCCTCCGGGGACACAGACACCCTTTTTTGCAGACCTATTTAAATTAATAGTGGAAAAGGCAAAGGGGACGCTAATTGCTGGGGGGGACTGGGATGTGGTGCTGGATAGGGCCCTAGATACTACTTCAAACATCCCAGCCCCAAATCAAAAAGTCTGTAGGTCTTTGAAGAGGCTTATGAGAGATATGGGCATAACGGATGTCTGGAGAGAGAAGTATCACAAAGCAAGAGATTATACTTATTACTCACCCAGGTATGGCATCTTCTCGAGAATAGACATGTTTTTTGCATATGAAAGGGATATTTCAGTCTTTGACTCGGTATGGGTGGGTACTGAGACTATATCAGACCACAAACCATTGTTTGCTAAGCTAGATCTTCAACTCCCCAAAAAACCTACACAATGGAGGTTAAATATAAGTCTACTCAGGGACGAAAGGATAAAGGAAGAAGTAAAGGAGATGATAAAGAACACTATTCAGTTAAATGAGGCTCCAGAGGTTACTCCTCAAATCCTGTGGGATACGGTCAAGACTTTAGTAAGGGGGAAACTAATATCAATAGCCACTTACAAAAAAAGGAGAGAGAAAAACAAAGAGAGCAAATCAAACAGGAACTCCAAGAGTTAGAAAGGCAACAAAGTTAAAGTTTAATGTAGAAAGAGAGAGAGATAAGGGACCTTACAAGACTTCAGAGGATGCAACTCATAGAAACTGAGGGGCATTAGCATAAAACAGACTTACTATGAGGGGGGGCCAAGAGCCACTCGCTTTTTGGCCTACCGCCTTAAACAGCAAACGGCTAGGGCAAATATTACGGGAATAAGACATCCAGGTACGGGGGCAATCTTGCATAGTTGGGATCAAATAACAGAGAGGTTCGTTGCCTATTACAAAAATCTATATCATCCCCAGCAGAACACGAGGCCTGAAGAGGCAGTTCAGTTTTTAGAGGCACTGCGCCTGCCTGAGCTTACCGAGGCCCACAGAAGGACACTGGAGCAACCAATCACACAAAGGGAAATCTCGGATGCCATAGGTAGGCTAAGGGCAAATAAATGTCCGGGCCCGGACAGGTTTGGGGGAGAATTCTACAAAACATTCCAGGCGGAACTGAGCCCTCTTTTAATTACGGTCTATAACCAAATATGGCTGGAGGGGGTTAAAGTCCCTCCATCTTGGAATTACACCTCCATAGCGGTAATACCGAAGGAGGGGAAGGATCCGAGGGAGTGCGGGTCGTATAGACCGGTCTCTCTACTTAATGTAGACTATAAAATTTTCACAGCAATCATAGCATCGCGTCTACAATCTTTTATGCAGGACCTAATACACCCGGACCAAACCAGCTTTGTAGAGGGCAGGTAGACCCCAGAAGGGGTGAGATGAACCATAGACATCATTGATATAATTAATAAAAGAAAAATACCAGCCTGTCTCATAAGCCTAGACACGGAGAAGGCATTTGATAAGGTGGATTGGAATTTCCTTTTCCTAGTTCTTGGGAGAATGGGATTCCCATCGACATTCCTGGAGGCAATTAAAACTCTGTACGCCTTCCCACAAGCTTATGTAAAAGTTAATGGAGGGATCTCGCAGAGATTCTCACTAGGGCAGGGTACGAGGCAGGGTTGTCCTCTGTCCCCCCTTTTATTTGATTTATATATAGAACCACTAGCCCAAGCAATAAGGGAATCGAAGGAGATTAAAGGGATAGACATAGAGGGGGAGGAACATAAAATATCTTTGTATGCGATGATGTTCTCTTATATATATCTAATCCAAATGAGTCCATCCCAAAAATTTGGGAACTCATAGATAAATTCCATCAATATTCGGAGTACACACTTAATAAAAATAAAATGGATGTCTTGAGATTTCACTACCGCCCCACAGAGGAGGTGCTACAGACCCTGAAGAGACAGTGGAACAAAGAGAAGATTAAATACCTGGGTATACAAATCCCCAAAAATCTGATGTTGCTATATGCAAATAACCTTGAACATATAACGAATCAGATTAAACAAGATATTAAAAGGTGGGAGTCACTCAACTTGCCACTATACTCAAGGATACAGTCAATATCTATGAATGTACTCCCGAAATACCTTTACATGTTCCAATGTCTCCCCATTAAAATACATAAGAATCAATTCCAGATCTGGCAAAGGATGCTAACAAGATTCATCTGGAACAAAAGAAGACCAAGACTTAAGGTGGGGGTCCTACAGTCAAGTAAAAATCAGGGGGGGGCGGAATGTACCTAATCTGGAGGACTACTTCTTGGCCACACAGCTAAAATGGGCTTTGCTTTGGTCAATTAGCTCCTGCAAGGCGAGGTGGAAAACAATAGAGGTAGCTCTAACAGATGGTACACCATTAGGAGCCAGAGTAATGGGGACCAAGGTACAAGGTAGAGAGAAAGATATCACTTTAATAGCAGTTAGAAATACACTGGGGTCTCTCAAAAGACTATGGAATAAACACAAGGTGGAGGGGGAGACATGGTCACTGAGATGGTTTGCTTGGGACGCGGATTTCTCCCCATCTAAACAAGATCTTACTTTTAGAAACTGGGGGAGACTGGGATTGCACTCCCTGAGTCATTTTCTTAGGGGAGATCCGGTCGCAGAGTTTGCCCAGGTTAGAGAGGAATTTTCACTAAGACAGTCAGACTATTTTAGATATCTCCAAATAAGATCGTATATATACACCTTACAAAAGAAATACATGAATCCATCCCCCTCAACAAAGCTAAGAGATACCATAATAGATATAATGAACTTAACGAGGGCCAAGGGCCTTATTTCAGCCATATATAGGGCTCTGAGGGATCGAGGAGGGGACCAAACTATACACATTAGGAATAGATGGGAGAAGGAAATGGGGGAACACCTAGAGGAAAGGGCCTGGACATCCGCGTTGGCTGGAGCCCTACGCACCACGTCCTCTCCTTATTGGAGAGAATATGAATGGAAGGTCCGGGTAAGGTATTTTTATACCCCAAAAACACAAAGTAAGTGGGACAAGAATTGTTCAGGGTCTTGTTGGAGGGGCTGCAGAGCTGTTAAGGCAGACTACCTTCATATGTTCTGGTCATGTCGGGTCCTCACACAATACTGGAAAGATGTAAAAACGAAGATAAAAAAGATACTATCCATACAATCAAACCTAGGTTCAAGAAACCTAGTATTAGGGATGCTACCGGAAGAAATAAGGGGAGCAAATCGAACCTATCTATGGAATATTTTTCTGGTGGCGTCCCATAAGACCGTGACCAGGAAGTGGCTCACCAGGACCCCACCGACAAACCAAGACTGGGAGTTAATTGTAAATGAAATTAAGGATATGGAGGAAGTGACATATAGAATAAATCTGAGGGGACAAATTTGGAGGGAGAGATGGACCCCCTGGTTTATGGAAATAGAGATTAAAGAGGAGGAAGAGAAAGGGTGAAAAGAGGGAAGGAGAAAATAGGAGGCAGAGAAAATATCTGAATAAGAAGTTTCTGGACTTGACAAGCCTCATCTTACAGGACTGAATATATAGAAGCAGACAAAATGATAATGTCAATGAAATGTAATAGTATGAATAAAATAGAAGGGATTGGGTGGGGGGGGGACTAAGTAAGTAAGAAATTCTGAACATGTATCGTCCTTTACACTGTGCAATGAAGAAAAATGAAATGTAATAGATATTTATATATGTGCCAAATATGCAATAAACTTGAATATAAAAAAAAAAAGTTACAGACTTGTTCTTCAGAAAATGCATCTTAACACAAATCCCTTTATTCTATCAGCTTTCTGAGTGAAGTAGTATAAGTTTCTAAGATGTGTCCCTGATTTTCGTTCTTTGTCCCTGATTTTTTTAAGCCTTGTCCCTGATTCATGAGGCAACAGGTTGAGAGGCATGCCCATGGGTCAGCCTGAGTTCAATGCTGTATTAATGTTGTTGGTCTTTTTTTGTAGGGCAGTGACAACAGGATGTTGTAGAGTGAAGCCAGACTGCTCAACAGGGAGAAGTTTCTCAGTGAGAACAAATAGAAGGGTTTGGCTGTGTGCTGCTGTTTTTTTTTTTTTCAGAATCTTGTTTCAAGTACATAATATCAATACAGGTATGTCATTGTTTTTTACTTTGTTCCCCAGATTTATGAATTTAAGATGAAATTCAGGGCCCCGATTCCAAGATAGCGGTGAGAGTATGGCACAATGTACGCCAGTGCATATAGTTACGCCAAACCCTCTGCAACATGCAAGCTGCACCATATTCCAAAAGAATCACCAGATATGATGTAGAATGCTGAAATATGCATGTCACAAGTTACGCATGCAAGACATGGCATAACTCGCAACAGCGTATACAGTAATATGCAATGCAACCTGACGGCATAAGAGTGCGCAAGATGCAGATACAGCATAGGGGCTATAAGTAAGATGAAAGGTAGTGGGGGAGAGTCAGCAAGCGCGAGCAAGCAGCATCATAAATGCAGTTTCACTCATGAGGAGACGGACGTCTGCCTAGATGAAGTGGAGACCCAGCCAGAACTGCTGCTGGGCAAAGGAGATGAATGGGAGCAGTGCCTCAAGTGGAAGGAGACCTGGAAGAGGTGGCCAAGAAGGTCAACGCTGTGGTGAAAGCCAGGTGCACCGTGCACGACCTGCAAAAGTACCCGAGCGACCTTAAGTGCCATGTGGAGGCCAAGGAGGCTCGCAAGAGGCAGCAGGCGGTGGCCACAGGAGGTGGGCCACAGGAGGTAAGACCACTCAGCAGCCATGAGGAGAGGGCACTGGCCTTCATAAGCCAGCACAGCATCCTAGGGGACATGGACCTTGACATGTCATAGGTGGACACAGGGACGGGTATGTGGATGACCGGCACTGCCTGCAGTGGGTGGGGCAGCACTGCACAGGTGTGAAAGGTGGCATGCATGCACACCCCCAGCCAGCTGTCCCTCTAATGTGGAACAATGCCCTACACAATGTGTAACAAGTGGACAAAATGTGTAACACTGAGGCATGTCCTCTAAGAAGCCCAGGACACTGTGTAGATGTGAACTGTATGTGCAGCATGTCAATCAGGGTGTAATGGAAGAATGCCCAACAGGGTGGGTGTCATGCTGGGAATTAGACCCCAGAGTCAGTTAAAAAAACAATTATGACCAACTTACCACACATTATGACTGATTTTTTCAACTAGTTTGAAATTTCTGACTTCAACTAACTGAAGAAAATCCAACCAATGTTTTCAACTTTCACTGTTGTTGAATTTTGTTATGTAGTAGTTTATCTTACTTTTTAAACTTCGTATCTTTTTTAATTAAAATTTTGACTATAAAAGTTAATAAAATGTATGGAAAAGTCCCCTCCCTTGAAATCAATGGGGCACGTGCACACACATCCTTCACCTTCTGACTCCACAAAACAGGACTGCGTGTACCTATGTGGGGGCGTGTTGGTGGGTTAAGGTCAGGAAGCAGCTCCATTTTTAGCTATTGGGATTTAGTAGCATTATAACTTCATAAATGGGCAGAAACAAAAGGAATTATTTATGCCCCTCAACTCTGGGGCAGGTGAGGTATTGCATATGTTGGAGGGAGCAGCAACTAGTCAGCAGCAGCTAAGAAGTTGGCTGCTCTTTAAAATGGAAATTCAAAGTGCAGTGAAACAAATCTACACACAGAAGGGACCCACTAAAGCACATTAACCAGTCAAAACAATAACAAAATATACTAAGTCCCTTAAAGTAACAAGTTAAAGCAGGGCAGTAAAACAGTACACAGTATAGAAAAATAAGCAGCAGTAATACTAGGTACTTAGAAAAAGAACTGAGAGTCTAAAATACAGTATAGGTAGAGCCTCTTAAACACCCCACAGAAGCTAGAAGGTACCCTTTTGCAAACAGAGCTAACCATCAATATATGTTATTTTACTATTAGTCATAGAATCTGTGAGACAAAAAACAGTTTAAAGGAGGACCCCTAGAAATATCTCCTGTATGGTATACCAGAAATGAGATGTATCCATAGTTTAAATTTAAATTTTAAAAAAACTCATGCATATTTAAAAAACCTTTTCTGACAGTTTCTGAACTTGTTTTGGCTTTCAGCATGTTCATTAATGCGTTTTTGTACAATTTTATTCATCTTGCTGTGAGGACTTTAATATTTAGTCTATCAGATTCCTACAGTGGCAAACAACAAACATTTTGTCCATGGGACCAGACCGACCAGACCGACCATGCTCTGCACTCCAGCCTCCTATGGGTCCGGGAACTCACCAACAAACCACCTGCACCTGGACTGCTCCACAACCTCGTGGGGTGTCTGACTTACTCACAGTGCCACCACAGTCAAAAAGAGCCCAGTCAGGCTGCTAGCAGTAGATCGACGGTGATTGATCACCTTGGCTTTTCACGTTCGGCCCCCTGGGCCCCACAGCACCCAAGCCCTCAACCAGCCAGACAAGCCAGTCCAGCAAGCAGCAGACACACAGACAGGCTGAGAAGTCTGTGACAGACCATCCTCCTCCTTCCTACTGACCACTGCCTAGCCCTGGCAGATCTTACTTACACATTCCAAACAGTACCTTGCTCACTGTAGTAGCCTGTTGCCATTTCGGTCAGGTGTCGGGTGTTGATTCCGTCGGCGGTGGCGGGTGGCTCCATGGCTCCATGCCACTGCTGCGCTACTCGGTGATTGTGCCGGTGTTTTTTTTTTTTTAGCTCTGTGCTCCCTCCTCCCAACCCACACAGGTGGTCCCCAACCCAGACCCACGTTCCCACTTTGGTACTCCACACAGTGGAACTAGTGCACCTACCATTCCTCCTCGCCAACTCTGAAGAACTGACCAAGACTGAGCGAGTCGCCTGAAAGGCCCAGTCGATGGGGTCATAGACTGATTCCGACCATGACCAGACCACTGACTTGCTGCCTTCACATGACTGCTGCCTGGCTTTGCTGGAGGACTGACTGGGACCTGCACAGCCACACACTAGTCTCTCTCGGGGCACCGGACATGTCAGGACAGTGGACACAGTTAACTTATTTTTAAATTAAAGGCCAAACCGCCAAACTTTGTAGAAAAATGTTGCTTGCACCGCTGCCCACACACTAACACAGATGCCTCCTCTCCTCACAGTTTCCTCTCCTACCTAGGCACACTCTCCCTGCCACCTTGTGCAGCCAGCCACAGACACGCTCAGGCTCCTGGCTCCTCCTTCTATCTCTCCTAATTGGTGGATGCTTCGTGTTCAGGAGCTAGGGTGAATTTTATTGGCTGTAAGACTCAGTGCCGGCGTTTGAGGACCATTAGATAATCGTGGCCCCCCTGGCCCCCTCCTCCCCCCCAGGAAAGAAAAAAAGAGAAAACACACTGCAGTGCACCACAGAAACAAACCTGGACAAGTCATAGAATCATCAACTGCAGTGGATTTCAGCTCCACTATTTTATGACTGCAATCCAATGCAATTGCAACTGATTGCAACTGCATTGACTTGCAATTGACTATTTAAACTGCCGACGACTGCTCCAGGGTCTATTGGGAGTACAGCTTGCCTCAGGTTATTGGGCCCAAGGCCATTGGCTGAGGGCATCCAACACCCATGAAGGGACGCCACTCCAGCAAAATATGCACCTCGGAGGGCTGTAGTCCAATCATACAATGGTGTGGGACTGCAGACAGACAACAATACTGTGCAGGAATGTGGTAGATAGTGGGCAGAAATATGGATGTGTCCACCAGGATGTTGCAAAAGATCAGCAAGTGGCAACAACAAATGTGGCAACAAAGCAACATGGTGAGCAACAGGAATGTCATGCCAGGAGAAAGTCCCTGCCGTGCTGGCCATCCGGCCAAGTAAATGCCAGGGTACAGTCATGCCAGTGTAGAATGAACAAAATAAGACATTCCACATGTACCAAAGAGTGCAGCCATAGGAATGTATCAGTGAATGTGTGGCAAGGCCATGCAATGTGGAACAGTGAACAGAAGGGACACGATATGAGGGACAGGACCCCGGATTGTGGGACAGGCGAGGGGTATGCATGCAATGTCGGCAAGACATGGGGAGGAAGTACTGATACACTGTTTTTCCCCCACAGGTGCAGCTGCAGAGGATATAGGGTGCTGCCAGCAGCACGTGGGACAGTGATACAGGGCTGGGAATGGAGGCATGCATGGTGGGCATGATAAGGAGTCGTAGCACTGATGCACTGTTGTTCCCCCACTGGACAGCTGCAGCGGATACAGGGGCAGGTAAGCTAATGGTCAGTGCTGCCAGCAGAGCATGAGACAGCGATGCAGGGGTGGGAATAGAGGCATGCATGGTGGGCATGACACGGGAAGGAGCACTGATGCACTAATGTCTCCCCACAGGTGCAGCAGCAATGGAGACAGGGCCAGCTGTCAGTGGTGACAGCAAGGCAGAGTGTGATCACATGCAGCCACCCTCTCAATAGGCCAGTACGGCACATGACCCTGGTGGGGAAGATGTGGCACAGTAGGACACAGCCCGGACACCAGTGGTGGGGGAGTGCAAGGCTGTGGAGGAAAAACAGCAGGAGGAGGGGCTCCCACTGAGTGATTACCTAAGCTATGGTAGCATTGGGGATGATGTTGGGCCTGAGCTTAGCCCTGCATCCTACTGTAGGCTGGAGGAGGCACTGGATGGGACAATGCCATCCCCAGGAGGAGCACCTGCAGACACCCACTGACAACCAGGGTTCTGCCAGACATTGGTCAAGGCCCATGCAGAACAGGGGGAGATGCTTGGCTGCATCCGGCTGAGTATGGATGCACAACACGCCACCATGGAAGAGCACATGGGCACCCTGATAGGGATGCTGCAGAAAGGGACATGTACCACGGCAGCCATCTAACACCTGGTGGATGCCATGGTTGAGTCCTAGGCCAGTGTGCAGGCCCAGGCAAGTGCCATCACCCTCTTGACCATGGCAGTGGAGGGTGCAGTGGCCCAGCAGACATGGCAGGTGGATGCACTGGCTGCCTTTGTACAGGGTGCACATGCAGGCCAGTAACTGCATGGCACAGCGGTGCGGATGCCACAACACAGCACCTCATGTGGTGCACCCGCCACTGGCACCACCACAACTACCACTGACAGCAGTACTGACAACACCACCAACAGGTGCACTGTGACATGCAGCAGCAGCAACCCCCCCACCACTGCCACCACAACTGGCACCCCAGGAGCAGCAGCACCCACCACCACCACCAACACCTCCTGATGCACCAGTGCAGGCGACCCCACCACCACCACCATTGGCACCTCCAGCAACACCTGCACCAGAGGCACCACAGCCCCCTTCTGCCCCCTGCACCCACTACACTGGTGCACCTGCAGCCCACACTGCCAACAACCCCAGCACGTTTGGGGCCATAAGTGGCCAGAACACCAGGGTGGAAGGCCACAACAACACCCACCACCATGGCCATGGGGCGGAAGGTGCTGGGCACAGGGTGCAGACCAGTGCCAGACAGCTGCAGGCAGCACAGAGGCTGTGCACAAGCTGGCCGCAGAAGGCAGCAGGCCACAGGATACGGGACTGGGGACAATGCCAGGCCATGTGCCAACCTGCCCAGGGCAGTGCAGAAGACCCAGGAGGCTGGGTTTGCCAGCAGAACAACTGGACAGTGGTGGCACAGCAGTCATGCACCAGGGGCAGGGTGGGCCCAGTGCTACCTTTGGGGCAGCAGAGCCCACATCACAGCATGCAGGTTGGGGAGCTGGCACAACCCAGTGCAAATGGACTGGGTGGTAGCAACAGGTGACAGACTGCCGTGCCAGTAGGGTGCTCTGCTGCTATGGGTGGAGGGCAGTGGGCGTAGTGGCTGTTTGGGTGGGCACCGGGCCCTGACATGTGGTTTGTGTGTGAGGTGTGCGTGAGCATGTGCGTGTGTGTGCCTGAGTGCACTGAGTGGGGGTGTGTGGTCACTATAGCACAGCACAACATGTGTGTGTATGTGTGTGTGCGTGCATTGCACTGTCACTGGGTGTTGGTTTGTGTGAGTTGTCATGTGTGTAGTGTAACACTGTACTGTGGCACGAGTTATGTCACCAGCATCAAGTGAACCACTTTGCACTATACATCCATATGGACTTATATTCCAGCCCTGGTACAGCACATATCACATGTAGTTCACATCCGGTACTGTGTGGGGTGCATATCCCACATCGCATATGCTCAACCTACATGTAGGCCGAGGCTGTGTAAGTGCCACAATTGCAGCCGCCAGTTGCATACCTGTGGTGTGTGTCAGCGAGATGATGGCTGTGCTGATACCAGTATGATCACACGCAGCCAGGTCAAGGCGACATGTGCGAGGCATGGCATCTAGGCAGGATCCCAGCCACACATCATACACATGGTGAGCGAGTGGAGGTTCTGGCAGCAGTGGATCCCAGCAACTGCAACAGTGGAGAATAGGCCCAGGTGGGACACACCCTGCATACTGGTAAGTACTGGGATAGTGCACTTCCAGGCCTTATACTACAGACAGTACAGCAGACAGTACAGCAGATATGTGCTAATGAGATGTTCCATTCTGTTGAACCAGGAGAGTCACAGCCTGACTATTGGTGAGTACTGGACATTGCACAATCTGCACATATGTAACAGCCTGTACTACCTATTGTTGCTGATGTTGTGTTCCACTCCTTTTGTCCAGGAGAAGCCCCCTCCCGAACAGTGGAAGGTAGTATGACAGTGCTATACCACCATATGTGCTGCGGTCAACGTTTACACTGGTTGTTAATGCTGTGTTGCCAATTGTTCATCCAGGTGAGCCACAGTAGGCTGCAGGGCTGCCCATGTGTGTGAACAGGAAGCACAGGGAAGGTAGGTGCATTGCACAGAGGCACACTGTATGCATGTGGGGGCCATGGGACTGGACCCTGGGCACAGGTGTATAGGCACAGTGCCATATACCCCTGTGCATGCAGCTGCATATCCACACGGCAGAGTGGTGGGTAGGGTTGATGGCTGCCACCCACACTGTACACAGCTGTGCTGTGGTGTGCTACACGTCCATTGAGTAACATGTTCCACGCTGTGTGGCACCACATGCCAGCCAGGCATCATGCAGCTGGTCTAGGCCACTGTGCATGGACACAGTGTAGGCCGCATACATGTTTTTGATGGCCATGGGCCTGGGCATGCCTGTGCGTGGGACTGGCAATGGGGTAGTGCATGGCAGGGTCTGGTGGGTGGCAGAGTGGGGGTATGTGTTGTGGGCAGCTAATGTGGGGACGACCTTTGCACACTGTTTACGCATGGCACCACAAAGCCCTGTCATGCTGTGTGTGGTGTGTGGTGGCAACATGTACAACATTGGTGAGGGGCGTGGACCACAGGGTATTATATGCGTAGCACAGCCGTGCCGCACCCTGTGATGGTGCTTGGGGTGCACTGCTGCACCCATTGCCACTGTACCCCAGCCCAGTATGACGTGCTGTCCACCACCGGTCACGATGGCCAGTATGTAGGGGAAGGGACGGTATGTTCACCACACTACTGTGCACTGACACCTGTGCTGTGACTTGTTTTCCTTGCAGATCAACACTGCCCATGCCAAACACCCCGTGCCAGGTGAAAACACAGCTGCTGGCATGCCATGTGGCAAAGGACTCAGCCTGAGCGGGAGAGCACCAAACTTTACCCCCACTGAGACGTTGCAGCTAGTCAACCTAGTGCAGCAGTGGGGGACGACCCACCTCCTGCCAGAGTGCAGGAGGCACACTGCTGAGGAGCATGCCAGGGCATGGAGGGCATTGGGGCATGCCTGGGTGCCAGCAGCGGCATGCCCTGCACCGTCAGGCAGCTGCAACACCACTGGCAGGACATGGCACAGCAGGACCCGGGGCTCCTGAAGCTGCTTGTCAACATGGCACATCAGAGAGACATAGAGATGCGCATGGTCCAGGTTGCAGGTGCAGATGGGTATGCCAATGTCTAGCCACACATTGTTGCTAAGCCGCTACACAGGCCATGGCCAGCAGTGGTGCACATGTGTAACTTTGTTCCCCTTCCCCACAGATGCAGGAAGTGGTGACCATGGACCACGGGGCCAGCCGGATGCCGCACAGCAGCACACCCAGGGCCTGCCACAGGTGGCAAGGCATGGAAGGTCTGGTAGGTGCATGCACAGTGTGCCATTTGTTCTGTCCATGTCATGGTGGCCCATGGGGGCAGGGGTGGGGGCTGTGTGTTGCGTGTGTGTGTGTGCTACATGACCTGGACCGGCACTGACCATGGCCTTTGATTCCTTTCAGGTGTGCGCAGCAGACTGACCCCCCACCAGAGAGCCCAGCGGAGGGCCATGGCTGACATCAAGGTGACGGACACTGTGGTCTACCACCGCCGCACCCAGCGCCACCTGTGGAGAATAAGGCCCATCCCTCCCTCGTCATCGGAGCAGGAGGCGGAGGTGGTTGAGGTGCCAGACCCCATGGACAGTGGGCAGCAGGAGCTGGAGGATCAGCCACAAGCAGAGGAATAGTATGTGCAAGCCGCTGAGGGACCTGTGGCAGAGGAGATGCCTGCTGCAGGGCCGCTGGTGGTGGAGGAAGCAGAGGAGCCACAGGTGCCAGCACCACCCTCACCTGTCGAGCAGCCCGAGAATGTGGCCATGCAGGCCGATGATGGACATGTACACCAGGTCGATGGTGGTGGCTTGGCCCAGCCACCGCCGGGTGGGTCCGATGCCAGTGTTGGGGCACCTGGGGGTCAGCCTGGCCAGGGGAGTGCACTGTACCCAGGGCAGCCACCAGCGGGCGACCAGCAACTTGTGGAGCTGGTGTCCATGATCATGGGTGATGTGGCAAGACTGCATGGCTCCCTGGGTGCCCTCCTTGATGTGATTCAGCAGTGCTAGCACATGGGCATTATTTTGTTGTTGGTTGGGGTGGGTACTGTATATATGGGGCCTTGTACATAGGGAATTGCGGTGTCCGGTGGGGGGAGGCCACTCAGACCAGTGTGGCAAGCTGTACGGGTGGGGTGTGTTGGGGGAGATGTGGGCTTCTGCTGTTGTTTGTTTTGTTGTTTCATGTGTTGTTGTTATTCATGTTTACCTTGTAACTGTTTTATACTGTTTATTAAATGTTTTTGTTACACATCTGGCTCTGCACGTCTGTCTCTCGTATGCATGAGCATGTGTGTGTGTATGTGTGTGTGTTGCTGTGCATGTGGGGTCACGCATGTGGCCATCCTGTGCCATCCCCTGTGCATCCCCACCATGCACATGGTTTTTGTGTGCTGGCTGTGCAGCTTACAGCCATGGGTGTGCACCGGTCATCTCGGCCGCATGTTGCCCTGTGGGCTGCAGCGCACTATGACATGGTTCAGGTCGCATGCTGCCACACTATGAATGTCTTGGCTGTGTGGCAGCCTTGGGACCATACAGCTCTCTTCCATCCAGGGGAACAGTGGTCCCTGTGGGTGGCACTAGTGGCGCACCGCACTTGCACATTTCAGTGCCATCCGTATGCAGGTCTGTGCCACCCAGTGCTGTGTCCCTGTTGTAGTTCCACTGTTTACATGTATCAGTGGCCATGGCAGGGGCAGTGTGTCTGGTGGCACCATCATCATGGCACTGTTCCTCTGCCCAGTGTGTGTCCTTCACCTCCTGTGACTCCATGCCCATTGACCTTGCATGCTGTGGTCCTCTGTGTGTGCCTGAGGTGCCATCCCATGATCACGGTCCTGCTGCACGGCTGCTGTACAACACTCATGGGCACTGTTCCAACTTCAGAGCTGCCATTTGTATCACATTACACCTGGAGGTCAGTGTCACCTCCCCTGGCAGCACGGTGGCATTGGCATGGGTGCCGTGCCATTATCAGGGCTGTGTTGCACCACCGTGTGTCCCCTGTACTGCTGTGGGTTCCACCGTAGTGGTGTGGGGAGGCAGTGGTGGTGGTGCCTGAGCTCGCCGGTCTCTGCTATCCCAGTTTGGCTCCTGTTACTGCCTGTGCTGTGTGTCACAGTACACTGCTGTCTGCAGTCCATACATCTCCACTGTCCCACATTGCGTGGCACAGTTCCACATTGCACTTGCCAACACTTCCCTGTTCCACACTGCGATGCCTTGTCCCACATTCAGAGCTGGGATAGTGTTGCACCAGGCTATGGTACATGCTGCTGCACATGTGTGTCTCACTGCCTACTGGCCTGTCTGCCCATGCTGCATTGACTTTCAGTGTCCTGGGCATCCTAGGATACCTTTGTTTGTGTGTTCCACAGTTTGCCCATTTGTTTCACATTAGGGGGCCTACTGGTTGTGCGGTATGCTGCAGTCTGGCTGTGTGAGGGGGGGTTCTATGGACTGTGATCAGGTTAGGACAGCTATTCCTTGTTCTAAGTTACGTGACCTTCCTCTTTCGTCTTTCCTTATGCCACCTGTTCTGGAATAGCAGTTTCGTGGTTCTGGTGTGTTACGCACATCACAAACTGCATTACACAGTGGCGTATGCTTTCTTTGATATAGCTGCATCATAACTTGTGTTTGTCATAGCTGTTGCAGGGTGTGGCGTAGGTGTTCTTTTGAAATCGAGCTTGTCGCATGTCAGTGGCATAACTTGTGATTTGCGCCTTCAGGACTGGTGTACCTGTCTTGGAATTGGGCCCCATATGTTTTTGTATTTAAATTGATAACCATAAGTGTAATGCATCCAGTGGCATTCGGTGATAAGTCCTTGCATATCTTAATAAATTACAGGAAATCACCATATATTTCAGTCAGATTCCCTGTGAATGACAGGAAATCTCCATACATTTCAATCAGATTTCCTATGATGCATCTAGATACAGTGAGATGGGTATATTTCTGGATGCCACTGCACGTACTACCTGTGAAATACCTCCACTTTATGGAAGAATAAAATTACAGTGCTGTTTCTATGTATGGGCTGCCAGTATTTTTTATTTATTGTAAATTGCAGACAATACCTTACAGCATGAGAGCCCTTTTACAAAGGCTTCACATCAATAACAGAGATTACAAGGCAACATAACAAGCACAATAAGTGAGTTCCAGAGGAATGAAGTCAAACAAGTACAAATAAATAGTTTACATCAACTGCATACAATTTTATAATAAAGCAGGTAGACAGAATCAGTGGAACACGAGCATAGTAATGGTACTAGGTCTCAGAGCTAGAGACTGGCACAGTTCAAAGTGTATACCATTTATTTATTTATTTAGTTAGTTAGTTAGTGATTTAGAAAAGACCTTTGAACGCAAGCTCTTTTACAAAGGTTCCACATCATAGATTGCAAAACAAAGTACAATAGGAGAAAGCAAAGGTACATCACAATGAACGATACAGCTTGGATTCAGAATTTACAGAATAACTCAAAACATAGGTACAAGTTACACTAACAAGAAAAACACTTCATGAGGGTGGGGGAGGGGAAATAAGCAGCCACAAAGTGCCTTGTCAGTAGTTCAGAGGGATGGGGATAGCTGGCAGTGGGGTGAAGAAAGAAGGTACGAAAGAGAGGTAGGTATTGCGGTTAAGGTGAAGGGAAGAATGGCGATAAGGTATAGGGAGAAATGAGGGGGTGAGGGGAGGCTGAGTGGAAAAGACGTGCTAGAGTAAATGGTGGGGTATGAGGGGGCATGGTCAGGCAGCTTGCATTAGTAGTGACTGTTAGGGAAACTCATGGGACTGGGAATTGGGGGAGGGGAAAAGGTGGGGTGGCACGTGCTGAAAGAGCATGATGTGAACTGATTGCTGAGGCAAGTCATGAGAAGAGACAGAGGGAGGGGATAACTGAGGCCTGCCTAGTGCTTGCTGGGGGGAAGAGAGAGAGTAGGTGTGGCTGGACTTAGGGGCAGGTGCACTTAGAGAGTGTTATTAGGTGCTGTTTGAGGTCAGTTTAAATTTGGACCAGACAATTGGTGGCCAAGAGGTGCCCGGGGAATTCATTCATTCACAGGGGGCCTGGTAGGCAAATGCACATTGCCCAAGCAAGGTGCAATGGATGGGGATAGCCAAGGCCCCTCTAGTCCTCCCCCTATTGACCTGTAATGAGTTGGCTGCCTTGATCAAATTGCCTACACAAGACAGTGTTTTACCCAATAGAGCCTTCTTCCCTAGGATGCAAGTCTGAAATTTGACCCTGTTTCTTAATGACAGCCAACTTGCGTGTTTGTACAGAGTACAGGTGTGCGTGCCACACCAGGATGGACTTAGCTAGGCTGATTAGCAGTTAGAGTTGTATTGAACATTTAGGGTTTGCCCGTAGTGCTCTCTTAAACTGGTCAAACTTACATAGATTAAGCAAGGTATCTGGCAGCTCATATAACCAGCCAGCAGCCCTAACCACAAATTAACCCTTTCCCAGCTGAGTACGCAGAAAGGCAGTTCAAGAACAAATAAAACAAAAGTGCTTAGCTAAATGCACACAAAAAATTAAAAATAATAGAAACATTGTGTAAGTCCCACAATTTGGGCTTACCTGTATGGGCTCTGGCCCCAAACCCGGCACTGATGCCTCTGCCAGGGGTCCCAGGTGGGATATGGACCCCAGTAAATAAACAAGATGGCAGTCACGCTTCCCCTGTGTATGTGTGGCCATCAGAACCCAAATTTAAAGGAGATATGCTCCTATTTCAGCTCAGCCAAGCGGATATTAGAAAAAAAGTATATCCCCGGCTCCAAGATGAGCAGCGGAGCTGGGTGTAGCCACCAATAGTAACCGGAAGTCCTCTGGTCTTGAGTAGATATAGAGTCAGTCCTGTTAGAGGGCTAAATTAAATAAATCAGGGCCAGACTGCAGAGAGCTCTACAGGGAGACAATATGGCAGCCCCTTAAAAAAACTACAAAATGGGGCTGCTGGGTAAAAACAGAGCCAGCCCTGAGACCACATGATGAGCTGCAGCAAATCAGAGGGAGGCTGCTCAGGGGGAAGATAAGACTGTTTTTTGGCACTGAAAAGAAGGTTGCAGTCGAGAGGGTCCGCAGGGTGACTGTGAGAGGAGAGACAGTCCTCATTTATAAATTCTGCCTGGCTGCATCCATCTAACAAGCTTAGTGCAAGAGGAACAGTAGTTGTCTGTGAGACTAAAGCAGAGTAAAGAGAAAAAAAGTGTTCTATTGCAGCCCAAATAGTTGGACAGCTATTTGAACTGGGAAAAGAGATGGGCTGTGGACTTTGAATGAACCCCTGCTCCCCACGGCGCTGAATTTGATTGGGGAAGTGGACTTTCATCCAGGGGGAAGTCTGTAAGTGTTGAGGCAAGCTGCTGGCTCAGGACCCAGCACTGCTGGTGGAAGCATCATCAGAGAGCGTGGCTGTAAGGTGAGAGACTGTGGAAGCCCCGCTGCCCTGCATTGGTCCTGAGGGTGACTAGGCATGCAGCATAAGGATGTGGGGAACAAAAGCAATCTTGGTTCCTGAGACCAAAGATGATGATGATGCACTGGGTTGAAGGACAAAACAGGCCTGCCTGTGTGACGTCTGTATATAAAGGCCCGTAGGCAAAGTTGGCAAGGCCAGGCAGGCAAAGATCATCATCCCTCGAGCTGTCCAGCTCTGGTTTCCCCACCAGTGGTGCACCACCAACATAGAACCTCCCTGGTACCATGCAACACATCTGGCTGTGAACCCCCAGTGTGGACTGCAAACTGTGAGTACTCTGAGCTGCGGCTCTGGGGGGTCTTTTAGTTAGCTAGTCAGTTAGGATTCTGGGTCAAATCCCTGCACTGCGACTTAGAGACATACATGTTTGCAAGTCTAGCATTACAAGTCCGAAGAGTGTTCTATACTTAGCAGGGCCCCGACAAAAGACCCCAGGCCTGCATCATCAAGTGGTGTGGTGCCCACCAGACAGGGACAAATTGGGTGCACCCAGGGGGTGGTGAGATGGAGCGCTATGGGGAAAGTTATTGACTGATTAGAGTGAATTGTGATTGGCATTCTCCTGTTTGATCCCCCCCCCCAATAAATAAGGTTGCTGTTTTCATTGTGTTGCTTGCAAGCATGTGCAAGAAACACATTGCATCAGTCAGCAGTTAGGGAGCAGGCCACAAAGCGTGAAGAAATTCGTCCACATCATCACGCAATCAGCTGTTTTGGTGCATTACAAGCTATCAAAACAGCCAATTGCATGGTGTCCCCATAGCAACGGCTTCTCCATCGGCCTCTCACAGTCCCCAGGAAGCCAACAGAAAGCTGTCGCCTGCCATTCAACGTGCCTTCCTGGTGAAACATTTCAATAAATAACAAAATAAAAGCTGACAGAGTGCCCAGTCCCCCTGTCGGCATGACCCTCTCCCCAGTTCATTTGCTGATGGGGTAGACCAATTCCTGTCGACATAATGCACCTTCCCCATGGCTCATGCATTCCCCCCCCCAGCAAACTGTTTGGCCGATGGGGGTGCCCAATCCCCATCGGTCCCACTGCCCCCTAAACAAACTGCTTGGTGCCATGCTGGGAGCCCACACCAGCGTGGCAAATGTCCCCATTGTCTTTAAAAAAGAAGACCTGAAGCAAAACAATGTCCCGCTTTGATTTTCATGCCCTCCCTCAACCCGCTCACCCTCTGCATCCCCCACCTCCCACACCCCACCTCAACTCCATACTTACCTCCGGAGCCCAGCAAGACAATCTCGGTGGACTGGGAACACGCCTGCACTCTTCAAAGCCGACTCATGAACTGAAGAAATGCTGGTAAGCTGTATAATGGCATAAATTGTTTTTTTCAACTTTGGTGCATATCTCAGCCATTTTGGGGAATTATTTCACCAAATTTTCAACATGGGGTTCTCGGGACCCCACCTCATGAACTCAGTCAGTGTCATTTTGTTATTCGGTCCCGAAAGGTGATTTCGCAGTCACTGCATGGAACCACCTTTCGGGACTGAGTAACGAAATGACAGTATCACAGTTCATGAGGTAGGCCCCCAAAAACCCTATGTTGAAAATTTGGTGAATAAATTCACAAAAATTACTTTTATGAGCGTGTGTTGCACAGTTCCTATGCACACTCGTAACTTCAAGCATTTTTAATATTTTCACTCCAGATTTTCAACATTGCCATTTTATCACACCTTCTTATGAACAGTACAGCTGTCATTTTTTGTTAGTATGTTGCTATGATTATGTTTTGTTTGTTAGTAAAATTGTATTGTATTGTATATTGTATTGCATCTTAACTGTAATATTGATTATGGTCTCGGGTCACATTTGAAAAAGGGCCTTGGCTCATATTGTTTACCCAGTAAACAAAAGTTTAAATTTAAAAAAATTAAATAAAGATGTTCACATCTCGCCTGAAATGTGTTTTCGCACATGTAGAACACAATGGCGCGGTCGGTGTGCAAAATCAATGTTCAGGACAGATTAAGAATGTCACAGTGACACTGTTCATGAGGTAGGCCCCCAAAAACCCTATGTTGAAAATTTGGTGAAAACATTCCCCAAAATTACTGTTTCACGAACGTGCATTGCGCAGTACCTACGCACGCTCATAACTTTGAGCATTTTTTATATTTTCACTTCAGATTTTCAGCACTGCCATTTTACCACACCTCCTTATGAACAGTACAACTGTCATTTTTCACATCTCACCTGAAATGTGTTTTTGCACATGTAGCGCACAGTGGTGTGGTCAGTGTGCAAAATCCATGTTCGGGACAGATTAAGAAAATCACTGTAACACTGTTCATGAGCAGAGGTCTTAAACTGACCATGCTGAAAAGTTGGTGACAAAAGTCCATAAAATGACTATGTTATGAGCCTGCATTGTGCAATTTCCACGCACCCTCGTAAGTTCACGAATTCGTAATCTTTTCAGTCCAGATTTTCAACATTGACATTTTAATACACCTCCTTATGAACAGTACAACTGTCATTTTTCACACCCTGGCCAAAATGTGTTTTCGCACTTCCGGCACAGAATAGCACAGTTGCAGTGGGAAATCAGTGTTCGGGATAGATTAAGAAAATTACAGTGACACTGTTCGTGAGCAGAGGTCCCAAAATGCCTATGTTGAAAATCTGCTATAAAAAATCCCAAAAACTAATTACATTACGGGTGTGCATTGCACAGTTTCAACACACACTCCTGGCTTCACCAGTTTTTTTATATTTTCACTTCAGATTTTCAACATTGCTATTTCTTACACCTCCTCATGAACAGTACAGCTGTCATTTTTCACATCCTGTTTGAAATGTGTTTTTGCACCTGTGGTGCCAAATGGCATAGTCGCTGTGCAAAATCACCTTTCGGCTAACAAACTGATACTGTCACTGTTCATGCAGTAGGATCACAAAAAGCACATGTTGAAAACTTGGAGTGAAATACCAAGAAATGACCAGGATGACCAGGTGTTAGGGTTTTCGACCATAATGCCCTAACTCTGTAGGGACTGACAGGCGTCAGGAATGTGACTTGAGATTGTCGACAGTAATGCTCATGCCATTCCACCCCCACCCTGCAGCCAGTGACAGACCCATAGTTCACCCCATTCTCCTATACTGCACCCATTTCAGTCTATTTCCTTATGGAATGAGAAAAGTGTAAAGCCTGAACACTTCAAAGCACACCTTGACACTTGTAAGTGTCTGCAGGAAAGGGTGAGGTGAAATGTCATGACTGTTATGGGCGTCGACCCAAAGGCACACCCCAATGCCTGTCCATCTCTGCAGGGTGGGGGTGGAGTTGGCGTCAGTTCAATACTTTACTTCCATTCCTATACTGCATCTGTCTAACTACTGCACTTCCACTGCTAACGACAGCAAGCAACACTTGACATTGACAAATGCTTATTTTATTCACTGTCACTGTATTATTGAAAAAGTGCTGCTAGGGGTGTGGGGCTATTGTGTGGAAACTGTTATGTGTGTGGGGAAAGTATTATCAGGGCAGCATACTAATTCCTGGGGGTGGTAACCTGTTCTTTATCCAGAGGAGTCCCTTGCCATTACCCCACATTAGCTACCATTACAGAACCCCAGCCAGCCCCCTTGGAGGTGTGTGCTGAACTACCCTGAGGGCCCCGGAACAGCCAAGGTGAGTCAAAGGGCTGTTACAATAGAAAACACAGAAATATAGAAATTTGCTGGCAGAAAAGGGGCCCATAGCCCATCCATTCTGCCTGATATACCTCCCCATCTAATTCATCTTACACCCTCCATTCCCATAAACTCCATAATGTTAGAATTATTTTGACAAAAAGGGCTTCTTCAGAAACTATGTGCAGAGAAATCAAAGTTAGTATGTTGCTTCTTATTTTTTTTTCTTTTTTAGGTCACTTTTAAAAAAAGACCTCATGGCCAAAATGTCAGTTCTAACTATAATATAGCAAAACAGGAGAAAGTTTGGGGTGCACCTGGGACACCGTGCTGGGTCTGCTAAGTAGCAAAATGCTCAAAAAAGAAAGTGTAGTCCAGCACTGGCTACTTCTCTGGATACCTCTGTTTTAAAATGATACGCTTGGAGCCAGTTCTTATCCAAAGGTGCTTAATTTTATTCATAAGTGGTACACAAAAACGAGCAAGCAATTCTGCTCCAGCATGCCCCCTCCTCTCTGGTATGGTCTCCTAACACATTTCACGCCTCCTGGTGCTTAGTCATAGGATGACCTTATGATGATTAAGCACCAGGGTGCCACTAATGAATAAAATGAAGCACCTTTTGGATAAGAACTGGCTCCACGCATATAATTTTAAAACAGAGATATCCAGTGAAGTAGCCAGTGTTGGTCTACACTGTCTTTCTCTAACTATAGTATGTTTTATTTTTGGTATGTACCTAACTTAATCCACATCATGTTAAGGTTTTCCATTTTCCTTAATGTTTCAGTCCCGCAGAACATTCCATTGGTATCTAGGCTGAAGGTTTTGAATGTATACATTGACTAAGTCCTTTTCATGTTGCTTGCATGCATGTGCAAGAAACATAGTGCCATCATCCGAGTTTTCGGAGGTGTGGCACCCGTCTTCCAATGCAGTCAGTATGTTTGCAGGCGCGGCCCCAGTTCCCCAATCACTGCTGCAGCTGTCTATGGCAAGTTGAAAATGCAGTGGCATACAGTTGAAAGGGAGAGCTCTGCTCGAGTGAGCAAACTCCCCCTCCACACATGCATGTCACTCTGTCTCTTGAGCTTTTTTGCACCTTCCCCCAAACTGTATGGCCACAGGAAGTGCCCAATCCCCCGTCGGCTCCATGCCCCCCCAAGGCATCCAGTCCCACACTGGGAGCCCACCCCAGCATGACAAATTGATGTTATGGCCGACGGGGGTGCCCAATCCCCCGTCAGCTCCAGCCCTCCCAACAGTCTTCCAGCTGCCACGCTGGGAGCCCACCCCAGCGTGGCAAACATCCCTCGTAGTCTTCGTCCCTCATAGTCTTAGTAAAAAAAAACAAACCTGTAAATACAAAAACTGTCCCATGGTGCTTCTCCCTGCCCCTCCCACAACCGCACCCACCCACTGCGCACCTGCCTCCCACCCCCACCCCATGCCCCTCGGGACCTCGGCACGATGATCTTCGGTGGACCAGGAACACGTCTGCACTCTTCAAAGCCGACCGTGAACTGAGGAAATGCCGGTAAGCTGTACAATGGGATAGCTAGGGTTTTTTCAACTTTGTTGCATATCTCTGGCATTTTTGGGAATTTTGGGCCCAAATTTTCAACATGGAGTTTTTGGGACCCCTCCTCATGAATTCTTGCACTGTCATGTCGTTAATTGGGTCCGAAGGGTGATTTCACGGTCACTGTGTGAAATCACCTTTTGGGACTGATTAACAAAACGACACTGCAAGTGTTCATAAAGTGGGCTCTCAAAAAGTCTATGTTGAAAATTTGGTGAAAAAATTCCTAAAAATGACTGTTTTAAGAGCGTGCATTGTACAGTTCCTACGCACGCTCGTAAGTTCACGAATTTTCAATATTTTCACTCCAGATTTTCAACATTGCCATTTTACCACACCTCCTTATGAGCAGTTCAGCTGTCATTTTTCACATCTCACCCAAAGCGTGTTTCATCTCATGCGCTACAATGGCGAGTCGTGTGAAATCAATGTATGGGACATATTAGAAAATCACAGTGACACTGTTCATGAGCAGAGGTCTTAAAATGGCTATGTTGAAAATTTGGTGAAGAAATTCTAAAAATGACTGTTTTCACGAGTGTGTTGCAGTTCCTCACATGCGCTACGTGGATTATAAATTTTAATATTTGCACTCCAGATTTTCAACATTGCCATTTTACCACACCTCCTTATGAGCAGTACAGCTGTCATTTTTCACATATCGCCCAAAATGTGTTTCTGTGCATGTAATGCACAATGACGCATTCAGTGTGTGCAATCAATGTTTGGGACAGATTAAGAAAATCACAGTGACACTGTTCATGAGCAGAGATCTTAAAATGGCTATGTTGAAAATTTGGTGAAAAAATTCCCTTCAGATGTTCTGCAATATTACTAATGAAGACATTGAGCAGAACTGGCCCCAGGACCGATCCCTGCAGCACCCCACTGGTCGCCCCCTCTCCCTAGACTGCACACCATTTACCACCACTCTCTGCCTCCTGTCTGTTAGCCAGTTTCTAACCCAGTTTACCACCCTTTCCCCCATGCCCAGCCTACCCAGCTAGTTTATCAGCCTCCTATATGGGATGGTGTCAAAGGCTTTGCTGAAATCAAGGTAAGCGTTGTCCATTGCCCCTTCCCTGAGTCACTTCCTTTGTCACCCAGTCAAAGAAATCAACCAGATTTATCTGACATGATGTCCCCACTGTGAATCCATGTTGTCTATGGTCCTGGGCTCTGATGGCATCTAGATGCCCCACTATCCTTTCTTTAAGCAATGTCTCCATGATCTTCCCCACTACTGAGGTGAGGCTGAATGGCCTATTGTCCCTGCCTCCTCCCTGCTGCTGGACTTGTGTAGAGGGACCACATGTGCCCTCCTCCAGTTCACTCATGTTGAATGACTCAGTGAACATGGCTGCCAGAGGTACTGCTATCTCCCTTCGCAGTTCTGTTAATATCCTTGGGTGTATGCCATCCGGTTCCATCGCTTTGTCCACCTTCAATTCAGTGAGCTCCTGCAGGACTCTTTTTGCCTTTGAATGGACTATTGTCCACCTCTTCACCCCCTTGGCAACTGCTGTACTGTGGTGGCCCTTGCCCCTCCCACTCTTCTCTGAATACTGAATGGAAAGACACAGTGGATGTCTTGGGAGGAAGGCATGGAACTATCACTTCCCAAATGCCTAAACAGCACATACAAGCAAGCAACATTCGGCATTGACAAATGCTTGTTGTTCTTGTCTGCTAGTAGTAAAGATGATGTTCTACTTGCAACATAACATGTTCTAGCTCATCAGGAATATGACAGTGCTCATGGATCACAACTAACTGTCCTAACTCCCTGTCTAAGGTAGGGCAGCATTGCAGTTGGTGAGTCAGATCCATTCCTGCCCTAACTCTGTACTGGTTAAGGCAACATTGTAGCAGATTCTTGAAAGCTACCTTTGAGGAAGTGTATAAGAATGCCACAGCCATAGAAGAAGAAAACATATTTATAAGTATGGGGTATGGCCCACTGTGGTTATAAAAGAAATTTTGGAATGAGCAGGCAAAGGGGCCAAAAACATAGAAACATAGAAACAGACTTTGATGGCAGATAAGGACCACTTGGCCCACCTAGTCTGCTCATTTCCCTACATACAGGATAAGCTGCAGATCTTAGTTAACCAAAAGCCTATTTCTTCCTACCCCCCACAAGAATTGCCTTATGTCTGTCCCATGCATTCTTGAATTCTCCCACAGTTTTAGACCCCACAACCTCATCAGGAAGGCTGTTCCATGCATCCACCACCCTCTCTGTGAAAAAATACTTCCTCACATTGCCTCTGAGCTGTCCCCCTCTATCTTCAAATTGTGTCCCCTTGTTCTTGCACATCTCTTTTTCTGAAAGATGCTACCCTCTTTTGTTTACTCCACTGAGGTACTTAAAAGTTCTATTGTGTCCCCCCTCCTTCCTTTTCTCAAGGGCATATATATTAAGCTCCATTAGTTTCTCCTTGTATGGCTTCTCTACTGAGTCAGGAGCAGAGGGTGAATCCAATTGGGGGTGTGGCTTAGGAGCTTAGGAGTACAAAAGCAGGGGTCTCCAATTACAACTTCCTGCTGTTTTTAACAGAGAAGAACTTTGGTTTCAGAGTAAGAAACAGCAGTCTAGAACTACAGATTTTTTTTACTGATAAATCACTTCTATCTCAGCAGGAGTCATTACCTGTTTGGATTAAGCAAACAGATACTTTATTAGAAGAAGGGGGTCTCATGTAAGTATAAAAAAAAGAAGACAGTCAGTGTGTGTTTCTCTGAGGAAGGGATCTGTATCAGCTTAATTTATTGAGTCAGGAGCAGAGGGTGAGTCTAATTGGGGGTGTGGCTTAGGATCTGAAGAGTATAAAAGCAGGTGTCTCCAATTACAGCTTCCTGCTGTTTTTGACAGAGAAGAACTTTGGTTTCAGAGCAAGAAACAGCAGTCTAGAACTACTGATTTTTTACTGATAAATCACTTCTATATCAGTAGGAGTCAGTACCTGTTTGGATTAAGCAAACATATACTTTATTAGAAGTAGGGGGTCTCATTTAAGTAAAAAAAAAGGAAGAAAGTCACCGTGTGTTTCTCTTCGGAAGGGGGCTATGTCAGCTTAATTTACTGAGTCGGGAGCAGAGGGTGAATCTAATTAGGGGTGTGGCTTAGAAACTTATGAGTGCAAAAGCAGGTGTCTCTAATTACAGCTTCCTGCTGTTTTTGACAGAAGAGAACTTTGGTTTCAGAGCAAGAAACTGCAGTCTAGAACTACAGATTTTTTACTAATTGCCCTCCTTCCCACCCCTCCACCCTCCCACCCTAAGCCAGTTCTACATTTATAGCCACTGGATTTGACTGACAACAGGAACTTCCTGTTTGGCAGTAGGAAGGGAAGGATCAGTGAGACATGTTTGTTTCATCAACCTTGAAGGAACCTAAAAAAATAACTCTTTCCCCCCCCCCCGACTGCTGGAGGTCTGATTCCAATCACAGAAGAAGGAGACTACTGAAGACTGCAGGAAGTTCCTGTCCCAGAACAGGAAGGGCGAGAGTTGTAAAGGCTCATAGGCAGTAGGAAAAGAAGTGTAAAAATACATAGAGGGAGGATACAGTAAGTATACAAAGCAACAGAAGCGGGGACACAAAATAAGTCAAGATGGGAGTGGTGCAGTGCAATGGCTGTGGGGCAGCAGTGTTCTGGGAGACATTCTGGAGGCTGTGATGCTGCCCTGCTTGCAGGCACCTCTTTGGTCTGAGGGAGGAGGTTGCCCGTCTCCAGGATGACCTGGCTAGGATTCGTGAAACCTCTTCCCCCACCCAGGGACCACCAGGGCCACCACCATTACCTCAGAGGTTGCCAAGAAAGAGGAACGTTTGGACCAAGGTGGGCTCAGGGAGGGAGAGGGTGGTGGAACAGAGGTGCATCCCTCCAGTTGTACCTCTCCACAATTCATATGCTGTTCTGGCAAAGAGTGGTTACTCTATGAAGGCACCTGCAGTGGAGACCAAGGAGGAGGCTGGGAACCTCCACAAAGGAGACCCACAGGAGGGTGGCACGAGACCCCACAGGAGAAGGAAACAACTCCTGGTGGGAGACTTGATCATTAGGGGGGTAGAAGTGGGGGAGGGGATAGGGAGGTAAGGTGCCTGCCTGGCGCCATGGCTCGGAGAGACATGAAGTGAATCCTCAGGCTCGCAGGAGCAGCTACACGAGGGAGGGAACTGGATGTCATTGTCCACCTAGGGACAAATGACCTGACTGTGAATGGGATCAGAGCAGTGCAAGAGGAGTTTGTAGAGTTGGGAAGGGGCCTTAGACAAGTAGCATGTACGATAACCTTCTTAGAGGTGCTATCTGTCTATGGCAAGGATGATGCTAGGGTATTCTGCACCATGGGATTCAGTGAATGGTTGAAAACCTGGTGTGGAGCTCAGGGTTTTGGCTTTATTGGGGACTGGGGAGCCACCTGGAGGGATGCAGGCTTATACTGTTGTGATGGTCTGCATCTGTCCGGGGGGGGCAGGAACCTAGGTGACAGGTTTAAATGCTTCATTGGATAGCCTTTAAACTAGCCAAGGGGGAGGCACTGAAAAAGAGCAGGAAAATCCCAGCCTCCCCCTACAAAACACAGTAGTTAGAGAGGTAAACACCAAGGTAGAGAAGTCAGTAGGGAGCAGGACTGGGAAATGCAGAAAAAGGCAGTAAGGACAGGGATGGGGCTAAAAGGGGTAAGGCCATAAAAAATAAATGGAAGGTGATGAGTACCAGTGCCCAAAGTTGGTGCAACAAGCTCCTTGATGGAAGAGGGATACCCGGATATTGTGGCAGTCACTGAAACACGGTACACAGAGAACCATGACTGGGATGTCAACATACCAGGATACACAGTCTACAGGAGGGACAGGGTGGGTAAAAGAGGAAGAGGAGTAGCTCTCTATATAAAGGAAGGGATTAAAGCAACAGAACTAAAGAGTAAACAGGAAGTTGATGAGTCACTATGGGTCACCCTGGAGACAGGAAATGGCACCACAATCTGCATGGGGGTTGCTTAGAGACCCCCATCTCAGGAGGAGAAAATGGACAAGGAAATGATAGAAGGCATCCTTAAAATGGCAGAAAAAGAGGAGATATTGTTGATGGGGGACCTGAATATGACAGATGTTAACTGGAGTGTCTTTGCTGCAGGCACATCCAAAAGCAGGGTCATTCTTGATGCCCTACAGGGGGTATGCCTCAGACAGCTAGTGTTGGAACCCACTTGGGAGGGAGCAATCTTAGACCTGGTACTCTCAAATGGGGAAGGAGAAAGGATCTCAGATTTAGAAGTGTGTAGCCATCTGGGAACAAGTGACCACCAAACAGTGTGTTTCACAATAAACACACCATGGAGTCAAGGCATGCAAAAACAAGAGTATTGGACTTTAGGAAGGCTGACTTTGGGAAAATGAGAAAGTGCCTCAGAAAAGCACTAGCAAATGGGCAAGAAAGAGGGGTGGAGGAACAATGGGGAATCATCAAAACAGCCATCGCAGAGGCAACAAGCCTTTGTGTGAAGTAAATCAACAAAACAAAATGAAGGAAAAAAACACTATGGTTCTCAAAAGAGGTGGCAGGGACAGTTAAAAAGAAAAGGATAGCATTCAGGAAATATAAGGAAACACAGAAGGAGCAGGACAGAGAACTTTATCAGTTAAAGCAGAAGGAGGCAGGGAAGGCAGTCAGAATAGCAAAAGGCACAATCTGAGGAAAAGATAGCAAGCTCTGTTAAGAAGGGGGATAAAACCTTTTATAGGTATATTAGGAAGTGAAGAAAGACCAAGGGAGGGATACAGAGACTTAATAAAGGGAAGGGAATGTGGACAGAGGGTGACAGTGAAAAAGCAGGGCTACTGAACGAATTTTTCTGCTCAATATTCACAACGGTAGAGGAGGGGGAGTTACCTAAACCAAACACGAGAGAAATTCTTAATGGGGGGTCGATACCAGTCCATTCACAGAAGAAAGGGTTTTGAAAGAACTCTTGAAATTGAGAGTGGAAAAAGCAATGGGGCCTGATGGGACTCACCCAGGAATTCTAAAAGAACTAAGGGTAGAACTAGTAACACCACAGACTACTCTCTTTAACAAATCATGGGAGAATGGGGTGGTACCTGAGGACTGGAGGAGGGCAAATGTGATTCCACTTCACAAAAGTGGGAGCAGGGCAGAGGTAGGAAACTACAGACCAGTTAGTTTGACTTCAGTGGTAGAAAAAATGATGGAATCACTTCTGAAGGAAAGAATTGTTGAGTACCTAGAGGCCAGTGGGCACAGGACCCAAGGCAGCAAGGTTTCACAGCAGGAAGGTCATGTCAGATGAACCTAATAGATTTATTTGACTGGGTGACCAAAGTAGTAGACCAGGGAGGGGCTGTGGATATGGTCTACCTAGATTTTAGCAAGGCATTTGACACAGTCTCACACAAAAGATTAATATACAAGTTAGCCAGCCTTGGAGTGGGTCCCAAGGTGGTAGCCTGGATAAAAAACTGGCTGGACAACAGGACGCAAAGGGTAATAGTAAACGGAGTCCACAGTGAAGAAAGAAGGGTAACTAGCGGGGTGCCACAGGGTCTGATGCTGGGACCAGTCCTCTTTAATGTCTTTATAAGTGGCATTGGAGAGCAACTGGAAGGAAAGGTATGTCTCTTTGTAGATGAAACAAATATCTGCAACAGGGTTTATACACAAGGTGGGGAGGAAGGGATGAAAAGGGAATTTGACAAGGTTGGAGGAATGGTCAAATATGTGGCAGCTCAGATTCAATGCAAAGAAGTGCAAGGTAATGCATCTGGGAACCAAAAACCCAGGGGAAGAGTACACAATGGGGGGTGAGTTAATAACAACAATAAAAAGTGAAAGAGACCTAGGAGTAATTATATCAGATGACCTAAAGGTGGGCAAGCAATGTGAGAAGGCAGTGAGGAGGGCTGGGATGCATAGGGAGAGGCATCAACAGTAGAAAACAGGAAGTTGTTATCCCTCTATACAGACAGTCAGACCTCATCTGGAGTACTGCCTGCATTTCTGGAGATCCCATCTCCGCAAAGACATAGACAGAGTGGAGGCCGTTCAGAGGAGGGCAACCAAAATGGTGCAGGGTCTGCACCAGAAGACATACGAGGAGAGACTAAAGCAGCTTAATATGTATACCCTTGAGGAAAGGGGGGAGGCACGATAGAAACTTTCAAGTATATCAAGGGAATTAACAAAGTACAAGAGGGTAGCATCTTTCAGAAGAAGAGCCATGCAAGAACAAGGGAGCACAATTTGAAGATAGAATGGGGACGGCTCAGAGGTAATGTTAGAAAGTATTTTTTCACAGAGAGGGTTGTGAATGAATGGATCAGTTTTCCTGAGGAGGCAGTGGAGTCAGGAAGAGTGGGAGAATTCAAGAATGCATGGGACAGGCGTAGGGCAATTCTAGTTGGGGGTAGGAGGTATAAACTGTTGATTAACTAGAATCTGCAGCTTATCCATCAGGTAGGGAAATGGGCAGACTAGGTGGGCCAAGCGGTCCTTATCGGCTGTCAAATTCTATGTTTCTATGTTTATTGCAGACCCTGCACCATTTTAGTTGCCCTTCTCTGGACTGCCTCCATCCTGTCTATGTCCTTGCGGAGATGGGGTCTCCAGAACTGGACACAGTACTCCAGATGGGGTCTCACAACTGTCTGTAAAGAGGGATAACAACTTCCTGTTTTCTGCTGCTGATGCCTCTCCCTATACATCCCAGTATTCCCCCAGCCCTCCCTACTGCCTTCTCACATTGCTTGCTACCCTTAAGGTCATCTGATATGATTATCCCCAGGACCCTTTCCATTTTTGCTGTTGTTACTACCCCCGCATGTTCCCTGGGTGACTCCTTTTATTTTTTTCCAGCTGAAGACCTAAGACAAACTTTATCAAACGGCCAAGAAATTGGATACTCCAGAGGCCTGGCAGATTTTTCACAAAATTCTAAATTACTGTGATTTTATTATAAGGAAATCTAAATCCTACTTTTTTAAAACTAATTTGGCTAATGTGAGGAACAATCCCAAGGACTTCTGGCACATGGTTGACTATGTTGGAGGGCACCTTCTGTATCATCCACCACAAATTTATTCTATGCTGGCTTTACTGCGTATTCTAAAGAAGATATTTCTGGTTTCTTTAACACATTTTTTTCTGAGGCTCCAGTTTTGCTATTGAAAAAGATTGATTTATCTCCTAATGGTTTGTTTTCTAATCCCTTAGAATCTTCCCTTCTTTCAAGGCTTACAGAAAATTCTATTTCAAATACACTCATACCTGCCCATGGTCACATCTACCACCACTGTACTCCCTCACAACACCCACCCACACAAACTAACCATACTATTGTTGCTAACCACGTTTACCCTGCTCAGTAACAAACCCCCAGTTGCCTCTGGTATGCAAACACCTTTGCTGCTGGGGGAGCACATCACCCTGCATAGCCTCACCATCACCCTGTCTCTCCCCACAGCCCCCCCACACCCCTCCCCTCTACCCCTCCCCCATCTCTCTGTGCCTTGAGCACTCCATGTTTGTTCCTCCACCTGGCCATCCCAGCCCTCACGCAGCTGCCCATTCCCTGCTCATCATCTTCTAAGCTTGCCAGCCACTGCTTCCCAGCAAAACACAACCAATTCATGGCCCTTGTCAAGATCTTCCACTTGCTTCTTCTACTATCTGGCAATGTTTACCCCAATCCTGGCCCAGTAGCACCCCCAACTGTGGTCACCCACGGGCCTTCAAATAGCCACTATGAATATCTACAGCCTGCCTAAAAAAAATGGCACCCCTGCAATGCTGGACAGCACAGCACCAACCAGACATTCTGGCTTTAACAGAAACCTGGCTGTCTGCCAAGACCCCAGACTCAGTTGTCTCTATTCCTGGCTACTCTCTCATTAGGTTTGATTGTACTGGCAAGAGAAACGGTGGCTGCATCTTCTATGTAAATGACTCACCGCATTACCAAGCCCTGCTTGCACCCTTCCTAGACCATGGTGCCCAAGCCCTCTCAATAAAACTCTCCCCTGACCCAAACTGTGCTCCTCTTACTCTCACCGTCGCCTACATCCCACCCCACAGCCAATCCCCTTCCTGTAAAGTGCGCTCTGACTATCTAGCCAGCCACCCCCACAAAACAGAACAAATCCTAGTTGGGGATCTCAACATAAACTGGCTGGCGAGCTCATCAACACACGCCAAAGATACCTTTGCTGCATTAGATATGACCCAACTGGTATCCCAGCCTACCAGAGCCAACCCCACTAATGGAACTCACACCCTACTAGATATCCTACTTACTAATTGTCCTCACCATATTACTCACCTGGGTGTTCTATCCAATGCCTTAAGCAACCACTCCCCAATCATCTTCTGCTGGTCCTGTCAGCCACCTAAACCACCACCAAATATCACATTTCATCATTGACTATGCCCAGGAGGTATAGCCGAACTCAAACAGTATCTAATTAACTGGGGCTGATCCCCTATTTCCTAAGCCTAGCACATAGATGATGCACTACTTTACCACCATCTTTAATACCACCTGTGATGCTTTTGCACCGACCATCAAAGTAACCATTAAGAAACGTAGTGCCCCTGGATCACCCCAAAACTCCTACAAGAGTTCAAAATGCATGACAACCTCTGGCATCATGCCATTGCCTCCAGTTTGCTAAGTGATAGGCAGGCCTATAATGCTGCCCGCAATAAGTGTACCTGGGCAATCCTCAAGGCAGAGGCAGTGCACTACAGAACCACCCTAACCCCTTCTGGCGTAGCACAAGAAAGTTCTGGGATAACATCAAGGAGCTTAATGGTAAATCCCACTCTCCCCCCCTCACAACTTAGTGTTAATGGTACTACCACCACAGACACACTTCACATAGCTAACTGCCTCAACTCCACCTTCTCAGACCTCAGCTCAGTCCTCCCTAGCAACTTTTTTGATCCAATTCAGCCTACCCCACCACCTGAGTTCTTCCACCCCCTTCAAACTCAGAGTTATTACCCCTACAGAAGTGAAAGCCTACCTGTCCAAAGCCCTCCAGAGCTCCAATTACTGCAAAGACGCCTTTGATATGCGTATCCTATATCTTGCGCTAGACTGAGTTATCTCCCCACTCACGGACCTTCTAAATCTGTCCCAGCACCTGGGCCAGTTCCTAACCTCATGAAAAATGGTAGTGATAACACCAATATTGAAATGTGGTGACAGCTGCCTCCCAAACAACTGCCGGACCATCTCGATTCTCCCCCCACTCTCTAAAGCCCTTGAAAAGATAATAGCCGATCAGCTCACTGACTACCTCCTTGCACACAACCTCTTATGTAGGGAGCAGCATGGTTTCTGAGCTGGTCATAGCATTACGACCGCCCTCACAGAATTAGCTAACTCCCTGCACTCCACACTTGACAAGGGACACCTCCCAAGGGCTGTGTTTATAGACATCTCAAAGGCCTTCAACACGGCTTCTCACCCCCTCCTTCTTAACACATTACAACAAATTGGGGTCTCTCATTGTCCACTCTCATGGTTCTCCAGCTATCTTTTATCTAGAACCCAATGTGTTAAAATTAATAATACCATATCTACTATGCTGTCTGTGCACTCAGGAGTTCTCCAGGATCTATCCTGGGTCCCCTGCTATTCAGCATCTATCTCAACGTCCTGCCTAAATCCTGCCCCGGCAACCTTCTCCTCTACGTGGACAACGCTGTTCTTTATGCCACACATCCTGATCCTCTCTTTTTCTAGCATACCTTACAAAACTCCTTCTCTCAGATTGAACACTGGTTTGCTGAACACAGATTGGTGGTCAACATTAAAAAAACTAAGATGATGCTCTATGCCCACCACCAAAACAGATCAAAGGATTTCCCCCTGGAAATACTCTCCACCTCTCTCATCCCACTGGAAGAGGTCCAAAAGTATAAGTATCTAGGTATTACATTTGACTCTCCCCTCTCATTCCACGAACATATAAAAATTCTCACTTCCACCACCAACACCCGCATTGGTCTCCTTTACAGACATAAAGACTGCCTGCCACCTGAAGCACTTCAACCAAGCCATTACCTCCTCAGTCTTATCACTGGTGGACTGTGGCCTCACAATCTATGCTGCCACCGATCCTACGGTGCTTCATCAAATACAAGTAGTCATCAATAAGGCCTGACGTCTCCTCTCTGGTGCTGACAGAAATACACATACTTACACCCTATACATGCACACCAATATCCTCTCCTTTGAGGAAAGACTATTATACCAGACCTGTCTCTTCACCAAAAAAATTCACCTGGGTTTAACCCCAATAGATGTCATCTCTTCTCTTCAGGCAGCCACCATCTCAACTTCCATACAAGCTGCCCCAAAAACTATCTGGAAGGTGTATAGGGTCAGGACCACCCTGGCTCAGCGATCCATCCACCTTAGAGCTCCAGCATGGTACAATGCCCTCCTTTTAAAGCTGCCTTAAGGACCGTATCCTCTCCTCACATCAATGCCAGTGTAACCGGTAACCTGTGGTTCCTGCACCATGCTGCTAGGCCACACACTCAACCTTGGCCTGGCAGTGGAGAGCCCTCACTATTTCTAGCTTACAGGCTCCTCACCTCCCTCGGTTACCATATAGTTGCACTGGACTATGAATGCATTGTATGATGTATAAGACAAGACCTTCCTGATGCAGCTTACTACCAACTCATATCATGCATTGTTTATGCTACCAATTGTATAGGTCTTAACTGCTCATTAGGTAAATACGTCGATAGCTCTGCCCTGTTTTAGCTACCAAATGTATAGGCATTAACCTGTGCTCATTGTACTTATACTCTGTATGATTGCTCACCCACGTTTATTCAATGTATGTACTGTATGAATATCTATGTTTTATTCTGACATAGAGTCTTTGGAAATGAGTCTATGACTCAAAGGGTTGTAATTCTGATTTCCTAAATAAATAAATATCTGAGTTGAGGTGTTTATCATTTAGTAACCTGTTCTTCCTAACATCAGGCTAATTACTGCTGTCATAGAAGACCTTTACACAGCAGCAGACTGAGGAGAAAGAAAGGGCCATACTGAGACAGTGATGAGTGAAGACCATTTCACATTTAGAGGAAAAGATTCTACACAGTTGTAAGGTGGGAAACATTCCACTCTTGTGCAAGACATCCACATGTAGTGACCACTGTGTGCATGTAAATGGAGATCTTGTGTTTCCTGAATGCAGGTGACATGTAGTAACCTGAGTGAAAGAGAGTAGTTTTACCACCCTGTATCACCATATGGTGTCTGAATCCACAGAGCAGTGATTACAATATCAGGACTTTAGATCCATAACAGTTTTTGCATTTCGATAGTTAGATAGTATCGGCCTGTAGGTTTCTTCATGCAACACTGAGTTGCACAAGGAATTTGCCATAGAGCTGCAACTCAGGCAGAAATTGGTGCTGGAAGTATAGTCTAGCAGTTACAGTATGTGAATGAGTTTGGTACACCCAGCAGACCGGAGTTTCATTCTCCAAGCCTCCACTTGCATACTGTGTGACTCTGAGCAAATTAACTAATCCCTCGGTGCTCCTGGGTCACCCTTGAAAACAGGCACTTGTTCTAGTGGGCCTTACCCAGTTACCAAAGAATAAACAAAAAAACAACCCTGCAAGTTTAACCTGTTGTGAATTACAATGTAAAGCAGCAGTATTTGTTACTTACCATAGATTTTTTTTCAGCAATAATATTTGTCTTGCAAAAATATCAAGATACCCCTTTTTTACAACTGTGGGCAGAGCCTAAAGGAGTATTGCATGTACAAAAGGAATGATGTCATGTTTTCTGTCTGTGGAACTGACTGAAGGTGTAAATAGTCTCCTCCACCTTACCCTCCTCCAAGGAATGTTTTCTACCCTCAAATAAATATGCTTTCATGTTAGTCAATGGTTGCAGGGTACTATTTTCTTTCTTAAATGGATGGTACAAGAACTGGAACCTTAGTAGTGGGAGACAGCATTGTTTTTTTGGGGTAAGTAAGGTCCACCCCACCTCCACCCAAGAAGCTCAAAAAGGTCCATCCCACCTTTTTTTATTCATGTGGGATGGCATGAGGTGGATCTATCATACTGAAAGAAGACTCACTAGAGTTTGGGGTGTAGACCAAGGAACAACAAATCTGTGGATTCCCTGCATTTTGTTTAGGACTAAGAGGAACAAAGATACTTAAATTGCCTTCAAACTGACTTAAAAACCATTGGAACAAATGATTATCAGAGTCACCTGGTGTCTGAAAAGGAAACACTAAGAAATGTCTGAAACTACAGCTTAAGGATTCAACTTCAAGGAAAATAGACAACTTTCAGGTATTTCTTAAACATTTATATACTAAAATGGGCACAGTTCTTGGTAAACACAGTCTGTGATGAAGTGTATCTTTCTTTTTAAGTTTGAGAAGTGGAGTTGACTTGCACATGTTAAAAATATCAGCTGCAATTAGCAACTAATTGTAGAAACAAAATGCTGTTTTTTGTTTTTTGTGGGGTTTTTTTCCTATTTACTTTTTTCCTGGCTCAGTTTATATCAGTGAAAAGAAAGACTGGAACAACTGTCAGAGCTGCCATCCAACTGGACAAGCTATTTATCATTCATTTTTCATTTAAAATAACATAAATGTAGTTTCGCATTTTTACCATGAGGGAAGCAGAAGATAAACCAGCATGGTTAACAAATACATTCATTGACACCTCTGAATGAATGGAGTAGTTTTTTCTAACATTCTTTTTGAGTTAATTACTCCTTGGAACCTGTTATTCCAGTATTTACGACTGTGCTCCTGGAACTTTCTGCATAACAAGTTCCCTTAGGCTCTTCATAGCACCTCATTAAGCCATGTGACACCGCCCTCTTTTCAGGACATTGCATACTGTAGCAAGAGACCCAATTTTGTTGCCTTTTTCCAAATAATATACCAACTTCATTCTCAGGCAGGCATTTCTGGGCTAGTGTTAATATTCTACTGAATTTTCTTAACTTGCAGTTTGTGACTATAGGTGTTTATAACTGAATGATAATAACAACATTTGCTTCACTTGCAAATGGCCAGGCATTTGTGTGTCTAATTTCTGTTTGACTTACTGTAGGTCACACATAGAATCTGAAAAATTCATAACATGCTGTATTGTGATTCAATGAACTGATAAATGGGGATTCTGGTTTCTTTTACACATTCATTTTTCCTGACCATGGATATACTAAAACAAAAATTTCTCAACAAAATGTTTTTAAATAAATTATCTGGTATCGGGGGGCTGCCACAAGCAGAATGGGACTTCACAGATGAAGGAATTCACAGCAGCAGAAAAAAGAAACATGTTGCAGGGTTTGAAATAATTGATTAGCAGTTTTTTCCTTTGGACAATACTAACTGTACAGAAAGTATTTATATAGATTTTCTAGATGTGCTATGTTTGTTAAACACAGTGAGGCAAGAGCTATTAATTTTCACAAAGTTTTAGCACTTTTATGAGCAAAATGCTAATCAATTTTTAGAGTTAAATAAAACCCTGATGTTTGCATTAAAAGCTTAGTGGTGTGGATGTAGAGGTACCAGTATTTAAGCATGACTTTGGTAGATGATTAATTGTGACTGAGGAGTGAGTCTTGATATTTTTAGCATAATGGTTTTCTGAAACTTCAACCTTCAATGGGTTAGACTTTGTAGCCATCTGTACAGTATACCACTAAGCCACGTGCAGCGGGGTATGGGTAAAACCCATATCACCAGACCCAGGCCAGAGCTGTAAAATATGGACTGAGCACAGCTTGTGCAAATGTTGCTGATCCAGTGGAGCAGCAATAAAAGATAAACTATGCCATACCCTCAATAACACACCTACCCCAGTTTACATTTACCTGATGCCCATTTTTAGGCCATATATAGTAATATCTTCCTTCAAGAGAACAGTTTGTAATGAAATGTGTCGAATTTACATTGGCATTTGGGCATATGCACTGTTATATTATATGAATTTTGTGTGTGAACTATATATCAGTCTCTAAAAAAAACAATTAAACACATCAAATGTCTTCAAAAACTTGTCTCAACATTTTGTTTATCTTCTACCTTGTCACAACATACAGTTGTCTCAGCAGTGTTTTCAGTTAGGGTACAGTACCTTCATGTATATGATGGCCTGGTTCTGTTGAGTTGATTGCTATAACAGTGCATAGAATAAAATGCAAAACACATAGGTAACTGTAATACAGAAGGTGGCATTATTTTTAATTATACAATGGCAAGGAAAAATGTAAGAAGCTGATTGGCTGCTGACCCACTGAAACAGTGATGTTATTACACAATAACATCACCGTAGCTTTGGATTTGGATCATTCCTTGCATTTTCTCTTAAGAAATATTTTCCACACCAACAAAAACATCTTTTAATACATATTTTTATTCTGTATATAACAACAAACCATTGTATAATAAATAGCAGTATTCAGGGTGTGTTATCTTAGACAGGTTACCCTGAGTGGTGGAAGCACTCGGCTTCGCCTTATGCTTCAACCCACCCCAGGAGTGACATTATTACATGATAACACACACCCTGTCATGCCTTATTGCTTAATTATGCCCTTTCTCAATGTACTGTACAGTGATTCAGTTAGTATATATGCAACAGCCTTCATGTGAACACTCTGGGCTTCTCTTTGACTCCTGATGTTTATTTGCTTTAGCTATTGTATATTGTTTGAACTGCTTTGGTCTTCTTGATGTGGTGCCTGTGTGCCTAAACTATGTAATCTGTTTATCTACTGCTACCCATGTATTTCCAGTGAATGATTGTTTTAACTGTCTGCTCTCCGAGTCATTGTTTTTTGACTTGTTAAATGTGCTGTCTTTGTATTAGTTTCGACGAGGTGCCTTTGTAAATGAGTCTCTGACGCAAAGGTTTGTAAATCTGATATTTTTAAAATAAATAAATAAATAACTGTTTATTTTTAAGCCCATGAGACACCCTTATCTAGTTAATGCATTCACAGTCATAGTGGCACTGCCAGAGCTTGTTTATTCCTGAACTGAGATAAGGGATTTTGAAGTTTTTAGAAGTTCCCACTCACGTGCCATACCCCATAAAATGATTAAATATCTTTGTAAAGTGTTGTGCTATTTTCCATCAAACATTTGTGGTAACACCATCCTAATACATACACATTATGAATCTACCATGTAATTTCAACAGGTAACCTCAACTGAAGAGATTTTTTAAAAATTGCTAGTGGTGGTCATCTTTAATTATGTTAGTCGTTAATTAAAAAAATAACTGTGAAAGCTATTTTAACAATATTTGAGAAAACTGAAAATATGTGAACATAAAACTAAGATGTCAGAAATACATTTTTACAAAAAAACTATATGATGAATGTTTTTGCTGACTAACAAATACTGCTGCTTTAACTTGCCTCCTTGCATTTGCTAGTCCATCCTTCTATGGCAACTATGACTGTTTCAGCTGCAGCATTGTATTTGGCCTGCATGGTGTATCTCCTGTAGCGCTGTGGCAGAATTCAGAAATTCTGAAAGCAGTTTGTGCCTTTTTATTTAAACAGCATATTAGAAATTCATAGTTTGCGGAAAACTAATCCACAGTTTATTTATTTTATTTTTATTTTTTATTTTATTGAAACCTAGGATTACAAATACCTTTGAGTAGGAACTGCTCATTTACAAAGGTTCCAAGTCGAAGGAATGGGGGGTATACATACATACAAAGGTCAACATAATAATACATAGTTACACAAAAAAAAGAAGTAAGAGACTGAGGCTTAGGAAATTCCAGTAAATCAAAATGTGCCAAATGTTAGGTAGCATGACATACCAGCCAAGGGCAATCTTAGAAATAAGCACTGCAGGTGAGAGGGAAGGGGGTATGCAGGCAGGAAGGCCATTGTCGGAGGGTAGAGGTGAAGGTAAGAGTTCTAAAGGGAGGGAGGGAGGGATAAAAGTCAGGAAATGCCCGGGGGGGAGGAAAGGGAGAGGGGGCAAGGGGGTAGGCAGGTAGAAGGAAGCAAGGCGGGGAGAGGTAGCTGTCAAGACTGAAGTGGAGGGCAGTGAGCGGTGGGCCCCTGATTAGGTGAGGCAGTCACAATGACTAGTTGAAATGAGATGACGTCGGAGTTGTCTCTTAAAAGGGCCAAGAGCAGCAGCAGTAAGAGTTTCTTTGCTGAGAGTATTGTACCACTGTGGTGCACTGTGGGCAAAGGCCCTCTGGCCCATGGTAGTCTGGCATCTGGGGACAAGGAAGACTAGTTGTTGTGAACTTCTAGTTCACTGGGTGCTGTGGTGGTAACGAGGAGCTTTTCAATGCCCCAGGGCATGACCCTGAGGAGGACTTTTTTGGCTAAGAGGCAGGTTTGATACTGTATCTGGCTGATGAGAGGAAGCCATGCTGCCCAAGTGTGTAGGTCACAAGTGTGTGTAAGTCGGTCAGCCCCAGTTAGCAGCCTGCATGCTTTGTTGATTGCAACTGTAATTCTGTGGAGGGCAGAGGCGGAGGCAGAGCCATAAATCGCTAGCCCGTAATCAATGATGGAGGTGACAGAGCTGTTGATAGCCAACCGGAGAGTGTCAGGAGTCATGCAGTGTTTGTGCTTGTAGAGCAGGCCTATACGGATGTTGATGGCTTTGGTGACAGAATATATGTGCCGATGGTAGGAGAGTGAGATGTCCAATGTGACACCTAGGTATTTAAAATCAGGTACATGTTCAAGTAAGGTCCCTGTTTGGTTTAGGATGGTGAGGTCATGGGATTTGTACTTGCTCCTGGCATTGTAAAAGGTCATAACCTTTGTTTTGCTGTAGTTCATGACCAGTTTGTGTGACTTGAACATACATAAACCACAGGCATCTACTCCACAATTTCAATTAAAAGACTTCTGAAATTCTGCAGACTTTATCACAAAATTCTGAAAAGCATTTCAGAAGGGGAATTGCCATCCTGCCTGAATCCCACTGGTGGAATTCTGCATTCTTCACAGCTAAAGTATTAAGGGTTCTCCCTTGGTAAAGGAAAATCTAGATTTAGTAGTTGCCGTATTGGTCCTTGCAAGAATAGATCCAGAAGCAAATGATTTGATACCTTTTAATGGACCAACATAGATGTAACAACAAGAACAAAGTGCTCTAGCTTTCGGACCAACCAGTCCTTCTTCAGAAGCTCATGGCAGTTGTTTAGAAAATACAATACTTATAACAGCTAGATAATGCAGAGAAAAACAGAAAAAAATCCCCATTGGTTTAAAATAGTCATTTAAAAAAAAAAAAAAACCACAGAAGATGATGTCAGAGAAGTTTAACAGTACAATACTGCCTTCAGTCCAAAAGAACCTTGGGTACAGATGTGCTTGGTGGAACATACATACAAACATTCTGGACACCACAGTCATCATTAAGGATGGAACCTTACATACATGTATTTACAGGAAGCCAACAGACAGACAGAGATACCTGCACAGGAAAAGTAACCACCCAAACCATACAAAAAAATCTGTCATATACAGTCAAGCACTTCGTTGTCAACATATTTGTACAAATGAGGATGACAGAGATACACATTTGGCTATGTTGAAAAACACATTTATGGAGCAGGGACACTCTTCCAGGGGAAATTGACAGGATAACAGAACGGGCAATGCAAGTACCAAGACAACAACTACTTTAATATAAAGAAAAGAAAGCTACAGAAAGAACACCCTTGGTAGTCACATATCATCCAGACCTTGAACGTCTGCATAAGATTATTAAAGATCTCCACCCAATATTCAGTGAGGATGACACCCTTAATTGTATTTTTAAGGAACTCCCACTACTATCTTTTAAACAACCACCAAATTTATCTAGCCTAATTATAAGGAGCAAACTTTCACCGGAACAGAATACCATGTCACACAATGGCACACGACCCTGCAATCAACGCCCCTGTAAGACCTGTGGGCTCATTTCTACCTCAGACTGTGTGGTTACATCACAAAACAGACAATTCCAGGTGCATGGGAGTTATACATGCATGTCACAACATGTTGTTTATTTCATTCAGTGCAAGAGATGTCCACAAACAGGTTATGTAGGAGAGACACGCCAACAGCTCCGCACTAGGATGAACTCACACAGACATAGTATTACAGCAAGGAAGACTGAAAAACCAGTGGGGCATCACTTCTCCCAGCCTGACCACTCAGTCTCAGATATGTCAGTAATGGTCTTAAAGGGAAATCTCAAAAACACGCAACAGAGACGAGCTTTTGAGATTAAACTTATTTTACATCTCAATATGGTAGCAGATGGGATGAACGTGGATCTTGGCTTTATGGGACACTACAGAAACTAACATCCACAGACCTTTTCTTCTTCAAACTGACATATTATAGGACTTCAGCATGTGTGGGATGTGGATGCGTGTGTGTATGTATGTGTGTGGGTATGTGTTGTGAGGTATGTGATATAACAGATGTGGGGCTTGCTGTCACATTGAGGTAAGTCTCTATTTAGCTATATGGAGTTATAATGTGTTACTATTTTTATTTCACACACATAATGAATATTAATTTCTCCTTACTTTTTATCTTTGCTGGGGGATTGATTCCATTGCACCATATTCAGGTTACCCAGCCTGCTAGTGTACATACAGGAGTGTTATCTTATACTGTTGTTATATAATTTTTGTAACTCTGTACATATTGGGGTGTGTGATCTCATTTGCTTGGGGGTCCTGCACAGATCTTTTACATTAGGCTAATATTGTAGTATTTGTGGATGTGTAGGTATGTTAGACCTCTGGTCTTACACATATACTTTATATTTACTTCTAGTTATCTTATCCTGGGGAGGGTGGCAGGTTTATTTCATGGTAGTTCTATCTAGTATCCTTGGAAATGTTACTTTGCAGATAGTAGTATGGTTTAATAGTGTTACTGTTTTACTCTGTAGATATTATGAGACATAAGACCTTTTACTCAGGATTTCATGACAAGTTGTATTCCTTTGGGGAACTATTGCAGTGACTGAAGTTAATATAGGTTCACTAGGAGAGAGAGAGAGTGTGTGTGTGTGTGTGTGTGTGTGTGTGTGTGTGTCTGTGTCTGTGGGAGAGAAAGAGAGAGAGAGAGGAAAAAAAGGAGGTGGGAGAGAGAGAGAGACATCTCCTTTGTTATATCTCCCCACCCACATTATTGTGATGTGGGGTGGGTTAGGTTGTATTGTTTGTATGAAGAGGAGGAGAGAAATTACATTTTTATCTCTTTTTCAGATTCCTTAGACACTTGTGGTACATCAAGTTGCTACATTCTCAGTATATATTGACATCAGTACATATCAGGCTACATGGTCTTAATTCCTTGAGGTTCCTCGACTAGAGTTTTTTGTTTGACACTAATATTATCAATTTATATTTAAATTATCATTTATATAGTCCTGAGGTTTTTGAAATTTCTTGGGCCTTTTATTTAGCTTGAGAATACAGTGGAGACAGGTCCAGCTAGGTTTTACATCACACAGTGTGCACTGATGTTTTTAAGATAACTTTACTGGTAATTTTGTCTTTAATGCTAACATTGTAACTTCATGAGCCCTATAACTATCTGAGTTTGTTCTTGTTGGCCGGGTTGTTTTCAGTAGTCACATCCTTATACTAACTGTGACACTCATAGATTGATTTAGGAGTTATCTGCTTCAGCAGTGTTATCTTATGTCAATTAAATTTATATGCAGTAGGATTCTTTGTATGTATGTTCCACCAAGCACATCTGTACCCAAGGTTCTTTCGGACTGAAGGCAGTATTGTACTGTTAAACTTCTCTGACATCATCTTCTGTGTTTTTTTTTTTTTTTAAATGACTGTTTTAAACCAATGGGAATTTTTTTCTGTTTTTCTCTGCATTATCTAGCTGTTATAAGTATTGTATTATCTAAACAACTGCCATGAGCTTCTGAAGAAGGACTGGTTGGTCCGAAAGCTAGAGCACTTTGTTCTTGTTGTTACATCTATGTTGGTCCCTTGGTAAAGAGTAATTTATTTACAGGTGTACCAGTTAGTTTGACTAAGCAACTGCGTGTGGGACTATGTTGAAGGAAGGTTAGTGAACTTTGGAGGGGATTTTACTTTAGAACATATCATTTGTGTTTTATTTCTGTGTCTTTTTATTTGCCTAACCCACACCTTCCTTTCTAGAACATTCTGCCACATTACACATGTACCTATAGTAAATACTATCCACTGGTTTGACTGTTTTTACTGTGTTTTGCTATTTCATTGCATGTTGTGTTATTACTTCATTGATTTCTTCTCAGTTGTGATTAATGGGGATTTCTGCTGGGGATCAGCATAGTACCTTCCTGGGGGATAATGACCAATAGTACTTGATGTCCAGTAAGTGAAGGTACTACTGTTTTGAACTGTAAGAACCTGAGCAATATCTGAGATTCCATGGCCCACTGTCTGGAGGCCTAAAGACTACAGTACATCCCATTTGCTGCATAAGAACTGAGTCACATGCCACTTGGGTAAGGTGTAGCATCATTTGGTGGTACCACTGGTATCCTTTTCACCTAGTCCCTTGACAGACTGTTCTTACTACCTCAGCTGTGAAATTCTGAAAGTGTACTCCCACTCCATTTTTTTGCCAACATTATGGAACAGCATGAGCTGGAAGGCTGGTGCATGGAAGAAATTGCTGGTTTTAAGCATGACCTATAGGTGACTGGGATCCTAATGTGAGGTGCTCCTTACAAGATGAATGAGGTTTTGGAGGAAGTAAATTATTTAGGCATAGTGAAATATAAATGTACAGACTACAAATCTATAGTAGCTCACAGTGTATGCATGCCTAATTGAGAATGACAAAGAAGTGAACATTACTAAGTTACCAGCCTCTGTCCTAGGAGATACAGTGGGTGAAACTGTATACCTTTTTAGTAGTGGGGTGCTAACTGAGTCATCCAGTTACCCCAAATGACCCACTTTTTGACAAAAAGTCAGAAATGTGTTGGCCCAGGGAGGGAAAACCATAGGTAATCTGAGGAATGTTGGCTCTTTCCCATAAAGCAATCTTCACTGCAGTGGGGAAGCTGCTACAGAAAATAGGGGAAATCAATTCCAATAGTGGCCCCTTTAAGAGATGTTTGACGTTCTCTGGAATTCACCCTACACCTGCTGGGGAGGATTATTTTGATGTGTGTAGTGACCCTGCCACCTATATAATGATGATGATGTCTGAAATAGCTGGCTAATATTTTAGGGGTCAGTAGGCAGGGTCAAGGTAGAGAGGGCAGACCCTTGTTTTTTTGGCAGTGTAGCTGCTAACCCTGCAGAGGTGGATGCACTTGCAATCTAGTCAAAGCTCAATAACTTGTGGACCCTAAAATCAGTCCTCAGATTCTGCAAGTATTTCCATTATTCTGTAAAAGATTTATCTGCTGTGGTATATGTTAAGAAATCTGTTGCAGAGGGAGTACTGACTCCTGACCTTTGAGTTATAATTATTATCACGTGAGTGAGACTTTTACCGACAGATGGGATGGCAGTGTAGCATGGCTTTTGAGGAAATTATCAAATTCTTTAATTTGGATGGTACTACTTAGACTCCAGTGGGCCCCAAAACTCAAGTTATTGTGTTTTTTTTTTAACTGCCATGCCTTCTTTTCATGCTTTAATTTTTAAGCAGGAGTTCGTAGTAATCAAAGATCAGCTAAGATTTCAATAAGGCTAACTACCACTTCACAGTGACACCTTTAGGCTAGGTCCTAGATTACATCATTCTCATTTTAATCTTTACATTGCTGGTATGAGATGAGGACAGTTGTGTCATTCTCTTGTTCTGCAAGATCCCCCTCCTGCTTCCTTGTCTCACATTTTCAAAGTGCAGCTGAAACCATGTTAAACTAACCAGTGTTAGTCGGCCCGCCAGCACAGTGGTTGGATTTGCGCTTGCAACGCCGGTGACCCAGATTCAGGAATGGACCCAGGTTGCCAGGGGGCCGGCTGGGGGGAAAAGGATAGAGCATCCTATGGACTGCTCTTCTTCTCCGGGGGGAGGGTGGGGAAGTGTCTGGTGCAAGACAGACCCCTGGCAGAGGTCGGGGGTCTCGCAGCTACTGGTGCTCACATCTAATGGAGGCCTGGTGGATGCTGGACATCATTGCATGTCCCTACTTCCCAGAGGAAAAACCAAGAAAAATGGAGGGGAGAGCCTCTGTCTACATGAAGCCCTCCCCGGGCTTCAATTGGCCACTGCCGCTGCACTCCCAACCAGATACTGTTCCCGCAGCACCAGAGTTAGGAAACTGGTGCCATGACCCCACCCTCCAGGGGGTAAGCTGGGGGTAACTGGGAGTATGTGGGCAATAGACAGTTGTTGGAAGCTCCGGGGGGCAGTGACCAGGGCAGAGATTGATGGGGGAACTCCCAGGGGGATAAAAAACAACTAACCAGTGCTGAGCAGGTTACATCCTAAATTTCTAAAGGAACATAAGGAGAGGTGTCCCAGCTGAAAAGGTGATTTGGTAACACTTTAAGTGTCCCTAACTACACTGTAACTACCGTGTAACTATGTTGTGTAGTTACGCAACTTGCATACATGTGCAACTACTACAGTTTCCTTTCAGCAGAAATCATTTCATTCTGACAAGCATAACTACACATGTAATAGCTGTTGCAAAGTGTAACAGAAAATCTATTGTGCAACTACCACTCTATCTCCAGTGTATCTTCCAGTGTAGTTATGGACACTTAAGATAAAGTGTGACTGGTGAGTTGATGTATCATAAATGAATAGCGTCAAAAACCATCACTGTGATCATGACTAACAATCATTAAACATGAATAATAAATGGCCACCAATTAAATACCATGATGTCATGGAAATGGTGATTGTGATTAATGAGGAGCTCATAGTACCATGATTGTTCATGATTCCCCATAGTCAGGATAACTGCAATAAATAAAATAAAAAAAATCAATTTATTGTTTATCTATACTTTTGAAATTGATCTTGCCTTCTGTTTAGACATATTTATTGGAATCATTAGTTATGATACATCTTCTATACAAACATATTGCATTCAATTATACTTACTCAGACACGTCACTTCTTACTAGTGTTATAAAGTCTCAAATTGGTTTATATAGCTCAATTCAGTGTTTCATGTTATGCTTGTGGTGATTTCCTACAAGTACTCCATTTGGGATCCATACCTTTCTTCATAGTCTGCAAACTAATACTGTCAAGGTAAAAACATTTTAAAATTAAAAATGATCATTGTTTTTTGTCCATGAAGTGCCTTTCATTGATTGGTCTAAAGACCATTACAGATTTACAAAAAACAGACATACATGCTCGTGGAGATACAAAAATATAAATACATAACATTTCTAATACAGACAATAGATTAAAAAACAGTGCAATAGTATATCTGCATAAATACACATAGAACCAAAAACACCTATGCGGTCATGTATAGTTTAGCTAAAAGATAAAAATACTATAATTTTCTTTAAAGGTATACAGCTCATTGCTACTGTCTCCAGATAAATCAGATACATATGATACCCTTCCTCCCTGATTTCTTCTAGGTTTCTGAAATGATTCCTTGTATGTATCATTCATGTATCCTATTTACCGTGATGCAGTACCTCAACTGATGAATATGGTTGTATGCTCTCTTTAATGTTGTATGCCTTTGTCTAACATGTACTGTATGTACTCTCCTGATGTGGAACCTTTGTAAAAGAGCCTTGGCTCAAAGGTAATTGTAATCCTAGATCTAAATAAACAATAAACAATAAGTATTGTAGAGGACAATGAAGTCACTGCCCTTAAATTTCACTGTTTTGTCTTCTCCAACATTTTCACGGCAGTTTAATTTAGGTGAAGTACAAGAGCAAGCTAACTTGTCAATGGTAGTTTATATTTTTGAGATCACGTGATGAGCTGAATCTGTATAGACGTCTCCTGTGCTGCTCAGAGGCCCCACAACAAATAATAGAAAATGAAATCTCCGAGACTGGCCTAATTTGACTAAGAACACCTTGAAAAAGCTTGAGAAGTGCTGTGGGTGTGTTTTTCGAGGATATCGCTGAAAAGTTTGAGAGAAAAGGAAGCAAGGTGACCGCACGAACAGCGAGTGTTTGGCTGTAACACCAGGCCGCGCCACAGCACTAAGATGAAAGCTGAAGCCGCAGAGCCCCTAGCGGGGAGAACCCCAGCTACTAAGAAGCCCCATTCTCCCACTCCAAATGAAAAGGAGGATGAGCTAGGAAAGGAAAGGGGTTCAAGTTCGACTACTGACGATATACAGGAAATTAAAGCAATGCTGCAGGGGCTTGTGATTGATTTCGCAGCAGTAAAACCAGTGTTACACTCACTTGCACAGAGAATGGGGGATGCAGAGGCCCGGATTTCCTCGCAGGAGAGGAAGGTATCCATGATGGAGCAGGAGCTGGTGATGGTCAGAAAACAGGTCAAGAAACTAGAAGAGAGGATGGAGGATCAAGAATCAAAAAGTCGGAGAAACAACTTGATAATAGCAGGGCTACCAGAGAGGGCTGAAGGACCAGACTGTGTTTCTTTTATGCAGGACTTGTTGCTTAAGCTGCTGGGCCCTACTCCATTTGGGGAAGCATATAATTTGGAGAGAGCCCATAGGGCACTAAGGGAGATGCCACCACCGGGGACAAGACCTCGGGTGATGATTATGCATTTTCTCAACTATAAAGAAACGTCCCATGTGCTATTCACCGCTAGACAGAAGGAGTCATTGCAATAGAACGGTGCTTCTCTCTGGTTGTTTCAGGATCAAACATCCACGGTTAGAGAGAAGTAGAAGGAATACACGGAAATCAAGAAGAAACTATATCTTGCAGGAATCAAGTTCCACCTGCAGTACCCTGCAACACTGGTGGTACGACTTCAAGCCAGGGAGAAGAGGTTTCTAACAGCAAAAGACACCTTAGAGGGGTTGCGGTCCGAGCTCCCCGAGTTATTCAAGTCGCTGACCTGAACTGGTCCTGAGAGAAGAAGGTTGTGTTAACCTGAAAGACTGGGACTTAGGAGAATCAAAAGATTTTAAAAGTTCATACTGTTATCTGGTTTAATTGTTCACTGTTACACATGTTGGATCTAAGGGGCATTCCAAGGTTATGGGGTATAGAGGGCCATTGCTGGGATGGGGAAACCGGGACTCCAACTCATTGCTATCAGGGATGAATAGGGCAGATGCCAAATAATTATCCAGGGAGATGGGGTAAGGTAACAGGGCACTGGAGGTGGAAGTGATCCGAGGGGACAAACATAGCTTGGCCCTTAAAGGGGACCCTCCCCGTGGAGGTCAAGATAGGAATGTAAGTGGCAAGGGAGTGAAGGTAGATGTCACAGGTATTCAGGGGGAGGGGACAATGCTCTAGTGGGAGGACAGATGTGTGAATTCCTTTGAGGTGGCGGGCTATAGGGGTTGGTAAACTTATCGGTATTGGGAAGAGGCGGGTTGGAATGGGACTCGCTACGTGAGCATGGACATAGGCGGCAGCCATTTTTGCAGCCGGGGGCCCCCAGCGGGTAAAGAGCATAACAGCCCTTTTACCTGTGATGTCTGGGTGTAGACACAGTCTCCCTGAGATAGGGATGGCCCGAGGGAGGTGTAATATGGGGTCAGTGGAAGGTATATAAATTTATATGGGGTAGGCAGTTAACATTAGCGCCGCCATAGGGCACTATTTCCAATTCGTGTTGATTAGTACTGCGAATTTATGTGAGGTGAGGTACACAATATCTCCCTGAAAATTATTGGGGCGGAGCTATGGGAGGTATGTATTTAGAGGGACTAAGGCTCAAAGTCCGCTGGTAGCTCCCGGAAAATACGGAGGATCTCCCTGGGGTGTAGGAGATAGCGATGAGAGGGTTGCTCAGGTCTGATACTCTCTTAACAAGTGGGAGTTTGGAGAATGTTAACTAACGTTACTTACATGGAAACTAAGGGCAGTTCCTGACCCATGTGGGAAAGCTGTAGTGTAGGGGAGGTGAGCCCTGGGAAAGGAAGGTAGAATGACATAGGGGGAAGAAAGGTCCTTATGCTTCAGTTTCTTTCGGAGTTACGGGCTAGGTACTGGAGTCGCTTTGCTAGGGGTTGGGGCTGGGGGAGTAGTACAGGAACGGGTTCATCCATGACTCGATATTTGGAAGGTGGACAATCTAAGGATCGGGGGAAGGGGGGTGGAGGAGGGTTATCAGGAGCTGGAATGAGAGAGAGTCCAATTTAGAGAGTAGCAAGGATGCAGACCTTGAAAGGGTACAGTGTTTGGGCCTATTTAAAATAATTCTGATGTTTATTTATGTCATGTGTTAAAATAATTTCCTGGAATGTTAAGGGACTCAGGGGTAGACGTAAAAGAATGGTAATTTTGCGACATATTGAGCAAACGGCGGCTCACATTGCTGCCTTACAGGAGACACATTTACTGACAGAGTAACTGAGTGGTCTCAGGAGACTATGGGTGGGACAATTCTTCGGGGTAGGTAGGGATAGAGCTTCAGGGGGTGTGGTGATTCTAATAAAGAAAACCTGCCCATATGAGGTAGTGCAAGTGTTTGCAAGGGAGGATAGCAGAGGGATCTATCTATCGCGTACACTGTCTGGTAAAGCAATTTTGGTTGCTTCTATATATGGTCCAACTCCCTCTGATCCTGACTTCTTTGCCTCAGTAGAAAGGGATATAGCTGTTCTCTCGTCACACTCTCTTATTCTGGCAGGAGACTGGAATACCTATCTTAACAACCAGGAGGACAGGATACCACCATCCAAGGGGCCTCTGACCAAGGCTCAGATTGCCCTGAGCAGATTACTGGAGGTTGCAGTGTTGGTCGACCCAATTAGGACCCACTCGATAGGGGGTAGTAATATGACATTCTACTCAGCGGCCCATAAGAGCCAATCTCGAATTGATTTATTCCTGGTAAATAGCGAGGCACTCAGGGAGGTTAGGGACGTGACAACAGAGGTTAGAACCTTCTTGGATCATTCCCCTATTCAGCTGTCGTGGGAACCAAGACCTACACCTCCTCGACCGTACCGATGGAGGTTGAATGACTTTATTGGTAGAATCAGTGGATAGGTTGGAGGAGGCACTACTTGAGATTATAAGGCTACAAATACCCATGTTGCAAAATAAAAAGCTGGCCTGGCCAACTTGTAAGGTGCTATATGCGGGGGTAGCACAGGGCATTGCAGCGCAAAAAAATAGGTGGAGAAGGGCTAAAGAGGAATTCATCTTGGGGGCAATCAACTCGCTGATGCCACTGGAAGGGTCTTCCGAGGAAATTGATGCTGAACTTAAAAGTCTGAGAGGGGAATTGGTGGATATTGTTTATGGAAAAGTAGAATTTTGGTTGGAAAAGATTAACGCTAAATTCTTGCTGCAGGGAGATGTCTCGGCGCGTCTCCTGGCGGCAAGAGTCAAGGAATGGGAAGCAAGTAGAATGGTTACATCTATTCAGCATGAAGGGAAGCTTTTAACGGATCCCTAGGAGATGGCAGAAGCTTTTGCGTCATATTTAAAAGAAATATACCAGGCTAGAGATCTGGCTAAGGAGAAGGAAATCAAGAATTTCTTAGAGGGAATTCCCTTACCAGTCCTGGACCCAATGCAGGCTAGGGAGTTAGAAGCTCCAATAAGGGCATCTGAGATTATTGGAGTGGTGCAATCTCTTCCCGCAGGTAAATCACCGGGGCCAGATGGCCTTACTGCCAAATTCTATCAGGCACATATCCAGACTATACTTCCTATGCTCCAGGAATTTTATAGTACTATAATGCGGGAAGGGGTTCCTCATCCTCCATTGTATCAGGCATATATTACACTAAACCAGACAAGCCCAGGGATGTACCAGGCAATTACAGGCCTATAACCTTAATGAACCAAGACATTAAGATCCTTACAAGAATCCTGGCAAATAGAATTTTGCTCATTGCTCCCAGTTTAGTTAGTCAGGAACAAGCGGGATTTATGCCGGGAAGGGGGGCACATGATGCTCTTAGGAAATTATACCATATACTAAATTATGTGCCCAATTCTCAATCACCTCTAGCTTTGATATCTTTAGAAGTGGAAAAGGCCTTTGATCGGGTCTCCCATCCTTTTCTCTTTGCTACAATGGAGAAGATGGGATTCCCGGAGGGTCTTCTCAGGGGTATTAAGAATCCATATGCTGCGCCAATGGCTAGGGTATTATGTAATGGCTACGTCTCGTGTGAATTTCAGCTGGAGAATGGGACTCATCAAGGATGCCCTCTCTCACCGATATTATTTAACATTTACTTAGAACCCCTCCTGAGAGCTATCAATAGGGATGTACATATCAAGGGGATTAAGATATTGGGGATGGAGTTAAAATTCTCAGTCTTTGCAGATGACATACTTCTCCACCTACAAGACCCAGCATCTAGTATTGAGAGAATAAGAGAATTAATAGGGCGATTCTCTAAGGTTTCTAATTATAAGCTAAATTTGACGAAGACACAAATCCTCTGTCTGACACTATACGTTTACAGGGCAGATTTTGCACCACTCCGATTACAATAGATGGCAGATAAAATTAAGTATTTAGGTATTTGGATTACAGCAAATCTGGAGGTGGGGCCAAAAATAAATATAGGGGGGATTATATCAGCGGTTAAAGGGGATATATTAAGATGGAATAAACTACCTTTGAATTTTATGGCACGATTGGGCCTTATCAAGATGAATATATTACCTAGACTGTTATACCCGGTATATCTAGTCCCATATAGTATTCCTAATAAATGGTTTAGTATAAGTAGGACGCTAATTTCAGAATTTTTATGGAATGCTAAACCTCCTAGGATAAAACATAATGTTTTGCGTTTACCACATACAGAGGGAGGGAGGGATCAAGTTGACTGATCTTCATATATATTATGTGGTGGGTCAGCTGGGCCTTATGGCTCGATGGGTTGAAAATATTAACGGGGAGAGTTATACTCCAATCTGGCTACAAATAGATAAGCAAATGTTAAAAGATTCTGGCCTTACTCCGGATTCATTGTTGTATGCCAGAGTGGGAAAAGGTTTTTTTAAAACAGGGTATGGGAACCCAATTGTGAAAACGGCAGAAGCCTGGTGGTCATTTCTTACCCTGGTACAGAGACAGAATCAAATGAAGGATAGAGACCAGCCTGTACTGGGTAACCCTAACTTGGTAATTGGGGGTCGGGTAATTAGTTCGCGGTGGGCTAACCAGATATTGGGTTTGAAGCTTAGGGATGTTATTCAGGGTAACAGTGTGGTCCTTCCATCACGATGTGACAGAATGTCTTTTTTTCAAAGGTTACAATTTACACAAATGTTGGAAGGGGTGATGAAGGGTTCGGGGGGTTTTACGGACAACTCCTTCTCATGGGAGAAACTAAAGGAAGTTGATCCGAGATCTAACTCCCTTTCACAAACATATAAAGTCCTCCTGGATTTCCTTAGCCCCGGCTCACCAATAAGAATCTCATATTGGGACAAAGCGATGGCCCCTAGGAACCTTGCTTGGGATAATATCTGGAAAAACAGCAAGTATATTGTGATACCCAAGTATAAGAGTATGCATCTTTTTATTGTCTCTAATATTTATTTTACCCCTGTGAAACTATGTGATAGAAGCCTGAGACAGACAGACCTGTGTTTTAGATGCGAGAGGGGAATAGGAGATCTCCTGCATGTGATGTGGGGATGTAGTAAAATATTGCCTCTATAGGGTGACATTAAACGGCATATGGACCCAATGCTGGACTATTCAGAATTTATAACACCAGAGATACGTGTCTTGGGTGACTTTTCCCAAATCTCGGGTGTTATACCTAAATACCACCTCTCTTTGATGGTGGCGGTAGTTAAAGCCTTTTTAGTAAAACATTGGAAGGATGATCATGTTTATGCTTATGATCAGTGGGTGAGAGATTTAATGGGGGTTTTGGATAGGATAAAGAGGCATCTATATTCTGAGGGAAGAAAGGAGCTATATGCTAAAAGATGGGCAGCGTTAGACGCGATTTATTCGCAGCAGGGCACAAATGCTCAAACACAGGCCTGTCTGTCAGATTGTGATTAACAAAAGGAAATTATGCTGGAGTGTGAATCCTTTGTCTATGGTATTATTCTGGTCTAAATGATTATCTGGGCAGCAGTTGGTGTGATGTACATGGCTCATATGCTAGGGCAACAACATGATGGTATTGGTCTGCTGGGTTTGTAGGGTGGCGTGGGACTCTCTCTCTCTTTCCAGGGGACACAGCAGAAGGCCACCTTGTGGGAGAAAGGCCCCTTACAGGAGCTGGTGATCTGATGTTGTCCACAGGGTCACAGGTGTAAGGGGATCTGAGCTATCCAGGGGTAGAGAAAATATATCTACAAATCCACTATAATAGTGTATCATTGATTTTGAAGCTTGATTCTAGTTTGGCGTGGTGCCACCGGCTGTGTATGTACATACGTGGGCTGAATATAGTTCACGCAGTCAGTTTGGGACTGTGTACCCTGGCTAGGCCAGGTATCTGTATGTTTGTCTCTTATTTGAAATCTGAATAAAGACGGGTTTAAAAAAAAATGGTAGTTTATATTTTCACTGGCATATAATTTTCACTGGATTTTCAATATAGTGAATATAGCAAAACTTTTGTACCAGTGAAAAATAGGTCCTCTACAGTACTTTGTTAAGACAGAGACCGGGGAACCTTAACTAGGCATAAAGAACTTAATCTGTAATCTGCGGATTGTATCAATGTACCTAGCAACTGTATGTACAATTGCTTCGTCACTTGTTGTGAAAGATATTTTCAGCAATAAGGACTGGTCCTCTCTTGCTATTAGGTCAAAGATAGGTTTGAGCCATTTTTCCCTGAGCTGATTGTACACCTCTTTTGAAACATCCAAATTAGTTACACAAATGTGTATACTATACCTAACACTCCATGTGCACTTCCTAAAGGGACTTAAACTTGACGTCACATGATTTACATTATGATTAATTTGCTTTTGCTTTTGCTATTTGTCATTCATATTTCCATATTAATAACAAACACAATTTTAAGCTTTACTCATGTGACTTATTTGGTTCTTTGCCTCCTGTGTGCTATCAGTTATGGCACTAACAGCAAGGAACCTACTCCTAATCTCCTCCTTCATATTCTGCATACCCCCCAATACCTCCCACAAGTTGTTACCCTGTTCCCCCTCCCACGGCTGAGTTAATTCATCCTACCCATGCCCCCCCCAACTGCCACTTCATCTCTTCCAGCCACTACCTGGTCCTACTATCATATGAGCCCCCCCTCTTGCTCTACTCCTATCCCCACCTTTGGTCAACCCTCCACCAAATTACCTCCCATGCTTCCCAAGCTGTCTACCCTAAAGCATCTCATAAGTGGCGCTCTCTAAACATCAAGGTGCTTTTACATACTTCCTCACTATTTAACCCTTGCCTTATTACTTCTTGCAGCAGGGGACATACACCCAAACCCTGGCCCAGCATCAGCCGTCTGTCCTTCTAACTCAACAAATAACCCCCCCCCCACACTAAGACCACCACTGCTACTCAGATTGGCTCCCTCCCCCAGGGACTACATATACTCCACCTAAACATTAGAAGCCTAGCCCCCAAGCTCGGTCTGCTCCAGGTACTAGCCACACAACATGCCCCCGACATTACCATCATATCTGAGACCTGGCTAAACCCTAACTTTCTGGACCCAACCATCACCATTCCAGGATTCAATATCACTCAGCAAGACCAACCCACCTGAGGTGGAGGAGTTGCTATCTACACCAACTGAGACTTACATTTTTCTGTCACGCTCGCTAAATCAGAGCCCAAAGCCTTCGAGCTGCTCATACTCAAGTTGTCCCCTCCTTTCTCACTACCTGTCTATGTTGCTGGTATATTCTGCTGCCCTGGCATCCCGACCACAACAGTCACCAGCCTCCAAAGCCACCTAGCCTTCCTAGCCCCATTGGGTGAACTTTATATTATGGGGAACTTTAATCACAACTGGCCATCTCAATCTTTCAACAAAGCTCGTTCCGAGATAACTGCCCTCAATTTTACCCAAACCATCTCGGAACTGACATATTCAAACCCCAAGACTGGCAATCACTCCCCACTTGACTGGGCTCTCACCTCTCACCCCCACAGGGTCGTCAACTCCAGCCTACTTCCAGACTCTATAAGTGACCATCACATCACCTACAGTACTTAGTCCGCAAAATCCATCGGATTAAATCCCCTCCCAAATTTCTACTGCAACGGTCATACAAAACACTAAACCTTACCCCCCTCCTGTAAGAACTAGCTCACTCAAACTGGGGCGTTCACCTTAGAAGTAATAACATGGATGATGCCCTTACACATTTCCGAAACATCTTCCTCAGCGTCTGGGATAAACATACCCCCTTGCATCACATTAAGGTCTGGGGGACTCACCTTCCCTGGATTTGCCCCGAACTAATAGCATTCCAAAATGCCAGGGACAAGGCATGGAGAACTTACAAAACTACGCTCCTCCCAGGTGACATCACCTACTGCATGCTCTGAAACAAGTGCACCAAGGCCACCCGACTAGCCTAAACCAAATATTTTAACAACACCCTTAACGCAAATCTTGGTAGGCCATCTAAATTTTGGAAAGTTATTAGCTCCCTTTTTTCCCCCCATCAACAAATCTCTCCCCTCTTCTGCTCACAAAAGGGACTCTCCTCTTAGACCCTTTCTCAGTGGCCTCTGAGTTCAACTCCTACTTCACCACATGTGCAACTACCCTCCTTGCCTCCCTTCCAGATGTAATCCCACCCACTCACCAAGCTGAAACTCTTATACGTCCCGGCCTGAACACCTTCTCCTTCAGGAGCATCTCTCCCATGGAAGCCCTAGATGCCCTACTCACCCTGAACCTCTCCAAGGGAAAATCACCTGATAGGTTGGACACCAAACTCTTCTACCTATCTGCCCCGACCATTGCATCTTCCCTCACCGCCCTTCTAAACCTTTCTTTTGCCACTGAATCAATTCCTACGGAGTGGAAGCATGCCACAGTCCTACCTCCACCAAAAGGAGGGGACCTCACCACCGTGGAAAATTACCACCCTATCTCTCTCCTCCCCGCCCTCGCGAAACTTCAGGAACACCTTGTGCTTTCACAACTCTCCCACTACCTCTCTGAATCCAACTTCTTCATGCCTTTCCAGTCTGGATTTAGGAAAAACTACTCTACCACCACCACCTCCTTACTAAGACTCATGGATTCCATCCTCTCAGGGTTGGACAAAGGTCAAATTACATCAGCCATCTTTCTCGACTTAGCCAAAGGTTTCAACACTGTATCCAACCCCCTGTTTTTATCCTGCCTATCTGATGCTGGGTTATCCGCAACGGCCACCAGCTGGTTCAGAGCCTACCTGCAAGGCAGAACCCAGTCTGTAAAAACTGCTGATTCCACCTCACCTCCATTCCCTATTGTCACTGGTGTTCCTCAGGGCTCAGTTATAGGCCCCATTCTCTTTTCCATCCTGCTAAATGACCTGCCACAAACTTGCTCTACTACCTCAATACACATGTATGCAGATGACACAGTCCTCTTTTCCTCCGGCCAGACCCATGAGGAGGTTGCTTCCAGTCTACAGGCTAATTTTAACAAGGTATTGCTCTGGTTTAACTCCCACCAGCTCTCCCTCAATGCCAAGAAGACAGTCTCCTTGACCTTCGGCACTCAGCAGAGACTATCCAGACTTATGTCATCCCCGATCTTCCACACCCTTGATGGGACAGTCCTTGAGGACGTGTCCTCCTTTAAGTACCTAGGGGTCTGGCTTGACCAACACCTATCCTTCTCAGCCCATGTGGATGCAATCCTGAAAAAACTGCATCCTAAGCTTGGTGCTCTCTATAGAAATCACAGCTGTCTCCCGCTACCCGTGAGACGTGAAATTGTGCAGAAAATGATACTACCTACCTTTGACTACTGCGAAATAGTCTACAGTTTGGCCCCCAAGCCCACCCTATCCAGACCAGGCCCTCTCTTCAATGCTTTCTGCCATTTTGCCCTTGATGCCCCCCCCTCGCGCCCACCACTGTGAGCTTTACCATTCGCTGGCCCTCCCATCCCAGAGCAACGGGCAACTACCTCACAGTGCTAAATTTGCTTCTAACTTCTGGCTCAGTTCCCTTCCACCCTACCTCGCCTCCTCCCTATCTTCTCCTCCAATCCCCTCCCATGCCCTCAGGTCTACTGACTCCTGACTATTGGTAATCCCTCACTGTCAGACCTCTGCAGGCCAATCAGCCTTCTCCTACAAATCTCCCGAAGCTTTGGAATGACCTGCTGGTCCAAATCTGCCATTACTCCTCTATGCATTCTCTATCCTCTGCCCTCATAAACTACTATGCAGCAAACTGTTCATGCACCTGACCTCCTCCCCCTCTCTAGCCAACCACCCTCCCCCTTCCCCCCTTCCTGCTACCACCCCCCCATCGCTCTCCCTTCATCCTATGCAGCCTGACCAGTGGCTTTAGCTAATGACTACAAATGCTGGCATATATTTCTACCAACCTCCACACTTACCCCATACTGCACTTCTGCCCTGTCTCCCTGTCAAATGTATTCCCTTAGTCAGTGACTGTCACCCATATATAGTGTAACATAATCCAGACCTAAATCTTACTCCTTGTTCTCCCTTGGCTGCTGAACCTTCCCTATATGGTTTCCCTACTGATGTACTCCCCTTCATACAAGACAGTTTCATAGCCCTTTAATCAATGTGTAACTCTAAATTCAATTCAATGTAAGTAATGAAGGTATGTATGTAAGCAATGTATGTAATGACTCCAATGTGTAACTCAATGCTATGTATCATGTACTCACCTGCTCTCCTCTTGTACCCCACCCCCCCGGACGCACCGTGAGAAGAGCATCTTGTTGCTCAATGTGCCTTTCCTGGTGAAACATTTCAATAAATAAATAAAAATACTCTCAAAGTCACATCTTCAGCCTCAGTGGCCCTTTTTCTCATGGCTGTCAGTGTTCAGAAGCATCTTCATTTTTTATTATTATCTGGTAACTTGTTAAGGCCCACTAGGCACAAGTGCCTATTTTTTGGGGTAACCCAGGAGCACTGGGGATGTTAAGTGGCTTGCTAAGACTGCATGTGGAGGTTGTGAGAATCAAACCCAGGTCTACTGGATGTACAATGCTCATTCACAGCTTGTTACTCTAACCTCTAGGCCATACTACTGGCCATATTTTAGAAGTGCATAAGCCTGTGGTAGTAGTAGCATGGTAATGTTGATCTTATAACTTGAATGTTTAATGTCTCACTCCTATTGTACCCCTTCCCCTCAGATCACACTGGGAGATGAGAGACTTGTTGCTCAGTGTGCCTTCCTGGTGAAACATTTCAATAAATAAATAAATAAAGTAGCACACAAGCTGAAGTGCATCTAAAACTAAAAGACTGCCTAGCCCCTAAAGGCGTGAGGAAATATATCATGGAGGCCAAAATGTGAATTTATCAGTAAAAGCTAGGAGGCTAGAGTACAGATCTGTACTAATCTTGGGCAATGAGGTTGGTGTATCATTTTGATAAAAAAATATAGACTGGAATATGAGGGTATTTTTAATCCCAAATCCAAGCCAATCAGAATTATTTGGATATTTGAGAAAATACAAAATCTGATCCAAGGTTGGATCAGATCTTGAATTATGGATCTTCTGATCGAATTTGACTGTTCAGTACAGTGGTACCATTAAGTTCATTACATAATAGTTCCAGGTGTCCCAGGGCACACCTGTCTCACCCCATCCCATGAAAAAAGTCCATGGCACCCAGTGGTTCGTCCATGTTTTACTATGGTTTGTCTATGGTCATACAAGCATGGGAAAACACACACATTTGCATAATTTGCATATTAGAATGCAGATATTGACACTTTGATATAAATGATCACAATAATATTTCTTTGCAGATTAGGAAGAAAAAAGAGTTTACACTCGTAAATTAATTACTTGAGTATAAACACAATTAAGGAGCTAGTGTACTGCCTAAAACTAATATTAGTTTTTAAAAGCAGTCAACCATTACCTTTTATATCTGAGGTATTTCTTATTTTCCCTTTGGTTAGCTAGAAAATTGTTTACCTGATGTTACTAGGTATGCTGTATGGAGCAGCACTCTGTCTGGCAGCTGACATATCTATCTCTACCACCCCACACACACACACACACACACATCATCAGCATTGTGACCTCACTGACTGTGACATCACAGCTGCTTAGGAGCAGCCACTCAGTAGCTGCCAGCTCAGTCACATGTGATGTCATTGTCAATAAAATCACAATGCTGATGATGTGGTGGGGGGACTAAGGCTACATATGTCAGCTGCTAGGCTGAGAGCTATTCCACACATCCAACACAATATTATCACATAAGAAAAACTCTGTAATTAGCAAAAGGAAAAAGAAAAATACTTCTGAAATAAAAAGTTACAACTGACTACTTCTTCAAACTTGTATTATTTCCCTGTCTGTCTCTTTTTGGTTCACTAGCTCTTTAATATGAGGACTCACCACATCTTAAAAGGGTTTTATTTTATCTTGGTATAAATATCAATTAGGCCATTCTGTCAGTTAGGAATGAGGAGAGACTTGATTACAAAGAGTAACTGCAGCAGTGTGTCAGTAAATGAAAGCTATTTCAAAAGTGTGTGTGAATAATAAGTATTCATTACAGAATGTTAAGATTGTTGGAAAAAAAATGAGCAGTGTAGAACTTTTACTTTTCAATGTAGGAAACATCTGACATTAACAAGCATGGATAATCATGGCCATGGTGAACCTGAATAATTCTCATACTATAGTGACCATATTGAAATCTAGATTTAGTAGTTGCCGTATTGGTCCTTGCAAGAATAGATCCAGAAGCAAATGATTTGATACCTTTAATGGACCAACATAGATGTAACAACAAGAACAAAGTGCTCTAGCTTTCGGACCAACCAGTCCTTCTTCAGAAGCTAATGGCAGTTGTTTAGAAAAAAACAACACTTTTAACAGCTAGATCATGCAGAAAAAACAGAAAAAATCCCCATTGGTTGGTCCGAAAGCTAGAGTACTTTGTTCTTGTTGTTACATCTATGTTGGTCCATTAAAAAGTATCAAATCATTTGCTTCTGGATCTATGCTTGCATTAAATTTATATGCAGTAGGATTCTTTGTATGTGTGTTCCACCAAAGCACCTGTGACCCGGGAATCCTCCTGGCTGAAGGTATTTGGGTACTGTTAAACTTCTCTGACATCATCATCTGTATTTTTAAATGAGTATTTTAAACCAGTGGGGATTTTTTCTGTTTTTTTTTGCATGATCTAGCTGTTAAAAGTATTGTTTTTTCTAAACAACTGCCATTAGCTTCTGAAGGACTGGTTGGTCCGAAAGCTACAGCACTTTGTTCTTGTTGTTACATTTGTGTTGGTCCGTTAAAAGATATCAAATCATTCGCTTCTGGATCTATATTGACCATAGTCAGAGATACATAGATACATAGACACGTAGACAGTTTGGGCAGATAAGGGCCTATGGCCCACCCAGTCTGCCCATTTGAGCATGTAAATTCACTTTATGTTTTCCTAGAAGTCTGTTGCCCCTTAACACTGACCTCCAGAATTCCTTTATGTCTATCCCATGCATTCTTAAATCCCATGATTGTTTCAGCCCCCACCACTTCTTCTGGCAGGGTGTTCCACTTGTCCACCAACCATTCTGTAAAGAAATTCTTCCTCACGTTTCCTCTGAATCGCCCTCCCTTCAACTTCATCCCATGCCCTCTAGTCCTAGAACATCTTTTTTGCCTAAAAATAGTATACTGCTGCACCCTGTTCCTCCCTGTAAGATACTTGTATGTCTCTATCATATCCCCTCTCTCCCTCCTCTCCTCCAGGGAGTACATATTCAATTCCTTCAACCTGTCCTCATAGGACTTTTGATGCAATCCATGTACCATCTTTGTTGCCCTCCTCTGAACCTTCTCTACCCTGTCTATGTCCTTAAGTAAGGTCTCCAGAAGTGTACACTGTACTCCAGGTGGGGCCTCACTAGTGTCTTGTATAGTGGAATTATGACCTCCCTTTTCCTGCTGGTGATGCCCCTGCCTATGCATCCCAGCATCCTATTTGATTTACCTGCTGACTTGTCACACTGTTTCCCTACCTTGAGGTCATTAGAGATGATAACCCCAAGATCCCTTTCCTGCATGGTGCATGCTATATCCTCACCCCCAAACTAATATATTGTGCCAGGGTTGTTGTGCCCTATATGCATTATCTTGCACTTCTTTGCATTGAATTTCAACTGCCAAACCCCTGACAATTCTTCAAGTTTCTGCAGGTCCATTCTCATTCTGTCAACACCCTCTGGTGTGTCTACTCTGTTACAGAGCTTTGTGTCATCAGCAAACAGGGAAATTCTGCCTTCTAGGTCCTGCACAATGTCACTGATGAAGATGTAGAATAGGACTGGTCCCAGCACTGATCCCTGTGGTACCCCATTGGTCACTCTTCCCTCTGTGGAGTGACAGCCATTTACCACCATCCTCTGTGTCCTGACGCCCAGCCAGTTACCTACCCATCACACTACTGTCCTGCCCACACCCATATTCCCCAGTTTGTGTAATAGTCTTCTATGTGGCACCATGTCAAAGGCCTTGCTGAAGTCCAGATAAGCCATGTCCACTGACCTCCCCTGATCCACTTCCCTAGTCACCCAGTTGAAAAATTCAGTGAGGTTGGTCTGACATGACCTCCCCCGGTAAACCATGCTGCCTTGGGTCCTGCAGTCCATTGACAACCAGATGTTCTACCAATCTCTCCTTCAGTAGTGCTTCCATGATCTTCCCACTACTGAGGTGAGGCTGACTGTCTGTAGTTCTCGCCTCTCTTTGTTCCACTCTTTGTATAAGGACTATATCTGCTGTCCTCCAGTCTTTGGGTACCTCCTCTGTTTCCAGTGATCAGCTAAACAGGATTGCCAAAGGTTCAGCCACCACCTCTCTTAGTTCTTTAAGGAATCTGCGGTGCACCTCATCTGGCCCATTGCTTTATCAACTCTTATTACTTCCAGTTCCTTCAGGACCCTTTCTCATATAAAGGGACTTGTGTCCATTTCTGCACCATTCCAACCCCTTGTACTCCCTTCAGACCCATTACCTTCCTCTTCCTCAGCAAAGACGGAGCAGAAATACCTGTTCAATATGTCAGCTTTATTGTTGTCATCCTCCACGTGGCCCCCATCCTCCCCCCTTCAGTCTCACTATCCCTCCTTTTACCTTTCTTTTTCCACTTATGTACCTATAAAAGGTGCTGTCCCCTCTACCCAGTGATTTTGCAATGTGTTTTTCTGTCTGAGCTTTGGCTTCCCTTACTGACCTCCCTGCCTCCCTTTGCTTCTCCTGGTACTTCTCCCTATCCTCTTCTGCCTCTTCTGCAAAATCACTGGGTAGAGGGGACAACACCTTTTATAGGTACATAAGTGGAAAAAGAAAGGTAAAAGGAGGGATAGTGAGACTGAAGGGGGGAGGATGGGGGCCACGTGGAGGATGACAACAATAAAGCTGACATATTGAACAGGTATTTCTGCTCAGTCTTTGCTGAGGAAGAGGAGGGTAATGGGTCTGAAGGGAGTACAAGGGTTGGGAATGGTGCAGAAATGGACAAACATTTTTGCCCTGATATACCTTGTTGTTGATACACTATATTCCATGCCCCAAAATTATGTCATGTTGTGAAGCTAACATTACAGGCCATTCCTGGCCAATGCGCCTTTTGAAAGACATGCACATATGTTAACAATGGATATACGTTTTTTAATGGTAACACTGTAAAAAATTGTTTTAATCCTACAGTATATATTCTAGTTATATTATACAGGAAATGCCAGGTGTCTCGAACCATGATAATAATTTAACACAATTATAGTTAATGGATATTGTAATATGTCCTTTAATTTCATTCAAAATAAATCTTGTTCTTCTTTTGTTAAATTAATAGTATCTCCCAATGTAGAAGGATATAAATCCCTCTCTGGGCTGTTGTGTTCACTGCACACATCACCGTGCTGGCCAGGCTTCTGACGAGCATCCCCATGTTGCATTTTGACATTGTCCATTACAAATAAAGTACCATTTGACAAGAAGATATCCAGTGTGTTCATGTCATTCTCCCAACAGCACTGGGAGACCCCATGCAGTATGATTTGTGACATTTGGGCTGTTCAAACTGTTCCAAATATGCCCCGGACATCCATTGATGTTGTCAGAAATTACCAGGGTCAGTAAGGTACTACACAGTATAAGTACAGGAAACGTCATTGTACTTCACCTTTTGGGAGAAACAGAGCAGTATCAGTTGTCATCATTTAAAGGCTGATACAATTTATATTGGTCCACACTGACCCATTTGGTCTCTGTAGACCCTTGCTGAATCCATCAGACCTGAATGACCCATGGTCCCAAAACATCAATGACGTTATAGGGTCCCATCCAATTAGCATCCCATGGTCCCTTCTGACCAAAATTTTTCACCATGACATGATGACCCCTTTCAATGGGCAGTATTACTTTTTTGTCATGTCTCTGTTTGTTCTTCCAATGAGTCTGTGTCATATTTCTGGCAGCGTGGGGTAAATAAACAGCTAACTGTTTTTGTAGCTGTTTCAAAAACATATCAGTTTTGATGCGGTCCAACACTGGTGTTGATAGATCTGGATCTGAAGGATAATACAGCCGCATATCTCATCCAGTCATCAATTGATATGGGCTATAGCCAGTACTTCTGTTTTCTGTACCTCTAATATCCATTAGGATTCCTGGTAAGTGCATCACCAACCCTTTACCAGTATCCAACACTGCCTTTTTCAGTGCATTTTTCAGAGTGCGATTTAACCTTTCTACCATTCTGGATGATTGCGGATGGTAGGGTAAATGCAAACATTGAGTGATACCCAAAATATTACACAAAGCTGTCATTACGTTAGCTGTAAAGTGAGTTCCTCTATCACTTTCAAGTATTCTAGGAAAACCCCATCGTGAGAACACCTATTCCCATAGTGCTTTTGCAGTAGCTGTAGCACTATCATTTCATATGGGCAATGCTTCTACCCATTTGGAAAGTATGTCAACAATGACCAGTAAATATCAGAACCCCTCCTTTTTGCAGTAGGTAAGGGCCCCACATAATCAATTTGTAAGCTGGATAAAGGACCATCCGCTAAAGGTATACGACCTAATGGAACCCTTTTTCCAGGCACTGGAGAATTCATCTGTGCACAGATGAGACAAGCCTCCAGGCATTGCTTGACATCTTTTCCCATTTTTGGCCACCAATATTTTTGTGCCAACATTTTACAAGTTTTGTGGAGTCCACAATGACCCCCAATTCAATGATTATCTATAATAATATCTTTTTTAAATGAAGTGGGTGGAATCCACTTCCTAAAGCCAAGTTGTCATTCCCATACTACCATATCTTCCCATACGGTAACATGTTTGGTTGCACACTGTTCAGTGTCTTTCCATTGGTTCCGACAACCCACTATCCAAGCATCTGTATCTTGGAAACGCCCCAGACTTGGGACTTGTGAGATGGCAGCAATCCATTTAATACGGTGTTTGTCAAATTCGGCCATCTCCCACAATTGTGTAGAATCACCTTCTAGAGTGTCTACCCATAAGTGTGTTTGTTTGGCTGCCAATTTGGCAAGATTGTCTACATAGCCATTATTTAGCTCATGTATATCCTTTGGGTTTCTTTGGTGAGCTCTTACTTTACAAATGGCTATTCTTAGTGGAGTCTGAGCACCAATATCCCATATATGCTGCAATATGGATGCATATTGTGTTGGTTCACCACTCGCTGTTTTCATACCCCTTTTTGCCCAAATGGAGAAAAAATTGAGTAATGAGTTAACTATGAAGACTGAGTCAGAGTAGATATTAATATCTTTCTCCGGGTTAGCCATAATAGCTTCTCTTACTGCTTCTACTTCAGCTCGTTGTGCTGAAAATGAGGAGGGGCACCTAACCAAAATTTCTTGATTAGCACTGGGTGTCCAAACGGCATATCCAGTATGGAAATGTCCATTCTTCCACTGTCTTGATTCATCGACATACACATCCCTAGCCTCTGGGCTGGGTTCTGTAGCAAAAATGGGTTTAAAATTGGTTCCCATAACAGTTCCACAATCATGTGCCTCTCCCTCCCATGCCATAAATTCAACTAACATAGATGAGGTACATTTTTCTACTGTGATATTGTTCCCTTGTAGAGCTAAAGCCCATTTAACCAATCGCTGTGAAGACACACCTCTCACATCCCTTTCAAGTAGAAATTTCACTGGAGTGTGAGATGTTTGCAGGATAATTTTGTTAAACCCCACAATATGTTCTGTAGTCTGTATAGCCCAATATACAGCTAACAAATGTTTCACACATTCTTCATATGTCTCTTCCACAGGTGTTAATACATGAGAAAAATATCCCACAGGATGTAAAGTCCCTGCTCTCTTTTGTAACAGTACTGCATTGACTACCTCATCTGTCGCATGTACCTGTATAACAAAATCAGAGGATTCAGAAGGACTAATGAGAGCCGGAGCTGTCATTAGTGCTTGCTTGAACCGGAAAAGCTATCTGATGTTCTGGTTCTCATCTGAGAATATCAGTTTCCTTTCCTCCCTTCAGTAGATTATAAAGAGGTTTTGCCATACTAGAAAAGGCTTCAATAAAATATCTGCAAAATCCTACCATGCCCAAGAACTGTCATAATGCAGTCTTTGTCTTAGGTCTTGGTAGTTGTTGTATCACCTGATTTTTATCAGGATCTATAGTTCGTCCTTCTTTGTTAATACATATTCCCAAAAAAGTTACTTGTGACTGTCCAATTTGTGCTTTGCTAGAGTTCATTTTTAACCCTTCTTTACCTAAGACTGTTAGCAACTCATTCAATAAACTAACATGCTCTTGGTATGTATCAGTCTGCAATAAAATGTCGTCAACGTATTGTATTATTGCTCCTGGTACTGAAAAACTCAATAGTATTTCCACTAAACATTGATGAAATAACATGGGCAATGAGTGAAAGCCTTGTTGCAAACATTGGAATGTGTATATTGCTTATCCAGAAAGGTAAAAGCAAACTTATACTGACTATCTGGATGTACAGGGATAGACCAAAATCCATCTGACACATCTAGTACAGTATAAATAGTGGCAGTGCGAGACAATCAAGATATTAAGTCCGGTAGTCTAGATACCACTGGGGTGACTAAAGGCATTACCTTATTCAAGACCCTATAGTCTATCGTCAATCTCCAAGTACCATTCACTTTACAAACTGGCCAAAAAGGGGAATTAACAGTTGAACATATCGGGAAAATTACCTTTTGTGATTGTAACTGTTTCAAAATAATTCCTACCTCTTCCTGTGCTTCCTTTGGAAATGCATATTGCTTTTGTGGTGGTGGATCTGATCCCTCAGTTTGGACCTCCATGTTAGACACTCATCCACTCTCTGTAGCATTTTTAGCCCAAATTGATTCATGCTTTTGTACAACAGATTTAATCCATTGTGGCACCTGCTTCCATAAATCACTCATGTAATAAATCTTTAATGACTTGATTGTGTACACACTATGTGAGTCATCCACATTTGGTCCTAGGTTAGTAGTGCTTTCTTTCCATAAAATCATGTTACTAAGATCTACTACTAAACCATGTTTTGCTAGAATGTCCATACCCATGATGGTACCTTCATGTGTATTACATTTCCAAAACATACATTTCAATTGTTGTTCACCAATCTGAACCAATACTGGTTTGGTCAAATACACTTTTAACACACACCCTGAGAAACCTTGTAAAATAATCTGTCGTTTTCCATGAGTTGTTAAAGCTATATCACTATGTAACCCCCAGGGGGCGCTACCCTTAGGGCTACTACCCCTGTCTGCCCCTCCCAGAGGCAGGTTGAGGGGCCCAGATCCGTTGACTGGTGCCTCCACCAGAGGTCGGGGTTAGCACAGTTACGACTACCACGGTTACAGCCCTCTGAGCTACTGCAACCCCCCCTTTGTCCCACTAGTGACTCACACTGGGTAGCAGCGATTCTGTTCACCAGTACACTTACCCCACGGAAAATATAATCCAGCTCCCTTCGGGGACCCCCTGTAAAGTAAGGCACAGTTATGTTGCAATCACCAAACAGCAGTTCACCATTAATGTACACAATAACCAGGATGTAGCTGTACAAAACAATCTGATTTATTCAGGGGGAAAACAACAATGACAGGGGGAATCAAGTTGATTAGCTTATCACTATATTTATCTACCTAGGGCTCTGTGCACAGGCTTAATCCTACAGCTTATAGTCCCGGGGCTAGCGGCTAGTCTACACGTGGCAGCTGGTTGGGGCCCTTAGCACACACAATCGTAACAGCCCTGAGCAGGTCACAGTAAGAGGACTGTTCAGTTAAATAAACACACTACAGGAGCGTACTTTGAATTAGTACTCACAACCCCAGCAAATGACGAGTCCTGCACACTACCAGGATGGAACCTGACTTCACCAGTCTTCTTTCACATTCATATGGTAACAAGCAACAGCAGAGGGTACCACACCAGGCAGCAGCAGCTGGGCTCTCCAGGCTTCTCTGTCATCAAAATACTGCAACGGCAGCTTTCACTTTTCCCGTGGACTGAGCGCAATTCAGCAATCTTCCAGTCCTCCAAACAGGTCGAGCCTGGTGGGTAGCCGCCAGAGCACAGCCTCCTCTGACCACCAGCCGGCGGGTTTTATGACTCCTTTCCTCAGGAAACGGTCACTAGGCCCTTCACGTGCTTCCCACGTGAGCACTTCCCAGTGCAGAAGCACAGAAGCTCCTCACTCCTCACCAGTCACAACGCATCTGATGCTGGCAGCACCAAGCACTCCTTCCAGATCGAGCGCTACCCATTGCCATTGGCTGGCTGAACATGCCAGTCATTTCCTCTAGCCTTCAGTGGTGTGAAAAAGCGCCATAGTCCATAATGCCTTTCCCAAATTACAAGCAGTCCCTCCATTGGTCAGTCAGCCCTGTAAGGTCCCACGGTACTGATTGGCCCATTTAGCAGTTCTAGTCCATCATGGAGGAGGAAGTCGACACAGTCCCTTGCTGCAAAGGAAGGCAGGTTAAACAACTGCATTATTATTATTGTTTTACGTTATATTCAGCAAACCAGTACAGATTTTCAGCAGAACTCCCTCTGTACCACTAGCGATGGCAGAAGGGAGTTATTATGTCAGCGTCCCGGGTGGGACTCGGATATACAACCCCACAGCCCTCTTCCAATTTAATTACCTACAGCTGCAACAAGCATCCCTTAAAGAGACAGCTCACGGAGGCTTTTTAAAGCGCTCACTGGCTTCCCAATTAAACGGCTTTAGCGCCGAACTCCAATCAGGCACGGAGCACTTACCCAAGCTCCGGGAGCTTCCAGGAACCCCCATTTACAAGGAGGTTACACCCTTCCTGGCCTGGAAAAGCTTGGCATCAACGTCAAGTAATTACCCTTAAAGCAAAAGTAGGTGACTACCCCAAGTAACACTATATCCCATTTCACCTTACATACATGAATATTAGATTCACAGTGCACTATAGTGTATACACATCATACATATAAAATCTTACACTTTTTTAACTCAGGTCATAGGGCCCTATTCATGACCCCGAGACTGAGGGACTCCCTCTTCTGTGAGCTACTAACTGGTCCCCCCAGGGCAGGGGCGCCACACTCATAAGGCATTACTAATAGTCTGGAGTTATCCCCCAAGGCTAACTTAGGCAAAGAACTTGGGGACACATACACCCCCTTGTGGACCACATTTAAGGGCAGGTCCACTGGCTGACCCAGAGATTCATAGCTTAACTTTTATTACTGGCTGAATTTGTCAGCCAGATCGGTCTGGGATCTCAGGGATTCTGATCCTGGCCCTGACTCCACTCCCATGTCAGGGACATTAGCAACAGGGATCCCTTCAAGGGGATCAGGCTCGATACTCATAATACTATCAGGGGCTTGACCTTCTATCCCTGAACCCACCCCACTGGGCTCATCCGGGGGCGGTGTAGGTACTAGAGGGGAACCATCAGGGCATTCAAAATAGTCTTCTGATTCGGGCATATCACTGGCTTGTTCCCCCATCTCACTCTCTTCTTCTGAAAAGTCAGATAATTCAGCCAGGCCAGACAGTTCAGCCGGGCCTAAGGACTCAGCCCCTTGAGCTTGCCCTGCTACCCCATTCATCTCTGGAGGCATTTCCTCCGGGGACAAAGTAGAGGGCTCAATCACACAGATGGGCTAGCTTCAGTTCCTGAGTTAATGAGGGATTGCCTGAAACAATTGGCTTAGTTCATAAGAGGGATAGTATTCAACATCATCTTCACTGTCTTCCGACACTGAGTGTTGACCATCTCCTTCTGAAGGGGGTTGGACAAGGCCCTCGGTGGACTTGTCAAGGCTCCACGGCTTGGTTCTTTTTCTTAGCAACAGATCTAGTCACAGGACATGAAGGAGCAGCGTAGAAGGCTCAGCTTCAATTAAGATCTGCCCAATTGGCAGCAGATGATTTTCAGCATAGTTTTTACATCTTTTGAGTTGTTTCAGGCCGCACTTCATATACCGGAGGTCCTCAACTGTCCCACCACAATATGAGGGAGATGATGCCACCTGTCAGCAATCTTATGTTTGCCATGCAGTCCGAAAATTTCGTAACAACACTCTGTCTCCAGGTTTCACCTTACTGCCTTTACTTTTTATCATATCTCCTTGTTGGCCAAATTCCATTTTGCAGCCATAGTCTGGGCCAGTTGATAAGCATGGTTTAGTTGAGCCTTTAACTTTTCCATGTACTGTAAGTGATTTTCTGCTCGCACCCCATTGGGGGAAACTCCAAAACACACATCTACTGGTAATCTAGCCTCTCTTCCAAACATTAGACGATAGGGGGAGAACCCTGTGGCATCACTTTTCATACAATTGTAGGCGTGAACTAGAGTGCTAATCTGTTGGCTCCATCTCGATTTATCTTTGGATTGTAGGTGCCCAGCATGTCGGGCAATATGCGATTGAACCTTTCAGGCTGAGGGTCTCCTCGGATGGTAGGGGTGGTTCGTGATTATGTACCTCCCCCACAAAGATAGCATCTCTTTAATCAAGCGACTTTCAAAGTCCCTTCCTGATCGGAATGAACCATGGGAGCCCCATAGTGGATGAAAAATTCTCAAGTATCTTAGCCACTGTAGTTGCTTTCTGATCCTTGGTCAGGAAAGCCTGTGCATACCGGTAAAATGATCAGTGACCACCAATATGTTGCTAACACTTTTCAGATCAGGCTCTAAACTCAGGAAATCAATACAGACCAGTTCCATAGGAGCACTAGTAGTAATGTTGACCAAGGAGCAGCTCTTGAGGTAACGCTTTCCTTTGCAAACAATGACCACAGGTCTTACATACTGTTCCACATCCGCACTCATCTTGGCCAATAGAATCGAGTCCGTACTAAATCGAGTGTTCGATCTATGCCCAGGTGCCCCATCTGATTATGCAATGACCTTAGAACTAGTTCTCTGAAAGCTGAGGGCAGCCCAGTTGTTGTCGTTGCACCCGGCCCTCCTTACTCAGGCTGTAGTCTCTATATAGTAGTTGATTGATCAGCTTTAATTTGGGCCCTTCTTTGTACAACAAGGAAGTCCAGAAGTCAGTGGAATGCAGTTGGATACATCCTTCCGCCCGCCGAAAACCTCTACAGCCGTTCTTATCATAGGGTCACAGGATTGAGCCTGTTGGAGATCATCATTGTTGAGTTGCGGCAGAGAGCTGGTGTCCAAGGCAGAGAAATGACAGTGGGTGGCAGGTATACAGTTCTCCAGTGGCCCCAAACAATCTACCACGCAGTCCACCGTGTCAGGAGACACCTGTTCTTCCTTATCAAATTTCTGGCACAGGGCTCTTGTGTCAGGCTCAGACAACCGGACCCATTCAGTCTGGGACACAGGCCTCTGAGAGAGAGCATCCGCATCTATATGGTTTAAGCTCGCCCTGTATTCTACAGCGTAGTCATAGGTGGCCAAGACAGAGAGCCACCTATGCCCAGTGGCATCCAATTTGGCTGAGGTTTGTACATAGGTCGGAGGATTGTTATCAGTCTTTACTAATATCTTGGCACCAAACAAATAGTCATGGAACTGATCAACAATGGCCCACTTCAAAGCCAAAAACCTAATTTTGCATGGGTAATTCTTCTGACAGCGTCAGACTTCTACTGGCAAACACTACAGGTCTCAATCCATTCGTGTGCTCCTGGTACAATACAGCCCCCAGTCCTTTCAGACTGGCATCAGTATGAAGAGTGTAAGGCTTGGCTGGATCAGCATAGGCCAACACGGGTGCGTGGGTGAGTTGATATATGATGTCATGGAAAGCTTCCTCACACTCAACAGTCCATCGATCCCCAAACATATCATTTGGTCAAAATACTTTTTCTATATCAGTGTGCACCCTTCTTATACTTTTGTGAGTAGGCAGATACCCTGGGTGAGATTAAGGAGGGGCGACCACTGGTGAATAGTTTCTGACAAACCACCTATAGTAAGCTACAAAACCCCAGGAATTGTTGCAGCTCCTTTAAATTCCTAGGTTGAGGCCAAGTGGTCAACACCTCCACCTTGCTAGGGTCAGTCTCTATGCCTTCAGTGGACACCATGTGGCCCACATATTTCACAGAAGTCTGGAAGAATTGACACTTGTCGATAGACAACTTAAGGCCGAAATCCTCCAATCGATTCAGGACTTTAAATAATCGTTGCTCATGTTCTTCCAACGATCGGCCAAACACTATAACATCATCTAAATAGACCAAACACTTGAGTAGGTTCATGTCCCCCACAGCTCGTTCCATCAAACGCTGAAAAGTGGCTGGGGCACCCGAAATTCCTTGAGGCATCCGAATAAACTCATAGAAGCCTAAAGGGCAAATGAAAGCAGTCTTCTCCCGATCGTCCAGGGCCATCGGATCTGGTAGTATCCATCCAAGATCCAATACAGAGAACTACTACTACCATTCAGACAATCCAAGCGTCTTGTATGCATGGCATGGTATATTGATCCGAATAGTCCTCTATTAAAATGCGATAGTCTACACTACTGAACTTGTCCTTTTTCCTTACTACTACAATGGGGAGGCATAGGCTCCTAGACTCTTGAATTACACCAGCAGCCAACATTTCTTGCAGATGCCTGCCGACATCATCTATGTCATCGGAGCCAGACGCCGGATCTCTCGAAAGGTCTTTTGTCGCAATCAAATGTGTTGCTCAGCCGCTTGTACACATCCTACATCCCATTCCTCAGAGAAAAACCTGGTCCTCTTGGTAAGCTCTCTCACTGACCCTGCGCCCACTCAGTCAGCAGGGAGAGTCACTAAAGTCAAACAGATCAGGAGCAATTCTATCACCCGTCCGGGAACTCTTTCTATTTGGTAGTACAGCAATCCGCACAATGAACGCTAGCCAGGGTGCACCCTTCTTATCCGAATCTCTTTATCAGACACATTGTGCACTTGAACCATCACCCTCTTAACGTAAGCATGGGCTCAGCTGCAGAATGCTGGGTCTGAGCAACCCCTCAGGCAATCCTCCTTCCGAGGCACATCCAACATCAACAACTTATTCTTGACATCTGTTTTAGTCGATCTCTCTCATGCAGAACACATTGCTCATTTGGGGCCACGGGGGCCAGATCCTTTTCCATACCACTCCCACAGGGCCTTCAGGTTCCTCCAAACTACCTTTCTCCTGGGTGGTTTGACTGTTTGAATCACAGCCGGTATGCTTAAAGTTGCCCAGTTTGAAATGCCGCTTGAGCACAACTGGGCCAATCATCCAAACATGGGCATTTGTTCCAATCAACAAGGCACCCCATCGTGAAGTCCAGTGGGCGGGCAACTAATACTAAGGTTTCCACTTGCTCATCTATTCCATTTACAGTTGCAGGAATGATAACCAGACATGGATGTACCCAAATACGAATAAGCCTTGTCGCCAACCCCATACATGTAGGCCAGTTAGAGGCTGCAGGAGCACTTCAGATAAGTGTGCTTGGTACCAGTCCTGAAACATGATGGTCACCTGGGAGCCACTGTCCAATACAGCTCTAGTGGGAATTCGTTCACCTGCACCCGGTCTCCATAGACGGCCTGACCAACATCAGACCAGTTGGGTAGCAACATTGTTAGCCAGGCGGGCATGGGCCTGAGTCACCCCAACTTTTCTTGGGGGCCCGAAACTGGGCTGCGGCCCGGTGTTGGGCGATCAGTATGCTGTTAGCTTTTCTTAAATTCTCCGCCTCTGGCAGTCAGGCTGAAAATGCCCATCTTCCCCACACCGTAACAAAACTTGGGGTCCCGGGGATCACTGTTCTGAGGGGGCTCTGAGGAGTAAGAAACTCTCTGGGGCTAGGGTTTGGGGCTCTACATGTCTCAGGGCCCCAGGCCAAGTAGGGGTACAGTAGATTGCTTTGGTCCTCACTAGTTCCTGTAAATTTCTGATCTCAGCCCTTAACTCACCCTCCACGTAGGGGTCAGAGGAAACAACCCGCATCCCCACAGTACCTGGGAAATCTGGGGACCTCGGACCCTCCAGGTGAGCCAGTTCCTCAGGGTATTAGACCTGGGGTTCACTAGGGTTCATCATGCTCTACACAGGGTTCCCACCCCTCTTCATCAGTCTCCACTTCAATTTCCTCATCAATTGACAATATTCAGTGCGGGTGGCCCACCGATCATGCAACATGAGTTTCAACAGTGTTACACTAGAGAATCTGGCAGACTTTAAAACATGTTCTAACCGAACCTGATTTAGGGCTGTAGCAGTGATTCCCCCTTTTCTATAGGCTTTCTGCAAGGCCCTCTCCACTCTAGTAACAAAAGCGGACAGTTTTTCATTTCTCCACTGCTTAGCAGACCTGAAATTCCATAATAAATCTTCTCCAGTCTCTGTACTCCCAAAAACCCCTTCCAAAGCAGAGAGATACTCTGCAGCGGAGGCTTCCAGATGAGTGGCCCGGAAAAATCTAATGGCTTCTAAGGCAGGACCCCGCAGACTCTCCATCAGCCTCTTCCGCTTCTCCCCTCGAGCATTGCCACTCCTGGACCAAAGGGTGGCATAGTCCATCCAAGCCTCCAGGTCATCTTTCCTCAGAAGGCACTGGTACCTGTGCCAGAGAAAAGTTTTAATTTACGGTGGAATCTGGCTGTATGAGGGGACTGCCAAGGGCAGAGAAGCCAACACTGAACTCTTGGGTGGGCAAGGGAGGTGCCGGGAACCCTGAGGGGTAGTATCACTGACAGATCTAGGCTTGTAGCAACTCCTGTAGTCCTCCCTCCACAACTAACAATTTAACAGTTTATCTTTAAAACTGTTCATTTGGAGACCCCAGGAGTGACTGACCCACTTCGGATATGAATTAGCCTCCACCCTGGGACGCACCCTCTGGTAAAGTACATGAGCTACCTTCTCAGGTCGATGGCCACACTGCATAGGAGTAGCACCTGCAATGTCTGGTCAAGCATCAGCCAGCGCCTACTTTTACTTCAACCTTACCCAAACACTTTACTCGTTCTGCAATAGAGACAATATAGCAGCTGAGGTACCTAAGGGCACATCTAACAACAATACAATCTTCTGGGAATCTAGCTCTTGCTTCACCCCAACCCATTAGTTTGTGTACCATGGTTTTGATGGGTCCCAGCTTAATTTTTCCAACATATCCTTCCATTTTTCCATCTTTGGGTGTCTCTCACTGAGCCACTAGGGGACGCTGATCCCAGTGGTGCCTCCAATTTGTAACCCCCAGGGGGCGCTACCCTTAGGGCTACTACCCCTGTATGTCCCCCCAGAGGCAGGTTGAGGGGCCCAGATCCATTGACGGCTGCCTCTACCCAGAGGTCGGGGTTAGCACAGTTCCACTACCACGGTTACAGCCCTCTGAGCTACTGCAACCCCCTTGTCCCACTAGTGACTCACTGGGTAGCAGCGATTCTGTTCACCAGTACACTTTCACCGGAAAATATAATCCAGCTCCTTGGGGACCCCCTGTAAAGTAAGGCACAGTAGTGTTAAAATCACCAAACAGCAGTTCACCATTAATGTACACAATAACCAGGATGTAGCTGTACAAAGCAATCTAATTTATTCAGGGAAAACAACAAGGACAGGGGAATCAAGTTGATTAGCTTATCACTACATTTATCTACCTAGGGCTCTGTGCACAGGCCTAATCCTACAGCTTATAGTCCCGGGGTACCCAAGCCCTAGCGGCTAGTCCACGCATGGCAGCTGGTTGGGGCTCTTAGCACACACAATCTTAACAGCCCAGAGCAGGTCACAGTAAGAGGACTGTTCAGTTAAATAAACACACTACAGGGAGCAACCCTGAATTAGTACTCACAACCCCAGCAAATGATGAGTCCTGCACACTACCAGGATGGAACCTGACTTTCACCAGTCTTTCACATTCATGGTAACAAGCAACAGCAGAGGGGTACCACACCAGGCAGCAGCAGCTGGGCTCTCCAGGCTTCTCTGTCATCAAAATACTGCAACGGCAGCTTTCTCTTCACTTTTCCCATGGACTGAGCGCAATTCAGCAATCTTCTCCAGTCCTCCAAACAGGTCGAGCCTGGTGGGTAGCCGTACAGAGCACAGCCTCCTCTGACCGCCAGCCAGCGGGTTTTCGACTCCTTTCCTCAGGAAACAGTCGCTAGGCCCTTCACGTGCTTCCCGCGTGAACACTTCCCAGTGCAGAAGCACAGAAGCTCCTCACTCCTCACCAGTCACAACGCATCTGATGCTGGCAGCACCAAGCACTCCTTCCAGATCGGGCGCTACCCGTTGCCATTGGCTGGCTGAACATGCCAGTCATTTCCTCTAGCCTTCAGTGGTGCGTAAAAGTGCCATAGCCCATAATGCCTTTCTCAAATTACAAGCAGTCCCTCCATTGGTCAGGCTCAGCCCTGTAAGGTCCCACGGTACTGATTGGCCCATTTAGCAGTTCTAGTCCATCATGGAGGAGGAAGTCGACATGGTCCCTTGCTGCAAAGGAAGGCAGGTTAAACAACTGCATTATTATTATTGTTTTACGTTATATTCAGCAAACCAGTACAGCTTTAGCAGAACTCCTCTGCACCACTGCGATGGCAGAAGGAGTTATTATGTCACGTCCCGGGCAGGTCTCGGGCATACAACCCCACAGCCCTCTTCCAATTTAATTACCTACAGCTGCAACAAGCAGCCCTTAAAGAGACAGCTCACGGAGGCTTTTTAAAGCACTCACTGGCTTCCCAGTTAAACGGCTTTAGCGCCGAACTCCAATCAGGCACGGAGCATTTACCCAAGCTCCGGGGGCTTCCAGGAACCCCATTTACAGGGGGGGTTACAACTATCTATTATACTAACAGCAGCACCAGTATCAACTAATATCACATTCTAACAGCCCCTGACCATTGCTGATATTGTTGGATGTCCTTCCCAATCCTCTTGTAATTGACCAAGGATTTGGAAGGTGGGGGCTTCATCCTGTCATATCTTTTTCTTCTCATCTCTAGCGAGAAGCTCTTCTTCATCCTCTCCTTCTTCACTATCGCTAGGTGCAGTAGGTTCCTTTCGAACCACTGCAATTGTCTTAGTATTAATCAAATTACTAAACACTTCAATACATTTTTGTAAGTCTATCTTACCACCAGGTTTCGCATTACTGTCCAGATTTTGAGCGCGTCTTCTCTCTAAGACTTGCTGCTTCTTTCTTTCCACATCTCCACCTTTTATCCAACAATCACGTTTAAAGTGGCCTACTTTATTGCAATTGTGACAGGTAAACTCGCTCTTGCCTTTCGTTTGGACTATGGCGGCTACCTTTCATTTGTCCTTTCCTTTTTCCAGAATTTCTTCTTATTGCATACGCCACCCATCAGTAAGCAACTCTTCCTTTCCTGCAGCACGATCTTCTCTTTTGCATAACGTACGTATGGACACAGGTACAATAGTAGCCTGTTGATCAATCAAACTCAGGAAAGGTTCTGCATCTTTGCTGGGGTCTGCTACACCTCCATATGTTGCATAAGCAGCATACAGGTGATTGATGAACATTACTGGGGACTCTCCGGGTTGTAGAGTGATCTCATAGATCCTACTCCAGTCTGCATGAGATACTCCATGCATGGACTGCAGAACGGTTTGTATCTCATCTACCGTTGCCCAGTTGTCATCAATTTCTGGCCCGGGTTGAGTTCCCTTCATTTTATCTGGGACACTCTGCAGTAATACTGCTGAAAGAGGTAGCATAACTATTTTGCAGGCATCTTTATTTGTTAAGTTAAAATTAGTAACTAATGTTCTTAACTTACTACAATATGGTACCGGATTCTGTCCTGGTTCCCATTTTCCTAACTGAACCACTAACTGCATGGATTCTGGTATGGTAAGATCTCTTTGTGAGATCTCGGTATGCACCTCTACCTCTTCTAGAGCTTTCCTTTGCTCTTCATCTTGTTGTATATTCTCATCATCTTATTTTATCTTTGCTTCTGAGTCTTTAATGTATTTATGTGCATTTTTAGCAGTAAATTCTAAAGCCTTTTTCTTATCCTCATCGGTTTCTCTCTCTATTTCTTCTTCTACCCTTTTCAATTTTTTTCATGCCAACTAAATCATTCTCAAGCTCCTCTCATGCCTTTTCTGTTAACCTTCTTAACCGTTGACCTCATCTAGGAACTTTCTTTCCTTCCCCCTTCACTTTTGTAGTAATGGGAGCCATTCTCCTTTTAGTGCATAATGCAATAATTTCTTCTACCTCAGAGTCATCCGACTCAGTCTCTGACTCTGATGTGTATGTGCACCTTACAAAACAGCCACATGGAACAGGCATGTGCTGTGGTTGGGTAGGAATTTGCTTGTATTTTTGTACCTGATGCCGTAATTCTAAAGAAATTTGGCATTGTACCTGGGCTTCAGCTTACAAAGTATACAAAGTTTGCTCTTTGTATGCTATGTCTTCTGCCTGCTCTTGACTGGCATGATCTAATCTCTCTATGGCTTGTTGTAACTGCCGGGATAATTCATTAATCTGGCCCTGACTCTGTTTGTTAATAAATTTAATGTTTTCTTCCAGTTTGTTATTCTTAATCATCAAACCACATACTTCTCCTTGAGAAACATTTAATATGTATTCACTGTTCTTAGTCTCTGTGACATATGTGGCTATATTTAAGTAATGAGCATCATCTTTTTCTAACATTTCTTTCTTCAACTGACATATTCTAGCAGTTATTTCTAACTGATACTGTACGTACATTTGACATATGTTAACTAACTTGATTTTGTCTGATTTACTTTCCTCATTACGGTCTGTACATTATTTAACTAAACATAAGTACACATCTTCCTGCTGTTCAGGAGGGCTGTATGGACCTTCTTTAAGGTTCGTCTCTAAAAATTTACGTAATATGGCATCCACACTTACATCAGTAGGTTCACTGACAAATCACGTCTCACTTCGCCTCAGCTTCCTTGTTTGCCTCTCCAACCTCCCTCCGTACGTGAGTAGTTAGTTCAGGTATGGTAGGCATTCCTCACAGTGGCTTCCTTCTCGGTTCGTTCAATGTCATCAGCAACCATATAGACTGTCTTCGGACAGCCGAGTCATGGCACCAATTGTAAGGATAAAAGATAGCTCCATTGTGTTTTCTATCTTTAAATAATTCAAGCCACACAAAGTGAATGTTTCCCTCTGGTTTATTTTCTTTCTGCGAGTTTCATTAACATCAAATACATGTATTTCTGCTTTCTGTTTGGTGCTAGCTATACAATTTTATACAAGGTTTACATAAAGATTTCTTATCTTAAAAATGACTAACTCCCTAGTATAGGCCAATCATATAACAAAATAACCTATTAATCTTAGGGTGTGGTGAATAACAGTCACAATATAGATAAGCTGTATTTCCTTCATAACATCACAAGATGTTTATCACATTTCTTACACAATCTCATAAATGCTGACTGCACTTGTGTGCCCACCTCTCTTTAATAGATAAACATTATCCTAATAAGGGCACGCTATCCTGTGTAAGTGTTATTATAGGACATTTAGATGCTTACCACTGTAAAATCATAAGGTAAAGTGTTCATGTAATCATAAAACTATCACAAGACTGAGGCATCACAAGACATTTAACTAAGTCTTGTGAGAAATTGTCACAGCTAACTATTTGAGTAAACACATTTGGTTATATAGTATATAAAATTACACTGAAGCATTCTGTTAAAAGGCTATACTTAAACACTCAGTTTAACTGTAAGAAAAAGTTATACTGAAATAAATGTTACACTACAAAATGTTACACTACACTTGTCAATATAGCATTCAAACTTATCATTGAGTGCTTGGATTCCCCTCCAGAATGGATGCAAGCCGTCAGGCTTGAACAAGCCTCCATCCCTCTAGGTGGGTCCCCAGTCACCAATGAATCCAAATCCTTCCTCACAGCACCAGTTCTTCAACCATGAGTTAAAGTTCCTGGTGCATGCACCCCTATGCTCTCCCATGCCTCTCAGAGGTAGTACTTTTTGAGAAGGTGACAGAAGTAGCTATAGCTTAAGACCCCTCCCAATTTCCTAAACTCTTCCTGAACTTTCTTTGGCTTCCCATTTGCCAGGTCATTAGTACCTAGGTGGATAATGACATCCAGCTCACCCTCCCGTCTTGCCTTCCCAGTGATCCCCAGGATCTTCCTTCCATCCCTCCATGCCATGGCACCTGGTAGGCACCTCACCTCCCTGTCCTCCCCCTCCTGTGTTCCTAGCTGGATCCTCCTCCTTTGGGGTCTACTGCTCTCCCCACTGAGGTCACCTCCTTGGCTAACCTCCACATCCTTTTCTTCCACTTCTCTAGGTACCTCTGTTTGGTTGTCCCCATTTGCCAGTGTGGCATATGAGTTCTTGAGAGGAATAGGATCTGGGATGTGCCTCTGCCTGACTGCTCTAACCCTCCCTGAGCTCACTTCCATCCAAGTGCTCCTCATTCTTGGCATCCTTTAGTCATCCATGGTCTGTCTGTGGGCCATTTACAGTCAGTGGTTGACTACATATAACTATGGTTAAATTCATATACACACTATTAATGACTATGATCGCTGACCATACTTTATGTACAAGCATGGTTTATCCATGATCCTAAGAGACTGACATGGAAAGAGTGGGACTTAGAGTGCTGGAAGGAGTAACTGATGAGGAAGAGGTTGTGAGGAGGGAGATGAGATAACAGGAAGACAGACAGACAGAATTAATAGGTATGTGAGGCAAAGTGGAAGAGGCATTTACCCTCATGGGAGAGGAGAGATTTGTTGGAGTATAGGGACCATGGTGAATAAGACGGCAGTTTAGGCCATGGTTAAATGTCAGAATGATGGAGTGGGTTCAGTTTGGCCAGAGTGAACTTAGAGGTGACACTTTAAACCACATCTTCATGGTGAAACACTGGCAGACTCATGTTGAGAAAATCTTACAGTGGGCAGGAAGTGGGATATATCATTTGTGCAGGTGCAGAGGTAAACATAACGTCAAACTGAATTTGTTAATGGTCTCTTCCATCACCCTTACCCCAGGTCACACCTGGAAATGAGCTTTGGCTGAGAGTGTTTCCCTGGCCAACATAAATAATACAGAAGGATTCTCTTGGCACCACCTTCTTTGAGCTTGAACCCTAAGCATGGCCTATGTTAAGGTTATTTCTTAGGCCACTAATGTCTTAAATGTTTGTTAATAATCAAGCCACCCAATGTGCCAAAAGCATGGCACATATATCCACTGATATGTTAATCCTCTGTTGTTGTGGCCCCACTCTGGCCTGTGTGGAGAATCAACTTCAGATTGACTTTGCAGCAGTGGAAACCCAGCTAAATAGCAACCACTTCAATTCAAGGGAGGATTATAGTAAGCAAACATTTTGCAAGGAGCTTTCTTACGCATCCCTGAGTCCTCATTTTGTACACTTTAAAACAATATATACAGTATATTGCTCTCTGAGTAACATAATGCTTTGAGATGTTCTGGGGGTGGAAAATGTGGGCATGGAGATGCTACATGACAAAGTTCACTATACAGGGATACAGTAATAGGCAGCTGTGAACCGTATTCCATGGTAAGGTTGCACATATTTGGTACCCAAGTTATCAGAATACTCTGGAAAACTCAGAAATGGGGTAATATTGCACATGTAATGAAAAATAATAAGATGTAGGTTGAACTAGTAACAATTACATTATTTCTTTGTTTATGTTATTGGTGAATATGCTCCATTCGGATCCAGGTACACGTGAGAGACACATACCCAGCCCACAAAACTACACACCCATGGACAGGTGCATGGTGGTCTGCATTCATGAATGCTGACCACCACAGTGTGCCTGTCAAGGAAATAAGAAAAAGTGTAGGAAATAAGATCCCAGACCTAGATGCCATCATAGCAGAGGCCGACCTGGATTTTGTGGCCATTACCGAGTCAATATACACGGACAACCATGACTAGGACATCACCATATCAGGCTACACTGTGTTCAGAAAGGACAGGGTGGGAAAAAGGTGGGGTGTGGTGCTTTACGTGAAGAAAAATATAAAAGCAATGGAGATACAGAGAATTCAAAGGGGCAGAGGTACTGTGGATCACCACTTGAGTCAGGAACTGCATCACTATCATACAGGCGTGATCTATGGACCTCCAGCACAGGTGGAGGAGTTAGATAAGGTACTGTTGGAAGCAGCTGTCAAAATGACTGAAAAGGGGGAGGTGCCACTTTGGGGGACTTCGATCGGCTAGATGTAGGTTGGAGCCTCCTAAATGCAGCGTTAGCTAAAAGCAGAGACATCCTAGACTCCCTTCAGGGGACATTCCTCAGGCAACTAGTCAGTGATCCCACACGTAATAGGGCAATACTGGACCTGGTTCTCTCTAACAGGGAAAATGTTGCAAATGTCAAGCCTGGGGACTAGTGATCACCGTACAGTGTGGTTCAACATAAGGAAATCTGTGGAACTGAACCACTCACATGCGAGGGTCCTGGACTTCAAAGGGGCAGATTTTATAAAGATGGGTGGATGTCTCAGGGATGGCCTGGGGGCTGGAGGAACAATGGGACAAACTAAAAGAGGGCATAGCGAAGGCAACAAACCTCTGCATCAAGCAAGTGAGCAAAAGCAAGAGGAAGAAAAGACCACTATGACTCCCTAAAGAGGTGGCATAAAAGGCAAAGGCTAAAAGCCTTGCATTCAGAAGGTAGAAGGAAATGCAGAGGGAGGAGGATAGGGAGATGTGTCAGGGGAAACACAAGGAAGTAGGGAAAGCAGTAAGGAGCACAAAGGCACAAACCAAAGAAAGGATAGCTCAGGCAGTATCAAATGGGGACAAGACATTTCTTTACATATGTAAGTGACAGAAGACAAAGGGAGGGACTGTAAGGTTAAAAAAGGAGGAGGAATTGTGCAAAGGGTGACCAGGAAAAGGCAGACATCTTGAATAAATACTTCTGCTCAGCATTCACAGTAGAAGAAGAAGGGGAGAGACTGCAAAAAAACATAGAAACAGAATCTGACAGCAGATAATGACTGCTTGGCCCACTTAGTCTGCCCATTTTTCCCTGCCTACTATAGTACCACAGACCCTACTTGATCTCCAGCTCTACCCTACCCCACTTGTCTTACCAAAGGAACAGGAGCTTTGATGAGAGGGAAGTGGACACTAGTCCTTTTCCTGAGGAAAGAGTCCTGAAAGCACTTGCTAACCAGAAAGTGGACAAACCTATGGGGCTAGATGGGGTGCATTTAAGGGTGTTGAGGTAGATCAGGGAGATACTGGCTGCATGTCTGGAAGCTCTATTTAACAGATCACTGGAGACTGGAGACGTCCCGGAGGACTGGAGGAGGGCAGAGGTAGTCCCACTTCACTAAAGAGGTAGCAGGGAAGAGGCTGGCAATTATAGGCCTGTCAGACTGACATCGATGGTGAGTAAATTAATGGCAACAGAGTTAAAGGAAAGGATTGTGGAATATCTTGAATCCAACAGGTTACAGGATCCAAGGCAGCATGGATTGACATGGGGGAGGTCATGCCATACAAATCTGATTAATTTCTTTGACTGGATGAGCAAGGAATTAGATCAGGAACAAGTAGTGGATGTGACCTACCTAGATTTCAATAAGGCTTTTGACACCATTTCACATAGAAGACTGATAAGCATTTGGGTAGCTTGGGGGTGGGCAACAAGGTGCTTGTCCACAACTGGGGACCGAGTGGAGGTCGTGAGGGTCTGTTCTCTCAGCCCTCCCCACAGCCAGCCCAGGACGCAGCAAGAAGGTCGAGGTGGTCTGTTTAGCAGCCCTCTTCTCCAGTAGCCATGAACAGGTACGCCCGGAGGCCACACGATCCCCTGCTGCTCCCACTGTGTAGCAGCTGAAACTGCCGAAATTGACTCTTTTTGCTGAAACCTGTAATATTGTAACTGTTCAAAACCTTGTCTCTGTGGTAGTGGCTATTTGTAATAGCAGGGCACCCAGCTTTAGTTTCTGCCCAGTCCTTTTGTTCGCTTTTGGTGCCAATTCCAAATAAAAAAAAAAAAGGGATGTAATTAACCACCCAAACTGTATGCGGAGGGACTGTAGCTGTATCTGCATGATTCAGATTTAATCCCTAAATTGCACTTTAGAGCAGCTGCTGTTTAAATTAATAAATTTGTTCCTGCTACACTGTAAAAAGTAAAGCTACCTGCTGCTAGCGTAGGAATCCTGCTGGAATACTGGTCGGTGTGCCTATCTGGTACCGGACCAGAATGTAAACTGAATTACAGCGCCTGTTTCATATTGAATTGCAGAACTGTGATGTCCCTAGAATCTGGCAGTATAAAGTAATTTCTCCTCTCTCTGTTCCTTGTCCACAGCTGGGGACCGAGTCAGAGGTCGTGAGGGTTTGTTCTCTCAGCCCTCCCCCACAGCCAGCTCAGGACTCAGCAAGAAGGTCGAGAGGGTCTGTTTAGCAGCCCTCCCTCTCCAGTAGCCATGAACACGTACGCCTGGAGACCGCAAGATCCCCTGCTGCTCCCACTGTGAAGCAGCTGAAATGACCGAAATTGACTCTTTTTGCTGAAACCTGTAATATCGTAACTGCTCAAACCCCGTCTCTGTGGTAGTGGTTATTTATATAGCAGGCGCCCAGTCAGCTTCTGCCAAGTCCTTTTGTTCACTTTTGGCTCCAATTCCGAATTTAAAATTAAAAAAAAAAAAAAGGGATATAATTAACCACCCAAACTGTGTGCAGAGGGACTGTAGCTGTATCTGCATGATTCAGATTTAATTCCTAAATTGTGCTTTAGTGCAGCTGCTGTTTAAATGAATGAATTAGTTCCTACAGTACTGTAAAAGTAAAGCTACCTGCTGCTAGCATAGGAATCCTGCTGGAATACTGGTTGGTGTGCCTATCTGGTACCGGAGTATAAACTGAATTACAGCGCCTGTTTCATATTGAATTGCAGAACTGTGACGTCCCTAGAACCTGACAGAATAAAGTAATTTCTCCTCTCCCTGTTCCTTGTCCACAGCTGGGGACCGAGTCAGAGGTCGTGAGGGTTTGTTCTCTCAGCCCTCCCCCACAGCCAGCCTAGGACGCAGCAAGAAGGTCCAGAGGGTCTGTTTGCAGCCTCCCTCTCCAGTAGCTGTGAACAGGTACACCCAGAGACCACAAGATCCCCTGCTGCTCTCACTGTGTAGCAGCTGAAACTGCTGGAATGGATCCCCACCTGCGCCACGTGCTGGCTCCCACTGCCCCCACTACACCACCCTTGGTCGACATCTAGCTTTATACTGTTGACCACCTGATCATTCAAAACCAATCAGATCACTTTCCAATCTGCAGCTTATATTAGGTAAACATTAGAGGGCGCTCTCTCAATTATTTCACTGTTAAGCTCCCCAGCTGACAGCATGGCATATGTCCTGTGGACCCTAACCCAAACTACCTTATTAATTACATTCTTTTCTCAGTTTCACCCAAATCTCCCGGAGACTAAATCCCCATCCGGGGACCACTACTTATGCCTCACCACTCACTACCCCAGAAATACAACCTGGGCACATCTCCGGTATCCTCTCTTCCTAGTTCAGTGCAGCACCAATTATACCTCAAACCTAAGCGGCACTAAAAGTGGATCCTTACTGGTACAAGCTGCCTCCCACTAAGAATCACACACTAATTGCCCCAATCCTCTCCTCTCCTCTCCTCTCCTCTCCCAAGCACTTTTATCCCAAATAGTCCTTACCATCCCCATACCAGTTAGACCCTATAAATTTACTGCTAATCCTCACCTCCGTATATCCACATCCAAATTGTTACGGAAAGCTATTCTCCGCCATGCTCTCCTCCTCCTCCTTCTCATCTCGGATAACATACACCCCAATCCTGGACCTGCATCAACTGGTGTCCCCATGGGGTATGGGAAAGATGGACTTCTGCTGGCCTCTCTTAACATTTGCAGCCTTCCTAAGAAGCTCCCGCAGCTTCAAGGTTGGATCGCCCAATACTCTCCTGACATCTTGGCCTTATCTGAAACCTGGCTCTTCAAGAATATCCCGGATGCATCTGTCTCCCTAAATGACCATGCCATCTTCAGAGCTGACAGATCAGGCAAGAGAGGTGGTGGATGTGCCATATACAGTACGCCAGAACCTTTTGCAGCCCCTATTGGTACCACTGCCCTCATTGGCAAACGGTGCCCAAGCCATTATGATCAAAGCTACCCTAGGCACTCCTGGGAAACCAGTCTACATCATGGCTGTCTACCTCCCTCCCACCAACCAGAAGCTAGCCTTTGACTCAATCCTAGACAGCATTACCCAACTCCCCCCCAGGAGCAAACTGATTATCATGGGTGACTTTAATGTGAACGCATCTGCTCCTTTCAAAGACGCAGTACATACCTTCGACCTGACCCAGGCTGTCCAGTCTCCCACCAGGAAAGATCCTAGATCGGGGTCATCCACCCTATTGACCTCTTTACTAACCATCCCAATCTCCTCTCCAATATTAAAGTTCTCCCAGACGTGCTAAGTGACCACTCCCCGGTCTCATGCTCTTGGTCAAATAAAATCACTCCCAGCCAGCCCAAAATCTCCATCCAAAGGCACATCAAAAAAGGTAGCCTCTCTCACCTCAAACTCTATCTTTCCTCCTGTGACTGGGCACCGGTTCACACTGCCCAGTCAGTCGACACTGCCCTTACCTCCTTCATTAAAATCTTCAACACTGCTTATGACATATTTGCCCCTTTCACAAAAATGGTTTTTAAAAACAGGGACACTCCATGGATCTCATAAGCCCTACTTGAACAGATGCACCACAGAGACAACCTCTGGAACAGGCGCTGAACTCCCAACGCCTTTATGACAAACAACTCTATAGAGAGGCAAGAAACGAATGTACTTGAGCTATTCAGCTAGCCAAGTCAAACTACTATAAGCAAGCTCACCACCACTTGGGGCTCTGGGAACAACTTCTGGTGCAATGTCAAGGAACTTGTGGGAAAACTGTCTCCCCAACCCCTCACGTAAATACTTGACCATGGAACTCTCCCAAGACCTTACCACTATATCCAATGTATTGAACAACTCATTCTCTGATCTCAGCCACATCCTACCCCCAAACCTCTCTGACCCCATCCCCAAAGGCCCATCCAATATCTCCCCACTACTACCCTCCTGCCTTCTGGCTAAGAATCATCTCCTGTAACAAAGCTAAACACTACCTAACCAAAGCCTTGGGCAACTCAAGGTACAGCAGCACTCCCTTGACCTTAAAATTCTCCATCTAACTCTTGACGAGACCCTCCCTCACCTCACCAAAATACTAAACTGTTCACTACAACTAGGTCAATTCCCTAAGCTATGGAAAAGTGGAATAATCACACCAATCCTAAAAAAGGGTACTTCGATCGACCCTGGTAATTATAGGCCTATCACTATCTTCCCCCCATCGAAAGCCCTTGAAAGAATTGTGTCAGACCAGCTCACCGAATACCTGACCAACTACAATCTGCTTTGCCCAGAACAGAACGGGTTCAGAGCAGGGCATAGCGCAACCACTGATCTTCTCGAATTAACATCTTACATACATGAGGCGCTGGAACAGGGGTCAGTAGCAGGAGCTATCTATGTTGACCTGACTAAAGCATTTGACACTGTCAGTCATGATCTGCTTATCCACTCTCTCCCCTCCCTCCATCTCGCCCCGAAGCAATCTCATGGTTTAGAAACTATCTTACTGAACGAACACAACAAATCAAAATCAACACCACCCTGTCCGCCAGTCTACTACTTCTTGCAGGTGTCCCTCAAGGGTCCATTTTAGGCCCACTATTCTCCACCCTCTTTCTGAACACCTTTCCTAAGGCCTGCAGTGGTAAACTGTTGCTATATGCAGATGATGCCGTAGTGTATTGGAAAAATACAAATCCGAACTCACTCCAAATCACCCTGCAAGATTGCTTCAGAGAACTTGAGTCATAGTTTTCCGAACCTCGACTAATACTAAACTACAACAAAACTAAATCAATGATCTTTGCTCACCGCCAAAACCCCTACAGGAATGCCCAACTATCCACCTCTAATCCCCAAGGCATCCATACTTCAAATACCTAGGCATCACTCTGGACTCATCCCTCACCTACCACTTACATATTAACCACCTGTCCTCCTCAGTAAACACCCAGCTTGGGATTCTCTACAGACACAAACACTGCCTCCCCCCCAGGCCCTATGGCTGGCAGTTACCAGCTCAGTCATCATATCTCTGGTCGATTATGGGATAACTATATATGGCATGGCTGACCACACAGCCCTAAACAGCATCAATCTAGCCCTCAACAAAGCCTGCCGACTAGTCACAAGCTGTGATAGATTAACACATATGTGCGAACTCTACAAGCGAGCAAACTGGCTGACCTTTGAAGGAGACTAAGGTACCACACCTGCCTCCGAGCCAAAAAGATCCTTTGGATCTTGCACCCGCAGGCCTTCACCCCCTCATCCAATATTCCCCACATGGGAGCACCCCCAGACACCAGGATAGCACCCCCCTCTTAGTCCTCCACTGTAGGACTTCACTAGGACAAAGGTCCTTCTGTTACTGTGCTCCCCGCTAGCTTAATGACCTTCCCTCCTCCATCACCCTGGCCCCTAGCCTTGGCCTATTTAAAATGGGCATTAAGAGACTGCTCCTTGACTCAGAGTCACGTGGCTGTTACAAACATCCCTCCCACATTTCTGATTCTGATAGAAAACAAGTGTCGCTCATGACCCAAATCTAGGCCTACACACCCGCCGGGAAGTAGACTTCTGCCCCTACACCTGGGTGGGCCCACCAAAACAGTATCCAGTCACTTTTCAACTTGATGACCTAGGATCCATAGCTACCCTAGTGAAACAAATCTAAACAATGTAAATTATTCTGTACGAGGTAACCATGTATTAATAGTCTTAATGTGATGTCCTGCTTAGTGAGCTATGTACAAAATTGTCTTAAGTGCTGTGTCTGTTTTGTATTGACGTGGAACCTTTGCAAAAGAGTCATTGACTCAAAGGATGGTAATTCTGAAACTTCAATAAAATAAAATAAAAAACCCAGGGTAAGAAATTGGTTAGGGATAGGATACAGAAGTAGTGGTAAACAGAGTTTGATCTGAAGAATGGAGGCTGTCCAGAGGCGTACTCTCAGGGTTCAGTGCTGGGACTGGTCCTCTTTAATGTCTTTATAAGTGATACAGGAGAGGAGCTGCAAGGAAGGTCTGCTTCTTTGCAGATGACAGCAAGATCTACAACAGGGTAGGCACTCTGGGAGGGTGGAACAGATGACCAGAGATCTGAAAAACTGGAGGAGTGATCAAGGTAGGCAGCTGGGTTTCAATGCAAAAGTGCAAAATAATACACTTGGGGCACAGAAACCAGGGATGGAGTACAAAATGGGTGGAGTGTTATTGACAATGACTAAGCAGGAAAAGACCTGGAGTAATCATATTGGATTACCTAAAGGTAGCCAGGCAGCATGAGAAGGCAGTCGGGAGGTTAGTGAGATGCTGGGGTGCATAAGAAGGGTATCATCAGCAGAAAAGGGGAGCTGGTCTTGCCCCATATAGATAATTGGTGACACCCCACCTTGAGTACTGTGTCTAGTTCTGGAGATCATGGGCCAGATTCTCAAAAGCTCCCAGCACAGTGTAAGGGGTTAAATCACTGCTGAAAACTGAGTGCGAAGTGAGATGTTCCTGTGACTATAATAATGTGTGAATATGGTTGTAGGTGTTAAAGAAACTTTTGAAAATTCTTGAATAGTCACCTTTCCTGTGTTGAATTTCTTTTATCATATTTCATTTATTCAGTTCTGAATTACATGTATTTATTTTAATCTGTTAACATCGACATGGTGTATTTTATCAACTGTGGCACTGAAACTGTATCTCCAATTCTTCAGCTTTATTGTATTTTTTTTTTCCAATTGTATTTACCTATTCTGTATGCTGCCCTACCCAGGACCTCCTTGAAAATGAGCTTGTTCAATACAGTTTTTTTGCTGGCAAAATAAACTTGAACTTGAGCAAGGATGGCACAAAGTGCTCTCTGTGTCAAAAGATGCACCGGGAGCGATTCTCAATGGTAGCCTGCATCAACCACAGGCTGTCAGCACTAAATGGGTCTTGCGCCACCCTTGCGCCACAAAATAGGCTGTGGCATGGCATTAGGAGCTTGCAGCAGATGCAGGCTGCCAAATCCCCTCAATCAGGATTCTCAAAACACTCCCTGAGGGAAAATTTCTTAGAACCCATAGACCAGCCAGGGCTGATCTAAGGGTACTTAGACATTGTCCTCAGGGAGAGCTGGGCAATCTGCAGCAGTGTGCTACAGTCCCCCCTCCAAGCTCCAATCACCCATTATTATATATAAAAGATCCCTGGTAGTCTAGTGAACCTCCTCCCAGCCCCGAGTCCTATTTCATCAATATAATTATTAGATCCCTGGTAGTCTAGTGGACCCCCACACAGAGCTCCGAGTCCTGTTTTATTAATAAAATTATTAAATCCTTGGTAGTCTAGCGGACCCCAGCCCTATTCCCCATTTTATATATAAAAGATCTCTGATGATCTACCGCCCCCAAACCCGAGCCCCATCATTATATATAAAAATACCTGGTGATCTAGCACCCCCAAGACCCGATCCCCTGTCATGAAATATGAATACATCATTGGTGGCATAGTAGACCCCCTTCTCTGTAATGTGAGGCTTCATCAGAGGTGAAGAGCTGGGGCTTTGTGCCTGTACAGTACTTTCAATTTTTAGATCTGGAATATATTGTTTGGTTTTATTATGCAGACTTCTGTGAGTACTCTTCCTCATTCTTTGCCATTATGTCCAGAGTGCTATCAAGGTTGTTGCCTGCATATGACCCTCTTTTTGGGAGCCCATGTCACGTGACAGAATGCACAAAACTGGTAGGGAATTAACTCTGTAAGGGCAGGAAAGAAATATGCATAAGAGTAATAATCCCCAATTGGAATGGTGGTGGTTCCACTAGTCTTTTCAAAGCAGTTAGACTTCTTATCTATTTCTCATTCACATATCCAAGGAGAAACTCACTGTACTATAGTTTTCTAGTGCTGCAATAGTATCTCTCTGACTGCCAGCACAGCTTGGGGAGCCCATGGTCTCTACTTATGTAGAGAACTGGATTATAAATGATTTGCACATTGTCTGCCTATGTTGTTTTCACCCTTATACTGCCACATGAACAATGCTTACAGGTGGCATTCACTGTCCCTGGCTGCCCTTTTGCAAAGGTGCTGAGCAAGGGGGAAGCTGGGGGAAGAAGCATGAGCAGACACCAGCCTTACAATCAGAATCATGTGTATTGTCAGCCTGGTATAGAAATAGTAGAATTTGATGGCAGATAAGAACTGCTTGGCCCACCTATTCTGCCCATTTCCCTACTTAATGGAAAAGCTGCAGATCCTAGTTAACCAACAGCCTACTTCCTCCTACCCACCCACCCCCACTAGAATTACCTTGTTATATCCCAGCTCTGTGTAACTAGGAGTTTATGGGATACATCAGTCTGTGGTTAGGACTACCATACCTCTGTAGTGAACTTTACAAAATTCAATTGTCAGTGGCAGCAATTTTCCCTCCATTCCTGCCCTCGGTGCCATGGTGGAGGATTGGGACCAATATGGGAGCAGAATGCCCTCCATCATTTGTCTAACGCACGCGGTTGTGTAGAGGTTATGGCGGGGTACCCTGTGGTGGAGCCTGCCCCCCCCCCAGGTGTCCATAGCTACCTGTATTTTATTTCAGGTATGCTGGATAGTTTGGTCTCACTCCTGGAACGCCCCTAACCTAATCACCTGAATAACTCTGCGGGCAGGGCAGGATTGGAAAAGTGAATACCCTTATGCAATGGGGAAGGGAGGGTGATGTATGCTATGGAGCAATCTGCATCTGCAGATGACCTCCCTCCTCTGCATAGTAGAGGGCAGGCTTGCACCATGCATAAAGTAGTGTGCAGGCCTTTGAGAACTGAGGCTCTTCTGCAAAACAGTAAGTCATTTTTATAACTCTTATATCTGTTAGAATGCATAAAGTCAGACTAAATGGTAATGTCTCTCTAATTATCTCTGAAATGTTCTCCATAATTTCTGCACAAAAGTGAAAAGCTGACAAGCAAGCAGAGAGCATATGCTGCAGTCGGCAAATCTGCTGCATCTCAAGCACAAATCCCAGCACTGACCCTGAGCCTGTATAACTACACCAGAGTCAAATGACATTTACAGTATTTCAAATTGCATAGCCGGAGACGAGGCAGCCTTGGTGCTTGTAATACATTCTTAAATATTCCCTTCTAATTTATAGCCTTTGACCCTAGGTCCCAGCCAAACTCCACAGCCTCCCACAAGCTAAGACACATCATCTTAAGCTATTACATATTTGCAATATGATAAATCACTTCCATTCACAGACATTATGATTGATCATGGCAATCAATATACTGTAGGTGAAAACGTTTCAGTTAGTAGGTAGATGGAATGGAAAGTGGAAGACTGTTTATTATCTCTGGTTTTTGTTTTTTTTGTGTGTTTTTTTGTTTTGAAGATCACAAAGGGCAAAAGGGTAAGATAATTCAGTATAATTAACAGTGTACTGTAAGTATTGTTTTGAAGCTGAGTGTCCCCTGATGTGGGCTGTAATGTTTATATGGCACAGGCCAATGAAAGCCTTACTTGCATTAATTTATATCTAAAGTACCAACTCATGTTAGAAAAATGTTAACTCTTCCTTATGCACCATTTTCAACCCCCAGTGCTGATCCCTGCTGTTTATGTTGGTTTTAAACCCATTATAATTTCACTGTCCAAGAGATGTTAACTGACCATGCATTAAATCTCTATAAATGCACAGACAGATGCTGAATATCATTTTCTTTCCCATAACAACCTTTTTAGAGCCATTTTGTAAGTGTAATAAGCCCCTCCAGGGTGTGCATCAAAGGAATTTAATGCACTTTCCAGGGGCATCAGGAGAATCAGCCTTTGACCTCATGCCTTACTACACCCCTGAGGTGTGCATTAAAGTCCTATAACGCACACTTGTGTGTGTCTTATTACTTACTTTCTTATATAATATTGCATTTCATTTTATGCTCACCTTGTCAGAGCTTCCAGTTTGTGACCTCAAAGAAGTCCTGATGGCTTCAGTGTCCCATGCAGTTAAAGTACAGTTTCTGTTGCATGCTAGTTCATCTGGTCACAAGACAGTTCAACTACAACTGAGAATACTGAGGAACATCTAGGGCAGCCATATTTAATGGGACTCTGGAGCTCTCCTTTATTTGTTTAAAAGCTAAAAAATGCTTAAATAGACTCAAGCGGTGGGGGAGGGTACCTTACAAGGCAGGAGAAAAAAGGGTGACCTAAAATGGAACAATATGATATAGACACAAGACATTTACCATAACCCAGACTGCTATTTTAAACTCTATAATCCCAGATTGGCCTATTAAGATAACACATCTTGTTTTCAGGGGCATTCTGTGAATGGCAGAGGAAGGGTACAGCACACAGTACTCAGAATAAAACATTACATTGATGGATATGCAGTTTAATTACAGGGGCTCTTAAAGAGCCACTGATGCCTCAAAAACTTTGAAAAACATAATATTTAGACACAGAGCAGTTTATATTTATCGTTTTCTCTGTATTTCTTATTCTGTTATTTATTACTGAGTCATATGCTTGAAAACAGGACTGTTGTTTCTTGAAAGTTCATCAGCTCCCATTGCTTCTTCTCAACCTGATGTCATAATACTCTACTTGTGACATCACAATTATTCCTATGGCAACAGACTGTGAAGTCACAACAAAGCATTATAACTTCAACTAGGGAATAAGCTATAGAGGCACATGAACTCTTAGGGATAAAGACCTTGTTTCTGTGGGAATTTCTTCAGTAATAAATAATGGAGAGGAGAAATCTATGGAAGATATATGAAATACAAGCTTAATTGTGTCTTAATATCATGTTTTCCAAAGTTTTCCAAAGGTGTCAACTGTTCTTTAAACCAGCAGCATTTGTTAGTCACCATATAGTTTCAAAGAAGTACAAAATCACACATTCCCCATAATGCAAAGCATCATGGGCCAGTATATGCAAATCACCACAAAGCGTCATGCTGGTTCAACTTTAAGCAGGAATGCATGGTACAGAAAGGCCTCTCACACAGTCTGCAAAGGGCACCAACAGAAGACACAAACACATGTTTCAGACTACCAGGACTCATCAGTATGCTTCATCCGTATGACACCCCAGTGGAATGAACCAGCTACCCTAAGTTAGTCTATCAGGTTGGAGTTGTGGTGAGCCCAATAAAACAAAAACAAGCTAAAAGACAAAGAACCTTAGTGCTTAAGCACAGAGGCAAGGGTTACCCCAAGGGCATTGGCCAGGAAGCACGTTTCAAAGAAGTACAAACTCACACATACCCCATAATGCAAAGTGTCATGGGCTGTATGCAAATCACCACAAATGTTATGCTGGTTCAACTTTAAGTAGAATGCATGGTGCCGAAAGGCCCTCACACAGTTTTTAGTCATATAGTTTTGTTCAGCAGTAATGTTTTCAGATAAAATATCAAGATACCCATTTTTCTTTTCATTTTCTTTCAGTTCTTAAACAAGGTACAGGATTTTGAAGTTCTTAAAACATCCTACTCCAGTCCTACTCCAGTGCCCACCATGACAAAATTTGATATTTTTTTTTATTGATTGATTGATTAATTGATTGGTTGATTGATTGAAATCTTTGGAGATTACCTTTAAGCACAAGTGGTCATTTACTAAGGTTACAAAAAAAACATTACAAGCACAGTAAGCAGTTCCAGAGGAAATGCAACTGAGTCATTGTTCAAAACAGACAGAAAAAATGACATGCAGTTTTGAAAAAAATCCATGCAGATCATGGCATAAAAAGTCACAGGATATGTAAAGAGAGAAACTGAATAAAACAGTTTAATGGTTACAATTGCATTGGACTGCAAGGGCAGACTGCAAAGATCTCTTAAACTGATTAACCTTAGGAGATTCAGAATTTAATCAGGCAGCTTGTTTAACCATTTGGCTGCCCTGACAGCATATGACCAGTTGCCCAACTGAGTATGCTGGAAAGGAGGCTTAAGGGCATTCCTGGGCATGTTCCTGGTGTTGAATTGGTTGGAGATGGTGCAGAAGCAGTTTGTTAAAGCACAGGGTGTTAGGCCCAGGATTGCCTTTTTGGCTAGCAAACAGGTCTGGATCTTTATTCTGCTGGGTAAAGGTAGCCAGTTAGTGAGTGCATAATGGATTCAATTATGAGTGTGGTTATCTGCACCAGGTACAAAGTGGAACGCCTCATAATAGATCTGCTTTACTCTCTTAAGCACCATGTCACAGGCAGCTGCATAGACAGGGTAGGCCATACTATGTAAGTGACAGAATGGAGCTGGCCACAATAAGGTGTCTATCACCCCAGTGAGATTTTTACAGTTGCAGTACAGGGCACCCAGTATTCTGTTAACTATGGCCACTAAATTGTCAACAGTGGGGGCAAAAGATAACGTGTCATCCGGAGTTACTCTAAGACATCTGAAGGTCTCTACCTGCTCGAGGTTTTGTCCCTGGCCATTTTTAATGACAAACGCTGGAACTTTCCTCTTATGTAAGAGTTTAGAGAACAGTATGGTTTTAATTTTTTTGTAATTGAGGACCAGTTTGTTGTTGGAGAACCAGCTTTCTAGTGTCCTGAAATTACTTTGGAGAGTGGTGGTAAGGTTGTAAATGTCAGGGTTTTTGGAATAGATGACAGCATCATCAGCATAGAGGAGCATGTTGGCTTTCTGACAGACATCAGTCAGTTAAGTTATGAAGAGGTCAAACTGGAGTGGGCCCAAGGAGACACTAATAGATACTTCCCTATTGTTAGAAAAGCATTTATTGATCTTCACATGCCAGAAGCAATTGCTGAGACAGCTCTGGAACCAGTCAACTGTGTTCTAGCAGCAAACCAGGCCAAAGAGTTTGTTAAGTAGGGCTTATGGTTGACCAGGCCGAAGTCTTTAGTAAGGTCGCTATATATAGTTCAGATGAGGGCACCATTGTCAAGGGTCTCATGTACATAGTTGGTATATTCCAACAGCACCAAGTTGGTGCTATGGAGCTTCCAGAAGCCATGCTGCTTTACACACTGGACACTGTATGTTTTGAGGTATGTGAAAAATTGTTCAGAGACTATTCTCTTGAGGGCCTTGGACAGTGGTAGAAAATAGAAATGGATCTGTAATTGGCAAGGCTAGTGCAGTCACAGCTTTTGAAAATTGGTGTAACCAGTGCTGATTTCCATTTATGAGGGAACTATGAATAGCACAGAGAAAAGTTAAAAATTCTAGAGATGGGGTGGGAATGTTCCTCTACAACCAGGGCAAGAAGTTTCATATCAACCAAATCACTCCGCACCCTACTTTTGCCAAGTACCCTGTTGATGTATTTCAGGTGTCTTTTACTGGAACTGCCTTAAGTAGAGTTTAGAGTACCCTGTTCAGAGCCCACTATCTGGCAGGCTTCAGGACTGGGTTCCTTTCAGGGGATTGGGCAGGCTCAGTGGGGATGATGGAATTGAGGTCAGTAAAGGCTATGTTGAAATAGTTGGCAGTTTCAGTGGGGTCAAGGACCTCTCAACCCTCCACCATGAACAACTCAGGAGAAGTTTTAACTCCCTTGCCTAGGACTAGGAACCGCAGTACCTGCAAGATCTCCTTTGCCCCCACCACCCCTTCCACCCTCTCCACTCCACTGATGAGGGGTTGCTAGAGATTCCCAGGGTCTGCTTGAAAACCGCTTGAGCTAGATCTTTTGCTTTTGCAGCCCCAACCCTGAGGACTTCTCTACCTCATCAGATCAGAGAGTGTCTGACCGCTGAGGCTTTTAAATCTGCCTTAAAGGCTTATTTATTTAATTTAGCATTTCAGATGCTTGAAATTCCTGCTGCCTTTTAGTATTTGGTTTTATGATTATGTTTTGTTTAATTTATGTTTTACTTTTTATCCGTATGTATAACGCTATGATCTGTCCTAGAATAGTGTTTAAGAAATAAAGTTTGCTTTGCTAGGAGCTCTAAGGCATTGTCCCAAAATCTTTTGCCATTGCTCCAGTTCTGGGTCTGCTGGTCCTTACAGTACTCAAATTTGGTCTTTCTAATCATTCAGGTGCACTTATTGTGGGCTTCCTTGTACTTTTGTTGGAGGACACGGGACTGGCCAGTCCCCACAGAGTGTCCCTCTTTCTCATGCAGGCAAGGAATTCAGGGTGATCCATCTGTATGGTGTTCCTCTTGCAATGCATTTTTAAAGGGTAGATTTATCACAGGCATGTGTGAACTCAGAGACAAAGAATTCAAGGGCCAAGTCAATATTGGGAATGATATCTAAGGAGCTCCAATCAATGTGGGCCCAGTAAGATTTGAATTCAGGCACCTTCATTTTGTTTAGGACTTGGTTGATTGTGATCCAGTAGGGGGGATGGCCTGGTCTGTTCAACTACCCATAGACATTGCACCAGGGAGTGGTCACTTAGGGTATCTTGCAGAACTTTGACAATTTAACCCTATTGGGGTGTGTAACTAGTATCCAGTTGAGTAGTGTCATGGTGCCTGTTTTGTAATTGGTCCTGGTGTGCTCAGTGACTATTTGTATGATAAACAGGCTGGACATCTTATCCCTATGACCTATGCTGGACTTAGCATTCCCATTGATGTTAAAGTCACCAGTAATAATGTATTCCCAGTTCTGACTGAGTTGCAAGTAGTAGAGTAAGTGACTCAGTACCCATATTCTGTTTACCTGGTGGAATATATACAGACAGGATGACAAGAGATTTGTGACCTCACCTTGTTGTCAAGGTACAGTTTCATATAAAGATTCACATATATTTTTATAACTGCAGATATGCATGGGGGAAGAAAAGACAGAAACAGCAAGTGAAGGCAGAGAGATAGCGAAAGGTGGAGAATTGCGAGACCATCAGAGTGATCGGTTCCTACAGTGGTAGTCACACAAAAGTATATCAGTACTGCGAACCATGCATCATTGCATGGTAGCAGTATACATGTTATTAAATGGGTACTGCATTTCCGCACTGCTGGGTATACCACGCTACCAGTAAACTTTTGTGCGATTATCACTGTAGGTCTCATGAGAACATTTGGTTGCACAACCAGACAGGCAAGAGACAGAAAAAGGAGAAGATCCTTGCATTTAGCTCTGTCTGCATAACAAATGGGACAGGGTCTTATTCATCCCTGTCACACACCCTATCAAAAGCTTTATTGCTAGTCATTCACAATCCCTGGTTAGGTATTTGATTGCAGTTTTGGGTTTGCTGTTCTGATCTGAGGTAGCTAAGGCAGCTTGTATCTTGCTGGCCTATTCTATCCTCCCTGAAGATATTGAGGCCTGGCATTGACACAGTGGCATGTGGTATGTGTGGACTGAGCCAAATTTCAGTTAGGTAAATAATGCCTGGCTCCACTAACTCAACCCAGGCTTCAAAATGGACAAATTTAGGTAGAAGACTACTGATGGTTAGGGAGACTATGTTCAGTAGTCCTTGACTGTGGGTGCCAGACCAAGAGCAACCAGCAGGGCCTGGATTGGGGTGGAGATTCCTGGATAGTAGGAGTAACATTGTAAGGCCTCCTGTGGATCTGATGTAGAGCTTCAGTCTCCAGGTTTTACTCCTAGGAAAGAGGGTCAGATGTGTGGTCCTGGAGACAGCCATGTTAGGCAAACCCGTAGCACTCCCCATTTGCCACCAGAGTAAGGTGTTCAATATGTGGGGCATATGGCTGTGGAGCTCAGGTACTGTAGGGTTGCCCAGGAATCAGTAGCTTTAGGATCAGCATGGGACCAAGGAAGATAGCCTCCATTATCTCTGAGGGCTGCATAGGTTCAGGTAGCAATGCCGTGGGTAAGCACGTCAGCAGCATTAATGCTGCAAGGAACATTTTTGCAGTAAGGAAGGATGACATTAATTTGCAAGTAAAATGGATAGGTCATTGACCAGTAGCCCTGAGAGACAATGTACCATGAGAGGTTTTAGCAAAATCATAATAGCAGTACAGGGGGTAGCACCAATAATAAACAATTTAAACACTATCACCATTCAGGAGCAGGTACTAACAGCAGCCAGTTCTGGTAGGTCCATGACCAACTACCCTCAGGACACAATCCACCCAGGTAGGGTGTTAGCAATGCTGCCATACAGATAAGGCTGGCAGCAACCAGTATTACATAGAATGAACACTATTAGCAAACAAGACATGGTATCTTGGCATTGTACTGTGCTGTTTACCATCAGAAACATGTAGCAGCACCATCTTAATACATCCACAGTATGAACCTAGTATATACATGCAACAGGTAAACTCAGCGGATGAGATTTTTAAAATTGCAGCTGGCAGCCATCTTTAATAGCGTGAGTTATTGATTACAAAATTAGCTATACAAGCTGCTTTGAAAATATCTAAGAAAACTAAAATACATTAAGGATGTCAGAAATGAATGTTTGCAAAAAAACTATATATATATATATATATATATATATATATATATATATATATATATTTTTTTTTTTTTTTTGCTAACTAAGAAATACTGCTGCTTTAATGTGATAGTTTAGTCCTGTGCAAAATTGGGAAACAATTGGAACTGCATTGCTGCAAGGTAGGGGGATTCCACAAATAAGTGGATAAGTCTAGAACATAGTTTCACAAATTTAGACTTGAGTTTAGGTAACTCAAAAAAAAATCTGTTGTGCAAATTACACAAGGAATTACAACTGTGTTGTGGGGCCTGCAGTTCATCTAGCTAGGGTGCAATTAATCAAGAGGTACAAGATTGTTTAATCAGCTTTGCAATCTCCTGTGTCCAAAATAGCTAACTCAAGTCAAACAGTATGGTACAAGTATAGTCTATGATAAATGGCAACAGCTATCTATCAGTTTAATCAATGACCAGGAATGGTCAAAGGATCAAAAAAGGCCATATTGGTTGCCGGCACAAGTTGTATTTTATTTTGGGGGGGGGGCTAAAAGTTAGAAATCTAGCTGACAGCAGTATAGCTGCAAATATGAGAAGTATTAGTTGGCTATTCTCTTGGGCATGTGCTGTTTTTCAAACAGTGGGGGGGAGGTAAAGCAGTGAACAAGCCTGGTACAGTACATTTAGCTTGGTACACCCAGAAGACCAGGGTTTGATTCCCACATTCTCTGCTTCCATATTGTATGACCCTGGGCAAGTCACTTAGCCTCTCAGTTCTTCCGGTATACCCCTATCTTGTGCCCAGAGGGCCATACCCAGTTACCAAAGAATTAAAAAAAGTTATATTCTTGTACATAATTGAGTAAGTAAAGAGAAAATATGTTTCTACAAGAAGTGTTAGCAGACATCTTTTGTTGATCCAGAAACTAACAGCACAGCGTGCATTTTAGGAATGTGTGCCCAAAGCGAATGGGCTTCAGTTTATGTCCAGAAGCGTAATGAAATCCATGTGTGTGTGTGTGTGTGTGTGTGTGTGTGTGTGTGTGTGATTAGCCAGCAAACAGGGAAGGGGGGTATAATCGGCAGGCCACAGCTAGTGAGAATTATTCTACAGAGCACTGGCCGATATTGAAGATGTAGTATCAGCTGGTTGGATATACTCTTTTATTGATGAGCATGATGTAGCAGATGCAATGTGGACAGGCATGTGTGATACAACACACCACTGCTAGTTGGTATTTCATGTGGCTATATCGATAAAAGGAGAAATCAAACTAACAATGAAATTTAAGCTTGGTTAGTGAGTCTGGCCATCAAACCAGTGATCTGTAAATGATTCATTTATGTAAACTCCTCCGTGGTTCTTCTTTGTCTTTTTTTCTTTTCAGAACTCTGAGGTAAGGGTAAAGAAGAGGGCCATCGGCAACTTTAGTTCATCTTTGATACACTTGGTTCTACCTGAGCATTCAGCCAGATCATTCTGGCTCCCAGTGCAGTACCAGGTGCAGAGTAAAGTAGACTACAAATGGGGAAGGGGTAACAAAAAGTCTTGAGGCCAGCACTTAATAAGAATTAATGTAGCCTACTTGTGACAGGTGCTGTTGGCATGCAGCTGCCTTGGAACACTGTTTGTAGTGTTATGACAAGAGTCTTCAATCCCACTCCCCAAGACTACCATAATCCAGTGTGAGTTACAGTAACAGTTATTATTCATGTATTAATGCCCCACCCAAAAAAAAAAAAAGAGTTAAGTATTAGTGGCAGTGCAACATATTTGGGCAACAGGCATCTTCCAGTTTTATTTGTTGCTACAATTTTCTAATTCCACAAAATCTGAGTATTGTATAAATGTTTTCATTTAAATTTTCTCAGAAAAAAAAGATGGCCACCGCATTTTGCATAGGAGTAGCATTGTAGACCCTGTGAGGGTTAGGATCGAGAAAATAAAACAAAGACTCCTGGTGTGCAGAATAGGATGCACCTAGACAAGTACATTAGACAGGTTTGCTAATGTTATTAACTGTAGCTGAAACTAGTTTTTTTGGAAAACTCTTTTTGTTGCACTGCTGCTTTAAAAAAAGATTTAAAAAAAAGTACATGAAACAACATTAAACGTAGGGCATTGCATTTCCCATGATAGGTCTGATTTAACTGATACCAAGTCTGTGTATTCTATGTTCTCAGTGATGCACCTGATCATATTGAGCTTGTTGGTGATGACAATGGGAAAGCTGTTGTAGGTGTTGTCACTGCTGAGACAGACGATCCAGACTGTGGTGCCAGTGCCAGTGGAAGAAGTTCTGGGAAGCTTGCCACCAGTGGATGTATAATAGGAATAGTAGTTTTCACTTGGTGGTCATTTGAATATTTGAATGAATCATTAAAGTTGATCCTTAACAAGCTTGAGTTTCAGAAAAGTTAAGAATTCAAATTCTCAGGATCTAAGCTTGATGTGAAGTTAACAAAAAGGAGGAGGAAGAGGAGACACGTATGATCAGGAGGTTGTGTAGGCACATTCTTGCTTGTTTTCTTCTGCAGTTATTGTTGCTCCACCATAACTGCATGCAACAATTTCTGTTTGATATGGTCAATGCACCCATGGGGAATGAGCACATCTTTATATTTGGGATTCAGTAGTGTTGCCATGCCAAACCGCATGTTGGATCTAATGCTGTCAAACCTGTTCAAGAGATGTCAAAACATCTCAGCCACTCTTTGATGAGTATTGCATTCTGCTGCTATTGCTGTTGTTGCTGCTGCTGCAGTGACTCAGATTAACTAGTGGCCTTAAATACCACCTCCTGTAGTGATGGATACCAGTCCTACAGTACCATCTTTACAGTCAGCAGACAGGAGTATAGTGTGGTGTCACCCACATGCTGCAGTGATGCTTAACAAGAAAGACGCCATTCATGATGGAGAGAGTTTGAGGATGATAAAAGGATATGTTGTTTTCTGAACCATTCAATTCTACGCTTTTATTTTAATGTAATTATTATTTTCATTAGTATCATACATCTGTCTTTATTTCTATGCCAAGAAAATGTTATTCACGATGGATGAGGATGGTGATGGAGAAGATATGTTGTTTTCAGAAGCCAGAGTCCTTCTATTGTTTTTATTTCAATGTAATCATTATTAAATATTCTTCTTGAATTTGCTTTATTTACGTGCCATGAAAATGCGATTCATGATGGAGGAAGGGAAGGATGATGATGAAGAGGATATGTTGTTTTCTGAAACCAGAGTCCTATATTTTTATTTGTGTAATTATTATTACTTTTAAATGCATTGTTATTTGTATGCTGAGAAACTTGGATGACAGTGGATTTGTGGTGTTATCCTAGAAAACACCACACTGCACACTGAAGATCAGTTTGGTATTTTAGGTACAGTAGACTGGTGGTGGGTGCTAAGAGAGGTACTTCAGAGGAATTGGGCAGTGATGGCAAGACAGTTTCTCTGGTCACTGTGGAAAGATGTGCCTTCAGATGATATTGGGTAGGGTACCAGATGTGATATGGAAGATAATGCAATCTGATCTAATATTATATAATATATGAGAAGACAGTTTAATCTGAAATAACAAACTATGAAATACAATATATAATCTGAAATAACATGATACATGATATACAATATAATTTAATATATTATCATTTCTATTATTTGTATTTATGATGTTTATTTATGTGCCACGAAAACATAAATCCTGAAACTGAAACAGTGACTTTGGCTTGCTGCTTGACTCCTTTCCCATGCTGTTTTCAGAAGCTACTATTGACAAATGTTGGAGGGGCTTTGATGAACTGGGCAGTGAATACAAGATTATTTATTTCAGGAACTACACATTACATTTCTGGATGGATCACTTCTATCCTGAGTAGGGGAACTGGAAACACTCAAAGAAGGGGGAAACTGCTGTGCTTCTAGTGTGCTCAGGATGGTGTCATTACCAGATGCACTGGATGACCAGCAGGGAAGGCTGCTTGCACTGCAGTGGGAGAGAAACCAGTGGATTTCTAGGGACTAATGAACCATGGGCTCTTTGTCTATACTATCTTGTGTCCTTGCTGCCTTATAATGATGACTTCACTCCCAGTCCCTGTCCCACTATAACCAGCTTCTTCTCCACCACCGCCGGTTGCAGAACTTGCACTTGGTGGAACTGTCATGGTGGAAGATTTATCTTCTCTTTCCTCCTCCCTGCACCCCTTTCTTTTCTTGTTCGTCTCTTCTTGTTTTCTACACACATTAACAACATACACACAACACATGATAACATGAGTAGATGACACAGCCGCTGCCAGACACTAACAAAGATGACTCACAATAGTCATCTCAATAATTTTTGGATGCTGATGTGACACACAGCCATTGCATGCACAAGAGACAGTGCTGTATGACTCACAAGATGACTGGGAACAGTAACACCTCTAGGCTCCCTGACTGACAGACAACACACACCACTTCACTGAGAGACTTTGTGTCTCACACAGCAGCCTGCTTTGCTTTTCACTCTCAAACTACTGTAGTTGACTGGCTCACACACAAGTGTAAGCCTCCCAAAATGGGCTTACACGTTAGTGGAGCTCCATGCTCTCTGGTTTCCCTCTGCACATGGGTTTGTTCCAGGGTTTTGTGGGAGTCACACTTGCGACCCCCTGTGGCATGTGGCCATTTTCACCGTGTCTCAGCCAAATCAGGGTTCAGCTCAGCACTGAAGCGACTGTCTGTGCCACCAGGTGTGGCGCCACGTGGTCCTGGGTCCAGTGAGGTCCTGGATTGGGCTCAGCCGCGTAAAAGTAAATAAATATTTTTTAGCTTTAAAGATAGTGGTCCCATGCACAATGCACATGTGCAGGGACCACTGGGAGTCAAGTTTAAAGAGCAGTAGCTCTTTAGCTGGGGAGTAGTTTTCAGTGCTGGATGGTACCAGCATTTACTAGCGTAATGGGACTACAAGTCCCAGGATGCTGCAGGTTTGATGCTGCAGTACATGGTCCCTGACTAGACTGAGAGTTTTGGTGCCAAGACTTAAGCTGTTATAAGCCAGGACTGAAGGGGACAAAGGGGGAGTTACGGGGAGAGAGAGAGAGGAGGAGGTTGCTGTGGGTCACCCGCCTGCTCGGCCATGCGGCCTGGTGGCCATGCGGCTGTTGCTGCCTTTTGTTTACTTTGCTAAGCATGACCACCAGAAGAGTGGGGACTCTTGGGATTCTCAGCCAGAGAATCCAAAGATGGAGAACAAAAGAATTGCTTAAAGGAGCAGGAGCTGCAGCTAATGGGAAGTCTTGGGATTCTTGGCCAGAGAATCCAGATGACAGTGTGCTGCCGGGTGTGGCATCACGTGGTGCCTTAGTAGCTTAATTCAAGGCTTCAGGCCCAGCATACAGCAGGAGCATGTGTGTGTGGCTGTGGAGGATCAGGCAGTTGTTGGCCCCAGATGAGCCTGCTCCATGTAGCAGTGCTTGCTTGGAGCCAGAACAGAGAACTGCAGCCTGTTCCTTTCCTGTTGGGGATAGTCAGTTTGGCCTCAAGTGAGCCATTGCCTTGGACTGCAAGCTGCCCAGTGATCCGGGAGTAGCTGCCTGGGACCCGCATGGATGTGCTGCTGTATGTTCAGAATGGGGGCCCTGGGTCCCAGGTGTAGCTAAATGTCTACCCTGCATCTAAAATTGTGGACCCTGGTCCTTGTTTCACTGCTCTAATGAAGTGACTGTCTCTGCTGTGTGATTGATTGAGCATTAAATGGAATCCCTGGTCCTGTAACTTTACGTTTGCCTCATGTGTTCTAAACAGACTGTTTTGCCACAGCTAAAGACAGTCTTGCCTCCAGTGAGTTCCAGCCAGTGCCATGAGGGTCCAGTGCCCCAGATGGAGTCCATCCATCACCAGCTTTACCCGGGACATTCAGGTACTGTTTTTCATTGTCATACTTCTGGACTGTGTTTTGTTGGCTGTGTGGCACTCCCACTTCCCCACGAGCTTTACCATCTAATTACCCCTAGACAAGGGAAGTGGGGTTGCTTACAACAAAAAAATAAAAGGAAGAAATTCTGTGTCCCCACACCACCAGAAGACAGTCAGTAAAAAAACTGTTAAACAGATCCTTCCCCTGCACCTTTCTAATCTTCTAAATTTACTGTGACCTTCTTTGCTGTAGGGCCTGCAGCTGCCAATTCAAACTCACACTGTGCACTCTCTCCTCTCATCTGCAGCAGGATTTCATGAGTCTGCCTGCCTGAAACTACACTTAAATAAAGAGAAAATTGGATAACTGGAATGATAATGCATGATTCTGTGATTATTTCAAATGTTTTCTGATCAAATCACTCTTTTTCATATAAAATGAGCTCCTTCAGTAGCCAGGTCCTTCCCCGGTGGAAGTGAGCTGGAAATGGCACTGGGATGGGCACAGGATGAGGGATCCTCAATCTCCAGCATCACTGAAAGGCTGCTGCAGGTCATGTGACATGCTAACAACTTGAACATGCTCAGTGTGTACTCCCTCTAGATGGTGCTGCTTCATGATGTCAAAGTGTTGCACTCTTTGGAAGTCCTTTGTAGCTGTCCAAAATGTAATATTTCAGTACAGTCACTGAATGAAAATTTGGCACTGCATCCTTACTCTGAGATTCCTGGTGAACTTCTTCACAATTCAATCCACCATGTGATATTTGCATAATTGGAACATTGAGGGTGTGAATAGCTTTATCAAGTCAGTCCTGTTCCAGATGTTTCATACTCTACTTTGTTATTCTAAAAAACCTTTTTTATACATCTCTGTGATTGTTTATCTTTTCATATCTAAAACTGCTGTGAATGCCAAGTGATATAGTCCTGTGATTGGTGCAGGACCCATGAATCTGGAGATCCAGGTCTGAATCCCACCTCACCACCACTAATCTCCTGTCAGCTCTTGAGCAAATCATTAAGGCCTGGATTTTCAAAGAGCTGCATCATGTTTTAGTGCAATTGTACTACTAGCAACATTGCTGTTAGACCACATAAAAGTCGGTCTAACATTTTGCTGCAAGTGCTGCAAATTACACACAAAAAAGCCGCATGCATAAAATAATAACGCATGCATCATGTTTGTGCCATAAAGTGCAAAAAAATTTTGTAAATGCATCAAAACAATAGAAAATGTCTCACAAGCATTTTAACATGTTTGATGTGATGCACCAAAAATTGGGAATAGTGACTGCGTTTTGTGGTTTGAAGCCTCTACATGCCTAATCCCATCAAACAGCTAATTCCATCTGTCTGTCTTTCTTTCTCTCATTTTCTCTTTCCCTCTCTCTCCATAGCCTCCGTGAGATTCCCTAACCTTCCAGCATGCCTAATAGCTGCTGCAAGTGTTTGTGGTTTGTAAGCATCTTGGGATTTGGCATTTATGACAGGAACATACTATATACAACCAATGTCCTCTCCCTGTCTCTTCCTTACCTTTAAAAATGTAACCAAGTCTCCTCTCAAAAAAGATATAAACATTGATTCAAGCTTCATGCCATTTCTTCCAAAGAAAATACATCCTATTTTAGAAGTTTTTTTTTAAATTGCTGCTGTAAAGGCTAGATTTACAAGTATCTTATATCTTAAAATTTTGTTTGAAAAATATGATGTGCTATTTAATACTTGATGAGCTTTAAGACTGGGTTGAGCATTTTGTTGAGATATGCATACTTCAGAAAAGGAGTGAGATATTCCATCACAATTTCTACCCATTGAGAATGAGATTTCTTATGGATCTGTGATGTTAGACTAGATCTTAACCCTTGTGCCAAATGATCAAAATAAGCATTTAGATGAAGGTTGATTTGTTATCAAACAAGTAAGTTTATTGGAACGTCATTAATTTCTTGAAAGTCTGCACTGGGGGACAGTGCTAAAACAGAAGCCCATCTTGAAAAAACATGTGGCAGTGCAAAAATATTTAGTGGGTTAGCAGTGGTGAGTGTTACTTTTTATTGACTTTACTAAATCTTTTGCATATTATACTATAACCAAACTTGGTCTATTTTTTGTGATACTGGTGTCTGTTGAGCCATGCTTCTGTTTGGCATTTGTATTCTCCTCACATTTTCAACCCCAGAAGTAGATCACCTTGTAGCCCTTGTGTGTGTTTTTTTCTGTAGTGTGGCCATGCCAATGGTCCAGTGGCTGCACATCACACTGCCCTGCAGATGACTCAATTTCAGGAGCAAGGTCAAGATGCTGCATCAGTGAGATCAGACCAAAATGCAGCAACATCCACTCAGAAGTCTACTCTGGTTGGAAGAGATGGTGCTGCACAACCAGTGCTGCAACTAGCCCTGCAGTGAGCCAAAGAAGCTTGCTTCCTGCACAGGACATCACTGTATGCAGCTGAGGCACTGTGAGACTCTGCCCAGGCCAAGTGGTGGAGGAAAGAAGGGGAGAAGCCAGAAAGAAAAACCCATGTACAATCCATATGACAGGCTGGAGTCCTTGCCTTCCTTGGGTCCTAGTGCCTGCTGACACTGGATCCTAATCCTTGCCTCCTTTGGGTCCTAGTACCTGCTGACACTGGATCTCTCGTTGACTAAACAATTCCAGCAAAAGAAAACCTAAAGGACAGGACCCACAGGGTTGTGCTGGAAGAATACTCTTTGCAACCAGTGGCTCTGTCCTGTGGAGTACCCCAGGGCTTGGTCTTGTCACCATATTGTTTGCAGTATATATGCTGCCCTGGGTAATATCATTAGGTGATTATGGGCTTTGGGTTTCATTGGTATGCTGATGATGCTCAGCTCTACTTGTCTTTTGCACCTGAGACATTGGGTGCAGTCGAGGTGCTCAATAAGTGCTAGTCCAAGATTCACACTTGGATGTCATTGAGCTGGTTGAGACTAAACCCTGAGAAAACTGAAGTGCTAGTGGCTGAGCTGGGTAGAAGGGGGGAGAGTGGAGGACACTAAGAGGGTGACTGGGCTTTGGCTCAGCTTCTCTAGGCTATTGGCTGGCAGTATAGCCTAGAGGTTAGAGTAATGAGCTATGAATGAGTTTGGTACCTGAAGACCTGGGTTTGATTCCCATAACCTCCACTTGCATACTGTGTGACTCTGAACAAGTCACTTAACCAGCTCAAAGCTCCAGGGTCACCCCTGAAAACAGGCACTTGTGCCTAGTGGGCCTTACCTGGTTAACAAAGACTAAAATAAAAAAAAATAAAACATTGGTTTCCACCAAGGTGAAAAATCTGGGAGCCATTCTGGATAGTGGGCTGATACTAGTGGCTCAGGTGGTGGCAGTGGTCTGGAGTGGCTTTTATCATCTACAGAAAATCAGCCAGATTAAGTCCCTTTGTCTCCTAACAATCTGGCCATGCAGATACATGCGTCATGACTTTTGAGGCTCAACTACTGCAGGGCTCTCATACCTTGGAGTCAAGAGAGGTGCACTGTAATGCCTGCAGCTGCAGCAGAATGCAGTGGCCCAGCTACTGACAGGTGTTTCTAGGTCCTGTCATATGTCACCATTGCTGCCCGAGCTGCACTGGCTGCCAGTGTAGTGGCGATCTCCTTTAAAGTGGGTCTGTTGACCTAAAGCTGAAGTGCCAGTGACTGAGCCAGGTCAAGGGGGGGGGTAGACACAGAGAGGAAGACTGGGCTTTTGCTCAGCCCCTATAGGCTATTGGCTTCCACCAAGGTGACAAATCAGGGAGTCATTCTGATAACAGCCTGACACTAAAGGCTCAGGTGGTGGTGGTGGTGGTGGTGGTCTGGACTGGCTTTACCATCTACAGAATATCAGCCAGATTAAATCCCTTTGTCCCTTAGATCCCTTAACGATCTGGCCATGCTGGTACATGCATTCATGAATTCAAGGCTCAACTACTGCAGCGCCTATATCTTGGAGTCAAGGGTCGTACATTGCAACACCTGCAGCTGCTGCAGAACGCGGTGGTCCAGCTACTGATGGGCCTTTCTAGGTCCTGTCATGTGTCAGCAGTGCTGTGCAAGCTGTACTGGCTGCCGGTGAAATGATGCATCTCCTTTAAAGTGGGTCTGTTGACCGATAAGGCCTTACATGGACTGGGCCCAGGCTGCCTGCTAGAGCTCCTGCAACCTGACACTCCTGGGCATCCTCTCTGCTCTGCCAAGAAAGGCCTCCTGGTAGTCCCCAGGGTAAGACTAAAATTATCTGGGGACTAGGCATTTGAGGTAGCAGCCCAGGTCCTCTTGAATGCCTTGCCTAGGACTTTGAGGAAGCCCCCCCCCCAGATGGAGACCAAATTTTTCTATTTACACAGGCGTTTGGTGTTTACTTGATCTTCACTATCCATATATATGCATTTCGTGATTGCTTTGTTTTGTCCATTAATTGGGTAGAGTGTAATGTATGTACATATTTTAATGTTTTATGTGTTATTTTTTGTAGTGGTGCCTTGAGCCTCCAGCGAAGGGCACCGTAAACAAATAAAGACTACTACTACTGTTTACATAGTGGTCTGCCTTAGTGGCAGGATGGTTTTCCTTGGAGTCCCAGTGACAGAGAATCCATGAGGGATGTTGGGGGCATGGGACTTAGGAGACACAGGGGTCAATGGACCAGAACAGGGTATATCTCTGGGACCAGGGTATATCCCTGAGAGATGAGTATGACCAGGGAGAAAAGAGCACTGTAGAAAAAAGCTTCAGGGAGGGGGTAACCCCACAGTATGTGTAGGAGGTCTCCAACCAGAGAAGCACACCTCCAGCAGACATCTGAATGGAGGCCTTAGAGGGAACAGAGCACTGCAGGGGTCTAATACCAGATGTGCAAGATGTTGTTTTGAATAAGACTACAGAATCAGGCTACAGTTATCCCTGCAAGCTGTGTGGTCATATAGCCAGTAAGAAGACCATTATTCATCTGTAATTGAAATGTTCAGTGCCCTTACCCTTTTGCTGGCACTGTTTGGTCAGGGAGTATCGCCAGGCTTCATAGATTTTCCCAGCCCTCCCTCACTTATCACCTAGCCAGGGGACAAGCAAAGATCCTACTGTCCCTGGGGTGTTTGGATATCTTTTAGTGCATGATGGAGTGAAGGTGCTTCTTAATTGAAGATACCTCCACAAGTCTTGTTTCGGAAGCTGATAATGGGACTGCAGACCAGAGAAAGGTAACATACCATTTTAGTCTGCCATCAGGATGTCCTTGACAATACTAATTATTTTTTAAGTCCTATGAGATCCAAGAAAATGTTTGACCCCCCCCCCAAAAAAAAACACAGGGTTCCCACATAGAGGTGCACACTCCAGAGGGCATAGGTTAAAGTGAATCCATTTACTAAGCTTACATTATGCTCTGACACAGGTCATTATTGTAGGGTGTAGTTGCGCCCCTCTGGATGGTGTGCATAGTGAAAGACTGTTGGTGATTTTACCTCCACCTCTACAATTGCCTTTTGGACCCCTTTCAGGGGCAGTGAAGCACCAGTTGTGAATCACTGGATTATCTGGGAAGCCCTATAATATTTATAATCTTTTGGACCATTTATGAGATTTTGGAGTCTGAGAGATGTCAATATCTCACTTGGTAGATGATGAATGATATTCTAGGCAACTGTATCTTTATAAAATAAATGTCCGTCAAAAGTCAAAATAATTGTTTTGGAATTTTTTTAACAATTTGTGGGATATGTATTCTCCCCTAGCATTTTCCATAAAAATATCCTGAAAAAAAGTAACTCTCATCTAAAGCCATTTTGTGTCACCTAAAACCTTATGCTCAGTTTCAGCTTTTTGGGAGCATTTCAGATTATTGACAATCCCCAAAATCTAACTTGCTTACAGACAGCAGCATATAAAGTACAATAGAGAACAGTAAAAGACAAAATCCTTATCTGTACTGTTTAAATCTGTACCCCCAAGTCCTGATACCCTGTAATAACTGGAATAATGTGTTGTCAGTCTGTCTGCGTTGCTGAGTCAATGCCTTCCCAGTTTGATGTCCTCTTCATAGTTATTTCTGTCTTGTCATAAACAATGAATGCAAACCCACTTGATCCTGACATATTTGATGAAATTCTGTTTTAAATTATGTATTTCTCTTCTGGAGATTGTAAAGGATTAACTCCCATCTGTTCTTCCAGCCTTTTAATCTGTCTCTCTAGGTCATTAAATCTTTTAAGTCTTTTTCGCTTCTTTGCTGACATTATAACTCCCTGGCAGGCTGCATTTTAATGATTCCCACAAAACTCCCAGTTTATTAACCAGTGTTGTTTTTCATTTCAGATCATTTTAATATAGTCAGCAGTTCTGTCTCTGTTATTACACATTTAATATGATTTATTTATTTAGAAATTGGTTACCAGGAAAGGCACACTGAGCTAAGGCTTGTTTCCAGGTGTGACCCAGAAGAAGTGAGCATGGGAGATTACATCACATAAGAAAAAACAAAATACCTGTATAAATACAGTAAAAGAGGAAAACAGTATGGACCTAAAAGATGTGCAACAACAATGGAATCATGGGACATAATTGTAACTTACATGATAAACAAGGCAAAAATAACTAGGGTGATACTGGGTGCCCAGAAAGGGGTACGCAAATCAGAAGTCCTCAGTGCAGTAGAACCTGTGTGGTCAAACAACGCACTGCATGGAGTCCTGAAAATATGCAGTCCAAACCATGCTAAAACTAAATAAACTAACTCTGAACCATTTACACTGTTTTGACCGTGTAGTTTTCGACCACGCATCCATCTCTTCATGATCTTCATGGGATACCAATACTAGGTAGCCAGAGAAGAACTAGTAGCTGGAATAGGAGAGAGTAAAACAAATTATTAAATATTCCATGTTTTAGTTTCCATCTTTGTTAATTAGATTCATTCACTGCACATGGACATATCAGTGACACTCTAGTATAGTCTGTCACTGCAATAGAACCAATATTGCTGTCCAGAACATTTGCCATCAAGGTATTTGATAGCAGATAATTGTCCAATCAAGACTAGAAATAGCGAAACAGAGTAAAAGCATTCTTCTCTCTTAAGAACTGAATTATCCTCCAGATTTATGCATCTGTAATTTACTGGCTTCCCAAGTATTTCTGTCTGGCCTATTTGAGTTATTGGATAGCTTGATACCTTTAAATGAACCAATCTTTGTCTTGTACAAAGACTGAAATGCACTAGCTTTCGGAAGGAAATATACAAAATGCTTGTAAATGGCAACTAAGACACCAGTATTAAAGGGGAGTAAATGAAAGGGTCATTAAATTACAGCCAGGTGAGCCTTCTCAATAGATGTGGGAAGATACTGGAAAAACTGTTAGGAGGAAAGTGGGTAAAGATCATTCAAGGTTGATTCTTTTTTCGCCTGGGCTGAAATGCAGATGAGGCACACTGCCAAGTCATGAGAAGGACAAAACACATGTCCGGTCTTCTGTTTTGAGCCTTTGCAGGCTGTATGACAGGACATTGGGCACCACATGCTCTTGTTTAAAGCAGAACAAGTCAAAATTATTTCATGGTGATTTGTGTATATGTCCCATGATGCTTTGCATCAGTGGGGTATGTGTAATTTTGTATTTTCCAACAGCTGGCTTTATTGCCAGTACCCTTCCTGGGTAAACTTTCAATTGGTGCACTTGTGCTGTAGGTCTTTGTTCTTCAGAAAAATTCATTAGCATTGTTTCTGTAAAGGATTACTATGCCTGATGAATTCTTATGTATTTTGTACCTTCTTGTCACCAGGTGTCTCAGGGATATTTCCCAATTAACAAAGAATTAATAAAATGAATAAATAAATTAATTTACTAGAGTACTTTGAATATACAGTTTATCTAAGATGATGTTCTCTCTTGGTAGAGTTGTAGAGAGATTTTTCTGGGCTTCAGAAAAAGTTCTACCACAGTCCCACACAAGAGACTGATTTACAGTCTCAGAATGCATGGCATGGTGTGGGGAACTACAGGAATATACCGCATACTGTTACTGCTTTATTTTTCTCTGGAGCAAAGTGTTTCTTACAGGGTATATCTTCTCTGAAATTACTGTATTACAGGTGGAGCTTACATTTTTGTGACTTTTTTATCATTGGGCTAAGCAAAATTACTGTTTGACACTGTGTTTTATTTTATTCTTGTTTGTTGAAAAGGTTTGTTGTCTCAGAGGTGTTTCAGTCTCCTTCTCACACTGAAGGAGCTAATTGCTTTTCCTCCCACAGCTCTTCCAAAGGATTAGTGTGTATGTGGGGGTGGAGCTGGCAAACTGTCAGTAACTTCCAACAGAAAGAAGGGTTTAAAATGCAGGTTAGTTGATATCTTGGAGGTAGAAGACTTGGTTTGCTGGCCAAGGCACCTAGCTTCACCTGAGCTCTTTCCTTCTAAGACTGCTTGAAAGGCAGAGTAGAGAAACTTACCAGAGCAAGGGAGAAGGATTAAGACTTAGTTTGGCTAAGCAGATTTACTGTGTTGTGGTGTTTTTATTTTTTACTCACAGGGATTGCTACTGTTTGTGCTAACATTTCATTGCTTTATTTTTTCTCTGATTCAAATTGTTGTTGCTGGTATACCTTCTTCTGCATTATTACAAGGTGTGCCTACAGGTATGTGCAACAGATTACTGCTGTAATCTTCTGATTCAAATTGTCTTTGCAAGGTATATCTTCTGTTACTGCTTTATTTTTCTCTGGAGCAAAGTGTTTCTTACAGGGTATATCTTCTCTGAAATTATTACAGGTGGTGCTTTACAGGTTTTACAGTTTTATCTAACATTAGGATAAGCTTTCAGGGTTACTGCATTTGTTGTTGACTGATTGTTTTGCTCTTACCTCCTTGTTCTTTCGTCTGTGGTTCTTCTTTTAGGCAGGGAAGGGCCCAGCCACCCACCCCCATCCCCAACCACCCCACGCCACACTCCTTTTATAGGGTACCACAGTTGTGACATTTCCTGTGGCAGAGCAGGCAGGGCAGATCAGTGGGGCCTCCACAAGGTGATCTCATTTACAGGGCACTAGTAATTTAACTTGTTATAACAAGTTAAACAAAGCACAATTAAACCATTACTTGCATTTTTTTCCTTTTTTTTCCTTCTAATTACTCTGACTAGGTTACAAACCCAGCAACTTATTTGAATGGATTTCATTAACTGCAGGTACTGTGGAACAATTTTCAGAAGGACAGTCTTACAGGATTTAGGACACTGTCCTCACATGCTGGGCCTTTGGAGATCTTAGGGCTCAGCTCCGGCAGCATGGGCAGAGATTGCACCTCAAATTTCATATAGAAGAGGAAATACGTTAAGAGAACCACCCGCCATTTCCCCAGCATCCAACAGAAAACCTCGACCGCAGAGGGTAGTTGGTCCAGGAGGTTGGCAGGTGGTTAGGAGGAGCAAATCAGGAGCCCCATCACCTCTGCTCTCCAACACATTGCCCAAAACCATATAAACACTACAAACAGGTATCTGCCTCTATCTCTGAAATCAAATAAAGAGGCAGAAGACACTGCAGAGCAGGACACTGCGGCACAGGAGCTAGCACAACAAACTCACCCAAATCAGGAACCAAAACTAAACAAGCACTAAGGAAATCCAAAAACTCTGATCATAGGAGACTCCATGATTCGGGAGTTGATACCCATCTCCAGTCAGGGGTGATGGTCAGATGTCCCCAGGTACATCAGCATGGAGAGACACTGACCGCATTGCTAAAATTGTTCACAAAGCAGGAGAAAACATTGATGTCCTAGTACACATAGGGACTAATGATCTCGCCAGCCGGTCAGTTGTGGAGACCAAGGAACACCTGACTAGGCTGGGTGACAAACTAGCATCTATTTCGTCCAGCATCTCCTTCTCTGAGATCCTGCCAGTCTGGAAGAGGGGAGCAGATGGACGGAAGGTCAGAGAAGGGGAGATAGGGGAGCTAAACACATGGCTCAAGGACTGTGCCAGGAAAAAGACACAGATTTGTAGGAACTGGCAACAGTTCTGGGAGCGAAAGTTCTTAAATTTGATGGACTGCATCTGACTAAAGAGGAGTCAGTGCATTGGGGCAGAAGTTTGACGTCTTTGCAGAATATTTAAACTAGCAAATGGGGAGAGGGTGGCACCCCATACGTCGAATGGAAGAACACCCTCCCCTCAGCTAGTGGTCAAACAGGAATTCAGCGGTTTGCTGCCCATTTGCATCACCAGGTAAGAAAAAGGTTTGTCTCCCCTACGATGCACAGGGGTAATGCCAAACTTCACCCAACAACTAACACACCAAAATCTGGCCAATGGAAAATCATGTACGCAATGCTCACAGCCTGGGAAATAAGATCCCAGACCTGCAGGCACAATGTCAGAGGCTAAACTGGACATAGTAGCACTAGTGAGACGTGGTTTACCAGTAACCACACTTGGGAGACTTCAGTACCTGGCTATGTATTGTTCAGAAGAGACCGAGGTGCAAAAGGGGGAGGAGGGCCCTGTATGTTAATGAAAATATCAAAGCTACAGAAATTCAGAATACACATAAGGAGCCAGAAGAACTGTGGGTCACCCTGAAACAGGAAATGGGACAGCCATAAGAACTGGGGTTGTCTACAGGCCCCCAGACCAGAGGAGGACATAGACACATTACTGTTAGAAGATATACAAAACATGACAGCTAAAGGGGAGGTTCTGATAATGGAGACTTCAACATGCCAGATACAGATTGGTCAATACCAGCAGGAACATCTGCCAGAACTAGACTCATAGTGGATTCCCTGCAGGGGAGGGCCTCAAACAACTGGTACAGCAACCCACAAGAGACAGGGCTATCCTAGATCTAGTACTGACTAACAAAGAAGGGATCACAGATCTCCAGGTAGAAGGTCACCTGGGGCCAGTGACCATCACATGGTATGGTTCAATTTGGCTACTACATCTAAATCATCCCATTCCAAGGCAAAAATATGGGACTTCAGAGGAGCTGACTTTGATAAGATGGCCAACAGAGTTAAGCTAGCCCTGGCAAAAAGAAACACAGGTGAGGGGGTACAGGCAAATTGGGCAAGCATTAAGGATGCAATACTTGAAGCAACATCCCATTGTGTTAGACAGAAAAGGAAGTGCAAAAGAAGAAGGAAACCACATTGGTTCTCAAATACAGTAGCAGAAAAGGTCAGAGCCAAAAGGCTGGCCTTCAGGAAATATAAGGGAACACAGCAGGATGAAGATAGGGAGGCATACCAAACTGCCCTAAGAGAAGCAGGTAAGGCAGTAAGGCAGGCAAAGTCCCAAACTGAGGAAACACTAGCACGAACAGTAAAAGAAGGTGACAAGACTTTCTATAGATACATTAGTGAAAGGAGAAAGTCCAGAGGGGTATTGCTGCTTAATGGAGAAAAGGAGCATGTAGGAGAGGAGGACCCTGTAAAGGCATCTATCCTAAATAGATACTTTTGCTCAGTATTTACTGAAGAGAAGGTAGGGCAGGGCCCACAGCTCAGCATCATGGACACAGGGGGGAGGGAGGTGAGCACTATTCCCTTCACAAAAGAAAGGGTCCTACAAGAGCTTGCTAAGCTCAGGGTGGATAAGGCAATGGGACCTGATGGCATACATCCCAGGGTACTTAAGGAGCTAAAGGAGGAACTAGCAGAGCCATTAGCAGAATTGTTTAGTGAGTCTCTGAGCACAGGAGAGGTCCCAGAAGACTGGAGAAGGGTTTATGTGATCCCGCCCACAAGAGTGGTAGCAGGAGGAGGCGGGGAACTACAGACCAGTCAGTCTTACCTCAGTAGTGGGCAAGATTATGGAGGCACTCCTTAAGGAAACGATAGTGCAACACCTGAACTATAGGGGCACAGGATCCAAGACAGCATGGGTTTACAAAAGGAAGGTCCTGTCAAACCAATCTCATAGATTTCTTTGACTGGGTAACCAGAGTGGTGGACCAAGGGGGAGCAGTTGATGTCGCCTACCTTGACTTCAGCAAAGCTTTTGACACTGTTCCACATAGAAGATTGATAAATAAGCTGGGTAGGCTCGGGTGGGCCAGAAGTTGGTCAACTGGGTGGCAAACTGGTTGACTGGCAGAAAACAGAGAGTGGTGGTAAATGGTATACAGTCAGAAGAGATGCAAGTCACAAGTGGGTACCCTCAGGATCAGTCCTGGGGCCAGTCCTATTCAAATATCTCTATTAGTGACCTTGCAGATGGACTAGAGGGTAAGGCTTGTCTGTTTGCAGATGACACCAAGATCTGCAACAGGGTAGATGATCCAGATGGGGTGGGCAGAATGAGAAGAGATCTGGATAAACTAGCAGAATGGTCAGAAGAGTGGCAACTGGGATTTAATGCAAAGAAGTGCAAAATCATGCACATAGGGGAAGAGAAACCCTGAAGCCACTTATAGGCTGGGAGGGGAGTTGCTAGCAGTCACAAAGGAAGAAAGAGACTTGGGCATCATCATCACTGATGACCTAAAATCATCCAAGCAGACCTCTAAAGCAGTAGGTAAGGCTAGGGGGGTGTTAGGGTGTATTAGCAGGGGTATCACAAGTCGTAAGAGGGAGGTAATAATCCCTCTGTACAAGACATTGGTTAGGCCCCATCTGGAGTACTGCGTGCAGTATTGGAGGCCACACCTTCACAAGGACATTAACCAAATTGAGGCAGTCCAGAGAAGGGCAACTAAATGGTGCAGGGACTGCATCAGAAGACATATGAGGACAGATTAACGGAGCTCAATATGTATACCCTTGAGCAAAGGAGGGAGAGAGGTGATATGATCGAGGCTTCAAACACCTTAAGGGCATAAACAAGGTGAAAGAGTCTAACATGTTTAAATATAAGAAAATAGCAGGACAAGAGGACACAGCATGAGATTAGAGGAGGCCGATTAAGGGGAATGTGAGGAAATTCTTTTCACAGAAAGGGTGGTAGATGCATGGAATGGCTTACCACAAGAAGTGGTGGCTAGAATACAGTGCAGGGCTTCAAACAGGCATGGGATAGGCATAAGGGAGCAATACAAATGACTATGAATAGATAGGTCACTGACAGAGCAAAGGCCGATGGCACATTTATAAGGTAGAAAAGAAATGGCAAACTGGATGGGCCTTGGGTCCTTATCTCAACTTTATGTTTCTATGTTTCTATGCATAAAGGTTCTCCTTGAGACAGAAGTTATGGGATAATACGAGCATAACAGCTCAGGATGAAGTCCTTGGTATTAATCCAGTGAGTTTATTAGTCTCAGTGTTTGTTACCTTTCTCAAAACAATACTATACACTTAACTGCAATGTTAAAGCAGCAAAAATAAAGATTTGCAAACATTTTAAATTGTGCATTTGTCTTTTTTTTTTATAAAGTATGTTTCTCTTGGTAATGGAATGTTAATATTATTTACAGCTAAAATATTCATTTATTACTTAATCAATTCTGAAGCAAATGTGAAAGGAAAATCTGTTACCTCCACTGGGATTTGAACCCAGGCCCGCAGCATTCCATGCTGTGCTCTAACCCCCAGGCTCAGGGATTACAGCACAGCACGGAATGCTGGGGGCCTGGGTTCAAATCCCAGTAGAGGGCATACATTTTCCTTTCACATTTCCTTCGTAATTTGCCTTGCAGTGGCTTACTGCACTAAGAAAGTTGATTTGTGTCTGTTAATAAATTCTGGGAAGTATACACATTCCATTTGAGATCTGGTTATCTAAGTCCCCATTTGAGATCCAGTTATCTAAGTACTAAATCAGGATTCTCCAGGGGGATGCCTACGTCAAGTTGGTACAGGGTCTGCAGGCACAACAGTGCCTTCACTCTGTATGGCTAAGGGTTTTTTCCACCTTTTCTTCCTGCTTCCCTCAAGGATGTCTCAAGCACGAGTGTCATGCCACATGCATGTGTATGCTTTGGCCATGCCAGAGATGTCCTCCTCCTTTCACTTTCCACCATACCTCCACCTGTGGCCATCAAGAGGGCAGTATAGCAGAAGGATTCTGACCCCTCCCTCCCTCCTGGAAGAAAGGAGCATCCACTGAGATGCTTGACTTTGTACCTCCAGCTGGCCTCCAATGACCCAGACTCACTCCTGAACCTGGGTGCCAGCATTGCAAGCAATAGTTCAGCTATACTACTTCACCAATGGGATGGCAGTTACATTGTTTTTAAAGTTGGCAATGCACTGGCAACTCACTTACTGTTGTTTTTCAGCATTTAATCAACTCAAGAGCTCTGAGCAACTAATGTATGTTTTTGAAACTCAGCTGGAATGCTTCTGCAATACTGTCTTAACAAAATGAAAAAAATAGTTTCAACTAGGCAACTGATTTTTCAAGACTTAGCACTGGATCTAGCAACACATATGTAACTCATATAGAAGTGCTACAGCAACTCATTGGTTTTACAATTTAATGTGAATTGTACGTTCACTTATGGTTTTGTAAAACAGGAGGCTTATGGGAGTCCAGATGGATGGAATCATTTGCTTACTTGTACTGGGGATGGGGACTCTCCTCACCACCAGTAAGAATGGGGTAAAATATAGCATAGGTGGCCCCTGATGTATTGATATCAGACAAGCAGCCATGCTGCTTGCACTGTGGAACGAAACCTGCTTAAGCCAGATGTACCTGGTACCCAGCAATAGCCTAAAAGAGGAGATCACGCTGGTCAACAGTGATCAGGGGGATCCTCTACTGTCTCATTTTAAGAAAGGGCAGATGAAGAAGGGAGTCAGTGGTAGCCCCAGCCATATAGCAATCGTAGGGTACTTTTAAGAATGGAAGAGACAGAAGACAAACATTGAGTTAGGTCAGGGGTCGATAACTGGGAAGAAAAGGTGCCATTTTGGCATGTGTTTTAGGGTCAGGTAGGGGTACAGTAGGCTGCTGGGAGGGAAGTATTGCATATATGTTTTTACATAGGCATAGAGTTTGGGGAGGCTTCCAGTCTCAAGCCCCCCTCCCATCCAGAATTTGAATAACACAAAGAAATTGTTTTTGTTTATTTTTTTAAATAGTTGGCTTGCTTGATTGGAGTGGACGTTAACAGAAAACAGCTATTGAAAACTTAAGCCCTAACTGTGAAGCATGCTCATCTGTGACACTGATGTGCATGCTTGGAGTCACAGCTTGGACTGGCTTTACACTGGACTTTGTTTCCCGGCAGCCATGGCTGCTGTAGAGCAACAGCTTTTGCTGAGCTTCTCCTGCCATCCAGTGATCAAACGGGTGGAGCAGCAGAGTAGAGTAATGGCTTTTAGCAATTGGTGGGCTTCTCCTTGTCATCCAGTGATCAAATGGGTGGAGGCAGTGGATAATACATCAATTTTAGGTGAGGGTCAACAAAGCCAATGGAGAGGTAACAGTGTGCGCAAATTGTGGGCTGTGTGGAGGAGTGATTTTGTTTCAGGTGTTGGACTTGGCCAGAATCAGTGGGTATGTGTAAGCGTTAACGGTTAACCCACAACACAGGAGGAGATGGGGTTTGGCTCATTTGCACTTTATGATTCAGGTGTCATGGTGACAGGAAACAGTATGGCCAATGGGAATACCATTGAGGATGGGAATACCATCAGAACTATAGTCCAGAAAAGTAAGCGGCCAAACTATAAAGTTGACAGGCAGAGGCTGTCTCAGCACTTCTGCCTGTTTAGCCTAGTGGTTAGGGTGATGGACTGTGAGTAAGGCAGAACATTGTTAGTGACTTTGGTTCTATTCCCACAGCCTTTACTTGAGTTCTATGTGATTGTTATCCAAGCAATGAAATCTCTGCAGTCACCCCTGCACACTGAATGTTGCCTTGTATAATTTTTTTTTTCCTTCAAAATTGTGCGACTGTGGAGTTGACTATGTTTATTAATGGGCATGGGGAGGGGACCCCTGTGTGGAAGTGTGTGGGGGTGCAGTCTCCCTAAAAATAAATTGTCTGAATTATTTTGGTAACATTTTTAGTTAAAGTTGTTTTACCTATTTTCAATGAAAAGAGACATACATGAAGTTATGACACTGATGGTGTTTCCGTCCAGGATGGTATTCCGTTGTCCATACTGTTTCCTGTCACCATGACACCTGAATCATAAAGTGCAAATTAGCTGTCTGGAGGTCAGGGTAAGGCAACAGACTTCTAGGAAAACATAAACTGAACTTACAAGCTCAAATGGGCAGACTGGGTGGCCATAGGCCCTTATCTGCCGACACTGTCTATGTATCTATGTATCTAAATGCTCCCAGGGTTTGCTAGGGGAAAACCTTGTGAAGTTGTAAGTTGTTGTATACTCATACTGGTAAAAAAAATACAACTGGTTCTGTGTCTTAAACCTAACTAGATCATTTTGAATTCTTTTGGTAGACATATCATGTATTGTGAAAATCTTGTGAAGATTTGGGTAGTCTAAAAATAGGTAAACTGTTTAGGCCAATAGTTTTGAGCTTGAGCCCCCGCCCCGCTAAAACCTGCACTTTACGCCCATGTGTTTTTATCTAAGCCAAGCCATTTGCCAAGATGTGTATACCCAGCTTGGCTCAGGATGGTTAGAGAATCCACAAGTCCCCAGTGGTTGGAGGAGGAGCAGACTGATTAAGAGTGAAAGTAACAGTGCAACGAAAAAGCTCCAAAAAGCTAGTTTTAGCTACTGTTAATAAAAATATCAGCACACACCATCAAATCTTCTCTTCTATGTACTTCCTATGCTCTGCACCATTATTTTTTATGTTAACCCTTGCCAAGTCTGCATTGCAATTGCTAAGTCAAATATGGCAGCCATCTTTTTTCTTGAGAAAAAAATACATTAAACCATTTATAAAACATTTATGTTTTGGTGGCACTTGAACATTTTACCACCACATAAACCTGGAAGATGCCTGCAGTCTTTTTCTTGTATTTTATACTCTGTATTTTGTATCTGTTCTCTTGTCCTCTCTTCCCCTCTCTCTAGGACACATCTGGAAACAAGCTGATACCAGCTCAGTATGTCTTTCCTGGTAAAACCTTTGAAATAAATACATAAATGTTAGAAGTGGTGTATCCCAAGGGGTGGTTGGTGCCCTTTAATACGTGCTGTATATGCATACGCATGTGTATAACCAATGTCAGTGGTGCAGTAAGTAGCACTCTGACCTCTGGATCTGGAAGCTCAGAAGGTCCTGGGTTCTAGTCTGCACCATACATGGGGTAATACCCATAATTGACACTATAGTGCAGTATGAGGAGGTCCTGCACTGTTGAGGTGCCGCCCTTGGATAAAACATTAAACCCAGGTCCCATCTGCCCATCTCTGTTCACTGTCCTGGTGGAAGGAAAAGACCCCATGGCACTTACTGATGAAAAGTTGGGAGTTTTCCCAATGTTATGGCCATTTCCCCATTAATAAACAGGTCCATGTGACCCACCCCAGGATGCACCAGGAAATAAGCTGTTAAAGCTACTATGCCTGTCCAGTCACAAATTACAAATAAATAAAAATATCAGTGACATCAAGGTGGAGTTGCAGGGCAAAGTACAGTACTAATACATGGTGACTTTAGTTTTCTGGGCTTAACTGGTATAGGGTAAAGTCCACTAAAATAATAAGATTCCTAGGGACTCTCCTTGAATGTAACTTATCTCAGGTTATCAGTACTCCCTTAAGGGGGAAACATTCAGGACTAGGCCAAACAGAGAGCAAAATCAGAGAGCCATTTGGGACAAGTGACCACATGATATCGCTGGCAATAGGAATGCAGCCTGGAGAGAATACAGGTGATACAAAAAGCAAATAGAATGGAATAGCATTGGAAATACAAAGCTGGGATTGGCTATCAGAACTATAGTCATTTTCTGATGTGTACACATGCTTGGGACATCCCATTTTTGAGCATAAATCTGAAATGGCAAATAACCACAATTGTACTGAAATCAATTAAACCACTCATCAAAACACATTCTCTCACATACTACCCACTTTTACCTTTATTGAATGTATCAGACAAATTGAAAACATGCCAGTTCATCAAATGTTGTGCACTCTGAGCTATTTAAGACATTGTTTTCTCCATAGCTGCTTGCTCTGACAGACAGGTTGAAACTGATTAAATCTCACATGTCCTTAACCACTGGCAGCACAGTTAGCACCTGTTTAAAAACCCTGCTTAGAGGAAAAAGTGTGCATACAACCAACATTTGCTGTGTATACAAACACATTTTATCATTAAGTGCATAGAATTGGAAAGGGACATGCCATTTTGTGCATATTCAACAACATGAGTGATTAAATGTACCCTATAACATTTTGTTTTTATATTTTGACCTCAAATTTTCAATATAGTTTTCTTATGACATCAGCTCATGAACCCAGTAGGTGAAAATTGTCAAACCCCTTTGGGCTAGATTTGAAAAATTACATTTTCCTTGCTCATGACGTGGGGTCCCAAAAAGGCCATGTTGAAAATTTGGGGGAAAAATGTTAAAAAATGACCACGTTATGAGAACAAGTTCAAACACATTAAAAAGATTGACCACACTTCCCTGATTTCCTCAGTTCACCGTCCAGAACTGAAGAGTGAAGATGTGTCTGTGGTCCAGAGAGGATTACAGTATTTCATCGCTGATAGGTACAGTAAGTAAGGGGTGGAGTAGTGGGTACTGAGTAGTGAGGGTCAGATGGCAGAAGGGTAATGGCAGTGGAGGATGGTGGTGGCAACAGACATCAATGGACCATTTTCTTTTTTACATGGTGTAAAAAAAATGAAAAAGACATCAAGGTACGGTTTTCTTTATTTCAGAAACCAACACTGGGGATTGGGCACTCCAGGACTGAGTTCATATTGGCAGGGCAAGGAAAGCAATGGGGAGGTGGGAGGGATACCTGGCAGAGGGTGGAAACTTTTTACAAGGTTTTAGGCAACAGTAAATGTGAGAAAAACACAAACACGTGCACTGGCCCAGTGGTGCAGAGGGCTGAGGCATCTTGATCACCTTTCCTCTCCCACGCTGGTAACCTAGGTTCAGGAATGAGCTCAGGCCACTGGGGATTGGAGGGGGGGACAGCTGGGAGTGGATTGAGCTGCCACTTGGCAGCTGTACTCTCCTGTATTGGGGAGACAAGCCTTCCTGACTCCTGACTGCTACTGAGAGGAGACTCAGTGGCAGTGCTGAGCAAACAGGGGTCTGAGGCAAGGCTGGGGGTGGGTAGAATGGGGTTGCCAGTCCTGGCACGCATGTGCACCACCATGGGCATGTGTGACTGTGTCACCAAGGTCCTGGGGAGATGGGGGGAGAAAACAAGGTAAAAGCTCCATGTTCCCCCCGTCACCATATGTGACAGCCTTCGAAGGACTCTTGGGTCCTACACCATGGAGATCTCTGCCAGCACAATAGCAAGGGGAGTGGCAGATGGGACTGGGAGACCCCAAACCAGGGCCCGAAGGCAGCTGTAGGTGGCAGTAGGTGGGCAAAAAGATCTATAAAAAAAAGGAAAACACTACCCACTAATTTTAGCTAGAAAGTGTCACTTGCAGTGTAGGGAGATGATGAGTGGCAGGCTGATAATGATGCCAATCAGCTGCTTGCTGGATGGTGTCATGCAGATCAAAGCAATGAACTACACAAAGTTTCTGCCCAGCAAGCACAGAAGAGTGTCGGGATCAGCCTGGATGATCATTGGTCTGACACTCAGCCCACAGCAGACTGCCCTGCATTGAACTGACAGTGACGCACCTCTCAAATCCACCACATAGCAATAAGTTAGTTTTGCGCAAGCAAAGCATGCAAAATGTACACATCACACTACTACCCAGGCAATGCTTCTTGGTTCTAACCAACCCTTATTTTATAGTTGCTTCATTCATAGTTAATGCATTGCATGAAATTGTGATTTTTAGCCTCTGTCAAATAAATGCTGTTTTTTTAAGCTTTTATGCATTTCTTATGCAGTACAGGGTGTCTAGGGGTAGATATACACTGTGTAAATTTGTGTGCCTTTGCTCTTCATGTAATATAAAAGGCTAATGCACCAATAAATACATTTTTCCTAAATGGTCAGTTGGGGGCATAAGAAAATCAGTTATCTAGATGTTTATCACCCATGTCTAGCCATCCAGGGCTGTACAGAAATGTACCTCCTCTTCTTGGTGAGCAAGAGGTCCTAGCTTACATTTTGCTTTTGGAACATTGCACTATGTCTTATGGAATTCCAAACATTTTGCTTTACAGTGCCCCTGAGGTTGTTGTGACAACTTTGAAGAACTGTAATATTTCAACACAATTCAGCTTAGATTTCATACCTCCTCCCCATATTCTCATCTTTACTACTAAGGGCATTTGCATAGAAAACAGGATCTCTGCCCCATATGCTCTGGATGTTTGTCTATACCTTTCAGTCCTCTGCTTGTAATATCATTACAGATCATGTGAGAGCTCCCAATCAATCTGCGCGCTTCTTTTCCCTGTGTGTGAAACACTCACAGAGTGTCTCACACCAACTGCCCTTGAAGTAGGCATGTTCAGGGCTGCTTTATTATATTGTAATATATTATTGATTGGTCTTTCTCTATAATATATGAATACAGCTGCAGAAACCACTCTTATGGTTGTAAGACTGGTCTCACATGGCCATGGGGCCAGACGAAATTCACCCCAGGATCTTAAAAGAACTGAAATTAGAGTTGCCTGCCCCTCTGGCTAAACTATTCACCAAATCCCTAAAGAGTGGAGAGGTACCTGAAGATTGGAAAAGGGCAATCATGGTTCTGCTCCACAAATTGGGCAGCAGGGAGGACTCTGGAAATTACAGGCCCATAAGCCTCACATCCATAGTGGGAAAGTTAATGGAGACACTACTCAAACAGAGGATCATTGCATTCCTGAAAGCTAGCGGCCATCAGGACCCCAAACAGCATGGTTTCACAGTGGGTAGGTCATGCCAGACAAACCTAATTGAGTTTTTTGATTGTGTTACGAAGGTTATAAATGATGGTGGGGCGGTAGATGTGGTCTACTTAGACTTTATCAAGGCCTTCGACTCAGTTCCACACAGAAGGCTGGTAAAGAAGCTAGACTACATAGGAGCTGGATCAGAAGTAGTTAGATGGGTTAAAAATTGGTTACAGGGCAGAACCCAGAAAATGCAAGTAAATGGAGCACTGTCATCAGAAGGTAGAGTAACCAACAGTGTGCCCCAGAGTTCAGTACTGGGGCCTCTGCTCTTCAATATTTTCATAACAGACATAGATAACGGACTACAGAGAAAGGTGTGTCTGTTTGCAGATGACACCAAAATATGCAACAGGTCGACACCCAGCAGGGAGTGGACAAGATGGAAGCTGACCTCAAGAAACTGGAAGAATGGTCTGGAGTATGGCAGTTGAGATTCAATGCCAAAAAGTGCAAAGTCATGCACATAGGAAAAAGAAATCCAAATGAGACATATTACCTTGGAGGGGAAAGACTAGCTGACTCCACCCAAGAGCGTGATTTGGGAATCATTATCTCAGACAACCTGAAGGTAGATAAACAGCGCAAGAAGGCAGCATTACAGGCTAGCGGTATGCTGGGATGCATTGGGAGGAGAATCATGAGCAGGAAGAGGGAAACGATCCTGCCACTGTACAGATCACTGTTTAGGCCTCACCTGGAGTACAGCATCCAGTTCTGGAGGCCCCACCTCAAAAAGGACATTGACCGAGTGGAGACGGTTCAGAGAAGGGCAACAAAAATGATTCAGGGACTACACGAGATGTCCTACGGGGATAGATGAAAGAACTGAACTAGCATTCCCTGGAACAGAAAAGAGAGAGGGGTGACATAATTGAAACATTCAAGTACATAAAAGGCATAAACCAGGTGCAGATAGATGATCTCTTCCAATTTAAGAAGGGCAGCAGAACCAGGGGACAGGATCTAAAGCTGCAAGGAGGGCAGTTCTCCACCATCACCAGGAAGTTTTTCTTCACAGAAAGAGTGGTGGATGCCTGAAACAGCCTGCCTGCAGAGGTGGTGGAGGCAAGCACAGTGGTAGGTTTCAAGAATGCTTAGGACAGATACAAGGGGAGCCCTCAAACCCAAGGGCAGTTAGAAAGCTAGGCTAAAAGACAATGGGCAGATTAGATGGACTTAGTGGTCTCCTTCTGCTGTGAACGTCTATGTTTCACATATTTAGGTTATCAGAACCCTCACTTTTGGTTCTCGGTTCTCATACCCTAAGAATGCACATAAGACCACTCTTACAACCATAAGAGTGATCTCTGTGGCTATATTAACATACACAATCTGTTGCTGTTGGCCTGAAAATATGAGAGAAAAGCTAAAGTGATACATAAACTTATATTGTGTGGGAAGAAATGCAGGAGACTAGAAGAACTACTTATCTAGTACATATACAGTAGCTAGTTATCTGACACATATACAATAAGGCCTACCTAAGGAACATCCATGATAAAAGAGCTAGTGGAGCCAAAACAGATAGACAGGAAAATAATAAAAATTTTAAAAAGTCAGTCGGAATTTTTTTATTTCTGAAGTATTTGTCTTTTTCATTTCGCTCTTTAGAAAGTCTTCCATGTTGTAATATTGTGCTGGAAGTGTGAAACAGCTCTTAGCCTGGTAATGGACATATCTGTCTCTTTCCCCCTACTACGTCATCAGCATTGTGATCTCACTGACAGTGACATCACAGGTGACTGACCTAGCAGCTACTGAGTGGCTGTTCCTAAGCAGTACTGATGTCACAGTCAATGAGGTCACAATGTGATGATTTCATGGGGGGAAAAGAGACAGATATGTAAGCTGCCAGGCACAGTGCTATCCCACACATCACACCTACTTACATCAGGTACGCAATCTCCTAGTTAGCCAAATAGAAAAGAAAAAGTACCTCAGATATAAAAGATAATAGTTGACTGCTTTTAAAAACTAATATTAGTTTTAGGCAGTACATTAGCTCTTTAATGAAAATTTTAGTTTAGACATTTCACTGCAATGTGAAATATTATAAAAGCCTGTCAATATAGAGGAGTTGTGAATGGTGTAAAGAGATATGTCATATCTAGTCTCTATGCCTCTGTTTAACTATAACTGCACAGATTTGAAGAGATGCTTTCTCACTTGCCTTATCCACGTTCACAGTCAGGTCGTAGTCTCACCCTTGGTATAACGTGACACTCTGACCTTGAAATAACTTTCTTCAGGGACATGTCATCTCTGTACCAAAGTGATTATTTGAGCATAGTGTTCTCAGGCCTTGTTTGTGCCCTGTATGACACACCACCTGATGCCTCTCACCACCTTCTAATAATGAGAGAAGACATTTCTGTTTTCTCAGGGGTTATTATGGTTCTTAATATCTAAAACAGTAAATTTGCTGCATCCACCACTAATTATCACTTGTCAGGAAGGTTTAATATCCTTGAGGCAGAAAATCATTGTTTACATGATCAGGCAGATAAACAGTGCACAAAGGCATCATATTAGCTTCTGACAAAATATCCCAGAAACAAACAAAACAAAACATATTAGTGGAAGTATTGAAAACAGTATGAAAGTGGTTTGTGCTAGATCCCTCCAGTCTATTCAAAAGATAATAACTTGACAGTAAGATATTTTGATTTTTAATCAGTTTAATAAAAATACATTTTAAATGGGATATACTCTTAAGGATTTTCCCTGGTGTTTCTGCACCTCATGACAAATTTCTAATTTTTTGCCCAGTACATGGTGGTCATTCATCATTTTAAATCCACAAAACGCACACACACTCACACACACAAACACACACACACACACACACACACACACACACACACACATTACCATGATTATTTTCGAAAACACAGTGAAACTCAATGCCTCTTAATAGGAAAAATGAGTAATAGGATAGATTATTGTTAGTAACAACACAATTGTTTTGTGTCAACATAAGTGCAAATGATGAAATAAAATAAGAACACAGCATTTGTCAGTTTTCAACAATACAAAAAAGTGCAAAAAATTACTGACGCTACAACAGCCTCCTTGTACTACAGTTTCATGAAATATGGAAATATGGAAAGTGGTGTTTCTCTTAGAAGAGCTGCAAGTCAGTAATAGTAGTAGGGTATCTTGAAAAATGCCAATGGCTTAAATTGTGGAAGCATATTGCCTCACTATCATTCTATTTACATCCTTATTTATTTATTTATTTATTTATTTATTTATTTATTTATTTATTTATTTATTTATGTCTTTGGTAACTGGGTAAGTGAGCTGATCAAAAGGACCATTTTCAGTCAAGACTCAGGCCACAAAGTGGCAGTCAACTGTCAACAACAGCGGTACAATACATTTGGTGCAGGCAACAACAGAAATACAATACATGGGTACAGGGAGATGCGCACCTCAACATGAGGTCAAAATACATTTTAAGTAGCACAGTCAGTCCATACAGTGAAGAAACAGATACAGGGATGCAGGATATGCAGTCATATGACAGTTTAAGCAGCAATATATGTATAAAGGTATCAAAATCAAGCTAAATTGCAAAATAATACATTGGTAATACTGTATCATACAAGGGCAGGTGGTACAGTCATCAGTGGCTGCATGATATGACATGCCGTAGCCTAATCTAACAAAGGGTTGCTAATAGAGGAGTGAACAATCTGACATTTTGACAATCAAACTTCATGGGCACAAGGAGATCGGAAACAGGACTATGAGAGACTGTGCATAGAGGTGCTAGAGGGTAAAGGAGAGGTGAAGGTCAGAGGAGATGGTAGAGTTGGGAGATAGGGCAGGCAGCACACAGGCTATCCTAGAGAGTGAAAGAGAGTAAAGCTGAGAGTAAACGAGATGGGAGGGTAAGAAGATATGGCACAGCTGGGAGATAGCAATCCCTGACTGGGAATAACGTAATAGAGTAAAGTATTAATCTAATGATAGTTCTATAGATATATGAAGGTATCTGTGCATATAAACAGCCTTGAAAACATTTTTAAAGAGGACAGGAAATCATTTCCAACTGGCAGCTGTTTATAAAGTTCTTATTTTTAGAAATTATATTAATTCCTCCAAGTTATCTATATTTAACTGTACCTGAACAAAAAGTGACATGAAAAAGTGTATTCTGCATTGTTTTGATTTTGCAGTTCTCTTCATGGAACCAGTGATCTGGACTTTTAACTATGTCATGGTCTGTACACAGAACTCTAAGCAAGGTTCTAATGGATCAACAGTTCATAATTAGCATTCTATACACAAATCATGGCATAGTGAAAACTCTGAACTACTGGTTCCATGAAGAGAATTTCTATGCCGTTCTGGAAAAGAGTGGTTCCTCTATGGAGGCACCCACAGTGGAGACCAAGGAGGATGCTGGGAACCTCCACAAAGGAGGCCCATAGGAGGGTGGCATGGAACCCCACAGGGGAAGGAAACAACTCCTGGTGGGGGACTCCATTGTTAGGAAGTTAAAACTGGGGGAGGAAGGGGAGAGGGAGGTAAGGTGCCTGCCTGGTGCCATGGCTTGGAGGGACAGGGAGCGAATCCTCAGGATCGCAGGAGCAGCTGCACAGGGGAGGGAGCTGGATGTCATTGTCCACCTAGAGACAAATGACCTGGCTAAGAAAGGGATCAGAGCAGTGCAAGAAGCATTTGTAGAGATGGGGAGGGGCCTTAGGCAAATAGCTTTCACGGTAATCTTCTGGAGTGCTGCCTGTCTATGGCATGGGTGAGGCTAGGGTGCTCCACACCATGGGATTCAATCAGTGGTTGAAAAACTGGTGCAGAGCTCAGGCATTTGGCTTCATTGGGGACTGGGGGTCCACCTGGAGGGATGCAGGCCTATACTGCCATGATGGTCTGCATCTGTCCAGGAGGGGAACCAGGATCCTAGGTGATAGGTTTAAATACTTCATTGACAAGCATTTAAACTAGCCAAGGGGGGAGGCACTGGAAAGGAGCAGAAATCCTAGCCCCCAAAATATCAGGTTACTAAGTGAGGTAGACACCAATATAGAGATGTTGATAGGGAGAAGCGAGGTAAATGGAGAAAGTGACAAATGCAATAAGACAGGGATGGGGCAAAAAGGGTAAGGCCATCAAGAAATGGAGAGTAATGAGTACCAGTGCCCATAGTCTGGGCAACAAGCTCCTGAACCGGTGGGCCTTGATGGAAGAGGGATGCCTGGATATTGTAGCAGTCACAGAAACATGGTACACAGAAAACCATGTCTGGGATGTTAACATACCAGGGTACACAACCTACAGGAGAGACAGGGAGGGCAGAAGAAGAGGAGGGGGGAGTAGCTCTCTATATAAGGGAAGGGATAAAAGCAACTAACAAAAGAGTAAACAAGGAGGAGAGGAGGCACTGTGGGTCACCTTAGAGACTGGAAATGGCACCACAATCTGCACAGGAGTTGTATACAGACCCCCATGTCAGGGGAAGGGAATGGACAAAGATATGACAGAAGGCATACTTAAGATGGCAGAGAAAGGGGAGATACTGTTGATGGGGGACCTTAATATGCCAGATGTTAACTGGAGCACCTTTGCGGCAGCCACATCCAAAAGCAGGGCCATTGTTGATGCCCTTCAGGTGGCATGCCTCAGACAGCTAGTTTTGGAACCTACTTGTGAGGGAGCAATCTTAGACCTCGTACTCTCAAATGGGGACAGTGAGAGGATCTCAGATCTAGAAGTGGGTAGCCATTTGGGAACAAGTGACCACCAAACAGTGTCAAGCCATATAAAAGTGAGGGTTCTGGACTTCAGGAGGGCTGACTTTGGCAAGATGGGAGAGTACCTTAGAAAAGTACTAACAAACAGGCTAGAAGGAGGGGTGGAGCAACAATGGGGAAATATCAAAACTGCCATCACAGAGGCAACAAGCCTTTGTGTGAAGCAAATAAACAAATCAAAACGAAAGAAAAAGCCACTATGGTTCTCAAAAGAGGTGGCGGTGAAGGTTAGGGAGAAAAAGATAGCATTTAGGAAGTATAAGAAAACACAGAAGGAGCAGGACAGAGAACTGTACCAATTAAGGCAGAAGGAAGCAGGGAGGGTAGTCAGAATAGCAAAGGCACAAACTGAGGAAAAGATAGCTAACTCAGTTAAGAAGGGGGATAAAATCTTTTATAGGTATAACAGGGAGCGTAGAAAGACAAAGGGAGGGATAGTGAGGCTGAATAGAATGGATGGTGGTGGGCTGAGAGTGACAGTGAAAAAGCAGGGACACTGAATGAATACTTCTGTTCAGTATTCACAAAAGAGGTAGTGGGAGAGGTGCCAATCCAATTAACAGAAGCACTCTGGATAGGGGGTTCGATCCCAGTCCTTTCACAGAAGAAAGGGTTCTGAAAGAACTCCTAAAACTGAAGGTGGACAAAGCAATGGGGCCAGATGGAATTCACCCCAGAATTCTAAAAGAATTAAGCAGAGAACTAGTGACACCACTGACTACCCTTTTTAACAAATCATGGGAGGATGGTGTGGTACCTGAGGACTGGAAGAAGGTGGATGTGATACCCCTTCACAAAAGTGGGACCAAGACAGAGGCAGGAAACTACAGACCTGTCAGTTTGACCTCTGTGGAAGGGAAAGTGATGGAATCACTTCTGAAGGAAAGAACTGTTGAGTACCTAGAGGCCAGTGGGGCACAGGACCCAAGGCAGCATGGGTTCACAGTGGGAAGGTCATGTCAGACGAATCTAATTGATTTCTTTGACTGGGTGACCAAAGTAGTAGACCAGGGAGGGGCTGTGGACATGGCCTACCTAGACTTTAGCAAGGTATTTGACACAGTCCCACACAAAAGATTAGTAGTCAAATTAACCAGCCTGGGAGTGGGTCCCAGGGTGGTAGCCTGGGTAAAACATTGGCTGAACAACAGGACACAGAAGGTAATTGTAAATGGAGTCCACTCTGAAGAAAGAGGGGTTACTAGTGGGGTACCGCAGGGTTCAGTATTGGGTCCAGTCCTTTTTAATGTCTTTATAAGTGACATTGCAGAGGGCCTGGAAGGAAAAGTATGCCTCTTTGCAGATGCCACAAAGATCTGCAACAGAGTTTATACACAAGGAGGCATGGAAAGGATGAGAAGGGACTTGGCAAGGTTGGAGGAATGGTCAGAAGTATGGCAGCTTGGATTCAATGCAAAGAAGTGCAAAGTAATGCACCTGGGAAACAAAAACCCAGGGGAAGATTACACAATGGGAGGGAGGTAGTAACAACAACAAAAATGGAAAGGGACCTGGGGTAATCATATCAGATGACCTTAAGGTTGGCAAGCAATGTGAGAAGGCAGTAGGGAGGGCTGGGGGATACTGAGATGTATAGGGAGAGGCATCACCAGCAGAAAACAGGAAGTTGTTATCCCCCTGTACAGACAGTTGGTGAGACCCCATCTGGAGTACTGTGTCCAGTTCTGGAGACCCCATCTCTGCAAGGACATAGACAGGATGGAGGCAGTTCAGAGGAGGGCAACTAAAATGGTGCAGGGTCTGCAAGAGAAGCCATATGAGGAGAGCCTAAAGGAGCTTAATATGTATACCCTTGAGGAAAGGAGGGAGAGGGGGGACATGACAGAAACGTTTAAGTACCTCAGTGGAATCAACAAAGTCCAAGAGGGTAGCATCTTTCAGAAAAAGAGATGTGCAACAATAAGGGGACACAATTTGAAGATAGAGGGGGGACGGCTCAGGGGCAATGTGAGGAAGTATTTTTTCACAGAGAGGGTGGTGGATGCATGGAACAGCCTTCCTGAGGAGGTTGTGGGGTCTAAAACTGTGGGAGAATTCAAGAATGCATGGGACAGACATAAGGCAATTTTTGTGGGGGTAGGAAGAAATAGGCTGTTGGTTAAATAGGATCTGCAGCTTATCCTCTAGGTAGGGAAATGGGCAGACTAGGTGGGCCAAGCGGTCCTTATCTGCCGTCAAAGTCTATGTTTCTATGTTTCTATGAGAACAGTGCAGCATGTTGACCATACAATGAAAACAATGGAAAACATTGTTTTTCACATCAGTATTTATTTATGTACAGTTAAATATGGATCTTTTAAAGGGATGAATTTAATTGCTGTAAACAGGAACACAATTAACTGCTGCCAGTTAGCATTAATTTCCTGTCCGCTATAAGTGCAAAGGAAAATACAAATCCGAAATCACATTGAACATTTTTAAAATCTGGCAACAAAGTTCACAGTGTAGCCACAGTACTTACTATCATTCCAATGAGTCTCCAGGGATCACTGTGCAGGGAGGGCAAGTGGCTTGCTAAAGGTAATGCAGTGAGCCACTGGCTGTGATGAAATTCAGATGTGAATCTTTTAGTTCACACTTGCCTTCTCTAATAATTAACTCCCACAACATCTCTTTGCAGACAACATAATTAAGCAATATACCTCTACAGGGTGTGGGTAAATGGATGTATTTACCACAGCTGGTGTGGTTCAGTCACGAGGCTGCAGGCCGAGTGACTTAACCACACCAGAAGGGGTAAATCCACCCATATACCCACACCCTGGAGTGGTGTATTGCTATTATGCAATGGTGGAGTTTTTTGTGAGAAGAAAAAAAATATATATTTTTTAATTTTGTATTATTTTTATTGATTTTATTGCTCTGCCAGAAAAAAATATATTTTCTTGTTGTTAGGCAGAATATCCCCCCATATGCTTGCACAGAGAGAGAGAGAGAGAGAGAGAGAGTCTAGGAGACTTTCCTTTTTTTTTTTTTTTTATTAGTACTGTCGTGTTTTACCTTTGGAGCAAGAGGGAAAGCATTGTTTAATCTTGTTTTATTTTTTTTGAACTAACGGTGTCACACTTCCTTTGGAGACTTGAAGTTAGCATTTTACGAACACACGAAATTTGCCAGCAGATAAAGGCCTAGAGGTCTATCAAGACTGCTCGAATGTGCAGCTAGCACCCCTTATTCTGCAGCTGCCCCTCCATTCCACCCTTCCCCTTCTTTGGCCCTCCCCCTTGTCCTGTCCCATCCCCTTTTGAAGCAGTCCACTGTTCTACTGGATACCACTTCTGCAGGTAACGCATTCCACCCAGCCACCACCCTCTCTGTAAAAAAGTGTCTCCTCATCTCCCTCCTGAACCTTCCTCCCTCCAGTCTCATATCATGGCCCCTGGTGTCCCTCCTCCCTTACTTTGAACAGCCCTCTGTACCTGTCTTGTTTATTCCTTTCATGTATTTAAAGTTTCAATCATGTCACCCTGTCCTCCTCTCCTCCAGTGAGTACATGTTCAACTCCCTCAGCCTCCTCTCAGATGATAAGTCCCCAGCCCCTTGATCATCTTTTGTCGCCCTGCACTGCACCCCTCCAGTAACTTAATGTCCCTCTTCAGATACTGGCGCCAGTACTGCACGCAGTACTCCAGGTGCAGTGTAACAAATGACCTATACAGTGGCAGAATCACCTCCTCCCTCCTCGAGGATATACCCCTTGCAATACAACCCAGCATTTTGTTGGCCTTTGCAGCTGCCTTCCTACATTGTGCCGAGTTGTTCATTGACCCAGTAATGAGCACCCCCAGTTCCTTCTCCTCCTCTGTCTGGGCTAGCTGCACTCCCCCCAGCTGGTAACTCCTCCTTGGGTTATTCATCCCAAAATGCAGCACCTTGCACTTTTTGGCATTAAACCCCAGTTGCCAGGTGTCTGACCAGGTTTCAAGCTTTGCCAGATCATCCTGCAACCCCTGCCATCCCCTAGGTCATCCACCACTGCTCCTACCTTGGTATCATCAGCAAACGGACTGATCTTGCTCTTGATGTCCAATGATATGTCTGCAATGAATATCCCAAACAACACTGGTCCCAACACCGAGCCCTGTGGAACATCACTCGTCACTACCCTTGGGTGTGAGAGTTCCCCACCCACCACCACCCTCTGTTGCCTTCCCTGAAGCCAGTTCCCTACCCATCTCACCAGCTTTGCACCTGCCCCTGTGCCTACTAACTTACTTCCCAGCCTTCCATGCGGCACCGAGTTGAATGCCTTACTGAAGTCCAGATACAGGACATCCACTGCATGGCCCCTGTCCAGTTGCCTAGTTACCCAGTCATAGAACTCCACCAGGTTGGTTTGGCAGGATCTGCCCTGTATGAAGCCATGCTGTCTGCTGTCCTGTAGTCCTTTGGCCTCTAGGAGGGCCACACGCTCTCCTTCAGGATAGTCTCCATTAGCTTACCCACGATGGATGTGAGGCTCACTGGTCTGTAGTTTCCCTGTTCATCCTTGGGACCACTCTTGTGGAGGGGCACCACATGAACCATTCTCCAGTCCTGAGGTACACACCCGGAATGTAGTGAGGCATTAAATAGGCCTGCCAAAGGTCCTGCAAGGACCTCTGCCAGCTCCTTCAGTACCTTGCTTCTGGGTTTGCAGTGCTTTTAGCGGTTCTGCTTCTTGTTTTGTGCCACATAACATTAAAAAAAAATATTTCTATAAATTTATTTTTGTTGTTTGTGTTGCTCCATGGCCACATTTGAATTACGGAGCAGTGTCTTCCACATGTGCGTCATTGTTACCATGCTTCCTAGTACTGTTTCCGCAGTTTTCTTTGATCCATGGGATGAAGGGAAAGTACTCTGTTTTGGCCCAGCAGAAATACTACAGAGGATTAGAGGTCATCTGCTGACTACCAACCATGCTGGTTTCTGTGTGACACACCAGGAATGGAGTGGAGATTGAGCGTGACGTGGGTGCGGTTTGTCCAGTTAAGGGGAATGATGCAGGAGTGATTCGAGCCGGAGAGTGAGAAGATGAGGGAAAAAACTATTCAGAGGTGAGCCGGGTGGAAGCAGTTGGGGGAGGTCTGCAGGTTGGGTTTTCTTTGCATTTCAAGACATACCAGCAAGTGTTGTACGATAACTTTTTGGAGAGTGTCGTGCACCGCTTACTGGCTTGTCCGCTTGTATTCTGGGGTTTATGGTTGAGTGATTTTAGGGAGCATTCTGATGTGGCTGACTGGCAGTATACCTTTTCCAGTGGGTACACTGGAGGATTTATTGCACTACAAAGGTGTCAGCCAACCAGTCAGATTTCAGGGATTCGCATTTGGATTCATTCCATTGTATAATTAGTCATTTATAATGTCTGGAGAGTGCTTATTATCTACTGTTTTCAGCAACTTTACAACCTAATAATCTCATCGATGTGACATCAGCATGTTGTAAACCTTTCTTACCCATGTCACATCAGTGGGATTATAGGGCTGAATGTACAAGATGTCAAAATTCTGGTCTTGGAACGTTTCTCTGCTTACCTGCGATATGCATTCAAACTGCACACATTCTTCTTATAATGTTACAGTCCAGCCACGATGTAGAGCAGAATGGCTATATTTTTTCTCCCCAAATTACAGGTTGCCTCTCAATTTATGTGCTGTCCTCCAACGCGTGCTGCCATAGAAGCTCCTCGCATGAATGGCCGACCATGCTCTTCACAGGAAGACGCAAACAGGGTTAAGTTGAATAACGTGACCAAGACCAACCAATCAGAAGCAGCTGACGCAAGTTAAACTACTACTTTGAACTCAGTATTTTTAAAAGTTTTGATTTCAAATCTAAAGTTTCCATTCTAGATCTGTTTAACTTAATTTTAATATTAAATGCAATGTATGTGTTTTTTTTTGTGCCTTCTGATGAATTTGACTCTCAGGTTTCATGAGTAGATGTACCACAATAAACACTGTTTCTTGCACTCCTTGTTCTCGGTAAGTCTGATTCTTTCCAATTAAATCAGAATGAGATCATTTTGAATGTAGGAACAGTCAGATCCATACACTATAAAACATAATACCTGACTACCAGCGGTCAACCATGAGATGTAATCACCCTTCGTGGTTGCCATGACAACTGTCAACCTCTTAAGCTGCACTTTAGGTTCACTTGGTTGTCCTGACAACCTTTTGAGGTGATTACATTGTGGTTAACTACAGGTAGTCAGGCATTATCCTCTGTATAGTGTATGGAAAGTGCTATTATCTGCTGTTTTCATTAACTTTACAACCCTGATAATCCCATCGATGTGACATCAGCATGCTGCAAACCTCTCTTACCCATGTCACATTGGAGGATTACAGGCTGAATGTACAAGATGTCAAACTTGGTCTTGGAATATTTCTGTTTTCTCCCATGACGTCATTCAAACTGCACACATTCTTCTTATAATGTTCTAGTCCAGCCACAGTGTAGAGCGCAATGACAATATTTTTTCTCCCTGAATTAAGGGTTACCTCTCAATTTACATGTTCTCCTCTAACGCGTGCTGCCCTAGAAGCTCCTCACATGAACGACTGACCATGTCATTTCAAGGACTTTATTTTCAAGTTATTTCACATGTTGCCATCAGAGCCAGAAGGTTATATTGGCAGATGACCTCTCTACAGACCCACGCAGAGTTAGGCTGGGTTCCATGTGGCATAGTACTCAATTGGATTTACATTTTACTTACACAAATATTTGCATTAGAGATATATATATACATACAACTACATACACACAGACATCCAAATATGTAGCAATAGGCTGACCCTTTTCTGATTGGCAGAAATAAATAGATATGCCCATATACAGTGTGAGTATAGGTGAGGAGTTTGAGAGGCAAGGGTGATTTGGAGGCAGGAAGAAGAGGAGGATTCTAAGGTAGGAGAAGGATGACATTTTTATGATTACATGGAGTACAGAGGTACTCAGTGAACTTTTTTTTTTAATTTAGATTTTTATGTGCTTTTTTCACTGGTTTTCACCCCAACTGGGAACCCCAGCAGACACGCACGTGTGTGTGCATGGAGGCTCACACACATCGGCCCCTTCCACCCCACCCCTAGCAATCACCACCACCCCCTCCCACCTACTCATCCCATTGGACCCTCCACCCAATAGAAGCAGAAATACAGGAAGGACGGACAACCACCCTTGGAGAGGAGAGCTGCCTTCGGCTGCTCAATCCTGCTACCTCCTCCACCCCCCATGCCAGCTCCTGATGACACGAGATCATTCCCAAACTTGTCACTGGCATGGCGCGAGGTAAGATGTCCAGCACCTTAGTCCTCTGTGCCACTGAGCCAATGATGACCTTTTTAAAATGTGGCAGGATCCTTGCCCTCTTTTTTTCAGTTACATTTTTATTGAGTATATATTTCCAGATAGACAATACAGTTTCAGCAAACATGGTGTACAATCAGGTAGACAGCAACAATGTGACACAGTCACGGGATGCACGGTTGCTAATACATAGCAAAGCCGAGTAATAGCCGCAGGCTAGTCAGGGGCTTTTGGTTATTCAGAGAAGGTTCAGTTTGCATTTTAATATGTTACCTATAGGTGTTACAGATCCCCAGAAGGCTTTTATGCTTCCTGCACACTTAAGTAGAATACCTTTATTCTCCACCATCACTCCTTCAGGGAGGCTTAAGTAAGTCTTTGGGGAGGGATGGGATTACCAGCTGCCCTGACTTGAATATACAATTTAAATGGTTCCCATTCTCATGGTACCTTTCAGTAGAGTTTACATAGTACTGCATTCTGAAGTGTGAGGCCAGTGTTTCGATGGCCTGAAGTCAGTCCTTGTATGTGGGAATTCTGCTAGTACACCATCTTCTAAGCAGCAACCTGTTGGCTTCCACTGGTGCCTGGAGTAGCCATCTCAATTGAGGGGTGGGCAAACATAGGCTCCCCATATTGAGGCCTAGCAAACACCATGCTGCTGAACATAGAATGTTGGCCTGCAGAATTTGCAAGCATTCCTTTACCACCTTGGCCCGAAAGGACTTTACCACTGGACAGTCCCACAGAATATACAATATGTCTTCTTCTGGGGAGTTACACCTCCAGCAGTTGTCCTGTTGCAGGACCCCCATGGCCTTTAGTTTCACTGGGGTTCTGTACCATAAATGGAGCATCTTGGTCTGAATTAGAAGGGCTAGCTGGTCTATGCATGCCCTGCCAATAACCAGTATTGCTGCCACTCCTCTTCCATGATGTGCTGCTGGAGATATTATTCTGCCATTGTATTTGGCCTGGGTAGGGGTCAGCTGCTGAGTTCTCAATACCCTTCCAGCTCTGCTCTTCCCAGATTTAGCCCAATTCCATAATGGCATTTTGAGGGGATGCCCTGTTGGGTTTGATTTGCAGGTGTCACACTTGCATTTATCTTGGTACCATGCATTATATAGATTCCTCAACTACAGACACCTCCAAAAGTTCCTTTTATCTAAGCCAAATTTGTTGTGGAGCCCCTCAAAGGATTCTAGGGTAGCTCCATCAGGGAGTAACAAGTTATTTCTTTTAGTGATTCCCCTGCTTTCCCACTCCTTCCATCTCATAGAATGTTTGTCCACACATAGATGTGGGTTATTCCACAGTGGTGTATAGTTTCCCAAATTAAGGTATCTTTGAGCCTTCTTTCCTGTGTTATGCCATGCAGCATGTGCTGCCCTCGGGGTTAGCCATTTTCTAAGATGGACTGGTAGTTTATGACCCAAGTGGAAAGGGATAGCTGATTCCTGCATTATTGCTGCTTCTACTTCTATCCAAGCAGGGGGCCTATCTTCACAGCTCTGAAACAGCTTTCAAGTTTTAGCCACCTAGAAGGACCACGTGTAGTGTGGAAAATTTGGGAGATTCCACCCTCACTTTGTCCAATGAGCTCTCAGCTTGGCCCTGTTACATTTAGGGGTGATAGGGACCCATAAAAGCTACACATCATTGTGTCGATTTTTGGAACCATATCCTGGGAATCTCGATTGGAATGTGAGACAGGAGGTAGTAGATCCTAGGTGCCATCATCATTTTGATGGGCATTAATCTTGCCAACTAGTGTCAGGTTAAGTCTCCACCACTCCCCTTAAGCCTGTGTAGAAGGCGTTGGAAGTTTTGTCACCAAATTTGGTAGGTCGGGGGGTAAGGATGATTCTCAAGTATTTAATGGCATAAGGTGCTCAGGCTAACCCCGTGCCTTTGGACACTTCAGGGGCAGAGAAGTTGTTGAGAGGCAGTATTTCTGATTTCCCGAAATTAATTTTTAGGCCTGAGATATTTGCAAAAAGTTTCAGGGTCTCTAAAATATGTGGGATGCTGGTGTTGGGGTTCCGTGTTAGAATAAGGCAGTCATCTGTGTACATCTTTGTATGGAATTCCTTAGCCCCCACCTGTATGCCCCCTATCTGGGGGTGTTCCCTTATAACCACCACCAAAGGTCCTAACACATAATGGGGGGGATAGCGGGCAGCCTTGATGTGTGCCCCTATACAGTTGGAAGGGCATGGATAGGGTATTGTTGGTGAGTAATTTGGCCATTGGGTTGGAATATAGAGTGCAAACCCAAGAGCAGAATCCCTCCCCAAAGTAAAATTTCTAGAATACTGCTAACAGGTAGACCCATACAACTGAGTCAAAGGCCTTCTGAAATCTAGGGTAAGGGCTCCTGGGAAGAGAGTCTAGCTGCTAATTGAAGAGGAAATTAGGGCCCTAAGGTGGTCAGAGCTGATCCTACTCTCTTACAAATCCACCTAGGATGGGTGGATTATGGATGGGAGCAATTGTTCCAACCTGGCTGCCATTATCTTAGCTTGATTTTGGCATCAGCATTTATCAAGGAAATGAGCCTGCAGCTGAGGGAAGGTTTAGTCTTTACCTTCTTTGGGTAGCACCGTTATGATGGCTTTAACACTGAATCATCTGGCCCAATACAACCCGGCAATAGTTTTCTTTGCAAGAAACCCATGTCCTCCTGATCGCTTATTTCATTTTAAAAAAAATGGGTAGGTCAAGTCTTTGGAGCTGGGTTCTCTTCAAGCAGCCGAGGGGTGGCCATCCTGATAGCACGAGGGGTTCCGTTTACCCACTCAGAAATAATTTCTGATCCGAACGGTAGGTACATTTTTGTTTTGGGTAGACTTGGAGGGTTGAACCTAGTATTAGGATCAGTATATGGTCTTAATTCAGAGTCACCATCCTTTTTTGTCCAGTTGGCAATGGTTTTGACCTCCTTTAAGGAGGTGCCAATTATACTGGGAGGAGACTGGAACCTAGTCCAGTCTAATAGACTGGATTGTTCTTGTTATAGGAGAGCGCAGACCTCTCCGGCTCAAAATGCGTTGGTGGAGTTCACATCAGCATTAGGATTAGTAGATCCATGGAGGTTATATAACCCCACCGCTTGAGAATACACCTTTTTCTCACCGGTCCATAAAACATACTCAAGGATCGACTACTTTTTAGTGAGCCAACAATGTCTATCTGGTGTTCTGGAGGCAGTATCCCTACCTAGAGTAATCTCTGATCACTCCCCTATAAAAATGTGTTGGTCTCTGCTATCCACCCCCTTGAGGTCTTACTCATGGTCGTTAAACAATAATATATTAAAGGATTCCCAGGTTTTAACTCGATTTCGGGGATTTCTGACTAACACAATCGAATCTAACTGGGGCTCTATTACGGCCGTAGATCAAACGTGGGCAGCTCTTAAATCAGTATGGAGAGGGGAGTTAATACGGATAGCAACCATTCGCAAGGCTAAAAATACTCATCTTTTAGCTAATTTTTTAAAGAAAATTAGAGAGCTGGAAACTCTGCATGAGAACTTAAGATCGGAGAATCAAGAACAAGAATTAATTACACTAAGGAAATGGTACGCTAACACTTTGAGTGAGAGAGTAGTGAATTCAACCTCCAGAATTAAAGCCTTATATTTAGGTCAGGGCAGCAAAGCTGGGAAATTGCTGGCCTGGCAATTAAAACAAAAAACATCTGCTAAATGGGTGGTGGCCCTAAGGCACCCTGTATCAAAGGAGTTGATTACAGACCCTGAAGGTATACTGGGGATTTTTGTTGATTTTTACAAAGACTTGTATTCGAGCCAATCGCTTTCCCTGCAAGAAATGAATAAAATGCGAGAATTCTTAGCTAATATCTCCTTTCCTCATCTGTCAAAGGATTCTAGACAGAGGTTAACAGCTCCTATCTCAAACGAGGAAATAGGGAGGGCTATTGACTCATTCAAGGTAGACAAAGCACCGGGTCCAGATGGATTTACACCTCTTTTTCAAGCTATTTAAACAAAATATTATACCATTACTGAACCAACTTTTTACTTTTGGCTTGAGCAAGGATTAAAGACAAAACGCTTTTGAAGCTAGAATAATTTTATTGCCCAAACCTGGCAAATCCCCAGAATTGGTAGGTAATTTTAGACCAATATCTCTACTAAACCTTGATATAAAAATTTTTGCCAAGGTTCTGGCCTATAGGTTAAAACAGGTGTGGCTGGAATTGGTAAGTCCGGAACAGGCTGGTTTTGTTGAGGGCGCTCTTCTCGGCCGACCACTTTAGAAAATTGTTCTATTTAATTTCTCTGCCTGTGGACCCAGGCATGGAAGCATCCCTGGTTTCACTAGACGAGAAAAGCATTCGATCGAGTTGAATGGACTCTTATGTTTGCAACTCTAGCTAAATTTGGCATTCCTGAAAGATTTATACACTTGATTAGGATCCTCTATTCGAATCCAACTGCTAGAATTCAGTGCAACAATTTAATTTCAGCTGCTTTTCCTTTGTCGAGGGAACCTGCGTTGCCCTCTATCACCTTATTTATTTAATTTGTATATTGAACCTCTAATACGTACTATTAAGATAGACCAACTAATTCAAGGGATCTGTATTGGCGATTCAGAGTATAAATTGTCGGTATTTGCAGATGATTTATTATTACATGTCCGTAATACGACATCTTCGCTTCCACGAGTATTAAAATTAATAGCTAACTTCAGTGAATTTTCTGGATATAATTTAAATTTGACCAAAACAACGGTCTATCCACTTTCCCCTTACCTTCAGAGGAGTTGGTGTCTATCCTTGGGTCTGCAGTGGCAAACAAAATCTCTATTATATTTGGGTATCCATTTATCCAAAAATCTGGAGGAACTAGCTTATTTAAATTTCAAGCCCTTACTTAAATCCATTAAGGAAGATTTGAAGAGATGGTCGAAACTTCCGCTGACTTTTTCAGGAAGAATTAATACGATTAAAATGGTGATTCTACCAAAAATTTTCTATCCTCTCTTGAACTTGAACATATACCTTCCCAAATCCTTTTTTAGACCCTTCTATAAACATTGTTCCGATTTCGTATGGAGAGGCAACCCTCCTCGTAGGGCCTATCTCAAACTTTGTCGGCAACGCAAATCAGGAGGTCTACAGTTGCCTGATTTTTACACGTATTATTTAGCGGTCCATGCGGCTAGAGCAGCTCTGTGGGCATGTAACACTGAAGTCTCTCTTCCTGGACTTGTGCTAGATCGAGCCTTTCCAAGGAACTTAAACTGGATTTGGAATCCTTTTGTATATTTCATGGGCCAAAGTCCCTAAGATGGCCAGAAATACCCCTATTAGGATGGGACATCAAGGCCATGCACCAACTCTACTCGAGATTAAAATATCCCAATTTTATGATTTATCTCAACCTTTATTGAAGAATCCAAATTTTTAATCGGCAATCAACCTATTACAAGATTTTTTCCAATCCCTCCTTCAAGATTGTATTGCGGATTTTATTCAGGCAACTCCATGCTCCCGTTATCGGCCTTGTCTGTAAAATTTGGGGTCAAACCTCAGTCTTCGTCATGACTGGTTCAAATTCAAAGCAGCATCAGGTCCTTCCTGAACGAAGGCAAACGATCTGATGAGGCTGGGGCTTTATGTAGTAAGTTGTGTGAACTTAGTTTATCTGGCAGGCCGTCTCTAAAATCTATAAATATATTTTAGTAAGATTAGATTCTACTCATCTCCGACTCCCTTTATTGGAAAATCAATATGTCCCTAGGATGGTCAGAGACGGTATGGGAGAAAATCTGGGTTGACATTCATTCTTATGTTAAGCAAGACAGATTAAGAGATATCCAATTTAAGCTGTTGCACAATCTTTATTTTTCTCCGGCAAAACATCATCGACTAAATTGCCTATGCTCTCCTGTATGCAGGGATTGTAATGATCCCTTAGCAACTACTTTCCACAAAATCTGGTCTTGCCCTAAAATTTCTGGGTTATGGAACTCGTTTAAATGTTGGATCAGTCCATATTGTGACTTATCAGCCTTTTTTAATTCAGAGGTCTGTATATTTGGGATGTACGCCCACATCCCATACAATATTCAAAAGCACCAAATGGCATTGGTTGCATCTGTTACAAGTTATTAATTTTGCGTCATTGGCGAGATGACTGGACTCCTTCATTTAGAGAATGGTGGGAGGAATTTTTGAATGCTCTGAATGCAGAAAGGTTAGCTTATTCACTTGCTAATCGTCGGCCAAGTTCCATAAGTATTGGGGTGGCTTCACTCAAAGCCTTAAGGATAATATAGTTACTAAGGGAAGGTACCTTCCTGTCCTCCTTTCCACTACTTTTTCTTCTGATATTATTTTCTTTATTATCCCTCTTACCGTCCTCCTTTTCTTATGCTTTCTGTCCTCTCTTTCTTTTTGCATCCCAATGGTACTCGTAGCTTGACGCAACTTGGTCCTTTTCTTATTTCTTTGTAAGTCTCTTCCCTACCCCTAAGTGTAGAGTGTTAGCAAACAGTATTAATGCATATTACTCTGATACCCTGTAATGGATTAAAGTTAATTATAGGGATAGCTGTGGGGGGGTAGAGAGGGAGGGGGGCTCTTGCTTTATTAATGTGTTTTAGTTGTATTACCGGTTAAATACTAGTCTGTAAAGTACTCTATGTCGTGTGCATACTGCTTTTTGTAAACTTTTTCAATAAAACATAGTTATTTGCATGATGGCTTCTAACAGGGTATCTGGTAATTTTCTGGTTTGGAAGACATTTTGTAACATAGCCAGAAGGGGATCAGCCACCAGTCCTGTAACCTGTTGATATAAGTCAATTGGGATGCCATCACTGCCAGAAACTTTGTGTGGGGCCATGAGTTGTATTGCTCGATTAATTTCGTCTTCTGTAAAAGGGGCATTGAGTTCCTCTTTCTGAGATGGAGAAATTGTCAGCAGGGACAGTTCGGCTATAAAGTTGGAAAAAGCTCCTTCATCCCATGTACCTTGTGAGGTATACAGTTTCTTATATAACTCTGCCATTTTGTCATTTATTCCTTTGGAAGAAGTAGTTGATTGCCCTTGTTTATCTAACAGTTGAGGGTGTGTCTCTCCACCTGTCTTTTTTAGTCTAAATGCCAGTAGTTTCCGGCCTTTTCCCCTCCACACATATTTATGCATTTTCTGCAAATTTGCAGCTCCGCTTTACTGGTAGCTTGCAGTTTAACTGCATTCTCAGGAGGTTAACTTCGTACAGGAGTTCAGTGTCCTGTAGTTTGTTAGGGTTATTTTGTATTCATGTTCTTTCATATTTAGTTGCGTCTCTAATAGGCCTGCCTTGTCTCAGCTTACGGGCGATATGAAAAGCCAAGAATTTTACCGCAAGGTGGCCTTAAAGGCTTCCCAAATCATGCCCATCCACTCTCTGGACTCCCATGCCACTTTCAAGACACATCTCCAATCCTGGCTGCTTGGTGAGGCCACATGCCATTGCTAGCTTGGATAACCCCACCCCCACCTTTCTGACATTTTCCCTCTTGAGCTGCTTTGGCCTCCCCTGCCCTCTTTCATTTCTTTGGACTCCTGTCTTACATCCCTCACTGCCTGCTTCTTGGGCTTGTTCACTTAGCTATTGCCTTGTATGTTTTTTTTGTTTGTTTGTTTTCCATCATGCATGAATTCGCACTGGCCACTTATCCTTAGTAAATAATTGTATAACAATTGTTGTTTATCATGATGTACTGATTGTTTTTTTTCAACCTCTCATTAATTTTACTTTCCTATGTCACTTTCTCTCTTCACTAGTGATGTCTGTATATCCACTTTGTTCACCAATGATGTCTGTATATCCACATGGCTTGTACTCATTGTATAACTTGTCACTACCTCTGTAACTGCTGCCTGTGTGGCCCAGGTCGTACCTGAAAACAGTCTCCTGGATCAGTGCACTTACCCGGTTACCAAAGACTTAAATAAATAAATAAGTGTCTGGAGATGCAGAGCCTGCAGGGTTATCCTGAAAATAATTCCTAACTTCCATTCCTATCCACTGTTTAAACTCTTTGTCTTGCAAAAGAAGGGGTCCAAGTGTCATGTCAGAGATCTATTCCCCTGGAGTTGGGTTGTAAAGGTCATAGTAATTGGAGCATGATCTGACAGGTAGAGGGGGGCAATAGTGACATCTGTTACATTGTCCATGATTCTTGGGGATGTAAGTCAGTAGTCGAGCCTGCTGGCCATGTTATTAGTGGCCGAGAAATAGGTACAGTCCCTCATATCTGGGTGGGCTATTCTCCAAACATCCCCTAGCTGGTGTAGGCTCATTAAATCTTTGACAGCTTTCTGAGTTTGTTTATGGGGTTCTGCCCTAGAATTGGATCTGTCCAAGAGATGTTCCAATACTAGGTTACCTTCCCCTCCCCCCTCCATCAAGATTTCAGGGTTGTCACAGGACAAGTCCATTAAGGCTTGGGATAGAGAGTCAAAGAATATTGGTTTGTCCTCATTTGGTGCGTAGAGGTTCACCAGATTTATGGGTCCCATGGGGGGTGGCCATTTTGACTAGCATCCACCTTCCTTCTTTATTCGACTATTCAATAATTGGCTTCCACCCCAGCTTTTTGTGACATAGGATGGAAACTCCCCTCTTCGCCGCACCTATGGTGCTATGAGCTTCCCAGCCTACCCAATCCCTGACCAGCTTTCGGGCTTCCTTCCCAGATATTTTTGCCTCCTGTAGGAATGCCACCTGTGTCCCCAGCTGTCTCTATCAGGTTAGTATTTATTTTCTTTTTATGGGCAAGCTCAAGCCTCTCACATTCCACGTGGGGGCCAGTATTGGGGCTGTGGCTGTCATGGTAGCAGTTTTGTTTTCTTATGGGTTGTAGCAGCGTACTTCATACCTCTTTGAGACATCACTGGAGCAACATGTGGCCTTCTCCTGTGAACACCCCTAATGTACCCCGCTCCCTCTGTCCTTAGTCCCTCTTGTAAGTTATACCCCTGCTTAGTTGTAAACCTGTCACCCGTCTGATAAATACATACTCTTTCATTCTATACCTGAAGCCTTGCTAGCCAGTGCCCAGTAGCCCTGCCTAGTCAGGAGTTCAACCTTGTATATTAAATGTTATATTTAACATTGTTTTGAAGTATATTGCTCAGCATAACATATAGCCTAAGAATTGTACAGTTTAACACCTTTCCCAACAGGATGCAAGAACAAAAGGAAAAAAACACAGTAAAATGAAGAGGAAGAGGAAGATCTTAACGCTACCTAATACCTAATAAAATAAGAGAGGATACCTGGGTTGCTGGCCTGACAATTCTCCTCTATTGGGAGAACACCTAGGATCACAAGAGTCCTCTCTGTGGAGGGTTAATTCTGCTCCCTGGATTCCATCTGTGTGCTGAAACTCCTTAGCAGCTGTGTGATGTGTCTTTCCCAGTTAAACCCCACCCTGGGGAGAAGTGGTTAATGACAAATTATAGACCCGTTCACAGGACAGGTTTGGGAACTCATGGAGTCCATAGTTTGTTTCCTATATGCTTGCATCCTTTATAATCCTCCAGCCCTTACTTCAGTTTGAGTACTGTGAGACAGGGGGTTCCTAAGGGATTAACCCTGGGTGTAGTCAGCGTGATGCTATTGTGCCTATTTGTGCTCTATTTCAGGCTGTCTCCTTCTCTCAACTTGTCCCCTACAGAAGTTCTTTGCTTTTCAAGAACGTGCACATTACAAGGAGAAGTACAGAACTGCGTAGCCCACTGGACACTTGTTTGGGGAAGGGGTGCTAGTCACTACCCCTCTCCTCTCCCCATATTCAAGTCATAATCATGGTATAATCTGGACCCGGGTACTACCTCTGTTCATGTTCTTCATGTTCCATGCTTTCTGTCCTGCCATTGCACACTTGTACTTTTATGCCCTGGTATGCCCTGGTATGACCATTCAGGGCTGTTGTAAGCCCGTTCACACTACTGCTGGAGGAACCTGCTGATCCATGGCCCTCCCCCCTACATAAACGGTTAATCTAGCTGCAATTTTCATACCCCCTTTCCAAGGGCTTACATTGACTTCAAATTTTCAACATTTCAGCATTATCTAACAGCATAACATTAACCAAATAACATTGCACTTAAAGCATAAGCATTTACAGCCTTTGTGAGCCTTTTAGCTGACACCTCCTGCTTTATCCATTAGTGCTCTGCTCCATATCAGTTTAGGCAGCAGCTGCTAGCAGATACAGCCTCCCCAAGCTCGACAACACTTGTTGACCTTTCTACTTGTTGGGCTTTACTTCCAACCCCTCTTGCTTACTAAAGTACTTGTTGTGCAGAGGGGGAGATTGCACTCAGTAATTGTGCATATGTTGTAGGGCTGCTGCTTATGCATGTTCGGGGGGAACGTTTAATTGAAAATGAAAGTTCTGTGGTGCTGGCCCACTCATAAAAGATAAACTGACACTGTTAACAAGTTACCTGACTCTGCAGAGTGCAGATATGAAGACCTGCAGTAGATACCTGCTTGATTGCCATCCTCAGGTCTGGATCACCTTCTCTGGGGATTTTGGTAGAGTACCTCACCATTGTTGCAAGTGGGCCACTGCAGCCTCAGTTTGTTCTTCCAGGCAGTCCACCCATTCATGATACAGGGAAGACCAGTCTGCTGCACCAGCCTCTCCTTGTCTACCAGCATCATGTCCATTCCTTGCCACAGGTCCAGCGGGCAGGGGTCAGCTCCTCAGTGGGTCAAACGTGTTCTTTTCTTTACAGGAGTGTCACTGGGGAGTTGTGCTGGTTCTGATCACCTACTTAGTCACTGGAAGCTCGGGATCTGGTTCTGTGTGATAGCATTTTTGCGATAAGCTGTTTTTCACCCTTTTCTTTTGTCTACCCCATCCACCTGCTTGCCATTGGTCTTCTTGTTGGGGTGCCACTTCCTCTCGGGGACTCTGGCCTTCTGCCTCATGGTGCATGGTCTCCATCAGGACAGCTCCTCTGCCATGTGGTTTGTACAGGTGCTGCGAGGCCACATTCTGGTTTGCCTGCACATCCCATATGAAATGCTCAGCCTCTGAGGGATTGTTGAAAGTTAAGTATTTCCCCCTGAACTGTATCTGGAGCTGAGCAGGATACCTTACTAAGGTTGGGATGCCCATGTTGTAGAGTTGTTGTTTGACTGGATTGTAAGCTTTCCATTTTTTTGATAATTCAGAAGAGTAATCCTGAAAGAGCATCACCTGGGCACCCTCCCATTACAGCTATCCTTGCTCTCTTGTAGCTAGGAGAATGGTTTCCTTCACTGGAAACTTTAGTAGCCTGCATAAGATTGGCCTCAGTCTCTCTCCCTGTTTGGGCTTGGGGGCGAGAGACCGGTGTATTCTTTTAATTTCGGTTAGGGACCTGTTCAGGAGCCTTAGCATGCAGGAAAAGGCATTTTGCAAAAAGACTGCCACATCTTGCCTCTCTATGCCTTCAGGGATGCCCACAACACAGATGTTCTTACGGTGGGACCTGTTCTCCATATCATCCATTTATAGATCAGGTAATCAATCTGCTGTTGCTGATCTCTTCGTTTGCCCTGATGGGTTTGCAGCATCTGATCATGAGTGTGCACTACTTGTTCTGTTCCTGCCACTCTGGCTGATAAAGTATGTAAGTCCATATTGGTTTGCGCCATAATGGTTTTCAGCTCTGCTGTATTTGTAAGAACTTTATTTAGTATGGCTATTATTTTTGATAGTTCGTTTGCCATGCTAGCATTGTCAGCTGGAGGAATCAAGTATTGTTCCATTGCAGGGCCTCTCAGGGTTGCCCTGGTAGTGCAAGTCGCACCACTCTGAGCCTTCAAGTTGATTTCCCCTTTGTCAATTTCAGCCACTGGTCTGACAGCTGTCAACATGCATGGTGAAAACTGCCAACCTGTTACTCGATATAGCTGCCAGATACCACGGAGGATTTATTCCAAAAGCAGATCAGTTGATATGTAATCTTTGTGTCTTCCCCCGATTCTATCCTGGCACCACATGCGGTTACACGGGTGGACGAAGTAATACAGTATCTCCTCAAGATGCTCTGCTCTCAGATTAAGCTGCCACTATCTTATTTGGCAAGCTCCGTCCACCAGGATTGTTGCCTCTTTAACATTATCCAGTAGGCCATTCCAGCTGTTTGGAGCAGTCACAGAAAGGGCTTTGTCTCCCATTGCTTTCTGTTTCAAGGAATTTGATATAGGTCCCTCACTTGAGATTTTAGTTGTTGTATTATAGCTGTCCTACTTAGGTGGTTGTAGAGGTATTGAGAATTGGGATATGGTTCAGTAACATATTTGTAAAGAATGGTATTCTATTTTTTATCCCATCTCTGTTCCAGACAGTATACCCAAATTCTACAGTATATAAGTCACAATGGTGTGTTAGTCAGTCACATCCCAGTACAATTACCAAATGCTGTTGAAGGTGACATTGATTTTTTGTAAGGTGGTGCAGTTGGCTATTTTGTGCAGCTCGCTGTCATATTCAAGTGACATAGTAGCTTTTATTTCAGGAGCAGTTGTTTCATTTTACAGTTGAGGCCACTCTTCTTGTAGTACAGCCGTCCAAGTTTCTAACTGATGCATCTAATAATACAGTCATTAAATGAGAGATGAGAGTTAAGCAAGAAACCTAGACAGTTGAAAAGTTGTACATTTTTGACAGAGGAACCAGCAAAATTAGTTTAATGCAGTGGAGTGGGTGGGTGGAGAGTACAGGAGAAATCTATCACCTTTGTTATGGAGCTATTGAGGTAAAGCCTGTTTGTGACCATACATCATAGAAATATGGAGACACAGAAGATTATTTATTTACTAAATTTTGGTGACCAGGTAAGCCCACTGAGCCCCGGAGGTCCCTTTTTCAGGGGCAACATGAGAATTTACATAACAAAGAGACAAATACAGCGTTAGTTCAGTTTACAGGAAACACACCAACTCAGTTATAGCAACAGGACAGAAGCATAGCAGTCCGAGTGGAATAAATAGGTATATCAGCAGTGGTAACATTGTACAAATATTAGCAGTTTTACATTGTGTTTTAAACAGTGGTGAATAGGACCTGGTAAGTCAGTTGTCACTGGGTTCCTGTCAGGAGCTGGTGCAGCGGCAGGAGCTGGAGACCGCTAGGTGGGACTTAAGCCTAGTGCGGAAGGTTTTGATAGTGGGGCTTCCTGCACTCCAGGCGGAGCTGGTTCCACAGTGTGGGATCAGTGAGGCCAATTGACATACTGCCTGCCTTAGTTCTAACACTAGGGACGTCAAGGAGAGTTCAGGTAGTTGAGTGGAGGTGTCGGTGGGTGGTCTTCAGAGCAACGAGGCCAGAGAGGCTGGGGGTCAGGCCAACTACCTTGTAGGCTAGGACAGAGCAGGGGTATTGGAGGCATGCATCAAGTGAGGGCCAGTTTAGGAAGGATAGGGAGTCGCAGTGGTGGTCCCCAGGGTTGGCCTGGGCAGTGAAATGAGCCACCTTGTTGTAAAGTACCTGAAGTCTGTTTCTCTCCAGTTTTTCCAACCCTTGTACAACTGGGGCAGCATATATGAGTGTCGGGAAGAGGACGCTGGTGGCGATTGATATTCTGGCTTCAGGTACAAGCTGATCTTTCAGATGGTAGAGGGTTCCCAGTTTCCCATATAAGGTTTTAGTGACAGAGTGCACATGGATCTTCAGGGTGAAGCCCTGGTCCAGGGTTAGTCCGAGGTATTTTAGGGAGGGCACTACTTCTAGGCTGTTGCCAGATGCAGTGGTGAGGTGTAGTTGCTGTGTTCTGTCCTGACCAAAAGATCTAGGGCCGAACAGCATTGCCTTAGTTTTGGACGTATTGAGGACCATTCTATTCTCGGTGAACCAGTGCTCCAGTGACTGGAGGTCATCTTGGAGTAGGGGGCTAAGGCCTCCTAGATTACCTGTGGACCGGTAGATGACTGTATCTTCCACGTACTGAACTACAGAGCTCCCACCACAGTGGTTCGATAGTTCATTGGTGAACAGGGAGAAGAGGAGGGGGCCAAGTATTGACCCTTGAGGTACCCCCTCTTTTAGTGGAAGTGGCCCAGAAATGGTATCCTTCCACTTTACCCTCTGCATGCAGCCAGTCAAATAACTCTTGAACCACTTCAGAGCATGGCAGTCTAGGCCCGTGTTGCTCAGCTTAGTGACTAGGAGGTTGTGGTGTACCAGGTCGAAGGCCTTGGAAAGGTCTATGAAGACCGCACCAGTGGGGGTATCCTTGTCCAAGTCTCGGAGTACGTCTGTTGCAAATTTTGTCAGAGCTGTGTCTGTCCCATGGCCAGTTCTGAAACTGAGCTGGGAGAGTGACAGGATTTTATGGACCTCTAAGTAGTCACGTAGTTGTACATAGATCAGTTTTTCCTGGATTTTTGACAGGATACAGAGTAGGGAGATTGGTCTGTAGTTGCCAATAGACTCTTTGTGGCCGCCCTGTGGATCAGGACCACGTGGGTCTGTTTCCACTGTGTCAGGATGGTGCCCTCTTTCAATGAATGGTTGATAAGCCAGGATAGGGGTCTGGCCAAGGCCAGGGCCCCATCCTTCCAGCAGCTTGGGGTGAATCCGTCGGGTCCCCCCAGAACCAGAGGTTTTTAGCATTGTAAGTTGCAATAGAATCTCTTTGGACTTAACTAGCCTTAGATGGAAGGATGGGAGGTCGGAACAGGGGGACCCTTGTGCAAGGGTCAGTGGTGAGGAAGGTAGGGCAGCCTTGTACGAGCCTAGGTTAGTGAAGTGGGTGGTTTAGGAGGTGGCAATTAAGGGGTCCCCATGAATTAGGTGTCCGCTGACCTCTATGGGGCCAGGTTCAGACTTGCTGCCCCTTCACCAACTCATTGATGTGGGCCCAGAAGCATCTAGGGTTCCCTAGGTTATTTTTCTGGAGGTGCTTTTTTAGCTTTTTTTGTGGCCAGTTTGCATTTATTCCTGAGGGTTTTGTATGTCACGAGAGATGCCTGAAGAAAAATTCCACTAGTCTTACCTATCCAATGTGGAATGTCAAAGCCCTAGTATCCTATCCTGTCCTACCTATCTAATGTGGAATATGAGAGCTCTAGTGTACTATCCAGTCCTACCTATCTAATGTGGAATGTAAGACCTCTAGTGTCCTACCCAGTCCTACCTATCTAATGTTGAATGTGAGAGCCTTAGTGTCCTTCCCAGTCCTATTTGTCTAATGTGAAATGTGAGAGCCCTAGTATCCTATACCTTATCCTAAAAGGTTATTAACTAGATCAGTTCACTTAAATAAAATAACTGTAGAAAAATCACAAAATAAATATGGGGATAGGACTTTGATCTATCAAGCTGCTAGTTTTTGGAATCTTCTCCCTGTAGATGTAAGGGAAATTACTAGTCACTCTACATTTATTCAAACCATAAAGGAGTTAAATATTCATATTTGTGAGTGTTGAATATTTTTAGTTGTATTGTGGAAATTGATAAGATTTCCTTTTGAATAACTTATAAGGATGTATTTTTTATTTATACTTTGTTGTTTTTTGTATTTACTATATTGTACGTGTTTGTTAATGTCTAAATATGGAACTTTATTGTATGTACTTAGATAGGTAATACACATGTCTGTCTTGTAAACTGGATTTTGTCCAAATGACATGTATTACCTGTATAAAAATAAAATTCTACCTACCTACCTGCCTATCCAGTCCTACCTATCTAATGTGAAATGTGAGGCGCTTGTGTCCTATCCAGTCCTATCTATCTAATGTGGAATGTGAGACCCCTAGTGTCCCATCCAATCCTATCTAATATGGAATATGAGAGCCTTGGTGTCCTTCCCAGTCCTACTTATCTAATGTGGAATGTGAGAGGCCTAGTGTTCTATCCTGTCTTACCTATCAAATGTGGAATGTGAGACCTCTAGTGTCCCACCCAGTCCTACCTAATGTGGAAAGTGAGAGCCTTAGTGTCCTTCCCAGTCCTACATATCTAGTGTGAAATGTAAGAGCCCTAGTGTCCTATCCAGTCTTACTTATCTAATGTGGAATGTGACAGCCCTAGTATCCTACTCAGTCCTACCTATCTAATATGGAAAGTGACAGCCCCAGAGTCCTTCCCCATCCTACATATCTAATTTGGAATGTGAGCACCTTAGTGGCTCTTCCCTGCTCTCCTCCACCTTCCCTTTTGATACTGTCTTCACCAAGCACATGTACAGTATCTGCCCCCCTCATGTTTGAATCCCCTCAATGTTTCCACACAGATCAACTCTTTCAGTAGCTTATTCCACTTGTTCACCACTCCTTCTATGAAAAATGCTTTCTGTTCCCTTCCAACTTCATGGCATGCCTACCCCTGTTCCTGGACCTCTCCTTTGAAAGATGCTACCTCCAGTATGCTATTTATGCCTTTTAGATATTTGTAGGTTTCTATCATATCTTCCTGTCTCTCCTGTCCTCCAGAGTATACATATTGAGGTCTCCACTGTTTCCTCATATGACCTTTGATGCAGGCCCTGTACCATCTTCATTGCCTTTCTTTGAACTGCCTCCACCCTGTGTATGTCCTTCCAGAGATGCATCCTCCAGAACTGGATACCTCTCCTGCCACCTTTGGGTCCTCAGATATGATTACCCCAAATCTCTTTCCTGTTTGCTGACTATCAGTTTCTCCCCTCCCCATTATGTAAACCTCCCCTGGGTTCTTGCACCCCCAAATGCATGACTTTGCACTTTTTCTCATTAAATCTCAGATGCCACATTCTGGACCATTTCTCCAGTTTACCTATGTTCCTCCTCATTTTTTCCACCCCTCCTGGAGTGTCCACCCTGTTGCAGATCTTAATGTCATTTGCAAAGAGGCACACCTTCCCTTCCAGCCCATTCACAATGTCACTTATGAAGACATTAAACAGGACTGGGCCCAGGACTGATCCCTGTGGCACCCTGCTGGTCACCCTCCTTTCCTCAGTATGAGCACCATTTACCACAACCCTCTGTCTTCTATCACTCAACCAGTTCCTATCCCAGTTTACCACCTTGCAACCCACTCCTGGGCTGTCCAGCTGGTTTACAAGTCTTCTATGTGGAACAGTATCGAAGGCCTTATTGAAATCCAGGTAGGTCACATCTACTGCTCCCCCAAGATTTACAACCTTAGTCACTCAGTCAAAGAAATCAATTATATTTGTTTGACATGACCTTCCCACTGTGAATCCATGCTGTCTCAGTGCCTGTGCTCCACTGGATTCAAGGTGTTCCACGATCCTTTGTTTATGTAGTGATTCAATTATCTTCACCTCTATTGAGGTGAGGCTGACTGGTCTGTGGTTTCCAGCCTCCTTCCTACTGCCACTTTTGTGAAGAGGGACTACATCTGCCCTCCTCCAGTCCTCTGGAACCACTCCCATATTGAGTGACTCATTGAACAGGGCTACCAGTGGTCCCACCAGCACCCCCCTTAGTTCCCTTAATATTCTATGATGTATACCATCCAGTCCTATTGCCTTGTCCACTTTCAGTTTTGTGAGTTCTTTTAGGACTCTCTCTCTTCCATAAATGGACAGGTGTCCATGTCCCTCCCATATTTGTTCATGTTGCCTAACTGTTAGGTGTCCTCTTTGAGGCAGACCAAGTCTCTTGGATGGCTACAGGTTCCAGTCTCCTCTGTGGGGAGCTTTAACCATCCAGATTGCATAGGAGGGTGAAGCTATTTGTTGTTACCACCTTAGGATCCCCACCCACATTGACCCTTTTCCCTCTAACCCCTTGCCAACTATCATCTACCCCCTGTATGGACCTTAAGTGTCCATTGGGAAAGAGACATAGTGGCTGCCTACACCAGTGACTACTGGGACTTTTGCTTTCTTCTGTTGTACTTTGTTTTGCAATCTATGATGTGGAACCTTTGTAAAACAGCTTGCGCTCAAAGGTCTTTTCTGAATCACTAAATAAATTAAACTAAATAAAGATAGCTAAGTTCATCCTTTGCTGAAGTCAGCTTCAGAGTAATTACTAAAAACCTGCTTGCACACCGGGCAGTAATGACATCTCCAGGGGATTTTCCTGAAGACGATGGCACCACAGGTGTTGCACTCTATCAGAATTCCTCCCTCCAAGCCCCACCCTACAACTGTGCCTTGCCAAAAGTAATTTGTAATTCTTTGCTAAGGATATCAGTAGACTTTATTTTGGCATATAAAATAGTATCAACTGCATAATACATCTTTAAGTTCCAGCTGGTGTAGACAGATACTGTATAAGGAGGCCACTTGCAAAGAGTCTGAACAGAAGGGGCCCCAGTATAGAGCCCTGTGGCAACCCAAGACTGAGGGAGACGGGCAAGAATGTTACACTGTTTTCCTTGGCCACTTGAGTCCTTCCAGTGGGGTGGTCTCTGAACCATCGTAACACAGGTTCTTTTAGATTTAGAGGTCTATGTTTGTGTAGGAGGATGTTATGGTCTACAGTGTCAAATGCCTTTGTCAGGATTATAAATGTGGCCCCCAACAAGTAGCAGGCAAGAAAGGCTGATGAAATGTCAGATGAAAAGTACAATATAAGAGTTACTAGGCAGATGTGATATACAGTATACAAATAAACAATGTACAGTACCAAACAAAAAATATGCAGTGCAGATTCAAGATCTGAGATAAAGATTAATGGTAAATACTGTAATACAAATTAGGTGTATGGCAATGAATATTGCAACAATGTGCAGCAGAGGTAACAAGGCAAGCAACTACAACAAGCATCATTGAGTAGCAACTGGCAACAGAGCACTACTGTATGTGTAGAGGTCATAGGGGCTAGGAGCAGGAACAGGGGTGAGCAGTGAAGTCACAGAAAAGAGTCTTAATGGAGAAAAGAGAAGGAGCAGAGAGAATGGAGGGTGGCAGACTATTCCAAAGAAAGGGAAGCCTGCAAGAGAATTAAGCCTGATCAGAAGAGGATTTGAAGAATGGGGCAATGAAGGAAGGAGAATCAGAAATTCTGAGGGAGTAGGACTGGGGGAGTGAATAAAGAAATGGGAGAAGAGGTAGCAGGCGAGGAAGGAGAACCAGAACTTTAAGACAAGGGCGAGTAGAATGATAGAGACATCTGTATTCAAGGGAAGGAAGGGGATCTTAGAATACAGAGAGCAGTGGTGGGTGAAGAGAAAGACCAGTTTAGTGTAAAGTGGCAAAATAAATTGAAGAGGAGGTCCAGTTAGACAAGGATATACTTGGGACAGGGCTGCAAATTATTTCCCTATAGGCAAATGTTGGGCATATCATTTTATGAATAATATCCAGATAAGCAGGCAGGGGAATACAAGATTTGTTTCTGTACAGTGCACCCAGTTTTGGGGAACAATTTATAGTGGATGGGAAGGTGTCAATTTCATGCTGATCTAATCAGACAACAAGATATTTAAATGAGAAACCCTACTCTTTTTTTTTTTAAACAAATTTCAGCCAGGTAGGATATGCTAAGCCATCTCTTGTTTCCACATGCATCCAGGGAGCATAGGGAAGTTAAGTGACTTGCTCATGGTCACACAGTATACAAGTGGTGGCTGTAGGATTCAAACCCAGTTCCTCATGTTTGCAGCTCAGTGTATTTAACTACTACACTATATCACCTCCCCTAAAGACTCCAGACTCTAAAGGTGGGCTATTTGGAGTCTTGAAGACTGGTGTGTTAGGGAGCCTAGCCAGCTGCCATTTGGTACAAATGTCATTGATACCATATTTTTTAATAATCATCTTTATTAAATTTTGCATAAACACAAAGTGTAGAAAGCAAGTCCCTGGCAGGATAGCAATAAGAAGCCATGCAATGTAATTAATTATGCAACAGTGCATGACAGTTATTGTTGGATAATGTCATGCCTTGGGAAGTGAGGCATAAAGCAACACTGAGTGCCTTAAGCACCAGAGAAGTGCCATTATCTCACAATAACACTCACTCTGGGGTTACTTATTGTGATTACAAAATGATTCCTCTAAACATTTTTTTGAAAACTGAGTAAGGAAGTTCAGAAATTAAGTACCTCTGACCTGTGCTGTTGTGCCAGAATAATGCATGGTCATGTGATTATATCTGGTCATTCACATGTCTTGGTTTCTCTTACCCATTTTATAATATAGGATATGCATCAGATACCCTCCCTATTGGTACAGCATTGGGAGGTCGCCAGGCATGAAGTGTGTCCATAATTAATCATGGTTTGGCTTATGCAGTCAAGGAGTACAGTAGTCCTGGAGCCACTATGGCAAAGTACACTGATGAACTCCTTTAGACCATAATATCAGATTTGGATTCTCATCAGTTCAAGATGATGTGGACTATGCAAATCCTATCATCATTCCCTGTGAGATCCTTCCCCATTCAAATGACAAAATGAAAAAGGGCAAGGTATACCTCAGCCCCAACTAACTCTTGTGAATGGAACATATAAAAAATAACCAATGTCCTCCAGCCTGAGCGAGCCTCCGGCATGCTGACCATTTCCATTGACTGGTTCCCAGTTCCTTGATGAGCCCCCGGTGATGTTCCTTGCAAGTTCTAAGATAGCATAATAGAAGTGCAAGCAAGGTACTTAGCTATCAAGTAACCAATGAAGATTGGCAGGCTCACACAGAGGGCTTACTACCAGAGGCAGTATATCACAGTCAGAGGCAGTATAGCGCAGTGGTTTAAGGCTCTGAGCTGCAGATCTGGTGACATCCAGCAGACCAGACCTGGGTTTGAATCCCACAGCTTCCACTTGCATACTGTGTGACCCTGAATAAGTCATTTAACTTTCCTGTGCTCCCAGATTGCTCCTGTAAAAAAGCTTTCAGCTTAGTATGCTACTCCTGGTTAAACAACTAAAAAAAAAACTACAGACTGCATGGGTGGTCCATTTCCAACCTGTAATTTCTGAAGGGCAGTGGCTGCATTTTATATTGCTATGCTGGGACTTCATGTGCATGTGGCATGGCCCCATCTCTTCTGCTGATGGAGGGTTATTAAAGCTGTATGCCAGCAGTATTGAAATTAGTTCTTGCAATGTAACACTACAGAGCCCTACACTTTCTAGCACTGCATTACAGTGGTATAGATTTGTGTGATCTTGGGGGTCAGAGGCAAAAACTGAATAACACTGAGTTTCTGTTTCCACCACATTCTCATGTAACCCCAAGATGTCAGCTGGACTTTGTCTAGCACCCATAAAAAAGAAGTGGTCCAAGGAAGATGTTACCTGTGCTGACACATGTACATATACACACACACACACACACACACACACACACACACATACAGCTATCTGTCCTGTCTAGCATTAAATTCAGTATCTACTGCTGGGCCCAGCCAGAGCTGCTCTAAGAGAGTTTAATAACTGGACCCTGTCAGAAAGCCTCCAGTTATGTGTATGTTTGTACTGTACAAAAACAGGACCTTTTACTCAGTGAGTCTCAGTGCATACTTTTTGCCCCAAATGATACCCAATGCTTTATATTAAGTGCAGCAGTTCCCAAACTGATGGCCTGCATAAGATTATGCATCCACATAGATTGCTGGATTCACCAGTTCTGCCACTAAAAAACAGTACATGCCTCAAAATTTAAGTACAATTGTTACCATTCTACGAAAGGGACATATATGTTTATAACAGTAGTTTGGGAATCTGTGCCAGTGAAAACAGAGTTACCTTTAAATTTAAATTTACAAATGCAGAGCAAAGGACTCCCTGTCTGCAATGAGATGCTGCGGGGAAACAGATGTTTTTGCCAGTTCTTGCTTTTACCATGAGTTGTTGCTATATGGTAGTACATAAGATCGAATCAGAGTAAAAATGCAGAGAAGAAAATAGGAAATGTAAATTCAGTAATTCTATTTCAGCATTTTGAATATGTACTATAGCAAACACATAGGTTATAGTTAGCAGCACAAAAATATAATTTGTCTCTGCTAAAACAGTTGTCCTTATCTGTTTCATGTACTCCTTCACACTGCATATGCAATGAAATTTTCCAAGACTGCAAGACTTCAGTTATGAAGCAGTTAGATAAACCCACCAACCCACCAACCTTATTTTCTAATAGGAGATATTAACATCTTAATGAAATGGTCCACTCTGCATGCAGATTACCAGCAATAGAATCCTGAGTTCTCATTAATACCAGACAATTGGACAAATGCCCTTTTCCCTCAATCATTTAGAGTGACATTTCCAAAGTCCATGCTATGTTCTGAACTGATAACATACTGTATATTTCATATCATTAGACTGCCAATCTTCTTCTACTTTATTATATTAGGTTTATGTCAGAGAGGTGGTTATATGATTTGGGGGAGAATATTAAATGCATATTTATTTCATTTTATTTAGTTTTTGTTGACCGGGTAGGTGCACTAGATACATTCTGCCTATTTTCAGGCACAACCCGAGGGAGGAGGATACAGATGAATGCCAACTGACCTTGAACCAGATTAAGCTGTTGGTGGTATTTTTGGTGAATGGGGGAAATTTGGCCTGGACACTGGGGAAACTTCCCCATCTCTTTTCAAGAAGTGCCATGGGATCTTTAACATCCACCTGAAATACCACCAGAACAGGCAGATGAGACCTCGGTTTAACGTCTCGTCTGAAAGATAGCACCTCAGGAGTGCAGCACCCCCCCATGTTGCATTACAGTGTCAGTAATGGGATATTAACCCAAGTGCTTGGTGTGGGGAAAGAACCCACAGCCTTCTGATCTCTTAGTCTCAGAGACAAGTGTGCTACCTGCTGAGCCACTGACAAACTAATGCAGCCTCACTTATGGGACAGTCTTATTCTACCCAAAAAAAGCATTCTTGTATTTAGAAAATGTTTCTATCAGATTGTAGAACTAGGAAAAGGGTGTGGTTCTCTTTGAAGGAATGCCTCTAGAGTCTTCCACATACTTGACCCCTGCTATTTATGGAGTTGCAGTTTCATATTTTAGACAAAAGATCATGAAAGGTCTAAGGTGGTACAGCTACAGGATAAACTTCATGAGGATAAATGACATCCATATTATTGTACAGTACATTAATATGCATTAAGAAGCATAGAAATACAGAAATTGTCAGCAGATAAGGACCACTAGGCCCATCCAGTCTGTCCGTAAGCACTACCCTTGTTTGCGTCCTCTGACCCTACTTAATATGCATTCATACACTTATAACAATAGTGTTCTGGTTAAAAGTGCATTGATGTATATTGCATGTATCAAACTGTTTTGATAGGGGAAACAACATGTTGACATGGCTCCATGCTTTTATTTCTTTTTTTACAAATTAAATTTCTAGTCTTATTGGTTAAAAATGTAACCTGTTCAAAGAAAGTGTACTTTGAATGTGTTCATTAGAAAAGTTTTAGGGTAGAAGGTTTTGATGTGAAAAGTTGTACTATGGGCAATGTAGGTAAGTTACAGTGATACAGTTTTGATTTACTGAGATTTTAAAATATTATGGTTAATTTTGCATATGTTTAAAAATATATTGATAATATTTTAAATTATCAGTAAGTCACCCAGCCTGGTGGTTCTGCGTGGTAGGGCACTGCACCACCATGTGAGAGGGTGGGAACTGAGTCCTTGTCTTGACTGTCCTACCCTAAGCTTGAGGGGTCCAGGGCTCAATGTGGAGATATCATGCCCTGACCCTTGCAGGAGAGAGCTGGGTTGCCCATGGCAATCACACCTCCTGCAGTGGGGGTGGTGGTGGTGGTGGAGTAGATGTTGTGGGTAATGATGTGATGTTGGCCACTCCCCCCCATTAGATGGTGCCATGTGTGAACAGCACCATTGCACACCCACCTCAATGCTGCTGAACGACATCTTCTACTTCACCACCACTGGCTATCACTGCTCCTCAGTGGTCAGCTGCATACAGGTCAGTCATTGTGGCCCTGTCATAAGGGGCAAGCCATAGAGGACACATTTGTACGAAGTAGGTTTGGCTTGGGGGTGCTATGGTAAGTAAGTAAGCATATGTGAGGGGTAACTAAAACAGCAGGTCGCTGGAGGGAAAGAGCTGGAGGCAAGCAAGGGCAGGATGTGATAAGAATAAATAATTTTAAAAAATCAATATTTGTAAACTGTGTCAACATACCTTACTTATGTCGACATAACTCCAAACTTTTATTGAAAAAAAAGTTGTAAGCCATAATAGTTCCAAAGTTAGCCTTTTTGTCAATGAAATTATCTTAGTTCTAACTTTGGAACTGTTAGCTATAGAATCTTGGGGCCCCATATGTAGTTGCACTGGGGGGGGGTGGCAGTATTGGTGGTGCACTTGGCTCTTCATAGCAGCAGCCCCTAAATGTGACATATATAAAAGGGTGCCACTGTCTGCAGGGAGGATGGCACATGTTGCAGCTGTATTGAAGAAGAATCAGCACTTTGTGTAGAGCTTTTATATACATCATATCCCAAAGCACTTTACAAGCAATGCTAGACTGGTAGTGACATGACTGAACATGTATATTGCATATAATTTTGCAGATTGCAGTTTCAGATGTTAGGTGATGCACATAGGCTGTTCGACCACTAACATTCTGGAACAAAGGCTGCCATGGGGGTTGGTCATGTACTATACCATTTCCCATGCCTGGGGCTCTCAGCTGTACCCCTGATGTCACCCTCCTGCTCTCTACCTTAAGATCTGCTTGTTGGCACTATTTCTTTATTTTTTTTCCCATTATGTGTTTATTTCCTGCACTGTCCTGGCTGCCCCCATCCTACTGACCTCCCCCAGCCCCATCGCCCAGCTTCTACAGGACTTACTTTCTTACGTTGTCCTTGCCACAGGACTGAGGTGGGTGCCTAGTCACTGCTGCAGGGCCTGAAAGGGAACAGTTGTCATCCCACAGCCGGGAGGGGGTCTCTGATGATTTTCTCTAGGCCCACTCACGTGCAATAGGTGCAATGTGTGCACTCCACCTCCACAGAGATGCCCCAGTGCCCTGAACATGGGTTCCCTTCCTGCTTCTGGTACATGCACTGCCACCCAGCTGCCGCTAGGTGGCAGTCCAACAGCGAGCCCGTACCAACCCCTCCCCAAGGGAGGAGGGCAGTCCTACAGATGTTCAAGCCTCTATCTCCGGCCAGCCCCCTGAGTAACTCGGAGACCATTTCCGAACCTAAGTCACTAGCATGGTGGCAAGTGAGGTACATGGTGCCTCAGTCCTCCACGCCACTAGGTCAGCTCAGTACAACTGGTTTTGATCAGGTAGGTCCTTGGTGGTCTTCACCAGTGTTCCATTGGCCCCCAACTCAAGCCCTTGTCTGCTCTAAATCTCTGGCATTCAGTGGATCCCCAGCCTCAACCCTTCCCATGTGTGTTTTGGTATGCTATGTGCCACCAAACCCATCCCCCAACACTGGAATGAACATTCTGGCTCAAAAAGTAGCAACCCTATGAAAACCTGCTTTCAGTAGTTTGTACTGCCTAAGGAGTCATTACACCTTGCAACAGGGCTGTGAGGGTGCCAGGGAGCTGCTGTGCATGGCACAGCACCTCAATGCCTACTGACACTGTCTTTACTTGTGCTCCCCCCACCCCTTTGCTCATGCTACTACGCTAACCCGTACACTAGCACATGGATGTTGCTGAAACCCACTTGTGTATAGTGCAAATGTTATATTCTCAAGGGACCTTAATTTCACAGAACAGTGGGAACTTCCTCAAAGTGATTTTCAACTTTCTGTAAATAAGCTACTACTACACATTAGGATAGCTGATGCTGGCAGTAGTCATTCCTGGCACGTTTAGAATTTTTCTCAGTCAGTGTTTCTGTGGCAGGGAGCATAGTTTGGCCCAATGGGTGACCAGCTTGATTCCTTCCACTTCCACTTCCCGATTGCTGTGGCACCTCATGCTCAGACACATAATGACGTGTGGTAGGAGAGCATGGGGCACCCATTAAAGTCTATATGGTTCCATTTCAATGGCATTTTATAATAGTATGGCGTTAGATTAATGAAGGCCACTGCTTAACTACCACAAGGACTGTGTTTGTCAAGTGGTGGCCTTCATCAATCTCTAGCTGGCCATTATTATATATAACAAGCATTTGTCAATGCCAAATGTTGCTTGCTTGTATGTGCTGTTTAGGTATTTGGAAGTGATAGTTCCATGCCTTCCTCCCAAGACATCCACTGTGTCTAATGACAGTTGTACTGTTCATAATGAAGTATGGAAAAATGCCACTGGTGAAAATCTGTACTGAAAGTATTACAAATTCATGAACTTATGAGGGTGCATGGAAACTGTGCAATTCTCACTCGTAACACAGTCATTTTATGGACTTTTTTCACCAAATCCATTTTAAGACCTCTGCTCATGAACAGTGTCACTGTGATTTTCTTAATGTGTCTCATACATTAATTTCACACACTGACTGCGCCATTGTTTTTGTTTGTTTTTTTTTTTTAGTTATTTAACCAGGTGAGACACACTAAGCCAAAAGCTTTTTACAGGTGCAATCTGGGAGCACAGAGAAGTTAAGTGACTTACTCAGGGTCACACAGTATGCAAGTAGAAGCTGTGGGATTCAAACCCAGGTCTGGTTTGCTGGATATCCCCAAATTGGCAGCTCAGAGCCTTAAACCACTGCACTATACTGCCTCCCCATTATACACTACATGCACGGAAACACATTTTGGGTGAGATGTGAAAAATGACAGCTGTACTGCTCATAAGGAGGTGTGTTAAAATGGCAATGTTGAAACTCTGGAGTGAAAATATTGAAAATTCATGAACTTATGAGCGTGCATAGGAACTGCGCAATGCACGCTCATAAAACAGTCATTTTTAGGAATTCGTTCACCAAATTTGCAACATAGGCTTTTCGAGAGCCCACCTTATGAGCACTGACAGTGTTGTTTTGTTAATCAGTCCCGAAAGGTGATTTTGCGCAGTGCCAGCGAAATCACCCTTCGGGCCTGATTAATGCCATGACAGTTTCAGAATTCATGAGGAGGGGTCCCAAAAACCCCATGTTGAAAATTTGGTGCCAAAATTCCAAAAAATGCCTGAGATATGCATCAAAGTTGAAAAAAAACTTATTTATTCCATTATACAGCTTACCGGCATTTCTTCAGTTCGCGGGTCGGCTTTGAAGGGTGCAGACGTGTCCTGGTCCACCAAGATCGCTGCGCTGGACTCTGGAGGTAAGTATGGGGTGAGGTGGGGGTGTGGGGAGGCAGAGTGCGCAGAGGGTGGGCGCAGGTGGGGGGACACGGAGACCATCGCCAAGGGAAGGTTTTTTTGTTTACAGGTTTTATGGGGGTTTTCTTAGGAAGACGATGCAGGACGTTTGCCACTCTGGGGTGGACTCCCAGCGTGGCAGCTGGAAGGCTGTTTGGGGGGGTCCTGAAGCCAATGGGAGATTAGGCACCACAATCGGCCATAACAAATATTTGCCATGTTGGGGTTGGCTCCCAGAGTGGCACCTGGCAAGATGTTTGGGGGTGGAGCTGACGGGGATTGGGCACCCGTCAGCCATAACAATTTCTTCCATGCTGGGGTGGGCTCCCAGCATGACACCTGGAAAGCTTTTGGGGCGGAGCCATGGAGCCGAGGGGATTGGGCACCCCATTGGCCATACAGATTGTGTGTGTGTGGGGGTGCATGAACACGTAATATGCATGCGTGCATGCATGTGGGGGAGCTCTGCTCACTGAAGTGGAGCCTCCTTCAACTGTATACCACTGCATTTTCAACTGCTGTCATAGACAGCTGCAGCAGTCATTGGAGAACTGAGGCGGCCTGCAAACACACTGACTGAATTGAAGATGGCTGCCACACCCCGAAAACTCGGATGATGGCACTACGTTTCTTGCACATGAGTGCAAGTAACATAAAAATGTGATTGAAATGGAACCATATAGACTTCAATGAGGCACATCCCAATGCTCTCCCTGGTCACATGTCATTACATGTCTGAGCATGGGGGAGTTTCAGAGCAAGGGGGAACTGGAGGAGATTGGCTGGCCACCTCATCAGGCCAAACTACGATCCCTCCCACAGAAATACTGACTGAGAAAAAACCTAAAAGTACCAGGAATGACTATTGCTAGCACCAGCTATCCTAATATGTGAGTATGGGAAATCCTTGTAAATTCCTTTAAAGAATTAGTAAACTCCAATCTGGGATGGGAAAAACATTAAGGTTATGACTAAAGAAGCACCCACTGCAGCTGCTGGCTGTCTTTTCTAAGCTTTTGCAGCAAAATGGATTTATCTATTATTTCCACTTTGTGGTCTGTAGAGGATTTGCTATAGAATCATTACAGGCTATGCCCAGACTGGCAGCCTCATGCTTGATAACCATTATCATCAGTGGCACAATCATGACAAAGTACAGTGCCTGGCATGCTGTTCTGCCTCTAATTTGATGCTTCTGGTTTTACTCAGCAGTTGTGCAAAATGATCAGTACTGACTGCAAGGGCATCTCTCATGTGATTCTGGGTTTGGCACTGAAAGTCATTCTTCAGAAGTCTGGAGTTATTTTCATATTAAACAGCAAAGCTGGTTCTTTGGTGTTAGTTTTCTCTGATAATTATCAGCAGGCTGGTATTTCTAAAGAGTGGTTTTCTGCACTTTTCAGTTTTAGATATAGGGTAACACTGGCAAAAAAGGGAGTTTACCTATTCAAATTAGCAAGCACTGTCCTATCTGTTCTGCACAAGCGGCCATCAACTGGGGACTTGGCATTAAAGATTGGACGAATGTGAAAAAGCTCAGCTGCTTTGAGATTCACACTTGAATGATCAGAAGCAAATTCTCTACAACCCCTAGACTAAACAACATTGTACATCATGTGGATGATGCTGCATCACAGGCAAAACAGAAGAAGCAAAACATAGAACTTTCTTGCACTAGTTCTATTGAAAGAATCAAAATACAGTCCTGTAACTGGATTACAACCTCCAACTTTGCAAAGGGAGTTCAGACTGCTTTCTGATCTTTGGCACCAACACAGAAACCATTGGTCACTGGTGCATCATATTTAGTCTGATAAAGGTAGAAGGACTTCTAAGGATTGGACTGTGGGAGCCAGAGATACCATTAGTCTACAAACACATATATGCAGTGTAAAGGAATAGAACTGTTTCCAAAATTGGCTGTATCATTTTATCAGACAGAGGATAAATGTATTTACCATGCATTGATGATATGGTTCCAGAACCACATTTTTTTCAGTGCAGGCTGTTTTTAATTTTTTACAGAAATTCTGAGGAGTCAGTGTGGTTTGGTGTTCAGAGCATTGCACTGTGAACTATCAAACAGGAGCTTGGAAGTTCCTAGCCCATCTGTGTCAACCTGATCAAATGAACTGACCTTCCTTGCTACAGTTTTCTAAGCTGTAAAAGTGGAAGAGGCAAAACAAATGGGAGCAATTGAAAATAAAACAGAGCCCCAAAGCTAACACAAAACAAGGAAAAGCATGGATGGGTCCCTGGTGGTGGCACTCTCTTGCCACTGAGGTATGCATCCACGTAGGAAAATCAAGGAAAAGGGTGTTTTTCAAAGTGCAGACGTGGATGCTTGCCTACGAGTATTTCTTAGATGGGCTCATTTTTATGGTTTCCATGCAATGTGACTCTTGATGTGTTATGAGTAGGGTGGGCTGGTGAAGAGCTGGACCTGGGAGCTGGACAAGTGACCTGGCAAGTGATACTTTAGCCCATAATTCCCAGGGGCTTCTGCACTTGAGCCCCAACTTGAGCTGTGCTGCGTGCCCTGTCCTGTCCCCACACCTGTCGTCAGCCTGTGGCTGTCAGCTCCTCATCCCAGCTGCCCGCCCAGTGGCCTCATTGGTTGGCCAAGGTGGCATTTTGAAATTGGTGCCACTTCAGGCCAAATCCCTGTCCCAGGTCCCTATCTCTGAATATGATGTGCCTGCCAAATCAGAGTCACATCTGATTGGGCAGCACTGGGGGGCAGCACTACTGTTTAAATTAAGGCAGGCAGTGAACCAGGGATCAGTGGCAAGGTGAGTAGGCGTCGCAGGGTCGGGTGTCCTCAGTGCATGAGCAGAGTAGCAGAACTGGGAGCAGAGCAGAGCACCAGCACAGTCCAGGAGTGTGGTCCAAGAGTGCGATCCATGTACCATCAGTACAGAGGAGCAGCAGGAAGGAGCAACATGCCAGTCAGAGATACAGGCAGAGATAGGAGGTCACCATCCGGTCCAGCCCAAGGAGAAGCCATGGGATAAGCCACAAGCCAGAGGAGGAGGAGGACTACTAGGAGGGATCAGGAGGGCTGAAGGTGGCACTCCCAGTGGCACTGCAAATTGCCCCAAGAAGCAACAGGGTAGCCGCCACCCAGGTGCCCACCGAGGCAGAAGAAGGCAAACCCAGGAAGCAAACCCTTCCAGTCAGACAGCTGGGTCAGTGTTTATTATAGGGACTGCGAGTTCCAGAGAAGAGGTGCATATTGGATTTCCCATTGGATTTGCTGTTGAAAACCAATAAAAGATAAATATATCCATACTGCCTTAATGATATGGTATTTGGCAATCTGGGTTTGCAATCCTTTCAGTGTCCTGACTGTTGGCTTAGTGTACACAAGGCTGATTTTAGACCCCGTTTTGGCCTCTCATGTTGGGGAAGGACTGGGTTAAGGGTGAGGGGAGACATTCTGGCTGATTTGCAGATCGTTATTTCAAGGTGATTTTGTATTTTCTTCCTGGATTTTCTTGTATGATTTTTCACTGTTTGTAGCTGCACTTAGCAGCGTTTGATGCCTGTGGTTGCTTTCTTCAGGCACAGGTTAATGTTGGCTTCTGTTGTCCTTTTCACCCCTCCCCCCTTATCTTGTTCCTGTCAGTACTCCGCTCACCTTGTCCTTGCCAACGTCACCCATCTTGTGCTTGACCACCACACACACACCCCTTGTTACTGTTGTCCTGGCCTCCACCTTGTGCATGATCATCCCCCAGATACGCCATATCCATGCAACCCCTACCCACTCATCTTGTCCCTCACACTCCTCCTTGTGCTTCACCCCCATACATTCGCTAGGTCCCTACAACCTTCTACTCCACTTTCCTTATCCAGCCTACCTTGTGCTTGCCCCAAGCTGCCTTGTGTCCCTGCTGTCACATACAGGTGAGTGGAAGGAGTACATTACTGGCAGCTGGTTCTGTTCCGGTAATGGCTACATTGCAGGCTGGTCAGGTGCACTGAGGCTGGCACTGGTATATTGCATGCAAGTGATCTGTAGTTGGCACAGGTACACATAATATGGAAATGCAACAGTAGTTAAAGCCAAGTGTCTGGCAAAACTGAATGTCAGCTTTGGTGCCTCGAGCAGACTTGTGATTAAATGTCAAGGACTGTAACTAGCTGCTATTAAAAGTAATGTCTTGGTATAAGTATCTCTAAAATCCTTGTAAAATTATACCTCAGAATGTGGGTGTTATACCCTTTTCTCTTCTGCTTTTGCATCTTTGTGTGCATAAAAATATTAACAGGCCTAACAGCTACATTAAAGTGTATTTTTTCTTGAGTGCTGATGTTAATCAAATTGCTTTTTGGCGTGATGCACTTGAAATACATATATAGTACTTGGCATACTGTATGGTTCAGTCTTGAATGGCTTTATGTACCAATTAGGGTGTTATAATTTTGTACAGTACATATGCACAGTGTTTATGTTGCTTTAGCCAATGGCCACTAAAACATGTGAGGCTTTGTTTAGCATGTACAGATTATTTTTCATTTAATTGAGAAGGTATGGGTAGGGAAACAAAGGGTCTATACTAAGCTTACATAAGCACCACAGATTTAAATACATTTCTATACATTTAGCAGCATGAAGGTCTATCAGAAAAGGATTCCAGTGTCTTCAGTGTTGTAACAAGATACTCTGTACAACTGCTGCAAACCCATTACATGAGACCTCACTTTATGCTAAATGGGGGGGGGGTCATAATTGACTCCCTGTATTTGTGTTTAAGGGATGTGATTTTTTTAGGCCACAAACAAGGAAAGGGGTCATTTCTGAAAAGTGCAGATGAGCATGGGTACCACTCTTTTATAGAGAGTGCCACCACCGGGATGGGCAATACTGGAAGAAATCTACAACTAGGACTCCACATTCTGAGAACCAGTGGAAAGTGATTACTCTCTCCTGTGCTCTTTACTCATGTTCAAATTCTGAACTCTCCAAGAGATTGTCTTTTATCCATGAGCCCATTGTTGATAAATTTAAACTTCAAGTAGATCTACGAAAAACTTTCAAGAAATGACATCTAAAATAATTTATAGAAAAAGAGATAATGTGTTATTCAAAAACTGCACCCTGTTATATACAGGAGAATATTAATGCATTAATGTACCCATTGCAGCTACAAATGTGCATAATAGAGGCAGTATAGCACAGTGGTTTAAGACTCTGAACTGCAAACCTGGAGACTTTATGTTTGAATCCCACAGTCCCTACTTGCATACTGTGTGACCCTGAGCAAGTCACTTAACTTCCTTGTGCTCCCAGGTCGCCCCTGTAAACAAGCTTTCAGTTTAGTGTGGGGAAAAAATAAAATTATGAAAAGATGGACGGAACCTCTGCTGATGAACAAGAGCAGTTTCTGGGAGTATCCTCTAAAACCTCAGATTTCAATGGAAGTGACAGGCTAATCCCAGAAGGAAAACAGGATGTTGAATTAGGTGTACAAATGTTTGAGGAACTTGAAGAGGAGATGATACCATGATGCCAGACTTTTCATCTAGTAGAAAACAGTTTCAGCCTGGTTCCACCTCGTGCCTGGACAGATCATTCACCAGCAATCACTGCATTTGTGAAATTAGTTTTACAGAAGTGGATAATATCATGAATACCATTTACAAAAAAAATTCCAACTTAATTATCCATAAGATGTCAGCCTTATATGAGTTACAAAATATGTTCCATATAGTAATCAAGATCACTGATAAGGGGGTAAATTGTAATTAAGGATTGGGAACATCACTGGAATGGAGCATTGCAACAACTAATTAATGTGGAGCATTCCCCATTCATTACCAGCAGACCATACAGCCCCCATAAGAATCAGTTAGAATACTTTCTGAATAGTTCTTTGCATTCTGGTATCATCACTAAATCAGAATGGTGCCTTGCATAACCATGGGCTAGGTACAAGTGAGAGGCACATACCCGGCTTACGAGGTCCACACCAACAGACAGGTGAGCAGGGTCACATTCACAATCACTGGCCACTGCAGGTGCCTGTCCAGAAGAGACTGGTGAACACAGAGGGCATCCAATCAGATTACCATCCTGGTCCGCTAGTGGATCCCGGCTCTGCGTGGAGCTGGAGATTGTGGGATGCTTTGCCTTTATGATTGTACTTGAAGCAAAAACACCCAGCAGCTGCCCTCAGCCTCTCTGCCTGACCAGAGGGCTGGGCAGCATGACTGGGGTGTTACTGTCCCACTGCAGCCACTGGGTTCACTTTGTGGGGCATGCAGAGGCTATGGCAGGGTACCTGCTCACATATCCAGTGCACCCCTTGCCCAGCATTCTGCACCTTAATGAATGGTGTGGAGGTGGACATGTCCCCTGGTCACTCCTCCAGACTGTCTGCATGTGTAGCTGCATGAATGGCCAGAGTATTGAGTACAGAGAGAGTGTGCACCCCTTTTTTGCATGCCAAAGGGGTCGCCCTTAATGCTTGGCTCCATTACTTAGTGCAGCCTACACACTGTGGATACACAGCCCATAGGTTATCATCCCCTTAATGCATAGGGGCCATCGTGAGTATCCATCACAGCAGTTCCTAACAATACCTACTTTCTATACATTACCTCAGGTTCACAGAGGCCCCTAGAACCCACCTAGGAGGCCATAATCTTGTCAATTGTGTCTCTTACTAGCACATTGTCAACATTTGTGAATGCTTTCTTGCAAACCTTAGTGGTCAAGGTGTCTTTTACTTAAGGAACACCATGGTAGGATGTGAGGCCCTGGTAACCTATAGTGGAGACATATTTTATGTGATCTACAATTGATGTGAGTTTACTGTATACAAGTATCCCACATCACCTGAGACTCACTGCTGTGCATATCTTTATGGGAAAGTTCAGGACAGAGGGCATTATAGAACCTGAATTCATCATCAATGCCCTCAGTCTGATCCTGTCCTCCAACTACTTTTTGTTTGACTTCAAGTTTTATTTACAGGTTTGCGGCATAACTATGGAGTCATCAATGACACCCTCATACACCAACGTTTTTACAACCCTACAACCCTCTACAGCCCTAGAAGCAATCCTTTCATGGACAGGATTTGGTACTTTGGGGTGTTATATTGATGAAATTCTGCATTTGAGGGCACTATGGAAGAGGTAGATTCATTCCTCAGATATATGACCAAAATGACTTCAAGCTTACTTTTACATGCAGAATGGACTCAGGAAGTATAAACTTTCTTGATTGGACTGTTACTGGTAATGAGGATGGCAGCATCACCACCAGAAATTATCACAAACCCACCACTGGGAACATGTTGCCCAGAGCAAACAGTTCACACTCGGGCCATCTAATCAAAGGTATACCTTATGTGCAATTGTTATGGCTCTGACATAATTGTTTGGATTTGAGTAGTTTTGATTATCAAGCAAAGGATCTCTTTCACTGTTTTTTTTTTTCCAATTAAATATGATTTATTTAAATTTTTAACAACAACAATTGCATCCATAATAGCAAAACAAGAAATATCACCAAAGACCCCCATACAACAGACATACAATACTTTATACAGAGACAATATAATAATAATAATAAATCATAAAACTATTTATTACGCACCTTTCTAAAATCAAGGCGCCTTACAATATCTAACAACATCATAAATAAAAACCAATACATAATCATCTGAACTCTTAAATTACAGTATTAATTAAATTAGACCTTCAACCATAAATAGGTCTTTAGGGCCTTTTAAATTCCTCCACGGACGCACACTGATGAATACATTCCCAGGTATAGTAAAAATACAACCAGTCTCCCAAAAAAAACAGTATATAAGGAAGAATAATGAAGGATCTTTAACTGTTTCATTGAGCATGCATATGATCCTGCCTTCCTCGCTTCTTTCATGGTGAAAACCACCATTACAAGGGATGCCAAGTCCACCTGGTTCCTCTTCCTGCTTAAGGAGAACTCTGAACCGCTCCTTAATCAGGAAGAGGATGTAGGTGGACTTGGCATACCTGCTAATGGCGATCTTCACCATGGATTGATTCATTTAGGAATGCCCAGCAAACATTTAGTCCCACAGAGCAGATATGAGTTGATAGGTTCTATGCTTAACCTTATTCAAAATGGCCAACTTGGGCTGAATGAGGCAAAATAGTGATTTCTTTTGAGGGGGCCAAAATAATGATAGAATATGAATATCACACTGGCAAAGTGCATATTAAGTCTGAGTTTCTTGTTTTAGATTCAGGCTGGAGTTCTTCTATAAACAAACTGACTTTTTCCAGCGTGGAGCATTACATTTATATATGGATATTTTTCCTTGTATGGGTAACTAGGCACTTGGGTTAAATCCCAAAACTGACACTGTAGTGCAGCATGAGTGGGGTGCTCCATTCCTGAGGTGCCGTCTTTCAGATGAGATGTTTAACACGCAGTCCCATCTGCCTGTTCTGGTGATAGTTCAGGTGGATAAAGATCCCATGGCACTTGAAAGGAGTAGTGGAATTTGTATTTCAAAATATACAAATCAAAAATGCAACAGAACTAAACACAACAAGGAAAAATAAAAGAAGCATTAAGCCATACATTAACTCTGAAAAATGGAAAACAAGAAAAGCAATGCAAAATATATAGACAAAATAAACCAAGCAAACAGTTGTAGACCCAAAAGGAAAAATTCAAAAGTAAAAGAAGCAACAATACATAAACAGAGCAAACCAAAGAAACATTAACATTCATAATGTCCAATGTCCTAAAAAGGAAAAATAAAATGTAAGTTAGAAAGCAGTATTTCATCATACAAGGAAGTCAGTCAAAACAGCAGGTCAAAGAAATACAATAATCAAGAAGGGAAAACAGTAATAGTAGAAATGGAGAGAAAAGGAAAGGAAAAACAAAAGCAGAGAAGTCCATGAGGCCACCACAGCATCAAAAAGCACACTAGTAGCATTCCCAAATATCCCTCTTTAATGAAAGAAACTCTGAATCTTTTTTATGAGATATATAAGACAATATTAAGTGATATAAGGCTGCTGGAGTCATCTGCTTTTGTTGAAAAATAAAACCACACCGAACCTGCCAAACCCAAAATAGAATAGCTGCCGCCAACACATTTAAGGTGCTCGTATGACAAGTATGCCATTGTACAGGATAAAGACCATAAAACAAAATTCGAGCCGTCCAAACAGAAAAACAATTCTCCTTCCAACCCTGATATCATAAATTCGAAAAGTCTTTCACAAAAGGACATTTGAAATGCAAATGTTCTTGAGTCTCACAATCTGATGGCAAGTCTCATGGAGGCAATACCTATCAGCTAGAGCTTTATGTTTATGATTCCCTTCATTCCAATCTTATCATGTATGCTAAGCACACCAAATCCCACATGGAGTGAGGTATGCGTCAATCAGATAATCTAAGACCTATAGCCCTTTGTTGGGATCAGGAAAGAGAAAAGAAAGGATGAGCCTGAAAATAGGTCAAAAGCAAAGAAGCATAAAAACTTCCGTGATAGGCGGACAACATCAGAAATTTCAATTTTCCATTTACTGAATGTAATCAAACATGACACCTCAATCAGCAGAACAACGTATACTTCCGCTTATTTTATGAATAAAGGAAGACTGATGCCATTCAAGTAAAATATATTTAATGCCAGTTTCAATCCAAGGTATACAAATTTTATCATGGTGTAAAAGGAGGGCCTTAAATTTGTAAAAGAAAATAGAAAAAAAGAACAAAATAGGATGAAGCATCTTAAGACCCCAAGCTTTATATCCAAATATAAAACATTTTGTTTTACAGGATTCAATCTACTGCCCAGACACCAGTGAAAAACAAGCCATTAAAGCAGTTTCAAAAGATTTAGGTAGTAGGTAAATACGACTGAGGAAAAGAAACAGTGGTATCAAAAGTTTTAATAAGGTAGACCCGTTTCTTCTTCCCCATCTTCCAAGTCACCCATTTACTGACTACAGCCCTCCCCTTGTTCAAACATATTTCCCAATTATATGTTGCCTCATCAGGACAGCCAAAATAAATACCCCAAGTCTTCCGTGAACAATCAGAATAATAATACCTCTGATGTGATCATCCATCAGAGAAAACATAATATTTAAACAAAACTCTTATCCTTATTGATACTAGAACCCATAGCAGAGAAGAGACAGCAACACTTTAAGAAACAAAAGCCACATAAACACAGTAGGAAAAACAAGACATAAATCATCAGCATAAGCAATCGTGAACTTCCCTAAATCGGGACCAGTAATACCATGCAATGAAGGTGATCTATTCAGGATGCATAAAATAGGATCCAAAGCCAAGACAAATAGAATTGGACTAGGACATCCTGCCGAACTCCTCGCCTAATATAACAACTGTCACCAGCCCTCCCATTCACATAGGGCAGGACATATGCAAATGAATAATATATCTGTATCCATTTTGAAATTCAATTGGAAAATCATATAGAAATAAAAGGTGCGAAGAAAATTTTGGGAAAGCTGATCAAAGGCTTTAGCCTGATCAATACTAAGCAAATAACCACCACATGCAACACCATCTCTCCCAGAAAAAAGCTCCCTCAACAATATCAATGCATCCTGAATAGAATGATGGGGCACTGACAAAATTGAGAGCTATGAATCAAATCAGGTAGAACACCCAAAATCCTACTACATAAAAGTTTGGCAAACATTTTAAAATCGGTATTTAAAAGAGTGATCGGTCTCCAGTTATCAAAACCGTTCTATCCCTTTTTGAATAAAAAATCATCAACCCCTCATACATATCAGTGGCAATCTTATCTTCTAGAAGAAATGCGTTAAACACTTGTAGGAGAGTAGCAGGGATAAGTTTCTACATAACCTTATAAACTTGTAGGGAGACCATCAGACCCGGGTGCCGACCCTCCCTTCAGACCTTGAACTACTACATCAAGCTCAGCAGTCATAAAATCAGCACTCAAAGCAAACTTTTGAGCACAAGTCAATTGTGGAGGTGCCACAGCTTGCAAAATAGTCAACATACCTTCGTGGAAAAGAAAGGGAATACCAAATTTAAGTGATAGATGATGATCCGAAGCATCCAAAATATCTGATCAGAACACCAGCTCCTCATCCACATCACATAAAGCCTCCATAAATTTAAGTTTTGTACAAGTCTGACAAGCCTCAAATGGGTTAGTTCGAGCCTTGGTACCCTGAGTACCAAAACTCTGTTCTTTTCCTAAAGTCAGTTGTCGACTATATTGCAATTGTGACAACCTCCTTTTTAAATTTTCAAGCTTGCGCTGATCAATGGCATGACCATTTTGTTGAAGGGAGAATAAGGAAAAAGTTCCGTCTATATGCAAACATTCCTGATGTCTGAAAATGCCAATGCTCTAGAGTGCTACTTAAAAATCTCGAAACAACATTTAGTGTCTTCCCACCAGGTAATGGTGAATCATACAAAACAACACGGACTCCTAGCCTCCAAAACAGCTGAAAATAAAGAAAGAACCTCCTAGCTATCCAACAAACTAGTATTTAAATGCCACAATCCAGGCCTCGGTAGAGAAGGAGGGTGAGAAGAAATCTGAAGTCTAAGTAAACAAGTGTCAGACGTCTCAAAAGGCAGCACTTCAGCAACAGAAACGGGCAAATTTGGAGACACAAAGAAATAATCTATCCAGGAATGAAGGGGCCCCTTATAAAAAGTAGACACAGGATGTAGTTCAAAAGCAACACATAAAGTAGCCAACTGTAAAATCGCACTTAAAGCATGAGAATCACAGTAGACCTTATGGGCAGCATCCCTCCTCAGAGAGGTATTAAAATCACCTCCCCAAATCAGGGGACAGTTGGTAAACAAAAAAGGTTTAATTTTATGAAAAAGGGCCACCCTCTGTGCTTTTAGTTGAGGAGCATAAACATTAATTAAATGACAAAAAAGACCATGTAAAACAATATCCAATAAAAAAGCCCGCCCCGGTTCAATATCCACCCTTTTTTGAACCATCAGATCAGAACTCAAAAAACAAAACCCCAGACCTGAACAAGTATCCTGCCCAACAGACCATAGGGAGGTCCCCAAACCCCATTCTGCAGTAGCCTTATGCAACTCTGAGGCAGAAGAAAGTCTAGTGTCCTGTAAAAAATAAACATTATAAGGATTCAGCTGTAAAGCTGCATAAGTGGCTTTACATTTGAAATCAGATTTTATACTATTCACATGCAAACAAGCAAATAGAAATAGGTAAGAAAGACATCGCAATCAAAAGGGAACAATACAAACAATACACTAAACATCAATTATATTTTCTTAGAAGCCCTAGCGGACCTCTTCTTTACAGTAGATGGAACAGCCATCAAGCAGGAGGCAAATCATCCAAAAGGGTATCAGATTGAGAGGGGCAAACAGAGACTTCCAAATCTCACTATCCATAATGTCCCCACATTTGTAGAGGGTTGTATCAATTAGAAGGTGGGCATAGGGTTAGGTAATTGAGCCTTCAACTGCAATCTTTTGAAGATCTCTTAGCCTGAACTGTCTGAAAAGCCACAGGCTCCATGGGAAGAGGTTCCAACACCTCTCACCTGCTTTATCAGCAGAACTGGAGGAGGGTGTGGAGAGGTGCAGCAATGGGGGCATTGAAACAGGCAAGCAAGCAGCGGGGGCAGGAGGAGCTGGCAGGGTCCTACCAGACCTACCCAAGGAAGCCAATGTCAAAGGCGAAGAACGATGCTCTGCAGCATGTACTTTTGTGGCAGTATTCACATAAAAATCATGCTCCATAAAGTCAGCAGTGCTATGTGCCACCCAGGGGCAGGACAAAAATATATGATCTTCTCCACCACAAAGATTACAGGAAGGGGGAACCTCACAAGTAGTAACAGAGCGACCAATAGTTCCACAGTTGGAACATTTCAGCTTATCACAGTTAGAATTAAGCTTGGAAGTGGAACCACATCTATAGCAAGATTGAGGCTGGCCAGGATAAAACAAGATACCCCATCCCTGCCCAAATAAAAACAATTGGGCAAATGTTGAATCCCATCCTCCATCAAGGCAAGCTGGACTGAAAACTTCCAACTCCCCATCCAGAAGACATTGTCATCAATGAGGGCACGACAGAGACCATTGACCATACAGTGCTTTTCCAGCCAGTATACAATATCCAACACATTTACCCCCTCATTCCTAAATAGAACAGTAACCACCTTAGCGGTGGATCTAGTAATAAGAATAGCCATAAATGGTTTCCAAAGGGGAGTATGCTTCGCTTCGTAATACGCAGCCCAAAACTTGGCCAAGAAACAGGCAGAACAAAAACTAATGTCAAAGTTATGATCACCCGAAGCATGGATGAAGGCATGTACTTTGGCTGGGGTGAAATGAAGTGATTCAATAATCAGGTGCTTCCCCACATAATTTCAGTCCGGGGGCAAGTCCAAACCTCCCCTATAATAAAGTCATACCACAAAACGACACCGAGCCACCTCCACCAGTTTGCAAAACAAACCAGCATAACTAGTAGGTTTGGGCTGGCCTAGGTTTACCAAGAGCATCACTAGGTTCAGTCAGTGAAGCAGGAAATAACTCAGATTGGAAGTAGCAGACATACCTGAGCATAGACCCTTAGAAGCAGGAAATGAATGGGGCGAGGACAAAACAAGCTCCAAAACAGGTGTAGAAGTGACCAGAGGTGTTCCAGACTCTGACTGACCAGCTAGCACATTCACAGCATCTGACATAGGAAGAGCAACAGAGCATGCCACATCCTGTGGAACCACCAGCTCAGGTGGTGTAGAAGATTGCAGTCCATCTGCACCAATAGGGAAAACAGTACGTTCACGATGCGGAGATAAGGACTTTTGTTCATTGTCAGAAACCCCAGGCATAGGAATACTCGGGTCAGAAACCCAAATCCCCTCTTGAAATAACCAACCAGCTTTCGCCAGAGCCTGCTCAGGACACCACTCAGAAGCAGTCACAGAAAACGGTAACAGGACAGAATCTTGAGACAAATCCGTAGAACCAGAAATTAAAGAATGCAAGGTAGAAACAGCATGATCCTGATCATGAAGAAAGCTTTTCTTTAAAGGTACAACAGAAGGGCTATGTTCAGATCATTTTCTTTTTCTCATCATCCACCATAGGTTGTACCTTTTCAGTATCCGTATCCAATAAATCCTTCAACTGCATTTCCCATTGTACCATTACTGGTTAAGAAGGTCAGTAGATGGAATAGAGTGGCTCCACAACCAGCGGGGAACCAGAACCTGAAACCACAGGGACAATCCTGCTTGGAGAACCCTGAGAAACACAACCATCCGATAAACTAGTCTCCTGTGAAATGAGAAGATCCATGGTCGACATGGATAGAGGTTCCCCCTACTGTAGAGTAGGGGAATTTCCCACGTGCCCAGGCCAAATTTCCCCCCTTTCATTAAAAATACCACCAACAGCTTAATTTGGTTCAATGTCAGTTGCCATTTATCTGTATCCCCTTCCCCTGGGTTGTGCCTGAAAATAGGCAGAATTTGTCTAGTGCACTTACCTGGTCAACAAAAACTAAATAAATAAACTAAGAATGAATACATTGTTTGAAAGAGCATGAATGCTGAAAGCTTCTTTTGTTTTTGTAACTAGAGTTATAAAAAAGAAATATATGAAACCTAAGAAGAGTGTAAAACTTAGAAACGGTGAGATATGCACATCCTTTTTTAAAATAAACAACAATGACAATATTACTAGAAATGCAGAAAGGTAGGTAACTCAGAATGTGAACTTCTATTAGGTCAGCTAAAGAATGAAGAGAAATTAATCACAGTCTGTTGCAAGGTGATTTCTGAATACAGATTATAAATGGTATTAAAAATAAAGAATAATACATGGGTGAGTGTAACTAGAATTTTACAAACACATGAGGTCTGGGATGCTAAATAGACCCTGACCGCAGTCCTTGGGGTTATGAAAGCATCCCACACCAAGGGTGTATGTTAATTAAGCAATAAGGCATGAACAAGGGTTATGTTAATGGTCTGTTAATCACCTTCTAGGGGTGTACTGTGGCACAAGGTGTAGCCGAGTGCCACATGCCCCTAGAGGGTGATTAACTAACCATTAACATAATCTCTGGGAATGCCTTATTGCTATTATACTAAAAGAAAAATTTAAACAGTGTTAAACCTTGTTCAGCATATGGCTAAGTTCTACATATATGTTAATAAAAGATTAACATAAGGCTGTTAGAATGTTTGCAGCCAATCAGAAAGCTCCATTTCTCAGAACTTTTTGATAATTTTGATTATACAATGGCAAGAAAGAATCCTGGCTCCTGATTTGTCAGTTGGCTATCACTGCAGGAATGTTATCCTGGCATAACATCCCTGCTGATGTTATCATTGACGACATAGAGCACCTAGAGCATCTTTTCTTAAAAAATATTTTAAAACACTAAATCAAATTCTTTAAATTTCTTTTTTCTGTATAAAACAACGAGCCATTGTAACATAGGAATACGCCTCAGGTGGTGTTATGCTGGGATAACATCCTCTCGGTGCTGGGACGCCTCGGCCAGTGGCCTCGGGCCCAACCACCCGAGGTGGGAAGTTATTCCAGCATAACACCAACCCTGTCAGGCATTACTCCTTTAGTAACATACATCTACCCATGTTTTGTTTTATAAAATTACAAGTGGAGCATGTTAAATCAGTGTGGGTTTTGTGTAATTGCATAGATTAATGAAGAAACAGAAGCTGCTGCTTACTATAAGAATGAATAGAGTCAAATATTCATAAAATTAAATGTCTCTTGTTTATTTTCAGTACTTCAAACTGTAAAAGGGAAACTAAAATCTGACTGATATACTGTCTAACTTTTTTTTAATTAGTGGAAGTTGTGAGGTTTTGCTTGTGCCCAGCTCTGTGTGAGCATGATTGACTGCCAGTGGTTCCAACCTCTTGGTTGTAATGCAAAATAATAACCAGGCAGTTGTGACACATTTTCAAGAACGTGTTATCTGAGCATTAAAAATGCTCCCTAGTAATTATAATATATTAACATTAAGAACTCACCACGTATGTTTGTGATAAGATTTAGTGAGACATGTACCTTTGCTTGTTCTGATAGTTTTCTTCAGTAAAAATACAATGGCAAAAACTGAAAAATAGAAACATAGATTTTGACGGCAGCTAAGGACCACTTGAGCCATCCAGTCTGCCCATTTTTCTACCTATTAGATAAGCTGCAGCTCCTAGTTAACCAACAACCTACTTCCTCCTACCCCCTATGCCTGTCCCATGCATTCTTGAATTCCCACACTGTTTCTGACCCCACAACCTCCTCAGGAAGGCCATTCCATGCATCCACCACCTCTCTGTGAAAACACTTTCACATTGCCCTTGAGCTGTCCCCCCTCTATCTTCAAATTGTGCCCCCTTGTTCTTGCACATCTCTTTTTCTGAAAGATGCTACCCTCTTGGACTTTGCTGATTCCTCTGAGGTACTTGAAAGTTTCTATTATGTCCCCCCTCTCCCTCCTTTCCTCAAGGGTATACATATTAAGCTTCTTTTGTCTCTCTTCGTATTGTTTCTGGTGCAGACCCTGCACCATTTTAGTTGCCTTCCTCTGGACTGCCTCCATCCTGTCTATATCCTTGCGGAGATGGGGTCTCCAGAACTGCACGCAGTACTCCATATGCGGTCTCACCAACTGTCTGTACAGAGGGATGACAACTTCCTGCTTTCTACTGGTGATGCCTCTCCCTATGCATCCCAGTATCTCCCCAGCCCTCCTTACTGCCTTCTCACATTGCCTGCCCACCTTTAAGTCATCTAATATGACTACCCCCAGGTCCTGTTCCATTTTTGTTGTTGTTAGTACCTCTACCCCCCCCCACCACTGTGTACACTTCCATTGAGGTTTTGTTTCCCAGGTGCTTTACTTTGCACTTCTTTGCACTGAATCTAAGCTGCCATACTTTTGACCATTCCTGCAACCTTGCCAAGTCACTTATCATTCTTTCCTCCCCCTCCCTTGTGTATCAACCCTGTTGCAAATCTTTGTGTCATCTACAAAGAGGCATACTTTTCCTCTCAGTCCCTCTGCAATGTCACTTATAAAGACATTAGAGAGGACTGGCCCCAATACTGAACCCTGCAGTACCCCACCAGTAACCCCTCTTTCTTCGAAGTGGACTCCGTTTACTATTATCCTTTGCATCCTGTTATCCAGCCAATTTTTTACCCAGGCTACCACCCTGTGACCCACTCACAGGCTTGCTATCTTGAAGATAAAGCTTCCCTTTGAGGCTGGAAAGTAAGAGGTAATAACTGAGACTGATCAATTCAGCTCAGTATATTTTTCACAGAAAGGGTGGTGGATGCATGGAACAGCTTACCTCAGGAAGTGGTGGATATGAATACAGTGGAGGGCTTCAAACAGGCATGGGATAGGCATAGGGAGCAATACAGATGAGTATGAATAGATAGGCCATTGACAGAGCAAAGGCTGATGGCACATTCATAAGGTAGAAAAAGAAATGGGTAGACTGGATGGGCCTTTGGCGGGCCTTATTTGCCATCAACTTCTATGTTACACTTTACTAAATGAATAAATGAACTGAACAAAAGTTTTATACTGCAGTTTAAATGTATTATTATTTGTTCTTTTGCCATAATAAGACATATTAATATCTTGAAACATTGGTTTGATTTATGGAAGTGGCTCAAAATTAACTGAATAAAAACTTCAAGGGTGAGAAGTAGTCTGTTTAGTCTTACATTTTTGTCTGCTGAATCCAGTTTAAAACAGACTCCTCACAGTCTCTTAGTTGTTGGAAAAGGATCTTTTTGGTCATCTAGGGTATGTGCTTGAACATTTTGGACTAAATACCATACACGACCCAACATGTCCACTTGTCTTGGAAATGAGTTTCTTGACTCTCTAGAGAATGAGACATTTTCTCCATTTTATATATTATAGTGGTGCAGTAGTGCCACTATAGTTAGGGTTGAGTAGGCTGTTTAATGTTAAACCCAAAACGTTGCACTTTAATAGCTTCATGACCATTCAACAGATCTGCACAAGATTTTGCATGCACAGTCTCTAGGGATAGGTCTCTTGGTGTGCCAAGTTGTGTTTTGGTCAGATGTGCAAATTCTGAGATCCAGACAGAAAAAGTGAAAAATTCAGGAGGGGTTTGCTGTTTTTTTGTCATTGCTTAGTGCCAAGATGAATGGATGACTGCATCTATTAAGGGATGGAAGCAAAGGGCCCAGAGGGCCCTGTGCTTCCCTATGCAAATAGATGAGTTCATGCAGGTCCCAATGAGGATATGATTACACTATCTCAAAAAGTAAGGAAATTCTTTGTAAAAAACTTCATTAATGCTCCAGTTAAGGTTCAGATTAAACTGACAAAAGTAGGGAAATGTGGTGTTATGGTTCCCAACCCTTACACCCCACCCCCACCCTGCAGGCCACAAAGGAAAACATTTTTAGGTTTTGCCTGTTATCCCCTGAGACTGGGTGAGTGCTCCTCCTTTTTCCTTTTCTCCTGAGAACTCTGTGACTGTGCCTGAGGCTGGTGAGAGCTGTCTCTGCACTTTCTCTGAGGTGGTCTCACAGGGTAAAAGCTTGCCTAAACAGGATTATATTTTCAGCGGCCTCTGGTCTAGGATTAAAGGACCCTGAGAGTGTGCCCTTTCTTCAGCCTGAAGGTGGATTTCTAAAACTCTGCTGACTATTTTCTCTGTTAACTGAATTAATAATTTTGACAACACCCTTTAAGGGTGCTCATTTTTCTCTTTGTGTTTTTTTTTTTTTGCTGTCCTGAAGAAGGAACTTCAGACTTATCTCTTTGCCACCAATCTGTACTTTGGGTAGTTGGGAAGGGTATAATAGAGTGGGGGGAGGCTATCGTATAAAGTTGACTGTGGGTTGGGGGTTTATTTTGAGAATTTTAATTGTGTGTGTGTGTGTGTTTTTGTGTGGGTGTTTAGCATAATTTAATAAGTGTGTTTGGTTGCATGAGTGTTGGTATATTTTATGATTTGTGATTCTACATCTGGGATGTGCAAGGGTCTGAGGCAGGCATGAATCACTTATGCTGCATCTCAGCTGCACAGCCTATGGCCCTTCACCAACCTCTCAGTGTCAGCAACAACAGTGAGGTGCTGTTGAGAGGTTGGGATTGGGAGGAGCCGAAATGGTCAGTCATGTTGGGGTGCCAGGGGTTCATTAGATGTAGGCAGTATAGGGGTAGTTGGGTGCAGGAGACACCCTGGGTTTAGATGGAACCTGGAGAGAGGCCAGATGTGTTTGGTTCCTGTTCCCAGACCAGAGAGGCCAGACGTGTTTGGTTCCTGTACCCACCAGACCGAGTGGGCAGACAGCCAGAGGGGCTGCAGCACCTACCAGTCCAATTAGGGCAGTGCTTTGCAATGCCAGATTGATCAGAATCAAGACTGCAATTATGGTGGACTTGATTTCTATGGTCAGTCTGGCTTGCATCATGGAGACCTGGTTGGGTGATGATGGTGGGCCACTTCTGGAGGCAGCCATCCCCCCAGGTACTCTGCAGTGCACTGCCCTAGGGTGGAATGTAGGGGCAGAGGAGTGGCCCTCTGTTTTGGATCCAAGTTAGGCTTCACCGTGCACCCAGTGGGAACTGCCAGGCCTTTGAATGTGTAGTAGTATGAGGGAGTCTGGGTGCAGGCTGCAGGATCCTCCTGGTCTATCACCCTCAGGGGCCTGGAGGAGAGTTCCTGCAGGAGGTGGTGGATCTCATCGTTAGGGAAGTGTTGGAGTCCACCAGGTGTTTGGTTCTGGGGACTTCAACACTTGGGCTGATGATGAGTCCTCTAGGCTTGGTCCCAGCCTCCTCCAGATGATGTAATCACTTGGTCTGATGCAAGAAATTTCTTCTGTGACCCACCACGGTGGCCATATGCTGGACCTGGTGTTCTCACTGGGGCTTGAGGTAGATAACCTCAAGATTGATCAGGTTGCTTGGTCTGATCACTGCATGATGAGGTTCTCATTCAGGGGCCCCCTCTGAGAGCCCTCCCCCTGTTGAAATGGTCAGCTACTGACCTTTGAGGGGATTGTCCCAGGAGGGATTTCTGGTGGTGTCTGATCTATCTAGTGTAGACACCGCATGTGCGAGTGGCATGGATGTGGCTGTTGCCACCTATAATAAGGTGTTGTCTGTGGCACTCGATGCACTTGCACTGGTCCGTGTATGATCCAAATCTACTTATTTATTTATTTCAGTTTTCAGAAATACACCTTTGAGTCAAGGACTCCTTTGCAAAGGTTCCACATCATAGAGTACCATAGGAGTTACATAATAGTTTAGATAAGAGTACAATAGGATTCAGACATACAGTACAGGATTAGCAAAAACATCAATAGGGTAGAGACAAACCTATCGTCCACATTTAACAAGCAAGGATGCATTTTCAGTGGTTATAATAAACCAGTACTAGGAAATTTGTTGGCAAATGAAAACGTAAGAGTTGAGAAGAGACATATAGGCAGTGTGTTGCCAGATATGACCATGTAGAGAGAGGTGAGGGGGGAGAAGGAGGTGGGGACTAGGTAGGGAGGTAGTGAGAGCTGAGGGGGGTGGGAGTGGGGGCAGGATATGGGGCAGTCACAGGTGGACTGAGACAGAAGCAGGTTTTTGAGACTGTTTTTGAAAGGTCCCAGTTTTATTTCCTGTAGAATTGGTGTAGGGAGCTCATTTAGCCAATTTGGGGCCCGACACTGGAAGGCTCTTTGGCCTAGGGAGGTTCTACAGTGAGGGACAGCCATGAGTGACTTGGCAGAGCTTCTGGTAGATCTGTTTATTGGGGCAGGATGGATGAGGCGGACAAGCCCTGGTGAGGCAAAGTTGAGGAGGGCTTTCTTAGCCAAAAGACAGGTGAGATATTTAAGCCTTAAGTCAAAGTTCAATATCTTTGCCTGTTGATATAGTACACAAGCATGGGTAAGTCTGTCACAGTTTGTGATTAGACAACAGGCCTTCTTTAAAGTGATCTTGAGATGACTTAGGGCTGTTTGATCAGCTGCGCCATATATAACAATGCCATAATCCATGACGGAGAGTAGATAGGTAGACACAGCAACCCAGATAGCTTCAGGGGGAGATAGTGTTTGAGGCAATATAGGAGACCAAGCGTTGTGTTTAGTGAGGTGGATAGGAGCTGGATGTGTTTATGAAAGGAGAGGAATACATCAAGGGTGATGCCCAGGTATTTGAAGGTTTCAACCTGTTCTAGCGTATCACCTAGTGAGTTGTGAATGGCAAGTGTTGATTGAGAGTGGGGATTCTGGTGGTGAGCGAAGATCATAGATTTAGTTTTTTTGTGATTGAGTATGAGTCTGTGGTCCCAAAACCAGGCTTCTGCTTCTGAGAAGTACAATTGGAGAGAGTCTTGAAGGGAATGGAGGTGAGGGTGGCTGCAGAAGATAACAGCATCATCTGCATAAAGTAAAAGACTACCAGATCAGGACCTTGGCAGTGAGTTCAAAAAGGTGCTGAAAAGGAGAGGTCCCAATATAGAGTCTTTAGGGACACCAGATAGGATAGGGCAGTGGTCAGATAGGGTGTGCCCGATTTTGACATGTTATGACCTACCAGTGAGGTAGACTGAGAACCGGGAAATGGCATCCTGGGAGAGTCTGAGGGCAGGTAGATAGTGAAGGAGGAGGGAGTGGTTGACCGTGTCAAAGGCCTTTGAGAGGTCAGTGTAGAGGGAACCAATGATAAGTCCACAGTCTAGAGCTTGATGGATGTAGGATGTAAACTGAACGAGGGAGGTGGTGGTACCATGGCCCTTGCAGAAGCCATGCTGTTCAGGGCAAAGGAGGTTGTGTTCAGATAGGAAATGCGTGAGTTGGTCAGCAACTATTTTTTCTAAGGCCTTAGAGAGGTGGGGCAGTATAGATATGGGTCTGTAGCTATTTGGGGAGGTTTTGTTACTGCTCTTAATGATAGGGGTTATGACTGCTTGTTTCTAGGGGGCATGGAAATTGGCCTAGGCAGCCAGGTTTGTTAAGAATTTTGGTTAGGGGAGGAGGACTTCATCAAGAGTGAGACAAAGGAGCTTAAGGTCCAGGGAGTCACTGCTATACCTTGATTTGGTTAGAAATTTTGATAGATACTTCTTCACTTGTGAGGGGGAGACTACACAAAGATGAAACAGGAGTATATTAGGAGGTCTTCTTGGTTTTACAGGGAGCTAAAGGCGATGAAGATTAAGAGTCGGAAGTTGGAGCATTGCTGGAAAAGGACCGGGCTGGAGGAGGACAAGCTGGCCCTGCATACCCACAACGGTGAGTACCAGGGGGAAATCAACTGAAAGAAGGCAGAGTTCCTGTCCAGGGAGATTGCTGCAGGGAAGAATCGATCAAAAGTACTTTTTTGTACTGTGGACAGGCTTTTACATCCAGCCTGTCTGTAGTCGAAAAAAATTTTTCCGTCACTCCACGTGATGAGTTTGTTTGGTTCTTCTCTGACAGAGTGTCCGCCATCAAACAGAGAATTCCACCAGTGAATCATTCTACAATTTGCAGCAATTGCTGTGGATTTAGCAGAGGCACTCTGTCTGTCTGGGACGAGTTTAAACCGGTGGAGGTGGCTGAGGTCACTTTGGGGTAACCATTGCCTCAGTGCTTGCGCACAGAGGTTCTTTGTTTTTTAAGTTGTTTTTTATTTTGAGTTCACCACAACATAACCCAGATAGACCATCTTAGGGTAGCTGGTTCATTCCGCTGGGGTGTCAAACAGATGAGGCATACTGATGAGTCCTGGTAGGACGAAACACGTGTCTATGTCTTCTGTTGGCACCCTTTGCAAACTGTGTGAGAAGCCTTTCGGCACCATGCATTTCTGCTTAAAGTTGAACCAGCATAATATTCTGTGGTGATTTGCATATGCAGCCCATGGTGCTTTGCATTGTGGGGGCATGTGTGATTTTGTAGTTCTTTGAAACTTGGCTTCCCAGCCAAATGCCCTTTGGGGTAACCATTGCCTCAGTGCTTGCACACAGAGGTTCTTTGTTTTTTGAGGTCATTGAGGTTGCTTCAAAACTGAAGCACACATTCTGTGAAGTGGACCAGGTGCCAACACGTTTCTTAATGGGATGTGTTGAATCCGTTGGGCCAGTGTTTGCCTTGATTGTTTGGTGTTCATTGTCAGAGGGAGTCTTCCCAGATTCCTTGAAAGAGGCTTTGGTGAGGCCCCTTTGAAGAAACCATCTCTCGACCCTGACGCCTCAGCGAATTATCGCCTATCTCCTACCTTCCAGTTTTGGGTAAGTGTGTGTAAGATTGTGGCACAACAGCTTGAGGAGCACCTTATGACCTTTTGATATCTATGAGCTATTCCAGTCAGGTTTCTGAGCTAGGCACAGCATGGAAACAGCTCTAGTTCAGATGCATAATGACCTCCTTAGGGCAAGGGATATAGGAGGTGGGTCAGTTCTCGTTCTTCTTGATCTCCTTTCAGCATTTGACACTGTTGATCACTTTATGCTATTTGACCATCTCAGAGAGTACTGTGGACGCACCAGCACTGTCATCCACTGGTTTGAGTTCTATATCACCAACAGAAAGCAATGAGTGGTGATGAGCAATTTTTCCTCCTTCCTGAAGCTCCTGTCATGCAGAGTACCTCAGGGATCAATCTTGGCACCGATGCTGTTTGCAGTGTACATGCTGCCCCTAGGTGAGCTCATTAGGAAGTACAATGTAGGTTTTCATTGCTATGCAGATGATACCCAGTTGTACTTATCCTATGCCCCTGGAACACCTGATACTGTGAACATGCTAAATTCTTGCCTGGCCGAGATCAATGACTGGATGTCCACCAGCTGGTTATGACTGAACCCTGACAAGACAAATGTTCTAGTAGTTTGAGGGCCACGGGCATGATAGGCTTGCCCTTGATGTGGCAACTGGACTTTTTCTGGGGCCAACACCGTTGATGGCTTCCTCTAGGGTGTGCGATCTTTGTGTGTTCCTGGATGGTGGTTTGACATTTGAATCTCAGGTGTCATCCATTGTCCAAAGTGTTTTTTAGCACTCGAGGAACATTGCCAGGATCATAGATACATAGATACACAGACAGTGTCGGCAGATAAGGGCCTATGGCCCACCTAGCCTGCCCATTTAAGTTTGTAACTTCAGTTTATGTTTTCCTAGAACTCTGTTGCCCCTTATCCCATAATAAATGGATAAATAAAAGGGGTTTCCTACCTAGAGGATCAAGCCCCTAGTTCCATCTGAGGACCTGCCCACTCTAGTCCATGCCTTTGTATCTTCCCGGCTGACTACTGTAACACCCTATACTGGGTTCGGGAGGCACCGCTCCACCGGCTGCAACTGGTGCAGAACATAGCTGCCAGGTTGCTGACAGGCCCTCCAAGGTTCTGCCATGTAACCCCAGTACTGTGTGAACTGCACTGGCTGCCAGTCAGGTGGAGGGTTATCTTCAAGTTGGGTTTACTCACCTTTAAGGCCCTACATGGACTAGGCCCAGGTAATCTGTCAGATCTCCTAACACCTGTTGTCCCAGTCTGCTCCCTCTGTTCCTCCTCTAGCGGCCTCCTAATTATTCCCAGGATGAGGCTTAAAACTGCAGGTGACAGGGCTTTAGTGTTGCTGGCCCCATCCTGTAGAATTCTGCTCCAGTTAGCCATCAGGGAGGCCCCTTCTGTTGAAGTGTTTAAGGGCTGCCTCAAGACCCATCTTTTTCCACTTGCTTGCCCAGACATAGTCTTTTAATATAGAAACATAGACTTTGATGGCAGATAAGGACCGCTTGGCCCACCTAGTCTGCCCATTTCCCTATCTAGAGGATAAGCTGCAGATCCTATTTAACCAACAGCCTATTTCGTCCTGCCCCCCACAAAAATTCCCTTATGTCTGTTCCATGCATTCTTGAATTCTCCCACAGTTTTAGACCCCACCACCTCCTCAGGAAGGCTGTTCCATGCATCCACCACTCTCCTCTCTGTGAAAAAATACTTCCTCACATTGCCCCTGAGCCAGCTACCCTCTATCTTCAAATTGCATCCCTTGTTCTTGCACATCTCTTTTCTGAAAGATGCTACCTCTTGGACTTTGTTGATTCCACTGAGGTACTTAAATGTTTCTATCATGTCCCCTCACCTTCCTTTCCTCAAGGGTATACATATTAAGTCCCTTTAGTCTCTCCTCGTATGTCTTCACTTGCAGACCCTGCACCATTTTAGTTGCTCTCTCTGAACTGCCTCCATCCTGTCTATGTCCTTGGCGGAGATGGGGTCTCCAGAACTGACGCAGTACTCCAGATGGAGTCTCACCAACTGTCTGTACAGAGGGATAACAACTTCCTGTTTTCTGCTTGGGAGCCCCATGACATGCATGAACATGCTGTAAATGCTGCTGGCTCCACTTTTGTCCACTAAATCCCTAAACAAGTGCCTGTGTCCTCTGCCTTCTGCTCCAGCCTGCTATTACGTCCTCCCCTTCATTTGTTACCTTTGCTAGCAACACAGTCTTTGTGGCAGTTTCTCTTCTAACTGATGTTCTGGAAATGGGCAGAGTCTGCAAAAGCTGCTAAAGATGTTATACTTGTGCAAGAAGGGCTGGACTCCAGAACAGAGTGTCACACCCAGGTAACATGACATGGGATCACCCCATGAGTTAAAAATATGACCTGACTTTCAATTATTAAACAGAGAGAATATAGGATTTATAATGTAACTACAGTCCTGTGTAACCAAGAAAATTACAGGGTCAAAAATCGTACAGCGTACCTTAACCCTTTATTGTATGAAGCAAAAGTGGGATAGTGACTCTTAAGATGAGGGTTATAAACAGAAAAAAACAAGCAATCACACAGAAATAAAAAATGTACTGCAAACTTGCAAACACAAAACTCTGTTTATTCATGAAGACACAGGTGCAGCTACCTTTATCTTTGTGAATAAACACAGATTTGCTTTTGCACATTTGCACATTTATTTGTTGGGCCACCAGTGGGAGACATTAACAGGAGTTCACTTGATGGGTTTAAGTGAGCTACCATTGGCCAGAACTACAAAGCTCCCACTCAGCAAGGATGAAAGGAGCCACTGGCAGGTGACACTATGGAAAACCCAAATGGTAGGCATGAAGGGAGTTGCCAGTAAGCTGGAACTCTTTGCTCATCAGGTATGAAAGGATACACCAATGGGTGGCACCACAAAGAGCCCGCTTGATGGGCATGAAAGGAATCACTGGCTGGCTGCACCTGAGGAGCCGAATGGTCAGACATGAAAGGGGCTGAGGCGTAGCTCTACCAAGAGCGCTTTGAAATTAGCAAGCAAATGTAAACTCACTTTTGGATCAGCTTAGAAAAGGATGGTTGTGTAAGCAAGGCTGTGGGCAGCGTGTGTGTGTGTGTGTGTGTGTGTGTGTGTGTGTGTGTGTGTTGTGTGTAGGGGTGAGTGCACATGTAGGATAGCAGCCTGCATGGTCATAAAGTTTTTTTTTAATGAGAGATCAAATTTGATTTGATGTCTTAACTGCTAGGTGGCTCTGTTCCTCTGCAACCTTTGACTTCTCCCACCCTTTTTAAAATGAACTTTGTACTTCTCATTAACCATTGTTTCATTGGCATAATTTCTGGTCCCTTTTTGTATTTTACCTGCCTCTTCCTAATGCCGAGCTGATCACATTCTATTACACTGTCAAGATCTCTTTAATAAACAGTAGTCTGTCATTCTCTACTGTGCTGTCTTACTTTTTAAATCACCTCGTATTGCCTTTTTAATCCAGCTGCTCAAAAGATATTAATTGAAGATCACACTTTTTGAAGATTTTTTTTCAAACACTTTTAATGCCCTCCCATCGCTTGCTTTGGAATTAGTTGTCCTAAATCTTCCTTTTAAATTTCTCATTTGTTTCTCCCTGTCTGGGACCTTAATTTGTTTCTGTGCTCTGCTTCAGTAGATATTTGGCAGAGTTTAAGAAAAAATAAAGAAAAAAGTCACCCATGCAGAATCCAATATTACACAGTTGCCATGGGTTTTTTCTTTGACTAAAGAGAGATGTAATACATTTTTATGTTTGCTTGCACGCATGTGCAAGAAACATAGTGCCATCATCCGAGTTTTCGGAGGTGTGTCACCCCCTCCTCCAATTCAGCCAGTGTGTTGGCAGGCGCAGCCCCTGTCCGCAAATGCATGCTGGAGCTGTCTATGACAAGCTCCAAAATGCAGTGGCATACAGTTGAAAGGGGGAGCTACGCTTCAGTGAGCAGCAATCAGATATCACCTGCCCGGCGCAGCTACCCTACACACACACACACACACACGCAGTGCACGCATACCGCGTGCTGCCCCCCCACGCACACACTCTATAGCCAACGGGGTGCCTAACTTCGCCGGCTGTGCTGTGCTTCCGCCCAAAGCCTTCCAAATGTCATGCTGGTGCCCACCTAGTGGAATGTTATCGATAGCCGAGTAGGGGTGCCCAGTCCTCGACGGCTCCACTGTCCTCCCCCGAAGTAATGGTGCCACGCTGGGAGCCCACCCAGCGTGGCAACTGATGATATGGCCGACGGGTGCCCAATCCCCGCCGGCTTCACGCCCCCAGCCATCCTTGTGCCATGCTGGGAGCCCACCCCAGTGTGGTAAACGCCCCGCCATCTTTTAAAACCACCTGTAAAGCAAAACGGTCCCACGCAGTCTCCCAGCCCCTCCCACAACCTGCACCCACCCAATGCGCACCCTGCCTCCCACCCCCATCCCATACTTACCTCTGGAGCACGGCGACGATCTTCGTGGACTCGGGAACACGCCTGCACTCTTCAAAGCCGACCGCAAACTGAGGAAATGCCGTAAGCTGTATAATGGGCTACATAGGGTTTTTCAACTTTATTGCATATCTCAGGCATTTTGTGAGTTTGCACCAAATTTTCAACATGGGTTTTGGGACCTCTCATGAATTCTTGCACTGTCATGGCAGTATTACGTCTCAAGGGTGATTTCGGAGCCACCGCGTGAAATCACCTTTCCGAATGATTAATGAAATGACACTGCCAGTGTTCATAAGGTGGGCTCTCAAAAGACTTTTTGAAAATTTGGTGGAAAAATTCCAAAATGACTGTTTTACGAGCGTATGCTATGCAGTTCCTCAGCACGCCTTAGAAGTTCGTGACTTTTCAATATTTTCACTCCAGATTTTAAACATTGCCATTTTACCACACCTTCTTATGAACAGTACAGCTGTCATTTTTCACATCTCACCCAAAATGTGTTTCCGCCCATGTAGCACACAATGGCGCAGTCAGTGTGAAATCAATGTACAGGACACATTAAGAAAATCACAGTGACACTGTTTATGAGCAGAGGTCTTAAAATGGCTTTGTTGAAAATTTGGTGAAAAAATAAAATGACTGTTTTACGAGCATGCGTTGCACAGTTCCTATGCACGCTCGTAAGTTTGCGAAATTGCAATATTTTTACTCCAGATTTTCAGCATTGCCATTTTACCACACCTTCTTATGAGCAGTATAGCTGTCATTTTTCACATCTCACCCAAAATGTGTTTCCGCTCATGTAGCGCACAATGGCGCAGTCGGTAAAGCGAAATCAACATGGACACATTAAGAAAATCAAAGTGACACTGTTCATGAGCAGAGGTCTTAAAATGGCTATGTTGAAAATTTGTGAAAAAATTCCAAAAATGACTGTTTTACGAGTGTGGCTAAAGTTCCTCACGCTCGTAAGTTCATGATCTTCAATATTTTTATCTAGATTTTCAGCATTGCCATTTTACCACACCTTCTTATGAGCAGTATAGCTGTCATTTTCACATCTCACCCAAAATGTGTTTCCTACCATGTAGCGCATAATGGCGCAGTCGGTGTGCTAAATCAATGTACGGACACATTAAGAAAATCACAGTGACACTGTTCATGAGCAGAGGTCTTAAAATGGCTATGTTGAAAATTTGGTGAAAAATTCCAAAAATGACTGTTTTATTTAGGCGTGCTGCTATGCAGTTCCTACGACGTCAGAAGTTCGCTAATCTTCAATATTATCACTCCAGATTTCAACATTGCCATTTTACCACACCTCCTTATGAGCAGTACAGCTGTCATTTTTCACATCTTGGTCAAAACGTGTTTCATGCATGAAGCGACAATGGCGCAGTCGATGTGCAAATCAATGTATGGGACACATTAAGAAAATCACAGAGACACTGTTCATGAGCAGAGGTCTTAAAATGGCTATTTTGAAAATTTGGTGAAAACATTCCTAAAATGACTGTTTTACGAGCGCATGCTAGCAGTTCCTATGCATGCCGTAAGTTTGCGAATTTAATATTTTCACCCAGATTTTCAACATTGCCATTTTATTACACTTCCTACTTAACAGTGCAGCTGCCATTTTTCATATGTCACCTAAAATGTGCTTTCTACATGTAGCTTACAATGGTGCTGTTGGTGCTAAAGCAATGTTTGGGACAGATTAAGAAATCAGATTTACACTGTTCATGAGCCGAGGTCTTAAAATGGCTATGTTGAAAATTTGGTGACAAAAGTCCATAAAATGACTGTGTTACGTAGTGAGCATTGTGCAGTTTCCACGCACTCGTAAGTTCATGAATTTGTAATATTTTCAGTCCAGATTTTCACCAGTGGCATTTTTCCACACTTCCTTATGAACAGTACAGCTGTCATTTTTCACAACATGGCGAAGTGTGTTTTCACACTTTCAGTGCAGAGATGCGTGGGTCGCTGTGGGAAATCATTGTTCGACAGATAAAGAAAATCACAGTGACACTGTTCATGATCGGAGGCACCAAAATGCCTGAGTTGACAATCTGCTGTAAAAAATCCCCAACCTAATTATATTACGGGTGTGTGTTGCACAGTTTCTATGTACGCTCATCACTTCACCATTTTTTTAAATATTTTTACTGCAGATTTGCAACAACCCAAAGGCACACCCCAATGCCTGTCACTCTCTGCAGGGTGGTGTTGGGGTTGGCTTCAGTTCAATACTTCACTGCCATTCCTATTACGCAGCTCTGTAACTTCTACACTACCACTGCCAATGCCAGCAAGCAAACATTCAGCATTGACAAATGCTTGTTGTTTTACTGTTAGCTGTAGAGGCAGGAGGTTTCCGTGTGTTTCTTCAAGTTGTTGCTTTTATTTATTGGAAGGCAGCCTTCCAGGTGGTGGTTCGTGGGTTGCTATATTAGGGCCTGTAGCCAATTTTCGGAACTACAGGCAGGAGAAGCTGCCTTGGACATGGATCAGAGGCCACTTTAAACTGACCCTTCGGTATGCAGTTATAGTTCCACCATACCAAACCCACTGAATTAGCAAGAGCTGGAATTCCACTAGGAACATTAAAATATAGATACTGTACTGTCAGCAGATTAAGGTGTTGATCCATTTAGTCTGCCCAAAACCTAAATACTAGGAACTGTCCTGAGCAGACACTCAAGGTCAATCTTCTGAAGTTCAATCATTTCCAAAGGTCAGTTCTTGAGGTTTACAGTATAATTCAGCCTAAATATGCAAATCAGGATAAGTACTAGTGTAGCAGCAATGATGAACCTTGCAAGATCCTTACTATAATTACAGGTTAGGTATAATTACAACCTAAACGCAGTATGTGTAAATCTCCATTACAACCCCCTCTCCATTACACAGGGACATGTGTAACAAAGATAACTCATGCTCCACCGCCACTGTTTTATTTATCTCTGTAATATTGACAATAACTGATGACTCAGTAACCATGCTGGTGGATTCCCATCACTGGAGCACCAGTGTGGTAAACAACATTCCCCCTTTAAATGTGGCACATCAAATGCAAAAGAGCAGGACATCAGTTCCATGCACTGGTCAATTCCTGGCTACATTACAAACAAAACAAGCATTTGTCAATGCTGAATGTTTGACGCTTGGTAAACAATTAGTTTTTTTGCAATTTTGACCCCAAATTGTGAACCCCTTTTAGCTGTAATGAGCTCTATGAAAATGAGATCAGTGCAAGGAAATGAGTTGGGGCTAAAGGTTGCCCTCTCCTACCTGACCGTTAGAACTCAGGGTGGCAGCAACAGCCTCATACTCTGAGAGAGACAACCCCTATCCCACCTCTAATAAATCAAACAGTTACAGAATTTATGTATACCAGGACACTACATGACAGCAAATTTAAAACAATCATATCAAGATATGATTAGTGTCAGGAGTCTCTCACACACACACACACACACACACACACACACACACACACACACACACACACACACAGCAATGGTGTGCTGCACCTATACAGTCAATCCCCATGTATAGGTAATTTGGTGAGGGTTTCTTACCTGTGTACTAGGGAACAAGAGGTAGAAGTCTTGAAGGGATGACATCTGGCAGACCTGTAACACAAAATATAGGAAGGGGGTCACAAAGGATCTTTAGTTCTAACGGAGTAAACAGGAAAGGTAAGACAGGTTGCGCATAGAGTAATACTTATCTGATGGGGAAGGAGGCAGCACTCTGTCAGACCTGTTAAATTAATGAGAAAAAATAGGTTAATGTGGAGAAAACACAGTAGCAAAAGCACAGAAAGAAAATGGAGAGAAATGAATGGTATATATGACAGCAAAAAAGAGTGTTGCATAAAAGGTTAGTTATGGCAAAAAATATGAGAAACATGAAAGCATCTGTTCCCAGGGTGTTGCCTTTACAACTGGGAGTTCCAGTTTACTTAACTTGTTTGGGTAAATCAGTGCAGAGGACCTTGCAGCTGTAGTTTGCTGTATTCTGGTAGGACAAATTCTAAAGACCGCTGTGTGGGTCAGATATGATTGTACAATATATATGGTTCCTTCTTTTTAAATGTATGATACTGTAGGTAAATACCACCACCAAGACCACTCTTATGGTTGTAAGAGTGGTCTCAAGTGCATTCTTAGAGCATGAGAACCACAAAATAAAGGTGAACAATTCTGATACCCTAAAAATGTGAGATCACTCACAACCATAAGAGTGGTCTCAGCTGTGGTATTAATATTTTTTTTCAAAAACTTTACCTGAACATGCTCATTTCCAAGGCAGCTGTGCATGAGACACTCATCACAGAACAAGAAGGTTTAATGCAGAGAAGTGCAAGATAATGCACGTAGGGAAGAGAAACCCTGAAGCTACCTATAGGTTGGGAGGGGAGTTGCTGGCAATCACAAGGGAAGAAAGAGACTTAGGCATTATCATTACAGATGACCTGAAATCATCCAAACTGATCACCAAAGCAGTAGGTAAGGCTATAGGATGTTGATGTGTATTAGTAGGGGTATCACAAGTCATAGGAGGGAGGTAGTAATCTTTCTTCACAAGACACTGTTTAGGCCCCATCTGGAGTACTGCGGCAGTACTGGAGGCCACACCTTCACAAGAACATTAAAAAATGGAGGCAGTCCAGAGAAGGGCAACCAAATGGTGCGGGACTGCATCAGAAAACATATGATGACAGATTAACGGAGCTCAATTTGTGTACCTTAGGGCCAAAGAAGGGAGAGAGGTGATATGATCAAAACATTCAAATATCTTAAGGGCATTAACAAGGTGAAAGAGTCTAACGTGTTTCAATATAAGAAAAATAGCAGGACAAGAGGACACAGCATGATATTAGAGGGAGACTGATTAAGGGGTAATGTGAGGAAGTTCTTTTTCACAGAAACGGTGGTGGATGCATGGAACAGCCTACCTCTGGAAGTGGTGGATATGAATACAGTACAGGGCTTCAAACATGCATGGGATAGGCATAAGGAGCAATACAGATGAGTATTAATAAAAGGCCATTGACAGTGAAAGGCTTATGGCACATTCATAAGATAGAAAAACTGGGGTCTTGCGATCCTTATCTGGCATCAACTTCTATGTTTCTATGTCCCACGCAGAGGACAAGAGTTTCTCAATTGCTCTGGAGCACTCCTTGATCTATAAGTGAACCAAAGAATAAGGCTGACTTTAAAAAATAAGTAAAGTGGTGCAGAGAGATCAATAGCAATGCCCCATCTCTATGGGCAACACACTGGGAAAAAGTGACAATCCCACTACATATACTGAACAGATTCTTTACGCTCCAGTGCTTTGTGTGCAGTTATTACTTCCCTTTGTGCAAATATGCACACCAACACAATTACTGTACTTGTAAAACGGATTTGTGATCAGCAATGTAACTTTCTGCTCACTCGCATTTACCTGGAAAGAATGCCCCTTTCCATTAACCTTAGTCATTTGAAGTGTTAAACCATCCACAATATTGTGTACTGGAGTCAAAGGTTGTGTGGTACCTGAACATGGCATCCCATTACACAAGTACTGTTGATTGCCCCTACCAGTAATTTGCTCAAGGGTCACACATTGAGCAAAAGATTGTTTCACAGCTCAGAGCTCTAAACATCAGGCCATTTTGCTGTTTAACTGATAAAATCCATCCTGTGGTTGCTGCTGCAGGTCACATGAGTGACTGCATTAAAAGTGAAAATCTCAGGTGGTGGTGCTTACACCTCCAGCTCAGGCTACAGCTCGGCCCGTGCAGGCGGGAGATGGGGGTTAATAGGAGGCCTCCTCTATCTAGCTGGAGCAACTGCTTTGGCGGTAAAGGTAAGTGCCCTGAGGGGCTTGAGAACAGCCAGACATGCCAGCTGGGACACCGCCATATGGCGAGCCACAATCACGGCTGTTAAACAGCGCCCAGTCAGAAATTAAAGGCTGCAAGAGCTGTTCGACAGTTGAGCCACACCATGGCTTCTATTGAATTGCTCTGAGGCAGTTTTTGATGCAGATCTCGGGGTGGGTACCACCAATTAAAGCTACAGGGAGTAGCAAGAGAAATCCCACTATGGCTGTCGCCCTCAGCAGAAGAGTGGATACCAAGACTGTGCATGGGGAGAGACGAATGAAGGTGCCTGAGAATGAAGCGGAGGTTGAGTATGATGGGGAGGAGGGGGAGAGTGATTATGACTTTTGCTTAAGTAGCTTGAGCAGGACTGAGCCTTTCTACCATGAACTGAGACACACTCAAAGGGCAAAACACTGCAGAGGGCTATGCATGAGGGGGGTAAGCATACTGCTATGCCTTGCTCCTTAAGTCTGTAACTGCTTGCCTTTTCTTATGCCTATAAGGGTGTAACAGTAGTTCTTATAAAATAATGAGATAGCAAGAGTGAGCAGGAACTCTTCTCTGCACTCAAGTCTCAAGAGAGGAACGGAGTCTGCCAACCATGAACAGAAACACACTCAAAGGGTTAAATACTGCAGAGGGCTATAAATAATGAGATAGTGAGAGTGAATGGAAATCCAAATGGGGCTGGTCTTTTTCTGCTAATTTCATTCTAGGACTCTATGGGATAGCAAAACCTTCCATTAACACTTTAGTTAAGGGGTGGAGGATCGATCAGAAGCTGCCTATAATTACACCACATCAGGCTACTGACATAAAACATTCCCTTACAATCACAGTTTTGTCACAAGGATCCAGTGCCTAAGCACAGAACTTGAAGTTAATAAGTAAGTTTGTGTACCCCCCAACTTCCTTATGGGAAGTCATTGTTATCCCTAAGTGATCCCTCTTTTCTTCCTTTCCTTACAGTTTATGAGCCATTGTCAGCATTGTTAGTATTGCCCCTCGTAGTTCGGCCTTTCCAACCCTGTGGTGCCTTCCCTTCGCTGCAGCATTTTTTGTTTGTTTTTCACGTGAGACTGGCCTTGCTCGAGTCTTAATTCTTTTAGCTCCTGTCTTTGAATAATTTCTATACTTTTATATTTATTCTATTCTGTCTGTCCAAACCACCCTTTGTAAACTGTTGCTATTATTACTATGATTATTATTATTTAACTGTTTATTATTTAGCTACTGATTTAAGAGTTCCCTACCACTGGTTGCATGAAACAAAACATCTATGAGCTCAAGACACTGGCTGTAACTGACATTATTACCTCCTCTGTAACATGAGGGACAGAAAAACAGGATAAACATTGAGCGCAAGTATACCAGAACATACTTCCTTCACAAATAAACATCTAAACACCTGAACATTGGTAAAACTGCTGAGCTGTGGCTTCTCAATGGGTAAAGCCCATTCTCACTGGCATCAGAATCAGAGAAAATGCAAGAAAAAAAATCTTATAAATTTTAACCCCACTTGGCCAACTGACATTGACTGTCAGACTGCATTTTCCTGATTAAGAGAAGTAGCAGTCAAACTAACAGTCAGTAAAAACATTTTACTATACATTAATGCAGAATAACAGTATCCAGTCAGAAACTAGCTTAACCCAGCAATTGTACTTTGGAAAAAAATCAACCCCCAGATGTCTGATCAGGCGAAGATGAAATTACTTGCGGTCATAGTCAAGTTATATTGAGGGTTACCACCTCTGAGACCGTGACTTAATGGGATGAAAATGGCCTGCTGTTCACACTGCTCATATGCTGTGGGGTGGCCCGGACTGTCTTGAGTTTTGTCAGTTTCAGTTTCTGTCCAGGCAGCTTTGTTAGTTGGTTTCAAGGGGACTGCCAAAGCTTCTATTGCTGGACTCTGCTGCTACGGAGGTTCTGATATTTCTGGGCAACATCTTTGAGGTGATTCCTGGTCAGCCTGTGTTCTGAACAATACCAAACAAGCATTTGTCAATGTCGACAGTTCACCGTTGGTATTGCTGTTGTATCATGTGGTGCAGCTGGCAGGATTACAGTTCCCATCCCTAACCAGGACCAGCTCACTCAGTTCACACCTGAACTCAGCTCACTGGCTTGGTAAGGCAGCATGTTCCCCAGTGGTGTAAAAGACATCCCTGCAAACAATGTTACTTGATACATTCTGGTTTTTTTTTTATATTTTGACTCTAAACTTTCAACATAGTCATCATATCACCACACTTCATAAACCCTGTAGGTGAAAATGTTCAAATCCGTGCCAAAACGCCATTCTGCGCCACAGGTGCAAGAACAAGTTTCAGACAGGATATGAAAATGACAACTGTACTGTTCATGAGGTGATGTACAAAATGGCTATGTTGAAAATTTAGAGTCAAAATACTGAAAATTAACAAAGTTATGGGCATGTGATAGAACAATTTCATGAACGCTAGAATCGCCCATTTTAGGAATTATTTCATCTGATTTTCAACATGGACTTTTGGGACCCCACCCATGAACACTGGTGGCAAATGTTATTAATTATTCCCAAAGGTAATTTCAAACAGTGACCATAAAAATCACCTTCTGGGCCTGATTAATGAAATGACAGTGGCAGTGTTCATGAGGTGAGGTCCCAAATGGCCATGTTGAAAATTTGGTAAACAGTTCCCAAAAATGGCAAAGCTATCAACATAAGTTTAAAACGCCATTGAAATACATGATAAAGCACTTACCTTTGTTCCTCAGTTCACGGTTCAGCTTTGAGAGTGCAGACATGTCTCGGTTCACAGAAGATGACAGCCTATGACCTCTGGTGGTAAGTATGGGATAAGGGGTGGGGTTGGGTGGTGAGTAGTCAGTGGGAGGATTGAAATGGGGGAGGGGTGGTGGGGACAATGAGGGACCTTTTTCTTTATTTCAGGTTAACAAAAATGGACATTGCAGGGCTTTTTTTTTTTTACTGGAGTCCCAGGACATGTCAAGACAATCTGGGGACACTGGAGGTGGGCTCCCCTGAGTCCTACACAGGCTGTTGGGGGTTCTTGTGAATGCCGACATGGGGAAATCGGCTGCCTGATGTCGGCACAGATTACTAAAAAATGGGCTGCTGGGGGCATCCAATCACAGCAGCAACTTTCTTAAAGCAAGCTAATCAAGAGTTGGCATTGAAGCCAGTTTGACTTCCATTTCTCAGCACTCAAAACAAATAAAGTTCAAAAGTTAGATGCACAAGACGTAGAGTACTCTCAATGGCCACAATTAATGAATGTCTATGCATCGCGCAGTGTAAAGGCATTCCCACGACCAAATGCCACACGGTGGTGCCCTATGCACCCCCTGCAGCATTCGCCAATGGGTGCATTAGCACCCCTCACACTGGATCCCTGGCCGGCCATGAGGTGCCACACCAGGAGTGGATCAGGGGCATGCCAGGGGAGCACCCTGTGATAGCGCCCATTCACAACAGCACTGTGTGCCCTATTGGGCTGCATGCTCTCTGTGGAGGGAACAGAGGCATAGCCATTATGCCCCCCTCCCAGTGCCACAACCAGCCATGGTACTGCAATAGTGTCCCCTTCTCCATGCCGCCCCAGCCTCATGGACTAGAGAGAGGGCTGGTGGGGCTGCCCAGGCACTCGCCTGATGTCTCTGCCCAGTCGCAGTGCACAGCGACTAGTACCTCCGCACCACACAGGGCCAGGGATCTAGTAGTGGATTGGGTATGGGCATCCCATTGGCTGTCTGCCCATGTCTGCTGATCTGCACCTGTGCACTAGCATGCCAGGGGGGAGAGTCTATGGATGGGAGGGGTGTGGTGGCTGGAGATCATGAATGCCATGGTGGATGTGGAGCCCGTGGATGGTTTACTTGCATTTCGAGTGTGTAACTGTCCCTTAGTGAATCAGAGCCAATATGCTTGCCAGGCAGCTGTACGCAAACTCCCCTGCAAAGACTGATCTGGTGTGTTCATTTTTCTAGATCCACTTTAAGAAAAGATTTTTAGTGAGTTCAGATACCGCCCCAAAAAAAAAAAATAATATCACCTGGAGTTCTAATAAGAAAATGGTAGGGGTCATAAAAACATGATCTCCTCTTCACACAAAGGATCCCATGTGTTTTAATCTCAACACTACTTCAAGACATGGAACAGCCTGATTTGTGTTTATTTAGTTCTGCCAGTGCAGGCTGTGTCATCCAGATGGGAGGGAGTGGGAGGGTTTTTCTTTTATTTGGTGGATGGGAACGGAGGACAGGGGTGGAACAGCACACAGAGGGAGGGAGGGAGCAGTAGGGTTTTTCTTTTATTTGGTGGAAGGGAACAGAGAGCGGGAGTGGGACAGCACACAGAGGTAGGGAGCAGGCTGTTTTTTCTTTTACTTGGTGGATGGGAATAGAAGGCAGGGGTGGGACAGCACATAGAGGGAGGGAGCGGAAGAGTTTTCTATTTTACATAAGTTGATAGGAATTTGTCTTTTCATTGGGTCAACAGCAGCAGAGTTAAAGTGGACTGGCAGCCATTGTGTTTGCTCACTGACCAGCTTTATGCAAATCAAAGGACTGAAGCCTTCTCTGATTGGAGCAGCTTTGGCCCTTTGAAATATACAAAGTTTCCACCCAGCAAGCCGTGAATGGTGTCATGACCGCAACATGTGGTCATTGGTCTAGACTGCCAAGTACATGCTATTTGTAACTGCAATGGCTTGGCAGTGACACTTCTCGGTAACTTTTCACTGCAAAAGAAACATCTGGTGCACGCACCAAACATGAAAATGGCAATAAGATAGCTAGTCAGTTTCCCTGTGGTACAGCATTTAATGCAGAGTGAAGCAGTTACATTAAATTTATTTACACACCAACCGAACTCAGCTATTTATACAGAAAATAGTCGAGCAAGTGGCTCTTGCAAGGGTTCCACCTGGCCCATGAGCAAATTTGTAGGGATTGTAAACTTTGTTTATTCTCAACATTTACAAAGCACTACAGTCAATGAAAATTCCACATCAAAAGAAATGTCAACCCTTCTAGAAATGCACATAAGTGACCTGAGGCTAGCTGTGACCCCTCCAGAGGTGCAGTAGGCAAGGGCAGTTGGGTAAGTAGAAAGAGATTTAGTTATTTAAATTTTGTTTACCAGATGGACCCACTGAAACTAAGGAGTCCCTTTTTCATGGTGTCCTGGATTAATTACACAAGTGACCAGACACAGTACATAGATTCACATGGTGGTGGATTGATAGATATTCATAAGCTGTACAAGTTCATAAAGACATTCTAGACCACGAAAATTACATACAAGGCAGAACTGTGAGTTACATTATTAAAATTCACATGGTAGTAAACATAGCAGGCAGTGCAAGTGCCAAGAAGAAGGAAGATAAGGCTCGGCGGGGAGACATTTAGTCAGCTGTTAGTTACAGATGCATAGTTCAACTAGGTGTGCTTTTAAGCCTTTCTTGAAGCCATTGCATTGAACTCCTCTGGGTTCCCAAGGTGCCTGGCTCAACTGGACCCTGCCCCCCCAGCTGCTCACTCCATGCCATGGCTGTGACCACCTAACAGGGTAGAGGGAATGCACCCCTCAGAATATGTCCTCATTGGGCAGCTTCACTGATGGGTCCAGAACCAGTCTTCTTTGGCCCACTGGGGTCCATCATCCTTTGGGCATTGGGGCCATTTTCTTGTGTTTCATCCCATCCCCATGGATGCAGGCATGCTAGGGAGGTTCAAGGCACCCATTCACATCAAACGTGCTGCAACACAGAACCCCCATCCTGTGTCCATCCCTCCCACAGCACCCTTGACTGCACTGCCACCTGTGTCACCCAGGTGGCAGTATTGCAACACGGACAGTGACCCAACCTGCCTGGAGGAGGAGAGCATCCTCTAGGACGCTCAGTACTCCTCCCCCCCCCCTAGCTGGCCCCCAATGACCCAGGCCCATTCCCAAACCAGAGTTACCGGCGTCACAAGTTGTAGTGCTACCACCATGCCAACAGTTCAGCCCAGATTGAAAACTGCTTTAAGTGAAATATACAGCAATAAAGATGGTTTCTCATGGATTCTGAAAGCACACATTTTGTAGCCAAGTCAACCTGCCTTTTGCACAAAGGGGCTACTGCTAGACACACCCATTTTTTGATCACAAACTCAAATAAGCTTGAAAGTACAAAGGCATGCAGACAGCTTCTGTGATATGTATCACTTAGGAAACTGAGGGGCGGTAGTGCAAACTGGAGTAAAAATTACCATGGAAGACCATGCCATGCCAAATGCAAGTTGGCAGCTTGATTCTCCCTTAGGAGGCAGTATAGCACAGTGGGATAAGGCTCTGAACTGCAGATCTGGAGACCTGTGTTTGAATCCCACAGCTGCCTAGGTGCATACTGTGATCCTGAGCAAGTCACTTAACTTCTTTGTGCTCCGAGGTTGCATCTGGAAAAAAGCTTTGGCTTAGTGTGCTACCCTGGTTAAACAATGTTCCTTTCCCACCCCACCATGATGCCCTGCTACACAGATAGAGGAGCCATTCAACCACCACGATCATCCAAAAGAGAAAAAATAAACACTGAAAACCAGCCCAGGCAGGCAAAAAAAATTATTAATAAAACTAGTTGTGCTATCAAAATCTAATAAAGGAAAGAAGAGTAAGTAGGGATGCAAAGGAAAGGAGAAGAGGAAAGGAAGAGCAAAGGAAGGGAGCAAAGGAAAGAATCATAGCCATCCATCGGCTCCAGTGGCAATGCCATGTGTGCCCCCCTTTAACTAGGGGAAACAGGAGCTGACTTGCTCTCCATCAGCAATGCATCAACTGTCCCACTCTGATAACGGGACTGGATCTAACCCATCACCCCAGAAGCAATGTGTCAAGTGTCCCACTCTGATGAGAGAGGCTAGGACCCAACCCACAGCTCCGGCAGCAATGTACCAAGTATTCCCCTTTGTCGAGGGAGACAGGGAGCCAACCAGCTACTTTGACAGGAAAGTTTCCCCCACACCTCACCCTGTGGGGAACTGGGAGCTGACCTACCAGAACAGGAAATGGCCCAAAAAGGGACTTGCTGGAAGCTGACAATTAAACAAAAGATCCAGCTCCCAAACTGCAAGCCATGATTACTCCAAGTGCTTCTCCCTTATGCTTCAATAAGACAGGGAAAAATAAAATCAGGCAGTGAAGGGCTTTCAACATAGTTGTCACCAGTTGCTACAGTTCCAATCCCTAAGGCTTCAGTGTTTCTTGGCCGGGGGAACAAGTGCTTTGTCGAAGACAGCTGTTTTAAAACAACCAGCACTGCTGACATCAAGCTATAAGGATAGATTGAAGCACTTGGGTTTATATTCACAGATTATAGACAGACTAGAGGTGACCTATGCCTAACCATCAAGGCAATAAAAGATCAAAGTCTTATGGAGACAATCGGATTAGTAAAGCTAAATGAAATGAAGACAACTAGATCCCATAGTCACAAATTAATAGGAGAAACTAACCTATAAAAAACACTGTAATTTTTACCTGAAGGATTATTACTATTTGAAACACACTTCCTAGGCATAGCAGACTGCAATAATATTACTGCCTTCAAGAATAGGCTAAATCATTACATGGGATATAGAAAATATATGTTCCACCTTTAAAGACAACAAGGTGTCGAGTTCACTAAAAAGGCAAATTGTCTAAAAGAACTCATACTCTGCTATGAACCTAGGAACCTATGATGTCCACTCAGTGGCACTGCTGGTATTTGGGGAAGGGAAGTAGTGGAAACACAGAGCAACACTGTGCTTCATTTATCTGCCACATAGCTGTCTCACACACAGATTGTCCCCTGAACCAATGAAAATCACACCTTCACAGATAGGTTGCCACTCTACTGATGATTGACTCACTCCACGTAACATGACTTTTAAAAAGAAAACATTGGCAGGTGGTGATGTGCTTGATTCTGTCATGGGATTTGCTACATCTCCCTACACAGATGGTCACATGGCGGTATTAAAATGAACCGAGAATCCTACAGTACCATTGGCTGGAATGTGAGGTGGCTGCTGTTCCATCTCTCACTAGCTACTGACACACCTTCAGTTCAGATGCCAAACACCATGTTAACATCTTTGCATGCATTCTGCAAGCAAACATAAAATGACAAAAATCTATGCTAAATCAAAATGCTGTAGGGAAGTTGTCTATATACTGCCCTCACTCTGATAGCCACCATTGGTGGATTAGTTAACTAAAATCTGTTAATAATTTACTGAGGTCTCAAGTAGCCATTAGCATTTATTAAAAAGCAGAATTACTTTCTCTGATGGCAGGCTGTATGATAAGAACGTATTTGTTTTAACCAGTTGTGTGCAATCAAAAGCCAAATTCTTCAGAGCAGACAGCTAGGTCAATGTGATGAGTCCACCTCATTATTGTATTCAGTATGATTTTTAAGTGGTGGTTTAATAAAAAGTATCTCTGCTTCATCTCTGAACCCTAAGCTGTAGTGATGATTTTCCTTTGAAAATTATGACCCACGATTGAGGATGCCTATTTTACTCTGCATATTTCTTACTGTGTTAAGCACGTTGAAATACTTGAGGCTGGCCAATAACTATATTAAAGCAGTTGACTTCTTCAGGAGAATCTTTAACAAAACATAATATATAGATGCAGTTCAGCTTGTATTTCACATTAGTTCCATATTTTTCCTCAAGTTATTTATTACTGAGGTCATTTGCATGAAAACAGAATCTTTGCTCCTGAAGAGTTCATCCACTTCCATGTTTATTCCCTACCCAGCGTTATACTGCTTGTAACATCACAGTTACTCCCATGGCAACAGACTGTGATGTCACAACAGAGGATTATGACTTGAAGTAGGGAGTAAGCTATAAAGGCAGATGAGCTCTAAAGGAACTATATGGGACAGAATTCATACATTAATGCACATTTACTCAGTAATAAATAATGGCAAGGAGAAATATATAGAATATACATGAAATGCAAACAGAATGGTGCCAAAATATTATGTTTTTCAAAGTTTTCTTTGAGACATCAGTAGCTTTTTAAAAGACTATATATAAGATGGACATTATATGAAATGATCCAACCATAAATAGACACAAAAGGCTTGTTTTCTCTTTTGGGTCTGCACAAGACTATCGTTTGAGACTGTGTGATTACAGCTACAGAACAGTGTGGGGATGAAAGGTAGCCAGGCCAGACCCTTCGGTGTCCTGCTTAAATTCTTAGAAAATTATCAAAAATGTGCTAAAGATAACACCTTCTTTGTCATTTTACCTTTAATCTAAAATTGTGGTTTGATATAATAGGACTACATTTGTATTATAACTCAATGATTTTATGTGAATAATTTTGTATAGTGTATTATTATGTTGTTGGATATTGTATTCATTATATGATTTGCTGGACTACTACGTTTATACTTGCAATGACTAAAAAGTCTGACAATATACTTAAAGGGACACTGTCAACCCCCTCAGGTCTCAAAGTGTCCCTAGTTTAAAAAACACATTTTATGACTGCCAACATTCTGTAAAGATTTCTGATGCAGCTGATAATTTGATTTTGATTCTTTTTTTTTTTTTCTTTTTTTAAAAAGTGAAAAACAGGCTGCCCACCATACTGGTGTTTCTACACCAAAACAGGTTTGTTTACATTCCTTGATCAGTGCCAACTGCATCTTTCCTGGATTTGGGAACACCCACAACACAGTCCAACCACTCATGATGCTGTGGGAGTTTAGGAGGTTATTACATCATGAGTGACTGCACTCTTTAGAGGTGTTTCTAATGTTCAGGAAGTATTCAGTAAGAACAGATCCTGGATTGTAAACAAAACAAGGTTGTGTGTGTGTGTGTATATATATATCAGGAGGCAGCATAGTGCAGTGGTTTAAGGCTCTGAGCTGCAAACCTGAAGACCTGGGTTTGAATCCCACAGCCCCCACTTGCATACTATGAGACCCTGAGCAAGTCACTTACCTTCCTTGTGCTCCCAGGTCGCACCTGTAAACAAGCTTCAGCTTAGTGTGTCTCTCCTGGTTAAAAATAAATAAATATACATTAGCATGCATTTCAGTTCTACTAAACAAAGTGACAAAACAAACAACAACATCAATGAATTTTAGAGAAGGTAAGCAATCATAAAATGTAGGTTTCTAACTAGAAATAATATGATGAAAAACAGGTTAACAGTGTAACTTCAAACTGCAAAAAGAAAGTCACAGCTTCCACTGAACTAGTAAGTTGGACTTGAAGAATCTAAGCTGTAGCAGCAACTCCCCATACATGTTCTGGACAGCTGAGATTTCCTTCCAGGTAGGATAGTAAATGTACCACATGATTTCCCTATCAGGAAATTGTCCTGTCAAGAAGTGCCATGCCCTCTTTTCCACTGAGATTTCCTGTCAGGGTGCAGGGCTTTTAACCTACAGCTGAAGAGATGAGCTTCATTGTTGTGCCAGATTTGTGGTGTAGTGGAAAGGTCTGCAGTCTCATAAGCAAGAGATTGTGGGTTTGAATCCAGACAGCATCCTCTCAGTTTTCTTTTGTCAAAATTCTCTAGAGTGGTGATCCATGGCAGCATGGTTAATAAGTAATATGCCATGACAGGGTGTGCATTAAAGATTTTAATGCATGCCCCTAGGGCATGCTAAGGCACAAGGCCAAAGGCTCAGTGTCCTTATGCTTTCGGAAAGTGCATTAAATCCCTTTAATGCACACCCTGGAGTGACTTATCGCACTTATAAAATTGTCTGTATGTTTGTTTGTACTATAATTATAATTAAAAAGTTGTGTACTGTTTGCTTATCATAAAATCTGTAGTTCCACTGATTTTAAATGTTAGAAAATGCTACTTTTCATTAAATAGTGCCACTGCTCACTGTTGGTAGTTTTAGCAAGCAGGTGGTGCTTTTCATACAGTAAGTAGTGAGTGACTGCAGGAACAGCGTGCTGGCAAGGCCTTATGTTGCAGCTCTGATCTGTGCTGGTCCACCCAAAGAATGCCACAAAATGGATCTGGTTGTAAATTGAGGCTTTCACTTGCTCCCCAAGCCTAAAAACATGGTTTATGGTTAAATTTGCCATGCTGTTGAAGTGGTATGAGGACTCACTCTCCGTGTCAAATGAAATTACCCTTTTCTCCCACACCCATGCCCACATGTTGGAGCATGTTGTAATTCTCCTCTTTAGACTGTGACACTTCTTTTCTGTGCTGCTCTCCCAGACCAGTCCTCTTGCAGGACCAGAGCCATGTACAGCACTAGCATCCTGCTCCTGTTCCAACATTTAAAATTGCTGCTTGTTTGGAACCACATCAGGACTTGGTCTTCCTCACCTGAGAAAAGTACTCTGTCTCCCATTCCACCCGCCTGTTCAAGTTTCTCCTCTCTGGCACAGGATTTTGTGCTCAGCTCACTCTTCCCAGCCCAGTTGTCTTTCAGGACCAGAGCCATGTCCTGTGTTGCTGCTACAGATACCATAAAGTTGAACTCTAGTTTGGAATGCCACCACCCTCCACCCTCACTCAGGGACTGACTGCAGCTCATCAGAGGATTATAACGTACTTTCCATTTTTTTTTTTAGAAATGGCTCTTGGCACTGGAGGACATCTAACTTCATTGTTGATGTGTGAAAATGTTAAGCAGGAGGGTTTGTGTGGAGAAATGACGGTGGGCAAAACTGTTGGGGGAAAATGAGTTTGCACGCTGCACTGCTACTGAGTTACCAGGTGACTGAATGAAAACAGTGCCTTTTTCGAGACAGGCCACAGAGCTCTGATTACTGCTGGAGAATAGAATTTTTTGTTTAACATGTAATGAAGTTTTTTAACATGGTTAGATGCTGTCAATGTAATTTATGGCTAAAAGGTTGTGTCTAGTTTATGAGAATTTAATTTGAAAAATGTAGTAGAAAAGGCTAGGATTTTCAATATGACAGCCATTGGATTTTTGAGGCTCAGTGATATTGTTCAGTAAGGCAGTTTTTGTGGAAAGGAAAATGAGATTCGGCAGCTGACCATGAATTTCAAGAGATTTAATGCATGGTCAACTGGCCTCTTTTGGCCAATTAAATTTCTAGATATTTTCTTGCCATTTTATAAGAATAGTTAATATATAGGAAAAGGACTTCAATGTGAGAAACAGTAAATGTAATGTGTGGCATGGCACAGGTTTCCTGACAGAGAATCTGCTACCTTTATCGTCCTTGCTTCCTTCCTATGCTCTGAATTTGTAGCATCTGCAACAACAGTCTGGCCCATCTAGATACCTGGAAATTTCTAAATGGGACCCCTCAGTAGGGTTTCTTCTCCAGTTAAGATCCTCTATTTAAGAAACACATGTTATGATTGTTCACATTCTGTAGAGACTGCTAATAAAGCAGGATATTTTATTCTGATTCAAATTTTCTTTTAAAAAGTGAAAAAACAGACCACCCACCATACTGGTGTTTCTATACAGAAACATGTTTGTTTACATTCCATAATCGACTCCCACTGTACCATACCTGGATTTGGGAGCACTCCCAACACAGTTTAGCTGCTCACAATGCAATAGAGAAAAGGAAACTATTGCATCATGAGTGGCTGCACTTTACAGCTACAATCAATGCTTAAGAATATGTAATAAGAGCATATCTATGATTTGAAACAAAACAAGGTTGGGTACAACTATACTGTTAGCATGCATTGCAGTTCTACTGAGAAAGAAGTCAGATAAAACAACCAGCAACATCAATGACATTTAGAGAAGGTAAGCAATCATAAAATGTGGGTTTAAACTAAAGTAATATGCAAAAAGGTTGACAATGTCCCTTTAACCAGATGAGTATAAGGTCCAGTGATGCAACTTTTCAACTTACGTTTCCTAGCATACTCCCTTGGGCTGTTATACAGTTGGGGTGGGACTATGGCATTAAGTTAACAGACATGACCCACAGCATATACATGAGGAACCAAGCTCAGTGATCTGTACAGCACATGTGCTGTACTATGCCACCACCAGGGCCACTGCTCTGCATATTTGTTGCTATTTATGTGAACACTGTCCACCACTGAATGACTCAGGCCACGTAGGATGTATGCTTCAAATCAAATTACAATTTGCGACTTGCCTTGGTCATAAAATATGTGTGTGAAAGTTCATTCCATTTGGGCACCACATCTCATTGGCTTAAGAAAATCAGACTTTTAAACCATTAGTACAGCAGCTTATCAGCTGCAATCATTTGTGCCACAGGAGCTTTTAGTTCCCTAGTCACCAGGTGGTTATGGTAGTATCTGGTGAATTTAGACAGTGCTTGTGCAATTGTTGGTTGCACTTGGGTAGGGATGCATGCAAGGATAAGGCTTTGACTGTACAAGGTACATTGTTGGTCATAGTCGGCAGGTCTGGTGGATAACTGTAGGTTTATTTGCTTGGGAAAATACCTCATTGTAGACAGTGATGTTTTGCTGACTGGAGTTGCTATTTGCCACTTGCATGCTGGTTGTAGAGGTGGTACCAGTGCTGACATCTTGCACTCGACCGCCTCTGCCAGTTCCTTTTCCTTCTCTCATCCCTGCCCCTTCCTTGACCTTCACAAACAACAGGCCAATTAAGACTAGAGATGTGTGAAGTTTCCCAACTTTGCTTCACCAGGAGGGATAGACTTCACATAGTCTTCACCTGGCAAGGGGACAACACATAGTAGTACTTAGGCGACGAATGTCTCATCAAAATGCCATTATACGTAATTTCACCTGAAACTATGTAAAGTTTGTGTTTTTTAAAAATCTCTGTTCAAATGATTTCACTCACCCCCTACCCGCTGACATACAATTCACATGAACACGTAACATACCTGATGGAAGGAGACAAGACATCTATCTTGTCCATCAGCCACTCTAACAGTGGTTATACCCACTCATACCAGTGCAATCCATATATGCATCTAATCAACATTTGAAACATTCTAATGAAGGTGTTCAAGCTACTTCTATATGGAGTTTATTCTACCATGAAACCACTCTTTGAGTGAAAAAATGCTGGCCTCTTATTTGTTTTGATTGTCTCCCCTGTCACCTGAAAATTATGGCTTCTCATTCTATGTACCGTCTCATGCCTGAGAGATGCATCCCAAGGTTTTCTGACAATGAGTTATTCTTAATAGATTTATACATGAGGATCATGTCCCCCTGACCTTCCTGTGCTCCAGAGTATGCACGTCCATATCCTCCAACCTTTGGTCATAATTCAAGCCCTCTGTTCCTGCTATCAATTTGATGAATCTTCTTTGAACTTTTTTGAGTCTTGTACTTTCACCTTCATGATATGGTGGCCAAAACTGTACTCTATACTCTAAGTTCAGGGGTACCATAGATTTAAACAGTGGCATAATAACCTCCTCCTTCCTGCTAGTTGTATGCCACCTAATATTACCTGTAATACTATTGCATTGTTATTGCTGTAGCTATATGTTTATCAAAGTTTAATGTGTTACTTTAATATCCAAGTAGGTCTTATAGTCTGATTCCTTCAATATCCCCACAGTTCCAGCAAAGTTATTATAAAAATCCTACAATTCCCTTCCCCCATCCATGACACATCATTAAATACACCACACACCCCATGCCTGCCCCTGGTCATATTAAGTTGTATGACTCCCACCACTAACACCGTCTAGTAAACAACCTCCATTCTTCCCCAGCCTCAAATTTACAAGGTTACACAAAATTATATGAGCAGGTACCTATAAAAACAGAAAAACATACCCTCTTCATTCACTGATTGTCGTCGAGGCATAGGTCAGGAAGCATAGGAAAGTCAGGAGCAGTTATAAAACTCACAAGTAGCATTTTATTATTTCCAATAACAATAAAATTAAAACAAATTGTACAGAATGATTTTTTTAACATAAGCAATTTAAACAAAACAAAGTCCTTCCTCTGAGGATATCTCTAATTCTAAGTTTCAGAGTCTCTCTCTCTCTCTCTAACAAACATTGCTGCTCTTTTTATAAGAAGTCATTGCATGGCAATTAACTTTTGCATCCTGACCTCATTAAGGGAAATCCTGTTTCTCACAAAATGTATCAGAACTTTGTCAATTTCTTTGAAGGTCAAACAAAATAGAACATGGTGTCTCAAATCTCCTATTGAGAGTTCTGCAAAAGAGTTAATGGAGGTCAAATTGCATCTCAGAGTTAACCCCCTGAGTTTCAAATAGCTTTTTGCAATCATTCCAACAATATAGCTATATACATTTTCAAATAAAGTGATCTTAGTTTCACATACAAATTCACATATATTTTATAACCGCAGATAAGCAAGGGGGAAGAAAATACAGAAACAGCAAAAAAACAGTAAGATATAGAGGGAGGTGGAAAATTGTGAGACCATCAGAGTGATCAGTTTCTAGGTCTCACAAGAAAATGTGCTTGCACAATCAGATAGATAAGAGACAGAAAAGGAGAAGCTAGAACAGATCCTTGTGTTTAACTCTCTGCGTAACAAATGGGACAAGGTGTTATTCAACCCTGTCATACTGATGTCCTGCAGATGCATAAATTATTAATGATGCCCTACTATAATAACATCTAATTGACTGCAACAACTTCACTGGGACTGTGGGGGGGGGAGAAGAGGAGGAACGTGGTGTTAGAGGGTAGCAGGATGGTGGTACTGTGTTTTAAAGGGTCTGGGTGGTGAGAGGGGTGGGAATTGTTTTTTCATGAGAGTGGGGTGTGGTTTAAACAGTTTAAAATGGTTTTATTTTAAACAAAAAAGTACTTCACTGCACAAAGCTGAGGTGAAGTTGGGAAACTTCACTTCACTACATGTACTGCAAAGTTCCAGACTTTGTTTGCCTTTACTGGTAAAGTTAAATGTTCCTGCATCTGTAATAAAGATCAAGTTGTACATTACTTTGATGCACTTTGTTGTGCTGCTGCCACATGAGAAGATGTTTGGTCTTCAAGTGGCTAAGCTGTCCAGTGGTGCTGAGATGAGACCCAGATTTTCCATGGCTCACAGGAGCCTTGCAAATCTGGCATATTGCCACATTCCCATAATTTCTGTTGGTGACATAGAAATCCCAAACTAAAGACATTTGAGATGAGGGGCATTGCTTAGGTGTTGTCTGTCCATGGGGGAATACTGGGCCCATGCCGCTACCTGTACCCTCTGCATTTCATGTGTCCCTGCATCTTCTCCTGCTTTACCTCCCTTATAACCATCTATTTTCTTTCCTTTTGCCTTGTCCTGCATTTTCTCCTTTCCTTAGCTTTTAGATTTAGTTTCTTCCTCGACCTCTGGAAGCCTTGACACCATCTCCACCCCATATTGCTGTCTTGTCTCACTGAATCAGGCCTCTCTGTTGCTGCCACCAACTGGTTCAGATCTTACTCCTCTGGCAGAACCCAGTCTCTTAGAGTCATAAATGGTATCTCCCCCCTTCCCTTAACTACCAGTGACCCCCAGGGTCGGTTCTGGCACCCATACTGTTCTCTATATTCCTAAATGACTTACAGCCATCTGCTCTACTACCTCAATCCATGTATGCAGATGACACTGTACTCTTCTCCTCAGGCTCCGACCCTGAAGTGGTACAAACTACCCTCCAAGCTGACTTCAACAAAGTACAGCAATGGTTCAGTTCTCACCAGCTCTCCCTAAATGTAAAAAAACTGTCACAATGACTTTTGGCACATGACAATGCCTGTCCAGACTCCCATCCCTTCCCTATTTCCATACCTTGGATGTTAAAAAACTCGAAGATGTCTCCTCATTCCACTACTTGGGGGTATGGCTCGACTGCCATCTTTCCTTCTCAGACCATATTGATGCTATTTCAAAAATCTACACCCCATGCTCAGTGCACTTTATAGGAACCACAGTAGCCTCCCTGCCCCCGTCTGACGTGAACTGGTCTAGAAGATGATACTTCCCTCCTTTAATTACTGTGACATTGTTTACGGTGCAGCCCCTAAGTCCACCCTGTCTAAGCTGGACACACTTTTTAATGTCTTCTGCTGCTTTGCTCTCGATGCCTCACCCCTTACCCACCACTGCAACCTTTACCATTCCCTGGCACTACCATCCCTCGGAAACCGCCCGCATTTCACACTGTGCTAAATATGTATCTAATCTATGGCTTGGCACCGTCCCTTCCTATCTCTTCTCTGTGTTCTCAGCTGCCCCCTCTCCCACCCATTATCTTAGATCCTGCGACTACCGCCAACTATCAATCCCTAGGCGGAAGACTACTACCGGGCAAGCCATGGAATGATCTCCCACCTCAAATTCAGCATTCCTCCTCTGCCCACTCTCTTTCTAACACCTGAGCTAACTTCCTCACCACTAATTGCTCCTGTACCTGACTCGGCCATGCGTCAATTGCTCCCCTCCTCACTGCCCAACTAGTGGCCTTAGCTTTGCTATAAATGCTGACATATAGCCCCAACCTCATGCACTTTTGTCCGTGCTCTTTTGTCCTCCACCATCATGTGATCTATGTCTCCTGTTGCTCATACCTGCATATTACTGTGTGCTAAATGTTCCCTTGTATTGCTGCTATATGTCAAGTAATTGCTATATGCTCCATACAATATCAATGTACTCCATGTGTTGTTGCTTGTCGTTTAATGCAGTTGTATCCATGTGCTGCTACTTACCTCTGTTATTTGCTCAGTTGAAAACCTGCATGTTATTCAACCCCTTGTACCCCTCCCCACAGGTCGCATCTAGGAGACAAGCATCTTGTTGCTCAGTGTGCCTTTCCTGGTGAAACTATTTCAATAAATAACAAATAAAATAAAATGTGTCATGCCAGCATCCTCCCCTTATTGTCATCTTCCTCCTCAGTTATCCTTGCTCTGGGTAGAAAAAGTGGCCTTTTGCATTTCAGATTACTTGTTAGTACTTTGGCGGCCTATCTACATCAAGCACTGGCTCGTCAGGATTACTGCTGCCCTCATCAGACTCCATCTCCACCTCTTCTGCTTTGTTGTCAGGTGTAGCATGATGATCACCAGTATCTACAATATGCCCAAAAATCTGCTTATGTGACTCTTATACCTTAGTTCATAGTTTATTGTTCAAGTCCTATCAGCCATAGGCCGTACATGGACTTGCCACATTAGTGGTGATACTCACATTTTTTTTCCTGCATACAATCATCTAATCTGCGTTTAAAGATATCCATTGTAAGAGACTCCACCACATTGCGTGGCAGTCAGTGCCATAATCCAACCACCCTTTGATTATACCATTTCCCCTTTCTCTGTGTTCTATATGTTTCTACTAATAATTAAACCTCCGCTACTCCTCTTGAAAACACTCCTCCTCCATCTCCCAGTGGAAACTCCTCCACCTGACCCACCTTGACCTGGGTATCCTTCTCCCCCACTAACATCTCTTTCTAAGACTCCTTCTCCACTGTCTCATGTGACTCCAGCTCAGTTAATTCCTACCTAATCCTCAATTGTATCTACTATCCCTCAGATGCTGCTGACCTCCCTCCATTGGGGGAACTCGCTTCTCCTGCCAAAACCAGGGAATGGGAACAAGAATCCACACACTCCCACAGCTAAAGGTGCTGTTGTTCATCTCCCTGTCAGGACCCTATAGCTAACTGATTCTGAATGGGGAGCAACCAACCAAAGAAAATAGAAAAGATGGTGCCCACACCCATGATACTAATGATCATTCATTGAACCATAAGATATAGTAAGAATTTCACTCACCAAGAACCAAACGACTAGGCACCACTATGTAGCACTAACAGTAATAGTGACACACTTACTGGACTGTGCATGTTCAGATGAGCACATACGTCTGAGTGCCTCAGTACACAGCACTCAGTGGGTAGCTTGATCATGCAGAACACACCTCCGAGCCCTGCAAATGAAGTAACTCTCTACCAGACAGGGCACAATGGTATATTCAGTGGGTTTGGAAAGTGGTAAAAGGCTGTCATGGCAGCACTATTTACTGATCCCAAAACCCTGCCCTTAGCAGCACAGACAATGGTGTGTGGTCACTGGCCCCCCCTCCCTGGCTGAGCACCGAGTTATGAACTGACAGACAGAGCTGTCATTCCCTGGCAGTCCAGTGGCCCCAACCCTCCCTTATAATGAAATAAACAGAAATACATGTCCCTGGAAGTCCAGTAACCCTCCCTCCCCTATGGTGAAATAAATAGAAATATAGGGTTTGGTACTTTTGCACAACTCTGAAAAGACAGTCAATCAGTGTCCCCACTCCAATTTCCTGACTGAACTGAAATACTGACACTCATGTTACCGAATGTTTGAAATCCCAATTCCGATTGACAGCACAGCAACAGCTAGCGCTATGGGAGTAAAAGTACAGATACATTAAGTCTTTAGACAGACAGGATTTGTATTTTAGTTAAATGACAGTGCAGTAGATTACAGTAAAATTATTATTATTGACTCACCAGCTTGACATACTTGATCTCATTTGGGATTCTTCCCGATGTCACATGTTTTCACTACCAGCTGACATTTCCAATTGTGAAGAGGCTTAGCATGTCCTTGTTTACACTGCTGCCAGAATGCTGCTTTCCAAATGCACACAGCTTTCAAACCTCACCATATTTTGGACTGCCAGGTAAAGAGTCATTTGGGATTAAAATGACATATGTCTGTATTTCAAAGTATTAAAAAGAATGTCAATGTCTATGCCAAGCAGTTCAGCAGTTCAGCAGTTGAAGTGCGGTTACAGTGCCATATTGTGTGCAATTCCATGGAGAAATTCTTTTGCTGACTGATGCTCTTTGTCATTTATGTTTGTTATTTTCTCCTCTCTTGATGCATATTTTTTTTCTCAAGAGTGATCGGGATAGTCCTCTATTGATTTTTTCAGTCATGCTCTGTGTAGTCTTTTACTCATTCATAAGCTCTCTCACAAATCTAGTGATGCCAACATATGTGGATCCAACTAACACTCCCGGCATCTATGCCACACCTCAGCATTGTTCTGGGTACATGGAAACCCAAATATTATCTGATCTTGGACATACCAAAGATCAGGTGGGAACAGTGGTAGGCTGTGAACCATAGCATTATTGCACATCCTATAGCGCACCCTGCCAAGTATATAGTTCTCTTCAAACCATTTGAGAACAGGGCACTGCACTCTGGAAAGTCAGCCTTCAGTGACTCAAATGTGGCAGGTATTTTGTTTGTTGGTAGGAATGCCAGTGCCTGCAACTGCCTCATCAGGAGGCGGAAGTCAGGATCAGATCCATATTTCGCTGACAATCCAATGCTCTGAATTTTTCACCATATAATTTGTCCAAAATGGAACAGGCAGCCTTTATTTCTTGCGTTATAAAATTTTGTTTTGCAAGCATTTATGGCTGCCTGTTCAAAGTCGCTGACAATGAACTGTGGCTCAAGATTCACACCCACTCATCACGGATCCACAATGGGTGTTCAACAAAATTTTTGTCGAATGCCCCGACAGCGAAACTGGCAGGTCGACCACATTTTGCAGTTGGCTGCCGGTTTCTGGTACCACTAAGTTGTTTTCTTCAGAGTTTGCCCCTAAACCCCCCATGTGGGGGCTGTGCCCTACTTGCCCACCAACTTAGGATTATCAACTCCGAGTCAGAGCTGATTTGGGGAGTAGGACTCCCCAACAGACAGTGCCAGGTTCCAGTGGGTTCCTACAGCGGCATGGCACTGTAGTCACTATAGGGGACCACTCGTCGAAAAGTCACTGTCAGTTGGGTATACCTCATCTGCAATGTCCAGGATATCCTGAAAAGGTGCACATAACACTCTTGCGATTTTGATGACATTAATGTGAAAACAAGCAGTACCACTCTGTTGTTATCTCTGCTACCAACTGGTGCATGCAGCAAACACAATTGGTGGAACAGGGTTGGAACAGTTTTAAAAGTTCCATCCATCAGCCAAACTGATACAGCAGACAACTTTATGATGTTCAGTTTAGTGGTGAAAATAAGAATTTTGTCATCACCACATATAAATTCCTTTGCTAAAAATAACTCCCCGTCCATGTACCTCAGGGAATCAGGAATCATGATTTCATCCAGCGTACGGGGCTCCGGTGGCATATGTCCCTGGGAGTCCAGCCCCCCCAATGGCAAAATAAATAGAAATACATGTCCCTGGGAGCCCAGTGGCCTCCCCTATGATGAATTGAATAGCAATATATGTCCCTGGGAACCAAGTGGCCCCCTCCCTCTCCTATGGTGAAATTAATAGAAATATATGTCCCTGGGAATGCAGTGCCCCCCTATGGTGAAACAAATAGAAATGCATGCTCCTGGAGTCTAGTGGCCCCCTTCCCTCCCCCATTGTGAAATAAATAGAAACACATATCCCTTGGAGTCAAGTCACTTCCCTTCCAGTTCAGGCACCAATATAACCTCTGTACCACTCTCCCAACCCTTCCATTCAGTACCTCTATCCACACACCCCATCCACACTGACTCACCCTCCCTAGACAAAATAGCTGCTGTTTACAGCAGCAACGGCACCCTAGCACAGACCCTCCACTTACAACTTCAGCCTGACACCATCTACATAACAGGGAGTAAGTGTGTACATATAGTAGAAACATGTTCCTCCCACTCAGCCAAATGTTCACCCATCTTGTAATCTTTTGCCCTGGCTGCCCTTCTTTTTTATTAGTCTCCCATGTGAGACTGAGACAAAGGCTTTGCTGATGTCTAGGTATGATACATAAACTGCCTGAACCCTATCCATGGTATTTGTCACCCAATCAAAGAATTCAGGCAAGTTAATTTAGCATGACCTCCTGCTTGTACTACTACTACTACTATTGCACTTCTAAATTACAGTGTACAATAGAATGTTGTTCTCTATAGAATTCCATCCCAATCAATCAAATTATTTATTTGATATAGTGCATGTCACATTGTGAATCAATGTGCTTCACAAATTAAGCACTATTACATAAAATCAACCCCTTTCAAAGTGCTGTTGGACCGCAGTTCAAAGGTCATGGAATGTTATTGTGCCCTTCTGTGGTACCATAGCATTCTGAAACTTCTAGAGAGTCATGAGTCAGTTTCATTTTGAAAATAAAAGAACTGACTTGCACACATCACATATCACGATACACTATATAAAATACAGGATAAGCAACTTTATGCACAACAGTGTGTTTTGCCACCTTGGGGGTTCTGATTCCCATGGACCTCCCTAGTATCACCCTTGAGGACAGAAGGACTCAGAACCCCTTTGTCACAGAACACATTGGTTGTGCATAGTTGCCCATCCAGTATTCTCTATTTTCCCACTTTTTATGCCATTGTTGGTACAACACATACAGTATTAACAATCTGCAATAAATGTGTTAAGAAACAATCCCACCAAAATAAAAAAAAAGCTTTTACCAAAAAAGCAATAAATACCATCATTATTTTAAAAATCGTATCCTAGTTTGCCATAATTACTAAAGAAAAAATGTTTTGATTGAGACCACATTCTCTGTAGCAAAATGTTTATTCCAATTAGTAGGAAAAACCTGTTACATTTGCTACAGTTGGATACCCCCGCAGGACCTAGGGACAGAATGGAAACTGGTTGAGTGGGAAAGAAAACAAATTAAAATGGAGAGATAAGAAGTAATATAATACACCAGCCACATTTCAGCAAATGGTGTTATTAACATCAGATTTTAAGTTTATCACTAATGAAAAGTATTTGGTAATTAAATTCTTCTATACATTTATATGCTAATTGGCTAAATATTAATAAAACTCATTTGCCCTTCTTATAGACACTGTTTTTCTCATTTTTCATTTACTCCTTATTAGCCTGACAATTCAATTGGTTTTGTTATGAAGAATACTGCATTGTCAAAGTACACATCATGGGACACAAAGGCTTGCACAGGAAAGCTGACTCTTATTAGATGCAGCAAAAGAAGGTAGTGTGGTCATGTGGCTAGAGAAAACAACTGTGAAGCAGCTACCGGCTTGCTAATGTGATCTTCAGCAAGTCTTGACCTCCTTGTGCTTTAACCCTCCTCTGTAAATGCAATGAGGCAGCTCAGTGGGGAAATTCAGGGTAAATAAATCTTATATTTAAAATAAAAAAAATTAGGGCTACATAAAGCATACACATTGGGAATTTACAAAAAAAAAAATTGGAATGTCACTTGAAGAAAGCAAACTAGTAGCAAAGAAACTCCACATAAATGAACTTGTATTTATGTATTTATTTTTTTGCTGTATTACCCACTACCAGTGGAGCTCGGTGGTGGTTGTACCTATCATCCGTGCTCCCCCCCTCAGCTATTAGGGATCATGCTGCATAGCAGTGGGGGAGTTTAACCTTTGTTTCACCCCCGAAGCTCCACCCCTGAGGATGCCAGCATAAATGACTGAGGTCCAGGCTGTAGACATGCTGATGCACATCTAGGCCAAGTATTTAATGGCGTTCTTCCCTCTCCATACACCGCTAGTCCTAAGCCCCCACCCATGCATCCACTGGTGGCGGGAACAGGGTGGCATGACAACCCTTCCCCCTCCCAGAGGAGAAGAGCATCCTGTGGGATGCTCGAATATCCTCCCACTGGCCGGCCCCTGATGACCCAAGCTCATTCCTGAACCCAGGTCAGTGGCATCATGGGTAGTAGGGCTATTGCTGCACTGACAGGCCTGCCATGAAATAACTTTTTAACCGGAAATTGGTATTCTTGATACCACTTGTGATGCTGGTGACCTGGGTTCGAGAATGAGCCTGGGACAGTGGCAGCCAGATGGGAGGGGAGGAGGACAAAGCATCTGCAAGGATGCGTTCCTACTCCTTAGGGTAGCTGACTCCACTGTGATACAGCCAGGATAGTACAGTAGTAAGGTTCTCAACCCACAGAGATGCACTTCAAAACACAAATTTTTACATTTTTATTATTTTCCATAGAGGTGCAAACTTCCCTCAAATATTTTTCTTCACCCTCTATTTCAATTTTTATAGATGTGCACACTTCAATCAAGTATTTATTTTTCACCCTCTGTTCATACATGCATAGTGTGAAGACACTAAAAGCACCCTCATGCTGAAAGATGGTGAACAGGTTGGGGATGTAAGGGTGGAGGAACCTCTAGCAAGCAGTAACCACTAGACAGTGTGGTTCTCAATCAATCTGGGTAGGGAAGTAGCCACTACAAAAAATAGGGTCCTGGACTTCAAAAGGGCTGACTTTAGCAGGATGGGACACATACTCAAAAGTCATATGGCAAGCATCTGCCCAGAAATGGACACAGAACAAAAATGGGCAGTCATCAAGGCAGGACTGGCTGAAGCCACTAAAACTTGTGTCAAGAGCCAGAGCAAGAAAGCCAGGACCAAGAAACCAAGTTGGATGAGTAGACAGGTTGCGGAGAAGGTGAGGGAAAAGGGAATGCATTTTGGATCTACAAGAGATTCAACAGGGCAGAAGACAAAGAAGAATATGTGAAGAAATCCAGAGAAGTGAGCAGAGTGGTAAGGGTAGCAAAGGTGGCTAGGGAATGGAGGTTAGCACAGGGGTCAAAGAAGGAGGAAAGGATTTTCTTCAGATATATCAGAGAAAAGAGGAAAAGCAAGGATCAAATTGTTAGGATCAGGAGGGAAGTGGGTGAGTAGAAAAGGGTTGAGCAGACAGAAGTACTTAATGAATACTTCTGTTCAGTCTTCACCAAGGAGAGGGATGGGCCTGACCTGAGAAGAAGGGTGAAGTGGAGAGGGTGGGGAGAAGCAACCATGGATGGGAAATCATGGTGGAAAGGGTGAGGGAGGGTCTTAAGTCCCTGAAAGTGGACAAGGCACCTGGCCCAGACAGAGTCCACCCCAGGGTGCTGAGAGAGTTGGCAGAGGTCTCTGGCAGAGCCATTGGCGGACCTGTTCAATAACTCTCTGAACTCAGGGTGCATGCCCAGGGACTGGAGGGATGCACATGTGGTACCTCTCTGTGAAGTGGGCCCAGGACGAACTGGGAATTACAGACCTGTGAGCCTTACTGCAATTGTGGGAAAACTGATGGAGATAATCCTCAAGGTAAGACTGGTGCACTTTCTTGAGGATAACAATCTCCAGGACAGCAGACAGCATGGGCTTGTCTTGGGCAGATCCTGCCAGATGAACTTGGTTGATTTTTATGACTGGGTTACGAGGGCACTGGACAGAGGACATGCAGTGGATGTCCTCTACCTGGATTTCAGCAAAGCCTTTGACTTGGTGCCACACGGTAGGCTGACCTGTAAGTTGAAGAGTCTGGGAGCAGGGAGAAAACTGATCAGATGGGTCGAGAACTGGCTGCAGGGTAGTCAGCAGAAGACAGTAGTGGGGGAGGAAGCATCTGAACCCAGGGCAGTAACAAGTGGTGTACTACAGGGCTCAGTGCTGGGACAGGTTCTGTTTAACATTTTCATAGCTGACATTGTAGTAGGGATTAAGAGCAAGATCAGTCTCTTCACAGATGACACAAAGATTTGTGCCGAGGTAGATGGGGGGGGAGCAAAAGTACTTCAGGAGGATTTGGCAAAACTGGAAGAATGGTTTCACACTTGGCAGTTTGTTCAATGCCAAGAAGTGCAAAGTGATACATTTAGAGGCAAGAACCCAGGACACAATTACTGGCTGGAGGGTGTCCCGTTAAAAAATCCAAGGAGGGCAGGATCTGGGAGTGCTGGTAACCGGGAGATGAACCACTCTGCTCAGTGCAGAAAGCCAGCAGCAAAGGCAAACAGGATGCTATGGTGTGTAGGAAAGGGGATTACTTATAGGCGTGAGAAGGTCATCTTGCCCCTCTACAAGTCCCTGGTGAGACCGCACCTAGAGTACTGTGTGCAATTCTGGTGCCCCTACTTGAAAAGGGACATCAAACTACTGGAGGGGGTACAGTGCAGGGCAACAAAAATGATCCTGGGGTTGGGGGACAGACCATATAAAGAGAGACAGAGAGAGAGCTCAATATGTATACCCTGGAGGAAAGAAGGAAGAGAGGGGATATGATTGAGACCTTCAAGTACCTGAAGGGTTTAAACAAAGTAGACACCAGATGTATATTCAATCTGAAGGACAGAAGGGAAACCGGGGGCACTCCATGAAGTTGGAAGGGGGCAGGTTCAAGAGGGAACTGAGGAAGCACTATTTCATAGAAAGGGGTGGCAGGGTAGAACGCTTCACAGAGGAAGCCCGATTCACCACAGAGTGTTGGGGTTTCAAGAGGGGTGGGACAGATTCAAAGGGAGAGTACAAATTGGGAGGGGTGGGAGATGGGGAGGAGAACATATGGGGGCAGCTGCAGTCTAATAGATTGAAGTGCTGTGCACTTGAGCAGACTAGATAGACTGAGTGGCCTGCATCTGCTGGCAATTTCGCATGTTCGTATGTTCGATAATGTGTATTGTTGTAGTGCTGATGTTTCAGGACTAAAGGTGTCTTCTTCAGAGCTGTAGGGCTTTGTAACATAAGGAAAATATTAAGCATATTGAGGTTTTAACATTGTAATGCATTTCTTTTAAATTCTGGAAGTATATTTAATTAGCATTTATAACTGATTCTAATTCTCAAGTATATAACATGTATGTTATTATGTTGTAGGCAGGGCAGACTGACCTGCCGAGAAATGGATTTGAATGATGTATCTACTGTGATAGTGCCAGCTGTGTGACCACAGGTATCTGGGCAGACAGAACAGATGATGATGGGAGAATGTTGGCTGGCTGCACACTACATGCATGCATACATGTGTGCCTTTACTGCTGGCACCTTGCAGGAGCAAGATGAACATGAAAACACCCTGACAGGCAGGATGAGACTGATCTCCCACGGTCCCGCACCAGCAACTTAGGCATCTCCTCCTATTGATCCGGACAGCAAATGGTCTTTGAGGAACCCCCAAAAACCCATCATGGGTGAGAAGCCATGGAAGACAGACAGGAAGGTAATGCCTGGGAGAATCCAGAGCTGTGTTGGGCCTGTAGAAGACGGGAGCATAAAGAATGAAACTAAAAAAAAAAGAAAAGAACATTTGCATTATTGGACTGAATTTTCTAATTTGTGCTATGATTTTAACCAGTCATACCTCCATCTAGCTTGTGGCCAGGACCATCCTGCCATCGGCAGCCCACAACTTCCTCCTTGTTGTGGGGCTCCACCAGGTTGTCACGACTGCAGAGGAAAAAGTAGTCTTGAATCATGGTAAAAAAATCAGGAAGAGCCTGAGCCTTCATGCACTGAACATTATCAGGCATGTCAGATTTCAGCACAAGCTATTACTGCCCAACTGGTACAGTGCTGCATTGCTGTGCTGTTCCCCTGGACTGCTGAGAGCAGTCACATATCAATCCAGTCTTCCCGCCCACCCTGAAGGAAGAAAGCATCCACTCTTTTGCTACACAGAAACAGAACTTGTTGGCAGATAAGAACTGCTTGGCCAACCCAGTCTCTCCGTTTATTCCTGCCTATACTGTCACTGCAGGTGCTACTTTATTTCTGGCTACTTCCCCACTTCCCCCCTAAGATTCCCTTGTACCTATTGCATGCATGCTTAAGCCCATCATTGTTTACGCCCCAACTAACTCAGCTGGAAGACTGTGCCAGCCATTCACTACTCTTTCAGTGAAGAAGTACTTCCTCACATCCTTCCTAATCCCCCCAATCCAGCTCCATTGCATGTCACCTTGTTCTTGTGCACACTGCTTCTCTGAAACATGCTCTCCTCCTGTACCTTATTCACCCCCATGAGGTATTTCTAGGTCTCTATCATGCCCTCCTCTGTTCCAGGGTGCACGTATGAAGATGCCTTTGACTCTCCTAGTAGGGCTTCTGATGCAGCCCCTGCCCCATTTTAGTTGTTGTCCTCTGGATAGCCTCCACCATGTCTATGTCCTTCCTGAGATGTGGCCACCAGAACTGTTCCCAGTACTCCAGGTGGGGTCTCACTAACTATCTATATTGTACATTAGTCTCTCCTGTCAGCCAGTGGCAGACATTCCAAACCTGGGTCATAACATCATGTCTACTCATATACTACAGACAGCACCATGGCCAGGCACTTACATTTAATTACTGTTACAACAGTGAATAATTCTGGTATATACAGAGTGTAATACGACACATTGTACGGGACAATTCCATTTGCTTACTTATAGTACATTTTAAACTCTGATTAGGATTAAAAGCTGACTGGGAATACTAGCTGTAAAACCCTTTTAGACAAATGCCTCTGCTCTCTCTGTCATTTTAACTGGCTTATCCCTGGAATGCAATGGGCAAGTGATAACTTGATCTGTATTTCATTATAATGCTAGATACCTTGAACAACATGTTGGCATTTTTTTATTCTTTGATAACCAGCAAAGGCCACTGGATGCAAGTCCTGTTTACAGAGGAGAACCTAGGGCACTGGGAGGTTAATTGATTTGCTTAGAGTCACAGTATACAAATAGAGGTTGTAAGAATCAAACCCAAGTCTGCTGGATATACCAAGCTCATTCACAGCTTATTGCTCTAACTCTCTAGGCTATACTGCCAGCCTCCCATTTAAGGACATTGCCTATTTGGGAGTATTACTGAAGCATCTAGGACTAGCCTAGCAGTTTTAAATCAGATGGGCTCATGTCCTCCAGGAACTGATGGCATATCTCCCAGCATCCTTTGCAGGAAGCTGTAAGGGCACTATCAAGAGGGTATATTCCTTGCACAAACAACTCTTAAGTGAGAAGATGAGCATTTGGCCAAGAAGTTTACCTTGTATTTACATTCTTACAAGGATAAATAATTCAAATATGTATGTGGAACCTCTGTAAATACTGATCCTGATATGTTCTCTGATCTAATTTCCAGTTTTGATCCCTCCTCACCTTATCTCTGTCTTCTCTGTCAGTTGAAAATCAGTCAGTTGGGACAGATGGAAAACTCAATCAAAGCAGCAGTATTTTTAGTTGACAAAGAAAATTCATTACATAATGCACTAGTTCTTCAAGCAATAATGTGCATCTGGCACAGCTAGGATCATCATTTGTATATTTTTAATTACCTCAGATATTTCTAAAATCTGTTTAATTACTAATTTTATGTTTGCTTGCACACATGTGCAAGAAACATTATATGGCAGCTTAGAGAGAAGCAGGTTTTGAGGTGCAGTACCGTGGCAGCCAATGCCACCACTGCATTCTTGGGCATGGCCCTCACTTCCTAATGCAGTGGCATGCTGCTGCTGACACTAATTCAGCTAGCGTGCCACCAACTTGAAACAAATTAGCCGCTGCAATGAGGGAGCAACCCGTCACTGCAGGGCGGTGCCTTGCCTGGTGTAACTTTTCAAAAGAAAATGGCAGCAGCTGTCGCCATCCACTCACAGTCCCCATAAAAGCCATCGGGGGTGCCCAATCCCTGTCAGCATAATGTCCCCCCAATTTGTTGTGTGCCGAGGGGGGTGCCCAATCCCCCTCGGCATCATGCCCCCCAAACAGGCTTTTTTTGCCGACAGGGGGCCCAATCCCCATTGGCTTAAGTCCCCCTTCCCCAAAAACACAGGTAGCACACCGGGAGCTCTCCCCAGTGTGCTAAAGTAAACCTGCAAAGATAAAAACTTCCTGTGACATCTTTTTTTTTGTTTGTTTTTTCCCTGAAACAAAGAAAACAGTCCCTCGTCATCAGGTCCCTTCCCCCAACCTGCACCCACCCTCTGCACACCTCACTTCCCCACACACACCATCACCCCATACTTACCTCCAGAGTCAGATGCTGCGATCTTCGGTGGACCGTGAACACGTCTGCGCTCTTCAAAGCCAACCATGAACTGAATAATGTATAATCGCATAAATGGGATTTTTTCAACTTATGTGGATACAGCAACCATTTTTTTTACTTTTGGCACCAAATTTTCAACATGGGGTTCTTGGGACCCCTCCTCATGAATTCAGTCACTGTCATGGCATTATTTGGTCCCGAAAAGTGATTTCGCGGTCACTACATGGAATCACCTTTTGGGACCGATTAATGAAATGACAGTGCCACTGTTCATGAGGTGGGCTCCCAAAAAAGTGTATGTTGCAAGTTTGGTGAAAAATTCCAAACAATGACTGTGTTATGAGTGTGCATTATGCAGTTTCTACACATGCTCAGAATCTCCGAGAATTTTAATATTTTCACCCAGATTTTCAACATTGCTATTTTACATAACTCCTTATAAACAGTATAGTTATATTGTTCACAGCCTGCTCAAAATGTGTTTTACACATCCGCACACAATGGCGCAGTGCCGCTGTGGGAAACTGATGTTCGGGACAGGTTAAGAAAATCATAGTGACACCGCTCATGAGCAGAGGTCCTAAATGCCTATTTTGAAAATCTGGTGCATGAATTAAAAAAACTGACTGGGTTATGAGTGTGCATTGTGCAGTTTTATGTACATGCATAACTTTGAGAATTTTTAATATTTTCACTCCAGATTTCCAACATTGCCATCTCTTCACACCTCCTTATGAATGGTGCAGCTGTCATTTTTCACATCCTGCCCAAATGCGGTTTCACACATCTGGCACAGAATGGCGAGTCATTGTGGGAAATCAACGCTTGGGACAGATTTACAAAATCACAGAGCCACTGTTCATGAGCAGAGGTCCCAAATGCTTTCATCAGGTGGGGGTCACAAAAGGCAATGCTGAAAATGTGTAGTGCAATACCAACAAACGCCTGGGCATTAGGGGTTTCTATCCAAAACATCCCACCCTGCACAGACTGACAGGCGCCAGAGGTGTGCCTTTGGACTGCCAGCTGTAATGCTCACGTCATTCCACCCCATCCTGCAGCCAGTGAAAGGCATTGCAGTGTGCCTTGGACTCATTAGCCCCAGAGTTCACCCCATTCTCCTATACTGCACCCATTTCAGCATATGTCCTTATGGAATGGGGTGACTGTAAAGCCGAACACCCCAAGGCACACCCCAACACTTGTGGGTGTCTGCAGGATAGGGTGAGGTGAAATGACATGAGCACTATGGGTGACGACCTAAAGGCATACCCCAATGTCTGCCTGTCTCTGCAGGGTGGAGGTGGGGTTGGCATGAAGTTTAATACTTCACTGCCATTCCTATTCTGCATCTGTCCAACTTCTGCACTTCCAATGCTAATACCAGCAAGCAAACATTTGGCATTGACAAATGCTTGTTGTGCTTAATGACTCAAGTCAGGCATATAGCAGCCAGTGGCAGTTTTTATGCTGATTGCGCACATGAGAAACATATTGCAGCAGCTTGCTCCAGAAGTAGGTTGTGGAGAATTTATAATATTTTCACTCCAGATTTTCAACATTGCCATTTTCCCACACCTACTTATGAATAGTACAGCTGTCATTTTTCACATCCTGGCCGAAATGTCTTTTCACACTTCCAGCGCAGAATAGCACGGTCGCTGTGGGACATCAGTGTTCGGGACAGATTAAGAAAATGACAGTGGGACTGTTCATGAGCATAGGTCCCAAAATCCCTATGTTGAACATGTGGTGATGAAACTCCATAAAATGACTGCGTTACAAGGGTGCGTTGAACTGTTTCCATGTACCATTGTAACTTAGCAAATTTGTAATATTTTCACGCCACATTTTCAACACTGGCATTTTTTCACACCTTCTTGTGAACAATACAGCTGCCATTTTTCACATCCTGGCCATAATATGTTTTTGCACTCCTGCAGCAGAATAGCACGGTCACTGTGGGAAATCAGTGTTTGGGACAAATGAAGATCGAGCGAGTGAGGGAGGTGACCGAGTTAAAGTGAGCTCTTCCGGGACTGCTACAGATTTCTTTGTGGGCAGAAAAAGGCCACAGGTGCCCAGTACAAAAGGGCAGCCTGCAGCAGTGGGAAAAACAGAATGAGAGAGCGAGTGAGGGAGGGAGGGGGCAGAGAGCGGACTCAACAGAGCTCTGTCGGGACAGCTGCGGATTTCTTTGTGGGCAGAAAAAGGTGTCAATGCATTGGGGCACAGTACAAAAGGACAGTCTGCAGCAGTAGGAGAAACAGTGCGAGCGAGTGGTGGGGGACTGAGTGAGCTCAATAGAGCTCTATCAGTACTGCTGCAGATTTCTTTGTGGGCAGAAAAAGGCACCAATGGAGACAGGAGCCCAGTACAAAAGGGCAGCCTGCAGCGCCAGGAGAAACAGAATGAGCGGGTGAGAGAGGAGGAGTGAGTCACCTCAACACAGCTCAGTCAGGACAGCTGTGAACTTCTTTGTGGGCAGAAAGAGGTGCCAGCACAGGCAGAAGCCCAGTACAAAAGGGCAGCCTGCAGCTCGGGGAGACACAGAATGAGTGAGTGAGTCAGGGGGAGCAAGTGAACTCAACAGAGCTGTGTCGGAACTGCTTCAGATTTCTTTGTGGGCATAAAAAGGCACCAATGCAAGTAGGAGCCCAGTACAAAAGGGCAGCCTGCAGCATTGGAAGAAATAGAATGAGTGAGTGAGAAGAAGTGAGCAAGCTCAATGGAGCTGTGCCGGAACTTTAGAGTTGCCCACCCTGCCTCCCAGGGTCCTCCGTGGTCCTATATTACAGCAGGGTCTGTGGAGTGGAGACAAATCAATGAGTAGATATGCCTGTGAGGTGTGGGTAATAATAAGGAGGATGTCTTGTCACAGTAGAAGGTGCACCAAAAGATTTATTTACAAGTACAAAATAAAATAAAGCTGAACTTCAATCGACACAGAAAGGAAATAAAATTGTATAACACAATGCTGAATACAAACACCAGAATTCCACTAGTGTAATGCACACTGTGAGGTCAGGACAGGTCTGCACATCACCAGACTATCTACCTAAATGAGGATAATGAATTCTTTATATAGGCTTTCAACCATGTGACACAAAAGTCCCTCCCTCTTTAATTAACTTAAACATATTTGTTTATAAAGAAGCAATATTTTTGTAACATATCAATTTAACATTACACTTTTTGCATTATAAAGCATACCACTGGACCAAACTCTAAATAAAATTGGCTAATTTTAACAATATGACCTAAGGTATCCCAACAGAACTCCACCCCCTGGGATATACCTTTAAATATAGTAAGAATCCAGCCGGCCAGCTCTAAAGGAAGGGCTAGCTTAACAACTCAAGGTTCAGAATTGGAGGGACCAAAAATAAAAAGGTAAACCTAAACTGAAATAAGTAAACATTATAATAGCACTGCTTAGGATATAAGAATTCAGTTTAAAAAAGGAGGGTTCCAGTTTCCTTACATTAATTACAACTTTTCACAGAGTAGCAAAACTAACTTTAAACTTTAAGCATTCAGAGGAAGTCCAACACGCTTAAACGAGCAACCACAAAAAAAATATTATGCACTCATTAATACGTTGGGTTAGCGTTCTGCAAGAGTGTTATTTTAAATAACAAAGGAAAAAGGCAGCGTTTTCAGAAAGGAGAGCCGAACGCTATCGCACGACAGATAGGCAAAATTGTTTACAGAAGAACGCCAGCAGTAACTCAAAATGAACTAAAAAAAGGGTAGCAGAACAGTTGCATTTTAGACACTTAAATCCTGACCTTTAAGATAGGCTGCAGGTATTCTACGCTAAGAAGGGAGGTACAACTTCAAACTCTGCAGAAATTTTGGAAAGTATAAGAGCTGGAAATGCAAAGGGGGGGGTAACTGCTCGCATGATCGCACGGAGGGCTCGCACGTTCATGCAGTGTGAAACAACCTCCCAAAATTAAAGTGACAACTTGAAAGTGCACTTTACATACACGGAGGCGTCTTTTTAGCAAACGCCTTCCAAAACAGAGGTTTTTAATAACTTCACAGATATTGAAGTAAACGATAGCTAGCACTACACTAGCGTGGAGGGGTTTTACCAAAACTTGGTATTAAAGGGATTCTTTTAGTCTTTGGTATTAGGTTGCCATTTTAAATGTTTGAGAAGGACTTAACCGAAACTGGGGGGTAGGAAGCTTCACATACCAGAATTGCTAGAAATAGGGAGACTTAGCAGAAGATTACATAGGTGGCCAGCTTATATAAATATAGAAAGGACAGAAAGCAGGAAAGAGAAAGGAGTGCTGTTGCAACAGACTTCAAAGAGTAATAAAAAAAATTTTTTATTCTGGTATATGGAACTTTTCCCTACATTCCTCCCTCCTTAAAAGGAAACCAATGTGTTTTATAATATTAACTCACTTTGGGAAAACTTTAAGGAAACTGACAGATCTCCCCTTAATCAAAGAAAACAGGGGAGATGGAGCTTCAGCCCACCCACTTCCAAAGCTCCACTCCAGAGTACCTAAATTAATTATTCACTTTCTCATAAATTTTATCTCTTAAGGTATTCAAACCCTAACTTCTTTCACTCCGGAGTCTGTAATAAGGTACTAATGCCTGCACTATAACGAGAGAGATAGTCTGCGTTAATGTGCATTTTTCCTGCTCTGTGTTACTAACATACTAAAATGCCAGCAGAATAGGCCTAACGGTCTTTCGAGTCTGCTCGATTGGTCAGCCCCCACCCTGGGTGCTAACCTTGCTGCCCCCCTCGCCTTCTCTGGCTTCTTCCTTCACAGTTCCGGATATTCTTGCTGCACTGGATTTTGCTTCCAGAACCCTTCCCCTGTACCTGTCCCAGCCCCTCTTGAACCCCTCCACCATCTCTGCCTCCACTAGCCCCCTAGGCAGTGCATTCCATGGCTCCATCACCCTCTCAGTGAAGTAGTACCTCCTCCTTTCTCCCCTGAATCTTCCTCCCTCCAGCTTCCACCCATGCCCTCTAGTGGCCCTCCTCCTTCCTTCAAGCACCCTGACTGTTCCTCCCTATTTACCCTCTTCATGTACTTGAAGACCTCTATCATGTCCCCCGGTCCCTTCTCTCTTCCAATGTGTACATATTTAGCTCTTTGAGCCTCTCCTCATAGGTCCTGTCCCCAAGCCCCAAATCATTTTGGTTGCCCTCCTCTGACCCTCCAGGAGTTTAATGTCCTTCTTTAAGTGTGGCCTCCAAACTGCATGCAGTACTCAAGGTGTGGCCTCACCAAGAAGTTATACAGAGGGTGCATCACTTCCTCCTTCTGAGGTGATCCCCAGTGATGCATCCCAGTATCCTGTTGGCCTTGGCTGCTGCCCTCCTACAAGTCTCAGAGTTGTTCATTTTGACATCCACCACCACCCCCAGGTCCCTCTCAGCCATCGAGACTTGTAGCATTTCCCAGGTGTACACTTGCCAGGTTTTGCCCCCAGGTGGAGTACCTGCATTTCCCTGCATTGAACCTCAGCTTCCACTTTATAGACCATCTTTCCAGAGCCTCCTAGTCCCCCTGTAGGGCCACCCTCCCCTCCTCCCCATCCACCACTGCCCCTAGTTTTGAGTCATCCGCAAAGAGACTCATCTCACTCCTGATTCCAGTCCTTATGTCAGAGACGTAGGCGTTGAACAGGAGGGGCCCAAGGACTGATCCCTGTGGGACCCCACTAATGAACCTCTTCAGGGATGAGACTATCCCGCCAACTACGACCCTCTGGGTCCGGTCCTGAGGCCAATTGCCTATCCATCTGATCATCTGGTTCCCCACCCCCATTTCTCCGAGCTTATCCAACGGGCCCATGTGAGGAACAGAGTCAAATGCCTTGCTGAAGTCTAGAAAGAGGACGTCCACTGGTCTACCAAGGTCCAAGGCACTCATCACCCAGTCATAGAACTTCACTAGGTTTGTCTGACATGATTTCCCCGAGAAGAATCCATGCTGTCTATCGTCCAGGCACCCTGACTTTTCCAGGTCCCCTCCTAGCCTCTCCTTGACAATGCCCTCCATCACCTTGCCCACCACCAATGTCAGGCTGACAGGCCTGTAGTTCTCTGCCACCTCCCTTGATCCCCCCTTGTGGATAGGCACTATATGCACCACCTTCCAGTCCTGTGGCACCCACGCTGTCCTCAGAGAGATGGTGAAAGCTCCGCCAGGGTTTCGCCAGGACATCCGCAAGTTCCTTCAGCACTCTGGGATGTAATTTATCTGGCACCGTGCTTTCTCTGTCTTAAGGGAGCTGAGGGCTTCACTCTCTCTGCTGGACTTCCATTTCCAGTACCTCTTCTCCTGCTTAGCCTCCCCCTCCTGCCAGTGATGCCTCCCCTCTCCCAGACCCGCCGATCGGTGAGGGTCCCCCTCCTCAGTATCTCTGTCTCCTCCCATGTATGATGCAGCACCCCATTTTCCTTGTAGAAAACTGAAGTGAAGTACTCATTTAGTACCTCAGCCTGCTCCCCAGGTCTTGGGCCCATCTCCCCTGATTTAATCCCGCTAATCTGCCCTTCACTCTTCGTTTTCCCCAATGTATCTAAAGAACCCTTGTTCCTCTCCTGATTTCCCTGGCCAGGTTCTGCTCCTTCCTTGCCTTCGCCCCTCTCACCACCCTAGTGGCCCTTCTAGCCATCAGCTCATACCCCTTGATCCCTTTCACTCCTTGAGCACTTGAATTGCCTATAGGCTGCCTTCTTTCCTGCACCACCTCCTGGACCTCCCTGGTCCACCAGCAGGGTTTTTGGGCCTTACCGCATTTTTGTCTTACTCTTGCACAGGTGCTGGTAGCATCTTTCACCCCTCTCCTGATGATTTCCGCCTACTATCAGCATCCATGTCTGACCCAATCCCATCCAAATGCTCCTTAAGGATGCTTCCCATTTCCTTAAAATCCGTTCCCCTGAAGTCAGTTACCTCCGTCTTTGTGCAGCTTTCTAGCCCTCCTAGGTCCAGGCAGAACCAGACCATGGCATGGTCACTCCCCGCCAACGGGTCCCTTACCTCCAGCCCCCTAATCTGGTCACTGTCTGTTGTTGTATTACAAATTTATACGGTTGGAGAGCTAAATACCACCGCATAATGCGAGGGTTTTTATCTTTCATAGTTTGTAACCAACATAACGGGTTATGATCTGTTATAATTGTAAAAGGCCTACCCCATAAATAAAATTTCAATGCATTTATTGCCCAGCGAATTGCTAAGCATTCCTTTTCAATAGTTGAGTATTTAGTCTCCCTCTGATGTAGCTTTCTGCTAATGAATATGATCGGATGTTCCTCTTCTCCATCAATCTGAGAGAGATCAGCCCCAAGGCCTTGTTCAGAAGCATCTGTTTGTACTATGAAAGATTTTTGAAAATTGGGACTATACAATACAGGGTATGAACATAGCTTGGCCTTTAGTGTTGTAAAAGCCTCCTCACATTGTTTGGTCCATTGGACTTTTTCAGGTTTATTCTTTTTGTCAAATTAATTAAAGGGCTAGCGATATCTGCAAAGTTGCTTACAAACCGACGATAATAACTAGCCAGACCTAAAAATGAACGTACCTGTTTCTTTGTTTGTGGCCATGGGCTACTGGCAATAGCATCTATTTTGCCTATTTCGGGCTTCACCTTCCCATTTCCTATTATGAAACCTAGATATTTGGTCTCCAGCATGCCTATGGAACACTTTCCAGGGTTTATGGTTAGCCCTGCCTTAGCTATCACTGCCAAAATGTTATGAAGATGGTTTTCATGTTCCTCCCAGGATGTGCTAAAGATGATGACATCATCTAAATACGCTGCACTGTAGTCCAGGTATGGATGTAATAATTGATCCATACGTCTCTGGAAAGTTGCTGGTGCCCCATGTAGACCAAATGGCATTTTTGTAAACTGAAATAAGCCTATAGGGGTACTAAAGGCCGTCTTATCCTGAGAGTCAGAGTCTAGGGGAATTTGCCAATATCCCTTGGAAAGATCCAACGTACTGATGTATTGGGCATTGCCCAGTCTGTCTATAATGTCATCAATACGTGGCATTGGGTACTCATCGAACCTCGATATTTCATTCAGATTTCGAAAATCCAGGCAAACCGGTACACCTCCTTCCTTTTTGTTCACAACCACCATGGGGAACCTCCACGGGCTTTTGAAAGGGTCAATTACCCCTAGTTGTTGCATTTTTAACAGCTCTTTGATTACCTGTTCCCTTAAATTCTCAGGGATTCTATAAGACTTATGTCTGATAGGTTTATTATTGGTCACCTCTATGTGATGTTTAAGTCCCTCTACTTTCCCAGGGATTGTTGTAAATATCCCCTGGAAAGTATGTATTATACCTTGTTCTTCTTTCTTTTGTTCGTTACTTAGTTTATCATTTACAGTTACCTCGTTTATACTGCCTTGACCTTGTAATCGTTCATAGGCACAGTCTAGTTCACTGTCAGCCATCTAAGGGTGCACAAATAGAACAGGTGAACTTCTATCATGCCATGTTTTCAATAAATTAGCATGATAAATCTTTAGTTGTTGTTTCTTTTCAGGACAAATGATTTCGTAGTTCACCGGTCCTACTTGTCTGTGTACGGTATAGGGTCCCTGCCATTTCATTAATAGTTTGTTCTCAGTACATGATAACAATAAGAGAACTCTATCACCTGGCTGAAATGTTTTGATCCCCACTTTCTGATCATAGTATTGTTTCTGAGCTGTCTGGTGTTCTCTATTACACTGTTGGGCTGCTCTTGCATATTTTGCCAATCTTTGGTGTAATGTAGTGACATACTCCAAAGTGGATACAGGGATAGTATCTGCTTTGGACCCTTCCCATTTTTCCTTTATAATATCCAACACCCCTCTTGGATTTTTCCCAAATAGTAATTCAAAGGGCGAATAACCCGTGGATGCATGGGGAACCTCACGATAAGCAAACATTAAATAAGGTAAATACCTGTCCTAGTATTTACCCTCATCAGAAATACATTTTTTTAACATTTGCTTCAATGTTTTATTAAAGCGTTCCACCAAGTCATCTAATTGTGGATGATATGGTGAAGTAAGAATGGAATGTATCCCTAAGGCCTGATAGAGACGTTTCAACACTTGGGAACACAAATTGCTGCCTCTGTCCGTCAAAATTTCTTTAGGTACACCCATGCTAGAGAATATTTTGATCAATTCCTCAGCTATTTTATCAGCTATAACTGTTCGTAAGGGAATTGCCTCAGGGTATTTTGTAAAGTAATCACATATGACTAGAATAAATCGGTTCCCTTTAGCACTTTTGGGTAAAGGACCAACTATGTCCATCGCAATGCGGGTAAATGGGGTATCCACTAAAGGTAAAGGCTGTAGGGGTACCTTATCTTTTTGTAACGTAGGCCTTACTTGTTGACATTGCACACATGACTTGCAATACTCGGTCACTTGTTCATGTATTACTGGCCAGAAAAATCTGTACAGGAGTGTCTGTAATGTGTGTTCTCTACCTAGGGGACCGGCTATTGGCAAGTCATGAGCAAGGTTCAATAACTGTTCCTTATAACCAGTAGGCACTAACAAATGTACCACAGTTTCTCCATTTTATGTTCACTTGTGCGCATGCGCAAGGAACGTTTTGGGAGAGTAGCACACTTAGAGGTGTGCCTCTCCCACCCAATGCACTGCTCCCTTGAGCAGGCGTGGCAGTCCTGCACTAATGGGTGCAGCAGCTCAGTATGACAGTGGTGTTCCTCTGCTTCAAAGAAAAACACCGCTGCCATACTGAGCGCCGCCCCCCCCTCGTATCATGTGCTACCCCCCCGCGCACGTCCGCCATGCCACCCCAAAGCTTGTACACACTGGGAGCCCACTCCAGCATGGCAAACATTGTTTGCCAATGGGGGTGCCCAACTCGCCGGCTCCAAGGCCCCAAAGCCATCCTGCTGCCATGCTGGGAGCCCACCCCAGCGCGGGCAAACGTTGCTTTATTTGCCACAGCGGGGTGCCCAATCCCATTGGCTCCCTGGCACCCCCAGTGTAGTTTGCCGATGGGGTCAATCCTCAGTCGGCTCCTCGCCCCTGCCATCTCCTTCTGCCATGCTGGGAGCCTCACCCCAGCGTGGCAAATGTCCCACATCGCCTTTTTTTCTTCAAACCTGTAAAACAAAAACTGTCCCACGCGCATCTCCCAACCCTCCAACAACCTGCACCCAGCCTCCCCACACACCCCCACCCCATGCTTCATCCGACTCCGTAGCGACGATCTTCGTGGACGGGAACACGTCTGCACTCTTCAAAGGCGACTGCGAACTGAGGAAATGCCAGTAAGCTGTATAATGGGCTAGATAGGGGGTTCAACTTTATTGCATATCTCAGTGATTTTGAATTTTCAGATTTTCAATGTGAGGTTTTGGGACCCTTCTCATGAATGATGTCACTGTCATGGTGTTATTAGGCCCGAAGGTGATTTTGCAGGCACTGTGCAGTCCCTGCACAAAATCACCCTTCAGCCTCAAATAACACCATGACAGTGACATCATTCATGAAAAGGGGTCCCAAAAACCCCATGTTGAAAATTTGTTGCAAATATTCCAAAAAATGACTGTTTTACGAGCATGCGTTGCGCAGTTCCTATGCAGGCTTGTAAGTTCGCGAATTTTCAATGTTTTCACTCCAGATTTTCAACATTGCCATTTTATCACACCTTCTTATGAGTTGTACAGCTGTCCTTTTTCACATCTCACCCAAAACGGGTTTCAGCCCATGTAGCGCACAATGGCGCAGTCGGTGTGCGAAATCAATGTATGGAACACATTAAGAAAATCACAGTGACACCATTCATGAGCAGAGGTCTTAAAATGGCTATGTTGAAAATTTGGTGAAAGAATTCCTAAAATGACTGTTTTAATGAGCGCATGCTATGTAGTTCCTATGCACACTTGATGTTTGTGAATTTTTAATATTTGCACTCCAGATTTTCAACATTGCCATTTTACCACACCTCTTTATGAGCAGTACAGCTGCTGTCATTTTCACATTCTGCCCAAAACGTGTTTCCGCCTATGTAGCGCACAATGGGGGTAACAAAAAGGTCATGCTGACAATTTATTGTGCAAATACCAGCAATCGCACAGGCATTAGGGTAAAGCACCATACATGCCAAACACCACTGCAAACACCTGCAAGCGAACGTTCAGCATTGACAAATGCTTGTTTAACATTAAAACATTTCCGATATAACAATCCTTTGTGCAAGACATATTTCTGTTCAGGATTTTGCTCAGTACCTATTTGCAAAAATAAAGGCTTTAAAGAAACATCCTGTAATTGTGCTGATCTAAACTCTGATTGAGAACTTAAGTCCTTAACATCCTGTAACTTAAAGTCATTAGTGCCTTTAGTGTCCTTCTGGGTATGTTGCCAAACCCGCTTCTCCTGGCGCTTTTCCCTTCTTGTCTTCCTTGTCTTCCCAGGGAGCCCAAACAGTTCATTCTCAAATAGGAAAGATCATTGTAATTCTGTATTTAATCTTTCCTGTGCCCTGGTAGTCACAGCCCCAAAATTAGTAGCACTAGAGAGTAGCTGTGCAAAATCTGGGTGGTCGTGTCCCAAAATAACTGGTTCTGGTAGTTGTGGAACCACCCCAACTTCCATATTTCGGGTACTTGTTTGTACCTGTACTTCAACCTGTTGCATTGGATACATATGTGTGTCTCCATGTATACATGTTACTTGCGTTTGTGCAGCTATTTCAGGGACTGTAGGTACCATACAGGCTTTGATTAATGTTTGTCTGCTGCCAGAGTCTATTAGACCAACCGTCTCTTTACCATTTATTTTAACAGGAGTTATATACTGTCCCCAATTGGCCAATACTAGATGTGTAGAAGAAGATTTCTTTTTAGGACAAAATCTTGCGATATGCCCTTTTCCTTGACAATAGTGGCAGGTTATTTCAGTATAAGGTGTTTTGGACACATTTGATGGTTTAACAGTACCACTAGAGACTTGTGAAGGAGACGTATAAGTTCTTACCATGGACTGGGTTATGTTAGCTCCAGGGTGTCCTTTAGTCCTATTTGGTTGGGCAGTTAAGTAATCTTCAGCCAATTGTACAGCTTTTTTAGATGTCTCTGGGCGATGTTCCCGAACCCACATCTGAACATCCTGCAGTAGAATGTGAATGAACTGTTCCAAAACAACTGCTTCTAACATCTGTTCTTTTGTGTTAGTGGCAGGATGTAACCACTTAGTGCAGAGATCTTTTAGCCTAGTAAAGGCTTCTTGTGGAGTGTCAGACATCTGGAACCACAAAGTTCGGAACCTCTGCCTATATGTTTCCAGACAAATATCATAGCGTTTGAGAATGGCTTCCTTGACAGCATCATAGTTCTCGTTCATAGCACTGTCCACATTACCGTAGGCCAGTTGTGCTTTTCCCGTCAGGTAAGGAGCCAGACGTATGATCCACTGGTCCCTAGGCCACTGACAGGCCCGTGTGATGCGTTCAGATGTGGTTAGGTAGGTTTCAATATCATCACATAATTTAGTCAATTTAATATCTTTTGGATTATCCCCTGCAGGGTGGGGGTAGCCTACCAACGCCGAGTGCTTGTATAGCTCTCAAGGTGTCGGCCCACCTGTCCTCATTCCTTTGCATATCTCTTTCTCTCTGTTTTGCCATGGCAAATCAATCTGTTGCATACACAACCACTGTAACAAATCCTGCAAATCTCCAGTAGGGGGCCCTTTCTCCAACTCCTCCTTCTCTTCATCAGCAACTTCTTCCTCAGGCTTCATGGTTTTACATTTGACATCAGGTACTCCAGTCATCAAGGGTTGTCCAAGTTTTTCTGCCATGGTTCTGGTCAGCACACCAGCAGGTACCTTCTGGGACATTCACGATCCCCTTCTGATACTAAGGGCAGTATCACAAGGTATCCCACTACAACCACCATGTGTGAGGTGTAGGTAATAATAAGGAGGACGTCTTGTCACAGTAGAAGGCGCACCAAAGATTTATTTACAAGTACAAAATAAAATAAAGCCGAACTTCAGGCGAAACAGAAAGGAAATAAAATTGTATAACACAATGGTGAACACAAACACCAGAATTCCACTAGTGTAATGCACACTGTGAGGTCAGGACAGGTCTGCATGTCACCAGACTATCTACCTAAATGAGGATAATGAATTCTTTATATAGGCTTTCAACCATGTGACACAAAAGTCCCTCCCTCTTTGATTAACTTAAACATATTTGTTTATAAAGAAGCAATATTTTTGTAACATATCAATTTAACATTACACTTTTTGCATTATAAAGTATACCACTGGACCAAACTCTAAATAAAATGGGCTAATTTTAATAATATGACCTAAGGTGTCCCAACAGAACTCCACCCCCTGGGATATACCTTTAAATATGGTAAGAATCCAGCCGGCCAGCTCTAAAGGAAGGGCTAACTTAACAACTCAAGGTTCAGAATTAGAGGGACCAAAAATAAAAAGGTAAACCTAAACTGAAATAAGTAAATATTATAATAGCACTGCTTAGGAAATAAGAATTGGGTTTAAAAAAGGAGGGTTCCAGTTTCCTTACATTAATTACAACTTTGCACAGAGTAGCAAAACTAACTTTAAACTTTAAGCATTCAGAGGAAGTCCAAGACGCTTAAACGAGCTTCCGCAAAAAAAATATTATGCACTCATTAATACGTTGGGTTAGCGTTCTGCAAGAGTGTTATTTTAAATAACAAAAGAAAAAGACAGCATTTTCAGAAAGGAGAGCTGAACACTAACGCACGACAGACAGGCAAAATTGCTTAGAGAGGAGCGCCAGCAGTAACTCAAAATGAACTAAAAAAAGGGTAACAGAACAGTTGCATTTTAGACACTTAAATCCTGACCTTTAAGATAGGCTGCAGGTATTCTACGCTAAGAAGGGAGGTACAACTTCAAACTCTGCAGAAATTTTGGAAAGTATAAGAGTTGGAAATGCAAAGGGGGGGGTAACTGCTCGCATGATTGCACGGAGGGCTCGCACGTTCGTGCAGTGTGAAACAACCTCCCGAAATTAAAGTGACAACTTGAAAGTGCACTTTACATACATGGAGGCGTCTTTTTAGCAAACGCCTTCCAAAACAGAGGTTTTTAATAACTTCACAGATATTGAAGTAAACGATAGCTAGCACTACACTAGCGTGGAGGGGTTTTACCAAAACTTGGAATTAAAGGGGATTCTTTTAGTCTTTGAAATTCATTCACCATTTTATTCGTTTGAGAAGGACTTAACCGGAACTGGGGGCAGAAAGCTTCACATACCAGAATTGAATAAAGTAGGGAGACTTAGCAGAAAATTACATAGGTGGCCAGCCTATATAAATATAGAAAGGATAGAAAGCAGGAAAGAGAAAGGAGTGCTGTTGCAACAGACTTAAGAGAGTAATAAAAAAAATTTAAATCCTGGTATATGGAACTTTTCCCTACAATGCCCACACCTACTTATGAACAGTACAACTGCCATTTTTCACATCCTGGCTGAAGTGTGTTTTCGCACTTGCGCGCAGAATAGCACAGTTGCTGTGGGAAATCAGTGTATGGGACAGATTAAGAAAATGACAGTGACATTGTTCATGACCAGCAGTTCTAAAATCCCTATGTTGAAAATTTGGTGATGAACATCCACAAAATGACTGTATTACAATCGTGCATTTAACTGTTTCCATGCACCCTTGTAACTTTGCAAATTTGTAATATTTTCACGCCACATTTTCAACACTGGCATTTTTTCACACCTCCTTATGAACAGTACAGCTATCATTTTTCACATCCTGGCCTAAATATGTTTTTGCTCTCCTGCCGCAGAATAGCACAGTCACTGTGGGAAATCAATGTTTGGGACAGATTAAGATTGAGCGAGTGAGAGGGGGGAGTGACCAAGCTCAACTGACCTCTGTCGGGACTGCTGCAGATTTCTTCGTGGGCAGAAGAAGGCCCCAATGCAGTAGCCCAGTACAAAAGGGCAGCCTGCAGTGCCGGGAGAAACAGAACAAGCGGCTGAGGGAGGGAGAGTGAGTGACCTCAACGGAGCTCTCTTGGGACTGCTGCAAATTTCTTTGTGGGCAGAAAAAAGCAGCAATGCAGGCAGAGGCCCAGTACAAAAGAGCAGCCTGCAGCGGTGGGAGACACAGAACAAGCAATCGAGAGAGGGAGAGTGAGTGAGCTCAACTGAGCTCTATCATGACTGCTGCAGATTTCTTTGTGGGCAGAAAAAGGCAGCAACGCAGGCAGGAGCCCAGTACAAAAGAGCAGCCTGCAGCACCAGCAGAAACCGAATGAGCAAGTGAGAGAGGGGGAGTGAGCAAGCTCAACAGAGCTCTTTCGGGACTGCTGCAGATTTCTTTGTGGGCAGACAAAGACGCCAACAGAGGCAGGAGCCCAGTACAAAAGGGCAGCCTGCAGCACCAGGAGAAACAGAATGAGTAAGTGAGACAGGGAGGCTGAGCGACCTCAACAGAGCTCTGTCGGAACAGCTGTGGATTTCTTTGTGGGCAGACAAAGTTGTCAACACAGACAGGAGCCCAGTACAAACGCTCAGCCTGCAGCGCCAACAGGAACAGAACGAGTGACTGACAGAGGGGGAGTGAGCGAGCTCAATGGACAAAGCAATCAACATTCAGCATTGACAAATGCTTGTTTAAAAGCTCTTTCACGGAGGTTAATATATGACTGTATATACTAGAGTCAGCATTAAACTTTAACTGTAGTGAATTGCTAACTCATAGTATGAAATGATGCTCTTTGGTTGTTTTGTTTTTCTAATTGTGGATTTCTTAAGGGTTGGATTTGTATATAAATAACATTTTTTAATGTTGATTTATTTTGAATTGAAGATGCAGCGAGACATAGAGAATAATGCATATGTAGCAGGTTGATATGCAGTTTTTTTACACACCCAAGGTGTGTGATATTAGAGAAACCTCATGAGCGAAGCTTGAGAGGTTTCACTAGTATAAAAAACTGTGTATAAATCCCCCACAAATGTTTTATTTTTTATAATAACTGGTGCTTGGACTTTTGGTGTAAATGTATTTGGGCGAGAGAGAAAGCATGGCTGAGCAGTATTTGATTCGGTAAATTATATGCCCCAAAATCCACAAAAAGAGAAGTGGCTTATATGAAAAAAATTCTAACCTGTGGGTGCTGAGTTAATTTTTTTTCCATTTTAAGATACAAAGCCACCGAGTGTAGATTGACAAGAGCGAAACATTCAGTGGTCAGAAGTATCCGCCGTGAACGAAAGTGTTGCCATAGCAATACTTTCATTCATGCCTGAATTTAGCCTACTGAAGCCGCAGTGTCACTCGCTGTCTTCGATCTATACTCAATGGCTTCTGTTTCTCAAAACTGAGAAAAAATTAGCTTATCACCTACAAGTTAAAATTATTCTATACAAGGCACTTTTCTTTTTGTGGATTATGGGGCATTTAATTTACCGAACACTGCTCGGCCACGCTTCTGTGTTGGAGAAAAGTGAAGATGATCATCACATACAGTGTAAGTGAGAAGTGACTTACAGCTACTCAGTTACGGCGTTTGAAGATGAAATCAGGCTTCTTAGCGCGAGACTATAAAAGTCGTATCAACCCGCGGGTTGATACAAGTTTTTTAGTATCAACCTGCGGGTTGATATGGCTTTTAACAGCACTCGAAAATGGGTTGATAACGGGGGTCACCAGTTATTATTAACAGTTCCTTGCTGAATAGGCTGTAATTTTAAACACACTGGCTGTAAGTGCTTCAAAGTCATTTCTATTGAGTTTAGTCAATGTATTATCAGCTCAATGGCCATAAAGTTGCTTTGAAGTTTACTGCTGTCTATAATGTACTATGGCTGTCTTCAGATGGTGCTGGCATATGTTTCTGATTTCAAACAGCAAAGCACTACAGCTACAGGCGATGATTAAAGGGAAGGGCTCAGGTTTCAAGTTTATTGTTTTACTAGGCAAGGATCCATTGGGTGAAGTTCATTTTCAAGGATACCACAGAAGACATATGTTACAGGTTTAAGCAATAACTACAGTAACAAATTTAAAGATACAAGGAACGTATCTGCAAATAAAATACAAGGAACAGTACAATATAAATGCTACCGACTCATACTGTTCCTGCCTGTTGTTATGTCTGCACAGCATGGTTTCCTTGCAAAACTAAAAAAACTGACATTCAGCTGATTGTCAGCTTCTCAGTTCTGCAAGGAAACCATGCTATGCAGTTTGTTCTGTTATGCTGTCTGAGGAGAAGTCATTCTAGGACAAGGAAAGGTGAGGAGTGCAGGTTAACCTAGTAGCTGGAAGGGCAGGGAAATCATAATCAGTAGGTGGGGGCTCATTTTACAAAAATATGAATGTGTGTGTGGGGCGGTGTGTCATCAGCATTTGTGCACCTACAAGGCACAGTAACAACTTTACTGATAATGGTGTGTGGGCTGATGGCTTGCAATTAGCAGCCAGGCACCTTACCAATAAAATGCTACAAAGATCTTTATAAGAGTGGGACCAGGTTTGGATGGTAGATAACAGCATAGTTCAGTGCTTGCAGGATAGCACTGAAATGTCACTGTTACCCAAGATACAATTAAGGACTTGGGTCAGGACTTTAGTAACAGTGCTAATAAATGATTTGAGCAGAGGTCAATGCAAGTTATAGGAGCATAGCCAACAACTTCAGTTTTGTGCACACTCTGTCTCAATGCTGCCCCTTTCACAGTGCACTTTTTGACACTTACTGTAAGAACAGGGTCTAGGCTTAAAATAAATCAGACTGACAATGTAGAATTATTTTTCCATTATTTTGAACTAACTGCAACAATAAAAAAAAATCACTGTGTAATGTTGTCTCAAGGCAGATTATTTATTTATTTATGTGTTAACCAGGTGTGTACATTGGTCTCAGGGACCATTTTCAGGCACGACCCGGGCCATATAGATGGCACAATACAAAAATACAAAAGGCATAGATACATCAAGTGAAAAGTACTAGGACATAACAGTTTTAGATGCAAACACAAAAAATGGGCGAGGACTTGATAAATACAACAACAATATGACAGAATGTCATATCGGGCAACAGCAGTTTAATAATATGAAGCCACGAGTCAGCATAAGATACCAAGGGAAGAAGTACGGTAAGTGGTGCTGAGGCTAGTTAAAGCACCCAAGGGTAGGCAAGCAGTGGCAGGCAGTATTATTACCAGGGGTAAAAGGTTTAGTGAGGCCGGGAGTCGGCCGGAGAGGAGAAGGATAGAGCGCCTGATGGCTGCTATCCTTCCCCGGGGGGGGGGTTAGCTGCAGGCTCCCGCTGCAATGCCGCCACCTAGGGGATCCCGGGTGGAAGGCACAGTAAGGTGGAGAAGCAGTGAGGGCATTGGGTGGATGTCAGCAGAGGGGCGGAGCAGGAGGTACGTCTCAGCGTGCCTCCTAGCTCATTGGCCCTCATTGCATGCCGACGTCTGGGGAAGAAAAAATGGAAAAACTCCTTGGTCTCTCCTAGGTGACAACACCTCTCTGGGGGATCTCCAGGCTTGTCAGACAGACTCCATTGCGCCGTTACGCACAGAAAAGTATATTGGTTTAGGGAGGCATAGGAAGTCCTCCTCACTTACCTGGGTATACTGGTGGTTGGTAAAAGTGTGTGTGTATACAACCAGGGTACTCTAGGGGGTACTCTAGGGGGTACTCTAGGGGCAGATCATGATGGGAATGGAGCCTGCTGACAGAGGATGTCTGAGAGAGTGGAGAGAGGAGGCATGTAGGGCACATAAACATAAGGTTAAAAAAATTAAAAAAGGTGTAGTGAGAGGCACTGGGGCAATTATGGAGTACAATTGCAGGTGCCGAAGCTGTTATAGAATCCAATTCCAGACAGATTTTGATAGGAGAGCTGTTGATAAGTTGGATTAGAAGGCCTGAATAGAGCTTATGTTAGAACAGACGTGAGAACGCTATTCCAGAGCTTAGAAGCTACAACAGAGAATGCTCTCTAGCCCATGTTACTGTTGGAGCAAGGGACACTTAGCAGTTGTTGGGACAAGGACATCATTACTCTTGTGCATTGCTTGATGCAGAGGAACCTGCCGGGGGGGGTAGTACCAGCCACAAGAGTTTTATGAACAAGGGCGCCAAGGTGGAGGTCACATCGAGCCTGGGGTGATAGCCAACTTAGGGAAGCATACAGGGAACCATGATGGCTAGTTAGTGAGTTAGTTAGTGAGTTCCCTAGATGAGGTCTGGGAGATGACAGGGGAACAGTACTCCAGGAGAGGGAGCATGATACCTCGTCTGATCACCAGCCATGCCTCAGGGGTAAGAAAGTGTTTCAGGTGGTAGCAAGCCCCAACCTGCTGGTGAAAATATGTATATGTATATTTAGATGATTTAGGTGATGTCCTAAATAACAGAACTTTAAAATTAAGTGTCACAGGCTACAGCCACTAATCAGTGGTCACTTTCAAATACAACAATAGCTTATTCTGCTTCACTCCAAATTTGAATGATTATAGAAAGGCGTATGATGTGGACAGGTACCTGAAAAGATGACAAGAACACCAGAGCTGAGCTCGCAGTTATGGAGTGAGTGCACAATGAAAACCAAAGAAGAGTTAAAGCAGAGAACAAATGCCAGCTGCACAGGAAACAGGTGATCTGGGCCCTCCAGGTCATGTGGAAGGCTGAGCATCCATGCCTCACCTGCTGATACACCGGTGTCCCAGGCTTGGGAATGAACCTGGGCTGCTCATGGGTCAGCTCGGGGAGGAGGACTGAGCATCTCAATGGACACTCTCCTCCTCAGGGAGGGAGGGAGGGTAGTCTGCTCTGCCACGACACTGCCACCTAGGTGACCATAAGTGGTGGTGCAGGCTAGGAACAATGGTTCTGGGTGGGGATGCTCCTGGCAGAAGACATCAACATGTCCAGTGATGTGCACCTGTCAAGCCACCACCTACACTGAGTGTCCGTGGATAGGGGACCAAGAAAACCAAGGAACCCCCCCCCTCAGCCTGATGCAGCTACCTCTCCTAGCAGGCCATGCACCCATGCTCTGGGCTCTCCAACCTGCAAACGAGTTAAACCCCTCCCAGGCTTGAATCCTGGAGGTTCTGCCACAGGGGGTAAACTGTGGGGCACTACAAAGGCAGATAAGGTAAATCACAGAGATGGGGGTGTGATGGAGCTGGGGGAGAGAGGGCAGATAAGAGGAAGGCTGGATGGCCAGATGGTAAACAGAAAATAAAAACAAAGGAAAAGCAGGTGAGCTAAAACAACATGAAAGATTACACTGCACACCAACATAGTTCTTACTAAAGTAAAGAGCTTTGCCTTATTGGCCTACTAGCCACTACAACCTCTTACCCTCCCAAATCACTCTGGGAGATTACATTTCTTCAGCTCCAGGCTCCAACAACTTTGGATTGATAATCTGCACTGTGACTGTTTCTACTTGTTTCAGATAGCCATGGACTAGTTATTCTATGTCTGTATTTTGTACGCTGTATTTGTTCTGTACAACTTGTCGCTTGTTAAAATGGGCTACCAAATTTATCTTTTTTGAAATTTGAAAATGTTATTGAACTTTTACACATATAACACATATAATGACTCAGAAGTGTTAAGTAACAGCTTCATCCTCCCACCACCCCCTCCACCCAGCCCTTCCTTCCCTCCCACTCCCACCCTCACCCCACACACACATCAGGACACCCAGGAACTATGAACAGGCTGGGCCAGAAAACAAACAATTGTTGGTTGGTCTAAAGAGAGTACTGACTATATAATCTCCCCCATAGTTTCCCAAACCTATGGAGGTGATTGTGTAAACTGGCAATCATTCTCTAAGTGCGGAGATTTAAAAGTAATTCCTGGACCCATTCTGTATAAGATATGCATTATATGTCTAACTAATGATATAAAACTAGTTTCTTGACCGACAAGGAGATTAGAGCTATGAAAAATCTCTGCTCTCTCACTTTAATGCCTCAAAGTCACCTACTACACAAATGCCTGGGGTAAAGAGATCATGCAGCCCCAACAGTGCATCCGCTGTCTGCTGAATGAGCGACCATAAGGGAGCTACTCTGGGTCAATCCCAAAAAATATATACTAGAGTGCCCTCTGCTTGATGACATCACATGCACTAAGAGGATGCTAAGCTACCCATTTTAAACAGTTTGACTGGAGTCATGTACTTGTTACAAAGTATCTGACACTGCATAAGCCTCAGTCTGTCTTGGGTAACATAAGTGTGGCAGTTCTTCCATAATTTAACCCAGTCAAAATTCAAGTCTGAAATTGGGAGGTCCAATATTTAGAGACTCCAACTACCAAAGGGAAAGCCTGATCAAACAGGGCAGAATAAATATTGGATACTGCATGTAGCAAGGCTGCCAGTGATTGGATAATGTGTACGAATTCGCCCGCAGTGGTCTGTTCTAAGGGACTCTTGGAGAACTTAAATAGCATGTGACATAGCTGAAGGATTTTAAATATATCTTTATTATTAATGTTATATTTCTGTATGATGTCCCTGGATGAAAGTCAAGTGCCACCCCTATTTCTTCAGTGACCAAGCTCCAGTAAAGACAGTTGTGAAATCCATTGTGAGTGAATAATCTTGCCATTAATTTTAAAATTAGGATTGCCAGTAAGAGCTTGGTTGTGGTCTTGGGAGTTAGCGTACTTTAAAAAGGAGCATAACTGCGCATGGAACCTAACTGTGACCCCTATCAAGGTTGGGCACAGCACCGGGGGGAGGTCACTTGGTCTCATGTGCAGAAGCACCTTCGGGGACAGTCCATTAGCATTTAGTAGTTCTTTCTCCACCATGAGCCAGGAAGGTACATATGTGAGGGAATCTAGTTGTTCCACTGACAGAAACCTGCGACAGTACTTACCGGCATGACTGGCCCAGTAGTATAAACCAAGATGGGGGAGCCTAAGTCCGCCTTTATTTTTGAGGGCTACCATTTTATGATATGCTCTTCTCAGAACTTTGCAAGCCCGTATGAAGTCATTAATACAGGCGTGGACTCTCTTAAACCATTGCAAGGGAAGCCATAGATTCAGGAGGTTTATAGGGGAGAAAAGGCATGGGAGAATATTCTTTTTCTCTAAATTGATACGGCCCCTGAGTGATAGGGGTATCATTTTCCACCTTGACAGATCCTGCTGCACTGCATGCAGAGTGTCATCTAAGTTTAATTTCCTGAGCCGTAGATCGCTTCTGGTCAAATGTATGCCCAGGTATTTTATGCTCTTTGGGGACCAAGTTAAGCCGGAGTCTAATATTTTACTTGTAAGAGATCTTGAGTTTAGGGGGAAAACAGAAGTTTTCTCAAGGTTGATTTTATAATTGGAGAGTTGACTAAACTCCTTAATGATGTCTAATATGGGAGAAATGGAATCTCAGGGGTGAGAAAGATGTAATAGTATATTGTCCACATAGGCAGAGATTTTGACAAACTGTGACCCTAATTTAACACCTTGAATTGTGGGACAGTCTTTCAACTTAATAATCAGGGGTTCTAGGTAAAGATTAAATAATAAAGGGGATAGTGGGCAACCTTGTCTGGTGCCGGAATGTAGGGAGAACAGAGATGAGAAGACCCCATTACAGTATATATGGGCGCTGGGGTGGGAGTATAAGGCACATATCCATTGTATAAATTGAGAGGGGAAGCCAAAATGAAACAGTGTTCTGAACATAAACTGCCAGTCCACTCTATCAAAAGCTTTCTCTGTGTCCAGAGACACCAGCACAGCAGAGTGATCAGTGTCCCTGGACACAGAGAAGATGTAGGCTAGTTTCTGGAGATGGTCTACAGAAGACCGGCTTTTCATGAAGCCGACTTGTGCTGGCCCAATTAGAAATGGTAGTACTGTACTAATTCTGTCCGATAAGAGTTTAGCCAGGATCTTACATCATAATTTAGAAGTGAAAGTGGCCTGTAACTCATGACCTCCTCAGCCTTTTTTCCCTGTTTGTGAAGAACTATTATCAGTGCCTCAAATAAGGTGTGGTCTGTTGCCCCAGCTGACAGAATATGTTGAAAGAGATTGTGGAGCAATGGGATGAGTTTTTCGGCAAATCTCTTGCAAAAGTTTGAAGAGAGACTGTCAGGTCCCGGTGCTTTATCAGAGGTCAAGTTCTGAATCACTCCCAGAATTTCAGTATCTGAAACAGGTATTAGGAGAGATTGTTTCTGAGCCTCAGATAAAGTACCAGATTCAGCTTGTTCTCCAGCAGGTGCATCATTTAGCAGTAGCCAGGGGTTGCAGTTGAGACCCTTATGAAGTCTCTTGCAACCTCTATGACCTCCTAAAATCAGACTTCCCTAAGGTTTGAGCATATAAAATTTGGCAGGTGGGGGATCTTTGCTACCCCAATGATTCTTGTGAAATGAGACATTGCAACCCTTATGATTGTTGTGAAATGATGCCACTGCTCTCCAATATAAAAATTAAATTAAAAGTAGCATCTTGTCAGGTGCGGCACTATACTTGACAACTAGAGTACAGTGCCTCACTGGACGGCGTGCCATTTTTGTAATACTTACAGTAACTCGGTTTGCAGTGTAATCACTTTCACATTGTTTTAACTCACCTGTTTTGAGTGCAGCTGGCATGTGTTCTCTACCTAAAAATATGTCTTCCAAAACCCTTGACAGGCCAAAAGGTGTTTATTTTTACGGTACAATGATTTAAAGATAACAATGCATACCTTAATTGCTTTTTGAAAAAAACTTTCTTATTTGACAGAATATGCCTGTATGAGCCCTTTCCTTTCATATTTTCATGACTGGCATGACAAGAGAGCTAACATTTTTAAAAACTTCAAAACCACATACAGCATCAGGGTATTTCAGTTCAAAAATGAAATTTAATTAAAAGAAAACAGGTATATGTATGTTTTTCCCAGAAATACATTATTACTAAAAATGATATAATCAGATTTTTGGAAGACCAACAAGTACAGCTCCTTTAAGTTACCATAAATTTCCCTTTTGTGAAGCTAAATTTGTTTTTATGCCTCATTTATTGCCAGACTAACTGTATCCTGTTCCATTCCATGAATTACTAACAAGTTTCTTTTTCTTCCAGTAAATGCGATGAACTCACTACTTTTTTCACTGTTAAAATGAGTCATTTAGAGATTCCATGGCCGCTTCCACTCCAGCTCCACCTAATACTTTTACTTTTTCCTTTCTACGTACTCTTCCAGCTCTATTAGTTCCTCTTCCACGTCTCCCTTTGTTATATCCAAAACTATAAGTCCCTTCAAAATGATAAATCATTACATAAGTCCTAAATGATCAGGATTGTTAATTTCATTAAAAAAATGTCAGGTACTCTTATAACCACAAAAGTGTGTCTCATGCAGATAGTTCTGAAATTCTGAAGTTCTATGTTCCATTGGCATAGTCCATGTCCCATACAGGGGTCTCTCTAATTTTCTACAAAGTAAAACATTTCTGATTTTAAATTCAAGCTCCATTTTTTAAACAAAGGTCTTTAACATTATTTATAATATGTTTATCTGTACAGTTCCTGTGCTTCTTATGGTTATAAGAGTTTCTTCTCAAGTTCTTTGTGTGCCAAAACTGTTCAGCTTCCCTTCACAGTTCTCTCACCCAAGGAACTTGAGAATGCACTCTTATATCCACAAGAGACATAGTAAATGTACATATGAACATATAAATGACATCTTCTCTTGACCCTTTTCACATGAATATATGAACATACAAATTTAGGAAAAAAAAGAATAGGAGTGATCCATTGAGCTCTTTCCCACAACAATGCAACAGGAGTACCTGATCACTTCCATTCAAGGTGCTTACCTACACAACCCCAGGACCAGATTATGATGAGGTCCTGCAACCCACTCAGCTACTGTTGCTGAATTGTCTCTTTCAGCTGAGACTCACACCATATGATGACCCTCTCTTGGTGCTAGGGAGCCAGGCAAATCCCAGAGATACCCTTTGTGCCTAAGGGTAAGATGGCATGTTCTCTTTTTGGTCCCCTGCAATGTCAGAAACACACCATTTACATATCTTCAGTCCTTTCTGTCTGATACAGCATTGACCGCACAGCACACAATGCTTAAGCAGTTGTCAGTCTTTATTGAACTGTCACTGTAATTATAGCTATTTCCCAGGAACCTGGTTCCCAAATGCTTCTCTGTACAGACAGGTTTGATCCTGATACTGAACTCGAGTCAAAAACCTAGTGTATGTTGTACCCTCTAAAATCACATCCAAGGCATCACAACTCTGCGTATTACTTGAATTTATCTGTGGGTGAGGCTATACAGTACTTCAGGATGGAACCTGTCATGCTCTGGACTGCATTTATTAGAACTCCCTCCTTGCTTTTACACCTTTTCACTTCAGCGGGAAGGTCATGTCAAACAAATCTAATTGATTTTTTTGACTGGGTGAATAAAGTCATGGAGCAGGGGAGAGTGGTGGATGTTGCCTACCTGGATTTCAGTAAGGCCTTCGATACTGTTCCACATAGAAGACTTGTGAACAGGCTGGGCAGCCTGGGAGAGGGTCACAAGGTGGTAAAGTGGGTTAGGAACTGGCTGGATGATAGAAAACAGAGGGCTGTGGTAAATGATGCTCAGTCTGAGGAAAGGAGGGTGACCAGCGGGGTGCCACAGGGATCAGTCCAGGGCCAAGTCCTGTTTAATGTCTTCATAAGTGACATTGCGGAAGGGCTGGAGGAGGTGTGCCTCTTTGCAGATTACACTAAGATTTGTAACACGGTGGAAAAAATGAGAAGGGACCTAGATAAACTGGAGGAATGGTCCAGAGTGCGGCAGCTGAGATTTAATGTGAAAAGGTACAAAATCATGCATTTGAGGTGCAAGAACCCAAGGGAGGATTACATGATTTGGAGGGGGGGGATGAAGGTCACCAAACAGGAAACGGATTTGGGAGTAATCATATCTGATGACCTAAAGATGGCCAAACAATGTGTCAAGACTGTAGGGAGAACCAGTGGGAGGCTTTGGTGCATAAGGAGAGGTATCACCAGCAGAAGGAAGGAGGTGGTAATGCCACTGTACAGATCATTAGTGAGGCCTCATTTGGAATACGGTGTCCAGTTCTGGAGGCCGCATCTCAGCCACCACCCACCCCATCCCCAACCACCCCATGCTACACTCTTTTATAGGGTAGCACAGTCATGACATTTCCTGTAGCAAAGCAGGAAGGGGAGAATCAGAGGGGTATCTGCACAGTGACCTCACTTACAGGGGTACAAGTAATTTAACTTGTTACAATAAGTTATACAGAAACAAACAAGCAAAACAAAAAAAATCCAAGTTTTGCTTTCATTTTCCTTCTTCTAATTACTTGGACCAGGTTATAAACCCAGCAACTCATCTGGAATTAATAGTATTAACTGCAAGTACTGTGGGACACTTTTCAGAAGGGCAGTTATACAGGATTTAGGATGCTGTCCTACATGCTGGACCATTGGAGATCTAAGGGCTCAGCTCAAGGTAGCATGAGCAGAGATTGAACTACTCAAATCACATATTCAGGAGGAAATATTTTATAAGAACCACCCACCATTTCCCTAACATCCAACTGAAGCACCTTGACCACAGAGGGTAGTTGGTCTGGGAGGTTGGCAGGTGATTAGGAGGGGCAAATCGAGTGCCCCATCACTCAATGCTCTCCAACTTATCACTTCCACAAACCATATAAAAACTACAAACAGGTATCTACCTCTATCTCCAAAATCAAACAAAGGGGCAGAGGACACTGCAGAGCAGGACACTGCAGCACAGGAGCTAGCACAACAAAACTCGCCAAAAACAGGGGCCAAAACAAAAAAAAGCAAAAAGGAAATCCAAAACACTTCCGATCATTGGAGACTCCATTATCCAGGGAGTTGATACCTACCTCCAGCCGGCGGTAATCATCAGATGTCTCCCAGGTACATCAGTATGGAGAGACACTGACTGCATTGCTAAAATCGTGCAGGAAGCAGGAGAAAACATCGATGTCCTGGTACACATAGGGACTAATGATCTCACTAGCTGTTCAGTTGTGGAGACCAAGGAACACCTGATCAGACTGGGAGACAAACTGTCATACATTTCATCTGGCATCCCCTTCTCTGAGATCCTGCTGTCTGAAAGAGGGGGGCAGATGGACAGAAGGTCAGAAAAGGGGAGATAGGGGAGCTAAACATATGACTTATGGGCTGGTGCCAGGAAAAAGGACACAAATTTGTAGGTAACAAGCAACAGTTTTGGGAGTGAAAGTTCTTTACATTCAATGGACTGCATCTGACTAAGGAGGGAGTCAGTGCATTGGGCCAGAAGTTTGAAGTCTTTGCAGAATATTTAAACTAGCAAATGGGAAGGGGGTGCAACACCTGATACATCAAATGGGAAGAACACCCCTCTCCCTCAGCTAGTGATCAAACAGGAGTTCAGCATATTTGTAGTTCATTTGCATCATCAGGTAAGGAAAAAATCCAACTCCCCATACGACGTGCAGGGGAAACGTCGGACTTCACCCAACAACTAACACACTGAAATCTGGCCAATGGAAAATCATGTACACAAATGCCCGCAGTCTGGGAAAGGGTGAACTGGACATAGTAGCCATTAGCGAGACATGGTTCATCAGTATGCACATTTGGGAGACTTTAGTACCTGGCTTTGTACTGTTCAGAAGAGACTGAGGTGCAAAAAGTGAGGTGGAGGGGCCCTTTATGTTACTGAAAATATCAAAGCTACAGAAATTCAGAATACACATAAGGAGCCAGAAGAACTGTGAAACAGAAAATGGGACAGCCATATGAACTGGGGTTGTCTACAGGCCTCCAGACCAGGGGGAGGACATAGACATATTACTGTTAGAAGATATACAAAACATGACAGCTAAAGGGGAGGTACTGATAATGGGAGACTTCAACATGCCAGTTACAGATTGATCAATACCAGCAGGAATATCCACCAGAACTAGACACATAGTGAATTCCCTGCAAGGGGAGGGCCTCAAACAACTGGTAGAACAACCCACTACAGAAATAGTTATCCTAGATCTAGTATTGGCTAATGGGGAAAGAATCACATATCTCCAGGTAGAAGGTCACCTGGGGGCCAGTGACCATCCCATGATATGGTTCAATTTGGCCACTAGAAAAATTCCATGGCAAAAATATGGGACTTCAGAGGAGCAAGTATTAAGGATGCAATACTTGATGCAACATTCCATTGTGTTAGAGAGAAAAGCAAGAGTAAAAGAAGAGGAAACCATTTTGGTTCTCAAAAACAGTCGCAGAAAAGGTCAAAGCCAAAAGACTTGCCTTCAGGAAATATAAGGGAACATAGCAGGATGAAGACTGGGAGGCATGCCACACTTCCCTAAGGGAAGCAGGGAAGGCAGTAAGGCAGGCAAAGGCCCAAACCAAGGAAACACTAGCACGAACAGTAAAAGAAGGGGACAGGACTTTCTATAGATACAGTAGTGAAAGGAGAAAGTCCAGAGGGGTATTGCTAAGATCAAAGGGGATAAGGGGAAGTGTGTGGAGGAGGACCAAGGAAAAGCATCTATCCTAAATATATACTTCTGCTCAGTATTTACTGAGGAGAAGGTAGGGCAGGGCCCACAGCTCAGCACCATGGACACAGTGGTGAGAGAGGTGTGCACTAGTCCCTTCACAAAAGAAAGGGTCCTACAAGAGCTCGCTAAGCTCAGGGTAGACAAGGCAATGGGACCTAATGGCATACATCCCAGGCTACTAAAGGAGCTAAGGGTGGAACTAGCAGAGCCATTATCAGAACTATTTAGTGAGTCTCTGAGCACAGGAGCAGTCCCAGAAGACTGGAGAAGGGCTCATGTCATCCCTCTCCACAAGAGTGGTAGCAAGGAGGTGGCAGGGAACTACAGACCAATCAGTCTTACCTCAGTAGTGGGCAAGATTATGGAGGCACTCCTTAAGGAAGGGATGGTGCAACACCTGGAATCCATAGAAGCACAGGATCCAAGACAGCATGAGTTTACAACAGGAAGGTCCTGTCAAACTAATCTCATAGATTTCTTTGACTGGATAACCAGAGTGGTGGACCAAGAGGGAGCAGTTGATGTAGCTTACCTTGACTTCAGCAAAGCTTTCGATACTGTTACACATAGAAGATTGATTAATAAGCTGGGGAGGCTCGGGGTGGGTCAGAAGTTAGTCAACTGGGTGGCAAACTGGTTGGCAGGCAGAAAACAGAGAGTGGTGGTAAACAGTATACAGTCAGAAGAGATGCAAGTCACAAGTGGGGTACCTCAGGGATCAGTTCTGGGGCCAGTCCTCTTCAATATCTTCATCAGTGACATTACAGATGGATTGGAGGGTAAGGTTTGCCTGTTTGCAGATGACACCAAGATCTGCAACAGAGTAGATGATCAAGATGGGGTGGGCAGAATGAGAAGAGATCTGGATAAACTGGCAAAATGGTTAGAAGAGTGGCAACTGGGGTGTAATGAAAAGAAGTGCAATATCATGCACATAGGGAAGAGAAACCCTGAAGCAACCTATAGGTTGGGAGGGGAGTTGGTGGCAATCACAAGGGAAGAAAGAGACTTGGGCATCATCATCACAGATGGCCTGAAATCATCCAAGCAGACCACTAAAGCAGTAGGTAAAGCTAGTGGGATGTTGGGGTGTATTATTAGGGGTATTGCAAGTCGTAAGAGGGAGGTAATAATCCCTCTTTACAAGACACTAGTAAGGCCCCATCTGGAGTACTGCATGCAGTACTGGAGGCTGCACCTGCACAAGAGCATTAACAAAATGGAGGCAGTCCAGAGAAGGGCAACCATAATGGTGCAGGGACTGCATCAGAAAACATATGAGGACAGATTAACAGAACTCAATATGTATACCCTAGAGCAAAGGAGGGAGAGAGGTGATATGATCGAAACATTCAAACATCTTCAGGGCATTGACAAGGTGAAAGAGTCTAACATGTTTCAATATAAGAAAAATAGCAGGACAAGAGGACACAGCATGAGATTAGAGGGAGGCCAATTAAGGGGTAATGTGAGCAAATTCTTTTTCACAGACAGGGTGGTGGATGCATGGAATGGCCCACCTCAGGAAGAGGTGGATATGAATACAGTGCAGGGCTTTAAACAGGCATGGGATAGGCATAAGGGAGCAATACAGATGAATATGAATAGATAGGCCATTGACAGAGTACAGGCCTATGGCACATTTATAAGGTAGAAAAAATGGTCAGACTGGATGGGCCTTGTGGTCCTTATCTGCTGTCAACTTCTGTGTTTCTTTGTTCTATGTTTTTATGAATACAAAAACATGTTGATTTCAGTAACTGCAAAGAAAAGGACAGGACTGTATTTGACAATACAAATGAATCCCATGATATGGATGCTGCATCTGATGATGCAACATCTATTGCTGGTGACAGCAATAATTTCCACTTGGTGCCACCATGTATTTACTCCTTCATCAACATTGGGTAGTCCTGTACAAAGTCCTCTTTCACGGCCCTTAAAAAAGGCATGTAATTTTGAGTAGCACACAGATGACTCTCAGACCTTTTGGTCAAAACTCATGGAAACTGATAATTCAGATCTGTCTGTCATGGAGTCGCATTCTTAGTCTTTGTCTGATATCATGGATGCCTATTTACAAGAACCACTCATTAATATTTCTGATGACCCTTTTGAGTGCTGGTTGGAATAAAAAAACATGTGGCCCGCTTTATCCGCCTTAGCTATTAAGCTTCTTAGTTTCCCTCTCACTAGTGTTTAATGTGAGCATATATTTAGTACATCTGGAAATGTTGCCTCTGATGGGCATGCAAACCTTACTGCTGAAAATGTACAGCATCTTACCTTCCTAAAAGTCATTCTCAACAAATTACCAGTTCAGTGAACAGTGGCAGGAACATGAAAGTGATGATGACGAACAGCTGCGACAGGCGTCTCCTAATAAAGGGGCTTCCGTGGTGGTGTTTGAAGATGATGGTGATGATATTATTTAAAGTAATGATTTATTTCTTTGAATTCAGAGTATAAAGGTTGGCAACCATAACAGAAAGCCCAAATAAAAAAGAATCCTTCTTGTGCGGTCATGGTGTAGATTACATTGTATGTATCGCTGTATGTGTTTTTCATTTAGGGAACACAGGTGAAACATACCATGCAGATCCTTGCCAGCTTGATGATGAGGGGGTAAGAAACAGGGCTGGGGACCAGCACATGGGCTTCATGGCAGGAGTAGGTGGCAATTGGAGTCAAACAGCTGTATTAAAACAAACTGTAATGCTGTGGGGAGGGACAAGGTCAACCAGATAAAAAAAGTAAGTTGGAAAACAAAAGTGATAAAAAATAATTGGTCAGTCAGGCAGGAGTGTATGGGATGGTTTGGAGCCTATGATGCATGCTATAACATCAAGTAGGCAAGCAAAATAATTACAAATTAAAAAATAACATCTCAAGTCAAAGGGGCAGGAGGGATGGCTGATATCCCATCACATATCGTGCTCCTGCTGCCTGTTTCCCACCAAAAAGCATGCCAGACTCAGTGAAGGTCTGTCTACACTCTGCTGTTCCCTTCTGCTGTTGAATTCATTGCTCTCACTCTCTCTCTCTCTCTCTCTCTCTCTCTCTCTTCTGACTAATGTTTCATACACTGCCTCCATTAACTGCAAAGCCCCAAATGACCTGCATATACTGTGCTGGATTCATAAATATTTTTGGGACTAAGTCCCACACTGCAACTCTAGTTCTGGACTATGGGAGCAAGTCCTAGTTTAGAAAAATGTATTATAATATTATTGTTTCACATTATTTTATAATTACTGTTTTAATTTCTTTATAAACTCTTAATTAATTAAGGTAATTGGGGTGTAATACTAGACAACTGGTTTAAATTCTTGTCTACATAACTTCTCTAAGCAACAAGGAAAATTGTCTGCAAAAAGAAAAAAAAACTTTCAAGTTCATTCTGCCTTAATAGAAACATAGAATTTGACGGCAGATAAGGACCGCTTGGCCCACCCAGTCTGCCCATTACCCTACCTGATGGATAAGTTGCAGATCCTAGTTAACCAGCAGCCTACTTCTTCCTACCCCCACACCCCCTAGAATTGCCTTATGACTGTCCCATGCATGCTTGAATTCCACCACTGTTTTTGACTCCACAACCTCCTCTGGAAGGCCGTTCCATACATCCACAACCCTCTCTGTGAAAAAATACTTCCTTAAATTACCTCTGAGCTGCCCCCCTTCTATCTTCAAATTGTGCCCCCTTGTTCTTGCACACCTCTTTTTTTGAAAGATGCTACCCTCTTGGACTTTGTTGATTCCCTTGAGGTACTTGAAAGTTTCTATCATGTCCCCCCTCTCCCTCCTTTCCTCGAGGCTATACATATTAAGCTCCTTAAGTCTCTCTTCATATGTCTTCCAGTGCAGACCCTGTACCATTTTAGTTGCCCTCCTCTGGACAGCTTCCATCCTGTCTATGTCTTTGCGGAGATTGGGTCTCCAGAACTGCACGCAGTACTCCAGATGTGGTCTCACCAGCTGTCTGTACAGAGGGATAATAACTTCTTGTTTCCTACTGGTGATGCCTCTCCCTATGCATCCCAGTATTCCCCCAGCCCTCCTTGCTGCCCTCTCACATTGCTTGCCCACCTTTAGGTCATCTGATATGACTACCCCCAGGTCCCTTTCCATTTTTGTTGTTGTTAGTATCTCACCCCCCATTGTGTACTCTTCCCTGGGTTTTGTTTCCCAGGTGCATTACCTTGCACTTCTTAGCATTGAATCTAAGCTGCCATACATTTAACCATTCCTCTAACCTTGCCAAGTCCCTTCTCATCCTTTCCACCCCACCTTGTGCATCAACTCTGTTGCAGATCTTTGTGTCATCTGCAAAGAGACATACTTTTCCTGCCAGTCCCTCTGCAATGTCGCTTATAAAGACATTGAAGAGGACCGGTCCTAATACTGAACCCTGCGGTTAATGAAACTTATGGGACATGGCATCTATAACCCTCCATTTAAAATGAACTTTCCTTTAAACTGGGCCTCTTTAAAGGGTGATATTAACAGACTGCTTCAATCTTTGCTTACATAAGGAAGAAACCAGTGATGCTAAACTGGAAATAAGGTAGCCTAACATTTGACATCTCATTGAAGTACTGTATACTCTGGTACTGCCAGACACACCAAATACCTTGAAGAAAAGGAAAAAAAACTTCAATTCATTTTTACTATTGAAAGAAATTTGTGTTTGTTATTGAAAAATACAACATGCTGTTGGCATTAAACTTACACAGCTGATAAAAAAAAAACATTGCAACTTATTGACTAACCAAGTTTGAAATTTGCAACTTATGGAGAATGTGAGTTATTTGTGAGAGTATGCTGTATCAAAAGTATAAAGACTGGCACATTGGTATTTGGGCTTAAAATATGGCTGGCATCAAGACAAGTGCAAAGATTTAATTTTTGTGTGTGCAACTTGGTGCTAGACAGAAATTAACCATTTAAAGAGTTTGTGGTAAACAGACTTGACAGGTTGATAAATGTGTTTCCTTGGAAGAATAATGACCCATTTGTCAACAATGGAATTCTATGCTTTTAAGGACTTTTCTAAAGAGTTTTCTGGGGGAAACTACCCTATTCTAAAGATGGGGACATGGAGAACAGAAGTAATAGTTTATTTTCCAAATACTTTGCTGAGAACTGAAGTTATAATCAGTATTAACATATCTCAGGAAATATTTGTCTCACAAAAAGTGGGATACACCTCAAAAGACTGCTTTTAATTAGTGGAATTGAAAAATGTTTGTATGAAGGCTGTATGTTATTGCATTCAAAAGTTATAAGGAAAATTAACTTTAAGCTAAAAACTGAATCAAAGCAGTGGAAGGTGGAATCTCAAAAGAAAAAAACTAGCCAACCAACCCCCTTTCCAAGAACCAATCAGGACTGGTGCAATAATGACCTAGCCAGACAGGGATGTCACTCTCAACCAGAGGTACTAAAAGCCAGATCCTAGAAGGGGCTGGTAGAATCTTCCAAATCCTTGTGTGGTAAAGATTTCTGTTCATGCAATGAACATTTTGGCTGTTAAGTAATGTTTTGAAATTCTCTCCAAAACCAGAACAAAAGGATATTGATGTTAATCAGCCCAGAACCAAGTTTGCACTGCTGTGTTATCAACAGATGAGTCTCAAGCCCAGGGTTCAAGTGGAGACATGAGTAAAAACAGGAACAGCAATGAGGTCCAGCAGCTTGAAGGACTTTGCCATCCAGGAAAAAAGGGTTCTCACCAACATCCTGAAATTAAGGAAGAAAATCCAAACTTTACATCTAACCAAATGTCTTGAGTATTATTTTAATTAATGTTTATAATATTCTAACTGGGCTTAGCTGGGAGGTTGCATGGGAAAATAATTTCTGAAATACTAATGTGGGTATACAGAAAAGCTTGAATCAAAATAATGATATAAAGAATTTTGCATGAGAAAAGACATATGAATAAGTTACAAAGAGAAGTTCTGAAACACTAATAAGATAAAGCTGTTTGAAATTTTTATACAAGAACAATTTTACTGTTTGCAGAAGTTATTAAAACTGCAAGCACTGTGCTTTTGTTTTGTTTTGAGTTCCAAAACCTTTGTTGTTTTGTATTTGTACTGCTTTCACTGTGTTTACAATATTTTATTATCCATGCAAAAGTTATTAGTATTACTTGGTATTACTCAGTTTTATAAGGGTGGAAGTAGGCCTAGGCCCATCAAGACTATCCTCCCCACTCTTGTGGGGTGTATTCAGATTTCTGACCCTAGAAGGAGTTTATCCAGTTTGGTTATAAATTTCTGAAATGTATCAATTTCTACAATATGTTGAGGAAGGGCATTCCATAACCTAGTAGCCCTAATTGTAAAGTAGTGGCCACGTTTGCCCTAGGGATATAGATCTGTCTGTTGTTGCACCTGTGACTTTTGGGCTTGTCAGAATATTTAATATTACAATCATTCATTAGATTGTTATCCTTTAAGATATTAAATAATAATAAATCTTCTCAGTTCCTACTTAGCTGTAAATCATATAAACCTAAAGCTGTTAGCCTCTCCTCATATGATAAATCCTTTACCCTCAGTATTAATTTTGTGGTCCTTCTTTGCATACTTTCTGTAATTTTTATGTCCTAGTTAGGATATGGGGCCCAAAAGCAGACAGCATAGTCTGTATGTGGTCTGATAAATGATTTATATAATTGAAGAATGAAATTTTCATTTCTTGTAATAAATGACCTTTTTATGGATGCTAAAATGCAATTCCCCATCTGTGCTACTGTCCTACACTGGTTACTTGATGTAAATTTATTATTGACACTGACCCTGAGGTCTTTTTCATGTTTTGCTGTTTTAATGATGTTGCCATGTAATAAATAATTGGTGCTTGGATTTTTGAACCCCAAGGCCCAGATATTCAAAAGAGTTGAGCCATGCGCAATAGAGTTGTGCCTGCACAAGTCTGAAATTGCACCATTCTGCGATATTCAGCAGGAGGCAGTTGCACCCCCGAAAACATGCTGAGCAACAGGGCAATGATAATGAAGGCATGCACAACCAAAGGGGGAGGAACCATGCATAAATGGCACAGTGTGACGTTCAAAGACTTGCACCATGCGCAATAGTGGAGCAAGCGGAAGTTGTGCCATAGCGGAAATGAGCCAAAATAAAACGGAGCAAGGAAGAGGCACAAGAACGCTACAGGGAAGCCACATGTGTCAGAGGTAGAGGCAGACAGACAGGGCAGGAGGCACAAACAGGACAAGCCAGGGAAAGGTCACTCTGAACAGCCAGGCACAGGGAAGGTGTGGGGAGCCACACAGCACAGAGGCCAGCACAGGCAGGTGTACCCGGTGCAGGGGAGGTAGCAGCCAGGACAGCGGGGGGAATACAGCAACAGCTGCCAGGGGGGTGAACACAAGCCAGGGACATGGCCAGTGCCACCTTCCACATGGAGGCCGTAATGAGGGGGGTGAGAAGGTGGGCGGCAGGGGCGTGGCGTGGAATGGCCCATCGGCGGTACGCCCACAAGAGGCAGTACCGAGCCTGCACCAGCTTTGAGCTGTACAGTGATACTGAGATTGTGGGCTGATACCACCTGAACAGGGCAATTCTGAGGCAGCTCTGTGAGCTGTGCAGTGATGTGATGCAGTCACCCACACGACGGAGCCATGCCCTGTCAGTGGAGACCAAGGTAACAGCCTGCATGTGCTTGCTCGCCACAGGTACCTTTCAGAGACCAACTGGGGACACCACAGGCATAACCCAGTTGGTCACGTCACACCACCTCACCCAGTTCCTCAGCACACTGCTGCCACATGCTGAGGAGTACATCCATTTCTCCAGCACAGCAGCAGAGCGACAGCAAACATACAGGAGTTCCACAGGGTAGCATGTATGCCTGGCGTGCTAGGGGCAATAGACTGCACCCATGTAGCCATACACACACCACCTGGCCCCGAGGGGGCCACATACATAAATCGCAAGGGCTATGCCAGCATCAACTGCCAGGTGGTGTGCAATGCCAGGAAGCGCATCATCGATGTCTGTGCCACGCACCCTGGGGGAGCACATGATTCTTTCATCTGGCACCAGTCAGCACTGTGCCACAGATTTGAGAGTGGGGACCTCCCCCCTGGACACCTAGTGGGTGAGTATGCAAACCACATGGACAATCATAGGGCCTGGGGGAGCATGACCAGAGGTGGCATGGGTAGTGACCTATGTGGCCTGGAGCAGGGTGATGCTGATCACCAAACTAACCTCCACCCTCTACACACAGGTGACAGTGGATACCCACTCCATCCCTGGCTGCTCACACCCTACTGGCGGCCCACGACCCCATCACTGCGACGCTACAATGAGGCACATGCCGCCACACGTAATGTCATCAAGCAGGTGTTTGGGATGCTGAAGGCACATTTCTGTTGCCTGGACACCTCCGGCAGTGCCCTACAGTACAGCCCCTCCAAGGCCTGTGGGATATTCCTGGCCTGTTGCATCCTGCACAACATGGCCAATGAATGTGGGATAGCCGTACAGGTCGAAGAGGGGGACAGTGATGGGGATGCCGGTGACGATGGTGATGGGCAGCCCCCCCTTGGCCGACGGGACCCCCAACTGCTCCAGCTGGCACAGCTGCACTGGGACACCATCATGGAGGAGCACTTCAGCCAACCCAGGTAAATCATGGGGCTATGCGCAACCATCAGTGGCCAAGGCACAACCCACAAACACAAATGGACACACATCGGGGTACATGCCGTCAAGGGAAGTTGCAGGGCACAGAGGCACACACACAGCTAGGGATGGGTGAGGATTAACATGCCATGCTGAAGGACACACACACATGGACACACACAACGCAACAAACATGCACAGAGGGCAGAAGGCACACCGACCCAAAATGCACACCCTAGCAACACACATGTCCACAGGCCACCATGCCCACTGCCTGTCCAAGTGCATGTGTCAGATGCTGAGCACCATTGCACATTGGTGTACAGCGCAATGCAGGCATCATCATGCACATGCAACTGCGGACAGCAGCCGGGAGGGTGTGCAGGTGGACTGTGTGTCCACATGCAGGGCTGGGTACCCACCCGTGCACTGCCCACTGACACACACAATGCACACAGGGCAGCACCAAACAGTAGTTGCGCTGGGAGACAGGTCAGTCCCGTGACACAGTGCCATGGCTGCCACAGATGCGTGGGCAACCCCACCGAGACCTGCCAGCACTGGCAGGCTGACCACTAACCACATGGGGTGGCACCGATGGTCCCCAAGGGGTTCCACTGTGTGAACACGACCATGCCTGCGCAGGGGTCTGCAGCACACCAAACATGCCTGCACCAGGAGTGCTCGGGATGCCCACAGCTGAACCCGGCATCGACAGGGTGGGAGTTGCAGGACGCCGGAAATGGGGGGTGGATAGTGCACTGTGTGGTGTCTGCGATGCATGGGCACCTAACTGTGTGCCCATTGTGGCCATGACAGCAATGAACACCTGTGCATGCCTGTCAATGGCAGCGGTCACATCCTCCCACAAATGGTCCATCCATGCCAGGATCAGTTCAGTGTCCCTACTGCGATGCTCCTCTGCCCACTCCAGAGACATACGCAGTGCATCCATGGATGTCAGAAGCCGCATCTGCTGCTGGACTGATGCTTGCAGTAGGCAGGTGTGCTCATCCAAGAGGTCATCAGCCTCCTCAGCATCCTGTCCCTCAGGGTGTGCAAGGCCCTGATGTTCAGCACCCCTTGAGGGTGGGTGCTGCACAACAGGACCAGGTCTGGGCATGTCCACAGGTGGTGCACAGATGCCGCCGCTGAACTCTGTATCCCCAAGCCCAGTGGGCGACTGCTGATGCTGCCCCTCCGGCTGCTGCACCCCAGGGCTCAGTGGTGCGGCCGCAGTGGCCGCAACAGTCCCACTGTTCTGAACAGACACCAGTGCTGCCCCACTGGTGCTGACGGTTACAGCCTGGGACTGTGCTGACTTGCAGGCCTCCATGGCGGCACCACCCACAGCCATGGGTGCGAACTGCCCTGCTGTGTGTCCATCCTGTGGCACACACGTGTCACTGCCCATGACGGTCGTGTCATCATCACTGGTGCCAGACTCTGCCCCGGCCACAGCGACAGTGTGCTGGCATCCGTGGACGCCAGCACGCTGGGACACAGGCAGGGCTTCCTCCACACCTGTCACAATGACATCAGTGTGGACAGCCAGGAGCCCCACTGTCGCAATGATCCACATATACCTGTGGAGGTGGATGGTCCCACCTCTGACTCCATCCGACTGTCCGCAGTGGACAGGCCTACCACTGCTGACCCATGCAGATGCTCAGGATCTGTAAGGGAAAGCAAAGTCACGTTACTGCGTGTGACCTACCCTGCCCCCCCATAGACAGACCATGACTTACCATGTAGTGATGGGCCACCACCCATCTGGAAGCCACCACCCGGAACACCCTCAATGGCACTTCGCTGCATGCTTCCAGCAAGCCTGTCCTCCGCTGGGGTGAACTGTACCACCTCCGACTGTCCCCCGCCTGTTGCAGCACGTGCTGCCCTGATGGCAGCCACCTTCTCCTTTACCCTCCTCCTGTCCATGCCCATCTTCTTCTTACACTCCTGCACGGAGCGCTGGTGGCTGACATGCAGGTTCATGGCATGTGCCACCTCCTCCCATGCAGCAGCACAGGCCTGAGGGGTTCCCCGCCATCCACTGAGCAGTGGCTCCTGATCCAGGTAGGCCTTGTACAGGGCCTTGGTTTCAGCCTTTGCAAAATTCGGCCTCCTCCTCCTCCTCCTCCCACCACTGTTTTCCTCCTCTCCAACAACGTGCTCAGTCATTATGTAGCCTGTAAGAATGGCAGTTGTTACCTGTGACTGTGCAGTCCCATGCATGTCCCTGTATCCACAGTCCACACTCCCAAACAGCATGCAACTCACCAATAAACTGCAGTAACCGACTATGGCCACTGCAACACATTGTCGCACCTTTATAGCGCAATCCATGCAAATGAGGCGAGGAGCAACTTTAAGTAGATGCAAATTGCAGTGCTGCACCATTGAATGGCTGATTAGATGATTTGCATATGATGACTGAATATCGCGCTGTTGCACTTTGTGCAATTGTGTTAGACGTGCTGAGCCAATGGCGCAGTCCTGTGACATGCGTAGTACACCTCACTGCACATGCCCAGGTTGCTGACGCGGGCATCTGCCACGCTGATGATGTGCTGTGCATGGTAGGCAATGCAGGGCATGGCCACCATTGTGCCAGTGGCGCTATAGCGATGGTCACTACATGGCGCTGTGGCACTGGGCCATCATAGGCGCGATGGCCCAACTGCCTGGTAGTCCGCTATGGTGCTGGCACACAGGCAGCCAATCGCTCTACACGCATTGTCATCCAATGGCACTGTGCATGGCCTTGCACCAGAGACCCTTGACCCTGTGTCCAACCTTTGCCCTCTTGGCGCCATGCGTCAGGCATAGGTGCACCTCTATCACGCTGTTCAGTAACAGCGCAATAGGGAATGGCAGCACTGTACCGCACAGCATCTGCACGTGGGGAGCTGCACTGCAGAGCACCATATTGCCTAATATAGCTGCTAGAATGGTGCGCAGATGGGCAGCACAGTGGACAGCAATTAAGCTGGCCAATCTGGTGGCCATTGTTGAGCCACACCATGGGCCTCTCTTCGGGGTGGCCCCCTGGACAGGGCCAGGACCCAGGTGTGGCAGGAGGTGGCCACTGCCCTGGAAGAGGCCACAGGATGGGGTGTAGTGCTGAGCAGTGCAGGCACCACTATGGTGACCTGCACAGGAGGGAGCCGGAGCTACTGGCCCGACTGCGGTCACATGCCAGGAGGGGCACGGTGCCAAGTCCAGGTAGGGGTTCTATCAACACACTTTTATCATCTGAATGAGTCACAGTGTTGTATGTGTCCAGCACATAGGGGAGGGACCATATGGGGTTGGCAGTGGCGGTGTTCACAGGGTGTGGGGTGGGTGGGTCTGGCTGGGTGGGAGGGCACACACCTTGGGGCAGGGGACTTTGCTTTGGGAATGTACTGATGTTCTTCTCTCCTTTTTTTCCCCACAGGCCCAGATGAACTCTGCAAATTGCTGGCAACGCCCACCTGACCATCCCGATGAGGGTGAGTGCCATACATCCATGATTAGTATTGCATGCTGTGTGACAGGGTGGGCAGCAGGGCATGGCCACCATTCATCAACATCACTGCCATGCAAGCAACTTGTTACAGTAAACACTGTCCAGTGGCAATGCATGTCTGGGTGTGCGTCACTGGTGGTCCATGCATGCACCAGGTGCATGGCTGTGCCACTGCCTTTGCACCACATAGCCATGTCACTAAATGGCCACGGTGGTGCTCTTGACTTGGCCGGTGTGTGTGTGCAGCATTCCGCATGGCTGTATGTGCCTGGGTGGGCAGGTCCTGTGGACGTGATCGCTGCGAGTGGTCACACACCATCACAGTGGTATGTCCCATGGCCGTATGCCATGCACAGTAGGCAGGCTGCATGGGGTTGTGCATTCACACCTATTGACTGTGCTCCCTTGTCCTAGGTACACGCCATCTCTGGGACATTCAGGACACCTTATGGGAGCACCTACAGATGGCCCGCAAGTCCCTTGACATCTTGAGGAGGCTTGACACAATGGGGGTGCTGCGGAGGCACAGAGGCCGGAGGTCCCAGAGCTAGAAACGGCAGTCCAGATGACAGTCCTTCAGTCCCTGACTTCCCCTACCCCCTGGGCCCACCCTCACACCCCTCCTATCCCATCCCATGTGTCCACCCCTTCCCACCTACCCACCCCACCTTGTTTGTGTTCCCCCCAAGCTTGTATATAGTTTTTATTGTTGTACATAGTTCACTTTTATATTTACAATACATTTGAATTTGATATGAATACTGTGGTGGTCTCTGATTTGCAGTGGGCTATAGGTGCTCAGCTGCAGTGGTGTGCATGACATCAGGGGTGGTGCAGTCATGGGTATGTGTGTGTGTCCGTGTGGAGGTGACTATGGTGTGGGGGTAGATATCAGTCAGTGTCTGTGTTGTGCGTGTTGTTCCCTGTGCACTGGATGACTGTGTGCAGTGGTCCATGGCACATGCTCTGTGTCCATGGTGCACCCATTGGCCCATCCATGGCCTGTGCAGCCTACACACATGCCTGTCTGTGACCTGCACGGTCCACTGGCATGTCAGTGGTGGCATTCCCTGCAGGAGCGGACACTGTACCCATCACTTTTCTGGGTTGCCCCTGTCACTGGTGTGGTGCATACCTGGCTCAGGTGGCACTGTGGGCAACACGGTCATTGTCCCACCTCCATGCTGTGGCTTGTGTGTGTTGCAGGGGGATGTGCCCCACTGTCTGTGGCTTGTGCTCCGGGTGACTACTGGTGGTGTACAGGTCCACAGTGCCTGCGCAGTGTGGCTGCCATTCCAGTGCCATGGTGGACTGCGGGTTGTGTGTACACGGCTTACTTGGGCCCACAATGGGGGCTTGGTTGCCCCACCACTGCGTCCCTGTGCTGTTGTGCCCTTGGGTATGGGTGGGTGTCTGTCCATACCGTGTGTGGCATCTGGTATGGTGCATGCTTCCACGCACCACTGTGGGTGTCTGTGCTGGCTGTTGTGAACAGTTGTGGGTCGGGGTGTGTCACTGGAATACTGTGCAGGGTGCTGTACCACTGGTGGTGGTGTCAAGGGCACACCCATCCCATGTGGGGTACCTCTTGTGCCAACACATGGTCAGTCTCTCAGCAGTACCTCACGGGGACTGTGCGTGGTGGCATTGTGTCTGCCGTTGTTGCATTGCCATGTGCTGCAACCCACTGATGGGTGCTCGTGGTGGGGCTGGCTTGCATGGTTCTGTGGTGCACAGGGTTGCAGTGTCACAGTGGGGGTGGTGGCACGCATGGGGTTTCCTGCAGTGGTGGTCACTGCTCATGGGAGGATGTCTGGGGGTCACAGTGCAGGGTGTGCTGTGCACTGGGGGGGATGGTGTGGCACGGGGTGGTCTGCCCTCCTTGTGTGCCAGTCACAGCTTGCTGGTAGGTGTGATGGGGCACCATGGCCAGGCTGTGGGTTGTTTGCTTGTCCCCATGGGCCAGTGATTATTCCAGCCCTCCCCCAGTTGTGCTGTGCTTGGGGTGTGGAGGGACAATGTCTGTTCTGCTGTGTGTTCCTGTGCCCATCTGTGGCATGGGTGGTGGGCCTCTACCTCCCTGATTGTGCAGTTACATTGCTCTGCAGCTGGGGGGCTCCCTGGTTGTGCTATGGCACATCTGGACTGCTCAGCTGAACATTCCTTGTTGCGCTATGGCGCATCAGATCTGCTCAGCTTCTCCTCCCTAGTTGCGCTATGGCGCAGGTGGTGCAATATTCAGTCGTTGGCTGTAGGCGCAATTTGGCCTGCTCCGTTTTTGAATATCGCATCTCTCGTGCATGGGCGCAATAGACTTGCACTTGCTCCTGCTATTTGCTCACTTTTTGGGCGCAGTTTGAATATCTGAGCCCAAGTGTATAATCGTATATTTGTCAATATTGAAGATCATTTTGTTGTTAACTGCCCAGTCTTCAATTTTCTTCAGGTTCTGTTTGAACTTTTGGATTTTGTCCTCTGAATCTACATCAGATGACATTTTGATATCATCTGCAAATTTACTAATTTGATTACTAATACCCTTATGTAGATCATGAACAAAAATACCAAAAAAGTGTTGTTCCCAAGACAGAACCCTGAGGAACACCGCTAGTGACCTCTATGTAGTTTGAAATGGTGTCTACTATTAATGAAGTCATTCACATATTTGTGGCTGTCTAGTACAGTATGCCTTTCAAGCCATTTGGTCCACAGTGTGGACCAATGGGCTTACAGCTCATACTGTAAGCTGCCATTTGGTGGGTGGCCTGGCAGCATGCAGGCGGGTTGCAGCTGCCCGCTGATCATGGGGGGGAACTGGGTGGTCGAGGGGTCCTGTGTGGGTGGGAGGGGTGGGGATGCCACTGGACCACCAGAGGGTATGTTCTGTAGGGGTTACCCATGATCAGGGTTATGGGTGAGGTGCAGGGGCCACTGAACTACTAGGGATTGCAATGATTCATTTTACCGGTGATCGGGGCTGCGGGGGGGAACCACTGGAATACCAGGGATTGTATTTATTACAATTTACCAGTGAAACATGCTTGCTACTGCCACTCCACTACCTCTACCCCCCTCTGCTCTCATCAGCAAGCGAATTAGTCCAATAGTCAGATACCTTCACCTTCATCTGAAGCCGCCACTCTGCATGTCTATCAGGGTGTACCTTATCACCCCGCTATGGTTACTAACCCTATCTCTTATACTATCCGGTGACATTGAGATCAACCCTGGTCCATCTCTGCATCCTGTCATAACCTTGCCCCCCCCGGCCACTACTCTCCCTAAAACCGATGGACTAACTTTCGCCCACCTGAATGCTAGGAGCCTTATGGCCAACCTCCCTGACCTCCAGGCTTGGATCTATACTAACGTCCCGGACGTCCTCGCCATCACAGAAACCTGGCTTATGCCCACAGTGCCTGACTCTCAGTGCCACTTTCCTGGATACAGCGTGCTTCGTATCGACCATCCTGGCACTAAAAGAGGAGGTGGCCTTGCCCTCTACTTCAAAACTCACCTAAACATTACCCTTCTGCAGGACCCCCTCCTACCAAACTGTGAAATCCTGCACTCCCTACTGCTTCTTGGGGTGTAAGAAACTCCATATTTTGTACTTATAACCCCCAAAAATGCTACACAAGGCATCACTGAACTCCCTAGGGTTTCTGTCTACAGTTACAGGCAAGAATGACATTATCTGCCTTGGTGATTTTAACCTTGACTGGTCCGAAAAAATTCAGCTAACCTATCCTCCTTAGCTAGCAAGGCAAATCTATCCCAGCTCATACATGAACCCACAAGGGTCTCACGTGGGGCAACTGTGCCACCCTCCTTGACTGGATACTTACTAACAGGGCGGAATATGTTGCCTCAGCCGGTGTGCTACCTGACACAATTAGTGACCACTATCCCATCTACTGTGTCTGGAACACTGCCATTCCTCCCCTCCATGCTAAAACTGTAACCTTTCCTAATCTCTCCCGCCTAAGTCATGAGGACTTCTTAACTGACCTTAACCAGGTTGACTGGTCCCCTCTCTACCAAACAGAGGATATTAACATAGCCACAGAATATTTCACCTCCATCCTCCTCTCTCTTCAAAACCTTCACATCCCGGTCACCACACGTAGGATGGCAGGGAAAGTAACCAAGTGGCTAACACACCCCCTGCTTCAACTTCTCAAATCTAGGGACAAACTTTGGTCCAGGTGGAAGATCTCCCACCTCTGTGCAGAATTTGAAGACTATCGTGCGTCTACGTAACAACTGCAAAGTCAAGTCATTGTTGCCAAGCACCTATGGAACCTACTAATAACATCCTCTACAAATCTGAGTACTGATCCAAAATTAAGGACATTCTCGGCAGCGACAAGCAACAGAATCCAGCTGACATGAACATTCAAGGTGTTCACTGCACCAACCATGACACCATTGCCAATGCCTTCAATGCCCTTTTTTCTTCTCCACCAGTCGCTACTCTAACTAGCCCACAACCTGACTGTCCTCTTCTCCTCCCTCGCCCTCCCACCCCTCCCTTTTGTTCTGGCTCCAATCATATACCATAAGTTCTAAGCACTGAACTCCCTTCCGGCACTGAGGGGGTCAAGGGCCTGAGGGCATCCATCCTGCATACTTAAGCAGTATGCACCTTGGCTGACCAGACCTATCACCAGGCTTTTTAACCTCTCGATTCATACGTCTACTGTCCCATCCACCTGGAAAACTGCCAGAACCATCCCTATACACAAAAAGCGATGTCAAACTCATGTCCAACTACCACTATATCTCTTCTGCCCACTCTCAGTAAGCTGCTTGAAAAAATAGTCCACCGCCAGCTTGCTGCTCACCTTGACATGTTTAATCTTCAAACCCCGTGCCAACATGGTTTCCGGCCCGGTCACAGTACCACCTCTGCACTTACACAACTTACAAATGACATCAGAAATAATATGGACTGTGGCCTACTCACTGGGGCCGTCTTTATCGACCTGTCTAAAGCCTTCGACATGGTACACCATCCTCTCATGCCAAAGAAACTCCAATCCATTGGAGCATCTGACCAAGCCCTCTCCTGGTTCCATAGCTATCTTGACAATCGAACTCAGGCAGTAGCATTTCACAAGGCCCTTTTCTCCCCCCTAAACATCTCCTATGGAGTTCCCCAGGGATCCACTCTTGGACCTCTACTCTTCTCCCTCTTCCTAAATGATATTCCCACCATGTCCCGGCATAGCTGCACTCTTATGTACGCAGATGACCTTGTTCTCTACTCTGGGTCAAAATCGGTTGCTGCCATCAACTCCATTCTCATTAATGACTTCCAATTCCTGCAGACCTGGCTCTCTAGCAACCACCAAGTCCTGAACCTAGAAAAAACCTGTGCTATGCTATTCGGATCCTCTAAGAAACTGTCTGCCCCTGAGAACAGGCTCCGGGTTCAATGCCTTGATGGCTCCCTCATCTTAAACACTGAGTCCTTCAAGTACCTTGGGGTCACTGTGGATCCCACACTTGACCTGTCTCAACATGTCAATATGGTGTGCCGTGCCGTCAATGCTAAAATTGGCGGAGCTTATCGCGTCTTCCTCCCTCACTCCTTCCGCTAGACTTTCTGTTGCGAGTATTCTTACCCCAGCTCAATATGCTCTGCCCCTCCTCTTGCTGCAAACTCTTACACTCCACAAATGGGACACTTTCTACAACAACATCTGTAGATTCGCCTTAACTGCCCCACGCCTTACCCATCATTGTCTCCTTTACGCTGGCTTAAATTGGCTGTCACCTAAGGATATTCAAGCCTACTTCCTGGGCTGCTTTTATCGACTCCTCGTCTAGACCTCCCTGCCCTGTCTATCTTGCCAACCTCCTGACTCCTGCCTCACACCCCGTGCCCTCAGGTCTTCCTCTGTCCCCATGCTCTCCACTAGACCTTGCATGACAAAATGGGTGACGGGCATTTGCCCATTTTGCTCCCAAATTCTGGAACTCACTCCCCCTTATGGTGAAAACTTCAGCCTCCCATCGAGAATTCAAAAACTCGCTGTTCACCCACCTTCTAGCCTCTGGCCAATGCAAATGCTCTTAATTTGCTTTGTCCCACTGCAGGCTGTCGGGTCTGACCCTGAGTACTGCACTAATGTTGTCCCCTGCAATATGCTTGTCTAGGTGGCTATGAACCTTGATGTCTTTACTGTCCTCAGCTGTCTTATGGTTACCCTAATTACTTTATTTTACATCCTTATAATGATCTATGCCTAAAATGTACCCTTATGTAACTATTACTGTGCTACCCAATGTATATCTTGTTTTGCTCCTGTACACCTATATTATGTCTGTGCATTTCTGCATATTGTAACCAATGTCCTGTGCTCTCCCGGGTCATGCCTGAAAATAGGCAGGTCTGTTGCCTAGCGCACTTACCCGGTTACCAAAAGCTAATAAATAAATAAATAAATCATGGCTATGGGAAGGAAGAGGGGTTCCACTAGACTACCAGGGACTATATGGGTGCTTATGGATGGTGTTCTGGGTGGCCGGGTGGCCACCCACAGCTGGTGGCTGCTGTGTTGCGCCCTGCAATACATCAGCCCACCTGTTGGTGGCCGGCAGTTCCTGTTTTTTCATGCCACAACTTTGCACCCAAGTTTACGGTGCATCTAGGGGTTGTGCCAGCATATGCCCCACACATCCCAGGCTGAATATCGGGATGTGCCGAATATGCATGGGCACGCCCCCTTCAGATGCACCACATACAATTGCAGTGTGTCCCAGAGCATCAGAATTTGCACAGCACGAATGCCCCTTTTAAATATCATGCTGGGGCGCATTACAGGGTTGTGCATGATGCAACCGAGTTGCGCCAGGTGCATCCCTTTGAATATACGAGCCAGTATGTTGTATCTGTCACTGATTTCATCGCCATCTTTAGTTATTGATGTAATCGTATAATCACTATTTTTGTTTCCGTTAATATATGCATAAAATGCTTTAGTATTCCCTTTAGATACTGATAATCTGAATTCAATTTTACACCTTTCCCTTTTTATGGAGTCTTTTGTTTTTTCTGTTCATTCTTATATTTGGTCATGTTTGCTTCTGTTTTTGATTGTTTTAGTTTTTTAAATGCCTTTTCCTTTTTTTTATTTGGCTTATTATTCTTGGGGTTAGCCATGTTGGTACTTTCCCCTTATTATTTCTAATTCTTTTTAGGGGAATATATAACTGTTCTAGTTCATATATGATGTCTTTCAAAAGCATCCAAGACTCATTCGTTGGAAGATCTAAAAAGAGTGTTTTCCAGTCATATTTATCTAGAGCCTTTTTGATTTTAATGTAGTCACCCTTGTTGTAATTATATTTATATGCATTACACCTCAGTAATGTTGCTTTTATGCTTGTTGATAGTGATGTAACCTCCCTGCAAATGGGGGTTCCCAAAAGACTTCCAGGAGCTTGCTTGAATGCTCCAAGCCTGAATGGTGTTTGGCATTTAAGCCATTTATCAGTGAGTGTTTTTAGAGCCTCTGGTACTGTCTCTTTAAGAGCTGTCTGCTTGCAGACATAATTAGTTTGTATGGGGGGACTGTATGCTTCTCTGTTTGAGTACCACTCGAGCTGCTGCCAATTCACTCTATTTTTGCAGTCACTAGGAGTGCAAAGGAAACCTATCTGAAAGATGTAACTGTTTGCTAGAAATCATGTAGAGTAATAATGAAAGTACAGTTTGTCTAACCTGCTTTCTTTGCAGTCAGAACTGTGTCTGCCTAGTTCCCCATTCTGGTTTTGAACTTCTGAACTGGACCAATCAGTGTGGGGTAAGCTAGCTCTAAAATGGTGCCTTGGACGAATCAGAACTTGGACTCATAATCTGAGCCAGCCACAAGAGGATTGCATGGGCAGTGACTCTGGGAGATGTAGTTTAGACTTAGAGCGCCTTTTTGGACCAACAGCAGCAGTCTATTGTGAGTGACAGCCAATCCAGTCAAGAACTGGGAGGAACTCAAAGGAAGTGCCGGTTTGTCTGTTGAAGTTTCAGTTTAGCTTTGAGCGAAGGGAAAGAAACCCTGTGCTCCTTCAGTGACAGTTTCAGTCAAAACGTGTGTAAGGCCCAGAGTTCCGGTCTGCAGCTTGTGTAACTGCTTGTTAGGACTGAATCCGTCCTGTGAAAAGAATCAAAGGATCTCTGAAGAGTAGAAACCAGGCTCACCCTGTAGAAGACTGGAGAAATTGTTGAATTGCACTCTGTCTGTCAGGAACTGAATCTGCTGTGTGTTCTCCCGGGTATTGTGCAGTAATTGCAATCGGGATAGAGAAGCAGCCTGCCTGGTATAGTACTTTCTATTTTTTACCATATAAATGTGTGAAGAGTCTCGTGGAGCTCAAAAGTAGCCCTGCTGACGTTGAAGGACCCTATCTGTTTGGAGGTCGTGAGTACTAATTCAGGGTCGCTCCCTGTTGAATTGCCACATTAAATCCAAATGGAATCACTGTACTGCTGACTGTTTAAGCTAATTTTTCTTTTCACTGTATGAAGGCCCCTACCAGCTGCCACGGTTTGGACTAGCCACTAGGGCTTGGGTACCCAGGGACAGTAACTGGTAGGATAGGCCTATGCACAGAGCAATAGGTAGATAGTAAAGTGATAAGTTAATTAACCTGATTTCCTCTGTCCTTGTTATATCCCCCTAAATAAATCAGAGCTGCTTGTTTCAGCAAAGTTATACTGCCTGAGGTATTTGTCTATGTTAAAGTACTGTACTGTGATTGTTGCACTGTATCTTATTTCACAGGCGGTCCCAGTGCCGGAACCAGACCTGGGGGTAAGTGTATACTGTGAAGGTAATTCTGATATATTGTGGGCCACTAGTGGGAAGAAAGGGGGTTGCAGTGTCCCAGAGGGCTGTGACCAAGTTAGTTTAACTATTGCAACCCTGACCTCTGGGTGGAGGCACCCGCCATTGGATCCAGGCCCTCAACCTGTTAGTGGCAAATCAGGCGGGGTAGTAGCCCCTGGGATAACTTTCATCTAGGGGTTACATCTTGGAGGCTCACCGCTGGGATTGTGTGTCCTCTAGTGGCCATGTTCGAACCACTGTTAAGAAAAAATGGGTACCCTGACAGAAGTGGCTGTGCACCGGCTGGTGGAGTGGTGTACTGGGAGAGATTGACCCCAAAATGCTATGCTTATTCTAGACATCCCCTGGGTATCAATACGGACACTGTACAGGGAGTACTTTCCAAGGTGGAAGGTTTACAAAACCCTGTGGTGGTGGGTCGGCATGCTAATCTGCTCACCCACACTTTCCTGGCCCTAGTAGAGTTTAAGGATCCCATAGATAGCTCCAAAGTGCCACAGACCATTACCCCAGAGGGAGCCCTCACTGCCTGGAGAGTGATAACTAAGTACAGTAAAGACCCGGAGGGGAATGAGCCCCCACCACTGTCTGAAACTTTTGAGGAGAAATTTGCTAAATGGTTGCTGGGGAAGGAAAACTGTGAGGACTTGAAGAAACTATTCTTGCCACCTGGGGTGTTCCTCCCCAACACCCTCTCCACTCCAGTACCCGTAATGGTGGCTAAACCAATGCAGACTCCTATTTCTGCACCTGCCATTAGTCACGACTCTTACCGAAGGTTGAGGATCTTCTCTGGCACCCTCCCACCCCAAGGGAGGATGACTGAGAACTTGGATGAACTATGTTGCCCCCAAGTGCTAGAGATAGCGTGCTCAAGCCGAGCGAAGAGGGTTGGTGAGGCCTCCGGTCCGGCCCTGGCTACCATCCGTGCTAAGCGGGCCAGTAACCCGAAGTGACTGCACAGGCCTATCTTGAGGCCTTGGAGAATGTGTATGGAGCCCAGATTCTGATGATGACCTATGGTGAGATAAGAGATGCACAACAGTACCAAGGGAGTTGTTGTCTGTGTATGTATCTCGGCTGGAAAAATTAGTTGCAAGAATGCCTCAGAAAGGGTAGTTTGCCAGCGATTGAACTGGACCGAACCAGGCTGGACAGGATCCTTAAGCCTGCCCCCTTCTCCAGAACTGCTGTTGCTCAGTTACGCCTGGCAAGATGGCTGAATCCCCACCCTCTTATGATGAGTTAATGAGAGAAATTAGAGTTGAGAAAAGGCGACCTCAGGAGGGACCTGCACCAATAGCTGCGGCTATGACCCGAGTGACTGAGGTGGCCCATCAAGTGAAGTTCAGGGGCAGAGGTTGGCAGTCAATGAGTGCTCTGATAAGGAAAAAGATATGCCACAATGGGGCGAACTGTTGAGAGAGATCCGGGAATTCAAAACAGTCCCTTTATGAAGGCCGCCTGCAAATGCAGGCCCCGACCTATATCCAACTGCATCTGCTATGGGGGTGGGGATACCCACCCATGTATCTCCTGCTGATAACAGCTCTGAACTCGATTCCTTGACCATGGAAGTGGAGAAACTGACGAGATGTCTCCAAATGCTTATCCACGCAGAACAGAGATGGCACCAAGGTTTCCAGTTAGTAATACCCCTGCCCTGGCTCCCAGTGTGGCGCCTAGCCAGCTCAAACTCCAGAAAGTATGTTTTGCTATAATTGTGGGAAAGATGGGCACATGAAAAGGGAATGCTGGTCCCCAAAGACACTGACAAAGTTGCATATAGGCTACAAGGAGAGCTTGGAGAACAAATCAGTGGTTAAGAGGTGCATGAAATGATCCCAGTGAGGGCACCAAAATGCTAACTCACGTCCTTTTGTGGCAAGGTCAGTTGCCCAGGCCCCCTACCGCCTCTCAGACTGGTCCAAAATAGTGGGTCCTCCATGGAGACCACTGTACAGGTGAATGGAGTGTCTACAAGAGCTGTATTAGACAGTGGCTCCCAAGTGACAATTATGTTCCAGGATTGGTATTAGAAGCATTTGTCAGACGTACACAACCATTAGAAGGACTGCATGTATGGGGGTTAAGTGAGAAGGCCTACCCTATTCGGGTATATCTGAATTTGGCTGTCTTTCCCCACCTCCGTGGCTGGAGTGGCCGAACAAGTAGAGACCCTAGCCTTAGTGTGTCCCCACTGGACTGTATGATGGTGTCCCTTTGTTGATTAGAACAAATGCTCATATGTTGGAAGGCTGGCACAGTTGTGTTATGAAAACAGGGGTCAAAGACTAGTAGAGCTTTAAGAGTTCGGCTTTAATTAAGAAGGCCTATGAGGCACAGAGATGCTGAAAAAATAGAACCAGAGGAACGGTCGGAATTGTATGGAAGGATCCTGAGTTCTCTGATCCTGGCGCAAATGCCCAGTGTACCTTACAGGAGAGTCCATATCAGAAAGGATGTTAAGAATAAAATATTAATGTTGGATGCCAGGCGATGGAAAATTGCCAGAGGGACTGCTGGTCAAGCCTAGTATTTTGCCGCTAGAGCCCATGCTTATGCCAGAAGGGTAATGGTCCAAGTTCATAATGTGTCTGAAAGAGACATTCGAGTAAATAGAGGTTGCATCCTGGCTAATGTGCATTGTGCAGACACTGCAGTGCTGCCCAGCAGCAAGAGTCAAGGAAGAATGACAGAGTAACGCCTGACTTGTTTGATTTCGCGACTCCCGCTGCCAGCTGAATGGAAAGTGAGGATCAGTGAGAAGCTTGCCCAGAGAACCAGATGTTTTCTTTAAAGGAATGGGATGTAGGATGCGTGCAGGAGCTGAGCACAATACCCGGCTGCATGACGAAAGACCATTTCGTGAGGGTCTCGACGCCTGGCACCTGCTGACATAGATGATGTGAGGCAGCATCTGCAAGAAATGTTAGCTGCTGGTGTAATACAAGAATCCAGAAGCCCTTATGCTTCCCCATTGTGGTAGTGAGGAAAAAGAATGGAACAGTAAGGATGTGTGTGGATTATCGCACCTTAAACCGGCGGACTATCCTGATCAGTACACAATGCCCGCATTCAGGATGCTGGACTGCCTAGCGGGAGCAAGTGGTTCTCTGTGCTGGATCTCCGCGGTGGGTACTACCAGATCGATGGCCCCAGAGGACCATGAAGGGCAGCCTTTATCTGTCCGCAGCTATGAATTCATGAGGATGCCTCAAGGATTTCAGGTGCCCCAGCCACTTTTCAACGATTGATGGAGCGTGCAGTGGGGACATGAACTTACTAGAGTGCCTGGTATACCTAGATGATGTTATTGTGTTTGGCAGCTCACTGGAGGAACATGAGAGCAGATTATTTAAGGTATTGGACCGACTGGAGGACTTTGGCCTTAAACTGTCCATTGATAAGTGTCAATTCTTTTCAAACATCAGTAAGTATGTGGGACACATAGTATCCACCGAGGAATAGAGACCGACCCAAGTAAAGTTGAGGCCTTGACCACCTGGCCACAGCCAAAAATCTAAAACTGCCAAAGATTCCTGGGATTCTGTGGTTATTATCGGCATTTCATCAAGGACTATTCAAGAGTGATCGTCCTTCTTAACCTTACTCAAGGGTATCCCCAACCTACAAAATACCAAAAGTCAGCGTCCTCAAGACTGAAAGAGTGTATTTTCGTCCGAGTGAAGTATTTGGGGCCGCTGGACTCCGATTGTGAGACTGCTTTTCATGAGATCATATATCAACTTACCCATGCTCCAGTGCTGGCCTATGCCGATCCAAGAAAACCTTACGTCCTGCACACTGATGCTAGCTTGCAAGGGTTGGGGGCTGTGTTGTACCAAGAGCACGAGAATGGCCTGAGATCAGTGGCCTTTGCCAGTAGAAGCCTGACCCCATCCGAAAAGAACTATCCTGTACATAAGTTAGAGTTCCTAGCTTTGAAGTGGGCTATTGTTGACCAATTCCATGAGTACTTGTATGGGGCTAAAATACTAGTAAAAACTGACAATAATCCTTTGATCTATGTGCAGACCTCAGCTAAGTTGGATGCCACTGGCCATAGGTGGCTTTCTGCATTATCTACATATGACTATGATCTCGAATACCGAGCAGGTCTGAACCACATAGATGCTGATGCTCTCTCCGGAGGCCTGTTCCCAGAATGATTGGGTCCGATTGGCAGAACCTGACATTCGGGCACTCTGCCGGAAGTTTGACAGGAGGAACAAATGTCCACGGACGCAGTGGACTGCATGGTGGATTGCTTGGGACCCTCTGAGAATTGCATACCTGCTGCTTATTGCCACTTTTCTGCAATGAGACATTGGTGCACTGCCTCAGCTGGACAATGACAGTGATGGGCTCAATCCGCGATCCCATGATCAAAGCAGCTTTAGAAGCCCTCTATGCAGGAAAAGATGTGTCCAAATTACACTCCACTGATTTGAGAACTGCACTGTTATACAAAGAAGGTCCTAAGTTGAAACTGATCAATAAACTGTTATACAGAGAAACAGTAGACAGAGGGGGACAAGTAGACAAACAACAACTAGTGCTGCCTACTGCCTTTCGAAACTCAGTACTGATGTCCTTGCACAACCACATGGGGCACCTTGGTATAGACAGAACACTTGACTTGGTGAGATCCAGATTCTATTGGCCTAAGATGGGGGCTGATGTGGAGCAACACATCGAACTTATAGTCGCTGCTTACAGAGAGCTTTGCCCCAGAGGCTGCCCCCTTGTTAACATCACCACCAGTGCACCCATGGAGCTGGTCTGTATTGATTTTCTGAGTTTGGAGTCAGATCAAAGAAATATCAGTAATGTGCTGGTGGTCACTGACCATTCCACGAGATATGCCAGCTTTCCCACCAAAGACCAGAAAAGCATCCACTGTGGCCAAAGTACTTGTGGAAAACTTTTTGTTCACTATGGGGCTCCACAAAGAATCCATTCTGATCAAGGGAGAGACTTTGAGAGTCGCCTGATCAAAGAGATGCTTTCTCTGTGGGAGGCGAAAGTCCAGAGCCACTCTTACCACCCCAGGGGACCCTCAGCCTGAACGTTTCAACCGCACTTTGCTGGATATGCTAGGCACCCTGCACCCAAAGGACAAGCCTAGATGGAGCCAACAAATTAGCACCCTGGTACATGCCTACTTGCACCAAAGTGATGCCACTGGGTTTCTCCCCTACCGCCTGATGTTTGGAAGAAGCTCGACTACCGGTAGATGTGTGTTTTGGGGTCTCTCCTGATGGGGTTCAAGCTGACAACTATTTACAGTATGTTCAAAAGTTAAAGGCCCAGCTAACTCATGCGTACCAACTGGCTCAAACCATGGCTGCCAAAGAAATCTGGCCAACAAAGAAAGGTATGATAAAAGGTGAAGCACAGGAACTCCAGGAGGGAGATCGGGTATTGCTAAGAAATCTGGGACTGCATGGCAAACACAAGATTGCTGACAGATGGCACCATCTCCCTCACATTGTAGTGGGCAAACTAGATGATCTGCCAGTGTACAAAGTAAGGCCTGAGAACAATTCAAAAGATGTAAAACAATGCATAAAATCATTTACTGCCCATTGGACAAATCCTGATTGAGTCTGAGCCCCAGAAGATTCCCCTCTGGACCAGTGACTAGAGCTGCTGCTAGAAAAGATCAAGGAAGTCTGCACCTACAGAAGCAGAGTTAAAGTGTTCCCTGCACAAGTCCCAGTTGAGCATGACTGTCAGTCCATATCAGAAGAAAGTGAGTGACTTTGAATACTATCCTTCTTACGAACTGAGTCAATTGTTTGGGGCAATCCCTAGTCAATACTGGAGACAAAGCTGGGCCTTCTGGACTGTCTAAGCCCCAGCTTCGTCCCTGGAGCCAATGCTCCCAGAAAGTGAAGTGCAAAGCATCAGATCAGATGAAATGGAATCATTGTGCATGGTTGAACTGTTTGAGCTTTCAGGGAGGAAAATGATGGATTGGGTCAGACTGGTGATACACCAGAACAAGAAGAGTATTTTGAGTGCCCTGACAGTCCACTGCCAGTGTCCAAAGCTCTCCATGCGAGCCAAATGTTGTGGACTCAGAAACTGTAACTCCTGGAGCTGAAAGTGCCCCAAGTTCTAGCCTCTCTACCCCCATGGAGACTCCCCTGACAAGTGAGGACAATGCTGAAAATGAGGCTCAGAGTGCAGAGACTGTAACAGTTCCCCCTAGAAAGACTGGTCCAGCTGTAAAGCCTGTGGTGCACCTCAGTTATGATTCACTTGGGAGGCCTGTGGACTTGCCTCTCAATGTTGTCCATAAAGGAGTGTGTATGTCCCGAGCTCATTGCCCAAACTGGCGTCAGTGCTAACTCAAGTTACTTGTGTTGCCCTCTAAGTATGGTGCCCTTGCCCCATCCAGCCCCAAGGTAACTGATGGGAAGGGCCCCTCTCTTCAGATTTCATGTACAAGAGGTAATAACTTGAGTTATGGTACAATGTGTATGTAATACTGTGTAAAGTGTGATACTGCAATGTTTCAGAAATGTGTTCTTGGTAAAATGATATATTGACTGATGATTACATGTGTGAGCCTAATGCAAATGTATATGGTTGCAGTTAAAACTTAGGGGTACTTGCTTGAGCGCGGACGTCAAGCTTTCCCAAACCAGGAAGGTGTAACCCCCTGCAAATGGGGTTCCCAAAAGACTTCCAGGAGCTTGCTTGAATGCTCCAAGCCTGAATGGTGTTTGGCATTTAAGCCATTTATCAGTGAGTGTTTTAGAGCCTCTGGTACTGTCTCTTAAGAGCTGTCTGCTTGCAGACATAATTAGTTGTATGGGGGACTGTGTGCTTCTCTGTTTGAGTACCACTCGAGCTTCTGCCAATTCACTCTATTTTTGCAGTCACTAGGAGTGCAAAGGGAACCTACCTGAAAGATGTAACTGTTTGCTAGAAATCATGTAGAGTAATAATGAAAGTACAGTTTGTCTAACCTGCTTTCTTTGCAGTCAGAACTGTGTCTGCCTAGTTCCCCATTCTGGTTTTGAACTTCTGAACTGGACCAATCAGTGTGGGGTAGCTAGCTCTAAAATGGTGCCTTGGACAGAATCAGAACTTGGACTCATAATCTGAGCCAGCCACAAGAGGATTGCATGGGCAGTGACTCTGGGAGATGTAGTTTAGACTTAGCGCCTTTTGGACCAACAGCAGCAGTCTATTGTGAGTGACAGCCAATCCAGTCAAGAACTGGGAGGAACTCAAAGGAAGTGCCAGTTTTGTCTGTTGAAGTTTCAGTTTAGCTTTGGCAGTGAAGGAAAGAAACCCTGTGCTCCTTCAGTGCACAGTTTCAGTCAAAAACGTGTGTAAGGCCCAGAGTTCGGTCTGCAGCTTGTGTAACTGCTTGTTAGGACTGAATCCGTCCTGAAAAGAATCAAGGATCTCTGAAGAGTAGAAACCAGGCTCACCCTGTAGAAGACTGGAGAAATTGTTGAATGCACTCTGTCTGTCAGGAACTGAATCTGCTGTGTGTTCTCCGGGTATTGTGCAGTAATTGCGATCGGGATGAAAGCAGCCTGCCTGGTATAGTACTTTCTATTTTTTACCATATAAATGTGTGAAGAATCTGTGAGCTCAAAAGTAGCCCTGCTGGCGTTGAGGACCCTATCTTGTTTGGAGGTCGTGAGTACTAATTCAGGGTCGCTCCCTGTTGAATTGCCACATTAAATCCAAATGGAATCACTGTACTGCTGACTGTTTAGCTAATTTTTCTTTTCACTGTGTGAAAGGGCCCTACCAGCTGCCACGGTTTGGACTAGCCACTAGGGCTTGGGTACCCAGGGACAGTAACTGGTAGGGATAGGCCTGTGCACAGAGCCATAGGTAGATAGTAAAGTGATAAGTTAATTAACCTGATTTCCCTGTCCTTGTTATATCCCTAAATAAATCAGAGCTGCTTGTTTCAGCAAGTTATACTGCCTGAGGTATTTGTCTATGTTAAAGTACTGTACTGTGATTGTTGCACTGTATCTTATTTCACAGGAGGTCCCAGTGCGGAACCAGACCTGGGGGTAAGTGTATACTGTGAAGGTAATTCTGATATATTGTGTGGGCCACTAGTGGGAAGAAAGGGGGTTGCAGTGTCCCAGAGGGCTGTGACCAAGTTAGTTTAACTATTGCAAACCCTGACCTCTGGGTGGAGGCACCCGCCATTGGATCCAGGCCCCTCAACCTGTTAGTGGCAAATCAGGCAGGGGTAGTAGCCCCTGGGATAACGCCATCTAGGGGTTACAGTGAACAGAACAATATTGTGGTTGCTATTACCTATGGGTTCTGCGAGGGCAGGAGAATCACAGCCCTCCCCTCAATCAAGCCTCAGCAGCAGACAAGGGCTGCAGTCTTCTTTGGGCTCCCCCAAGGGAAGCCTGCGGGTTGCAAGGGCAGGAGAATCACAGCCCTCCCCTCAATCAAGCCTCAGCAGCAGACAAGGGCTGCAGTCTTCTTTGGGCTCCCCAAGGGAAGCCTGCGGGTTGCAAGGGCAGGAGAATCACAGCCCTCCCCTCAATCAAGCCTCAGCAGCAGACAAGGTAAGCAGCAAGGAACAGGACGCTAGCTTGCCTGGAACGGCTGAGTGTTGGAATTAGTGACTTTTTTTTTAATCATCCTTCCTCCGTTTGAGTCACCAGACAAGTGCAGATAGTTTTTGCACTACTGATCTGTGCAGCCAAACATGAGAGTTTGTACCTATTCTCACTGTGCACCTTAAGATGTGTTGGATTAACAGTAATTTCTGCTCATTCTAAATGTAGCCTTAATTTGTGCAGGGTGTTTGCAAAGTGTATGTAATTTGTGTTTCACTGGGTTAAAAGAGTGCCTAGACAGGCTTCTCTGCAATTGCCATCTCTTGCAGTCAGCATGCAGCATAATCCTTGATTTAAATAGATGTGCACCCTAAAGATAATAGGCTGCTTTAAAGTTCAGTAAGCTGAAAACTGATTGTGACTGTAAAGTGTAGTGAGTAGGGAAAAGAGTAGTGAATAGGGTTATTTTTACAATGCAGCACAGTGTTCTTTCTACCCACCCATAGCCTTTCTATCACAGCTTGTCCCCAGTGTAATTTCAAGTGCTACATGCTGCTAAATTGAAATTGCTTTCTCCCACAAACAGTCAGCTTGAGCTGGACAAAAGCCCTGCACCTTAAAAACACTGTGGAATCAGGGCCATTTTAATTCGGCTGAGACTTCTATCCCCCTCTGCGCAGTGCTGTCACGACCTTCTCCCTCTCCCCTTCCCCCTCCCCTTTCAGCCACACCTGTAAACTGATCTCCGGTTCTTTTGTCTGTCTCCACAGGGCTGTAGTCTTCTTTGGGCTCCCCCGAGGGAAGCCTGCAGGTCGCAAGGGCAGGAGAATCACAGCCCTCCCCTCAATCAAGCCTCAGCAGCAGACAAGGTACGCAGTAAGGAGCAGGACGCTCGCTTGCCTGGAGTGGCTGAGTGTTTTATCCCTGCCACCACCCATGGTCGACATCGAGCTTTATAGGAAGAACCACGTGGCTCCCTAAACCAATCAGTCGACTTTTCTATCTGCAGGTTATTTTCTTTAGCCACTAGCGTCCACTACACTCTTAAATCCCTATGCTTTTCAATTAAATTCTACCTACTTGATACATAGCTCACAGAGCTAATCTCTAGCAGCTGTTACCCAGCCAATATAGCAGTTTATCACTCTGTCAGGAGTTGAAGGGGTACCAGAGTCACCTTGCCCACCACCCAACCACACAGACAGTTGCCACCCTCCCCCCGGAAGTCAGGTTTTGGGATGGAATACAAGGGTGCTGTCAGCTCTCTCCTGCATATCAAGGACTGCCAACTAATCCTGTATCACACTAGTCTGCACCTGTCCTGGCTAATCCTGGCAACACAGAGATTGGGAGGACAAATCCTGTTCCTAACACTGCTATTATGCTTACTTTAGGTGTCTACCTCAGTTCCAATTAACAAGCCCCATGGAGTGAAGATCTCACAACACAGTGACTTTACCTTCTCCAACCAAATTGCCAAGACACAACATGTGCTTGTCCATGCCACCCTTATCTTTCAGAAGGGTTGTACCTATAACTCATTTCGCATGCTCAGAAAATACAAAATGTCACAACTGGTACATCTCCCATGCCACACTATTAAACTGTGGTTTCTCATTCTCATCATCATCCTATTGTCAGGGGACATAGAACTTAACCCTGGCCCCCCTGTCCACCTCTCTTCTGCTGACCTATCGGCTATCCCAGGGAAAGGACTTCTCATTGCCCATATGAATATTAGAAGCATTACCAAGCACCTCGCCAATCTCGAGGCATGGATGAAAGTGCACAATCCTGCCCTACTCTGCCTATCGGAAACTTGGCTTAAGCCCCACATTCCGGAATCCTTATGTTCCTTAACCAATTACTCCCTGATATGGAGAGATAGGCCTCCCCAAAACATGGAGGGGGGGTCACCCTTTTCTACAAAAAACATCTTGATATTACTGTATGCCCACCCACCACCTCCCCCTCAGTCTGTGAGTCCCTACAACAACCATTGCCCTTGGTGCAAAAAAACTTCACATTATCTGCACCTACAATCCACCCACTGGAGGTATCACAGGTCTTCAGGACTTACTTAATCAAACAGCCATGAATGCCAAGCAAAACGAGGTCATAATCTTAGGAGATTTTAACCTAAACTGGCTGGGACCAACTGACGGCGTACTGCTGATGCTAACAAAGAGTTATAACCTTCACCAGACCCTAACTGAGCCTACTAGAACCACCCCTTCTCTAGCTACATCCACCCTCATAGACTGTGTACTGGTGAATCGCCTTGACAATGTGCAAACTACAGGCATCTTGGTAGATGCTATCACAGAGCATTCACCCACTTTCTGTGTATGGAGTCCAGAGACTGCACCCCCACCACCTCCACGCTACATCACTGTTACCAACTTTGCCAAACTGGACATGGAAGCTTTTCTCTATGATGTTTCCTGTATCAACTGGTCTGACATCTATTGCTCCCATGATGTTCAAACTGCCCTTGATATTTTCATTAACAACTTCACAGCACTCCAAGATAAACATACTGCAAAGGTCACCAGAAGGGGTAAACAAACAAGATGGTTACACAAGGACCTGCTTGCTAACCTGCGTACTCGGGACAAACTCTGGAAGAAGTATAAAAAGTCCAGACTACCAGTGGATTACAATACCTACAGGGCCTCTCGGAGCACCTGCAAAAAACAAATCAGAACTGCAAAGAGCATCTACTGCAAGGAACTGTTCACTAACTCAGCTGGTGACCCTAGAAAATTCTGGATGCACATAAAGACCTTTCTTGAGGCTGCACAGTCATTGACCCAAGGGGATATGATCTTAAATGGTGTGCATTGCAATGACTCAAACACCATAGCGAATGCCTTTAACAAACTTTTCATGGACATGTCTCAGTACACCTCGTCCTTTGCTTCATCTCCCACAACATCTCAGCCTTATTGCACACCCATGAGATCTCCATCTGGTGCTGACCACTGCAAACTACCTACTACCCCCCCTTTCTACTTTAAAGCTATATCTAGGTCTGAGGTCCAAAGACTATTGCAAACCATATCCGAAAACACTAGCTCTGGCTCCGATTCACTCGAGCTATGACTCCTGAAGCTAGCGGCACCATTGATTGCCTCACCTTTGGCCAAGATTTTCACTCTCTCTCTCTCTCGGCGTTGTCCATGATCTCTGGAAGATTGCCCGAGTTACGCCCATCCTGAAAAAAGGTGACCCATAGGATATAAACAACTACAGGCCCATAGCCATTCTCTCTGTGCTAAGCAAGCTACTGGAGAAGCTTGTTGCAACCCAAACAATTGCCTATCTTACAAAGAACAACCTTCTCTCAGACACTCAGCATGGTTTCAGGAAAGGGCACAGTACCTCAACTGCCCTTCTCAAATTCACTACTGATGTCCTCTGCAACATGGACAAAGGCCTACTCACTGGAGCAGTATTTATTGACCTTACCAAGGCTTTCGATCTCGTTGATCATCCCCTGCTTCTGTCATCCCTGCATGGACTTAACTTCTCATCCCAAGTAGTTGACTGGTTCAACAGCTACTTATCAAACAGATTACAACTTGCTAAATTCAACTCCGCTCTCTCGGATGGGACCAGTACTGACATCAGAGTACCCCAGGGATCCATCCTGGGACCCCTTCTCTTCTCGATTTACATTAACAACATAGATTCTACCATACTCTCATGCTCAGCTATCCTATACACTGATGATCTCGTCCTCCACGCCAGCGCCAACAAAGTCAACATCATCAATGAAAACCTCTCCTCGGATTTCAGGAATGTGCAAACATGGTTAAATACAAATAAGCTCATCCTCAACACTAAAAAGACACAAGCCATGCTACTTGGCACTGCTCCGAAACTTAGGGCCTGTAAGGAACCTCTCCTAGTCCATGACTCTGGGGGGTCTCTCACCGACTGTGTCACATCCTTCAAATACCTGGGAGTCCTCCTTGATAAATCCTTTGATTTCAGTCTGCACATACAGTCAACATGCAAAGCTACAAATACCAAACTTGGAATCACCTACAAGACTAGTCACCTGCTAACACCATCCGCTAAACTGGCTATTGCCAAGGGTATTCTGCTTCCAGCACTGACATATGGTGTCTCCACTTTTGCTAATGCCCATAAGACTGCTCTCCATAAATGGGATGTCACATATAACAACATATGTCGGTATGTCTCCTCTTCACATTGCCTCAAGCACCACTGCACACTGTATAACGAACTGGGCTGGCTCTTCCCTTCTGCCTACCGACTTTACTCCCTAGGGACCCTCACAGACTCTGTAATCTGAAAACAAACACCCTCCTCCCTTGCAGCTCTACTTGTTCCACTGACACCTACTCGTGGACTACACTCGGCAAATAAATTTCTACTTACCGTACCCCAGTGTCTTACTTCTAAAGGCTCTGGAGCATTTCACTACACCGCCCCACCTGGAACTCCCTCCCATCTGCCTTAAGACAAGTAAACTCCCACCCAATATTCAAAAAAGAACTATATTGCCACATTTCCTGGAACCCTTGCACATGCTTTGATCCCACTTGAGGCCTCACAGCTAGCCACCCTACCTCAACTAGGACACTGCTGCACTTCTGAACAATCTTTGCCTTATTTTTGTCTTAATAGCTGCCACTTAGCCTAGTCTTAGTTGTTATTTGCTTGTACTACTGTCATCTTGTGTCATCTCTGCCTAGCCATATGTATAATCTCTAGTACTGTCTGAATTGATCTGTATTCTTACCTACATGTACTATACACTATGTAACCATATACTATGTAATTGTATAATCTCATCTCTTTTATGTATGCATTCTCCCGGGTCATGCCTAAAAATAGTCAACTCTTGGCTAGGGTACCTAACCCGGTTAACAAAAACTAAATAAATAAATAAAAATTTCTATATTAGTTATTTCCTTCGGTATGTTAGTTAGGACAAGATACAAAATATTTTTATTCCTGCTAGGTTCAGACACCATTTGCTCAAGACCTAGTGTCAAAAATGCATCCAGATATTTATGTTCAGACTGGGTTGTTGCTGTCAGATTTTACCAATCAATACCTGGTAGGTTAAAGTCACCCATAAGCACTACATTTGACTTATTTGCTAGATCAGTAATTATGTTGATAAGTTTATTGTCATAAGAAATATCCACTGTGGGTGGTCTATAGAAGTTGGCTACGGTTAATTTATTTCCATTTTTACATTCAAGTTGTACACAGCAGCCTTCTATATTAGGAACTTCATCAGATTGACTCGGTATTTCAAGAGACTTAATTGAGTTTTTGGCATATAAACAAACACCTCTACCTTTCTTACAGACCCTGTTCTTATAATAGAGTATATATATCCTGGCAGGGCATTATGCCATGAGGAGGCCTCATCCCACGACTTTTAATGTTATAGTAGCAATGTTTATGTTTTTTTGTTTCATTATTCTTGCCAGTCTACTTATTTTTGTAACACTGAGACTTCTGGCATTGTCCAGAAGGAATTTGAAACAATCATTAATATTTGGTGGATCTGTTATGAGTTGCCTTGTTTGCCCCGTGTGTCTAGTTTAAATGTTTTTCAATTATGGATGAGATCTTTTCCCCCAAAATGTGACTGTTCTTTTTACTGAGGTGCAAGCCATCCCAGCTAAACAGGCTATCGTCATTACTAAATCTCTCCCAATGGGTAATACATGTTATTTTATTTTTTAACAACCATTTCCTTAACCATTCATTAATTTTCTTGATTTTGTTCATCTTAACCATGGTGGCACGTGGTACTGGCAAAATTTCAGATATGCAAATTTTACACTGCTTGGATCTGAGGGTGTTAACCAAAGATATATAACTATTCTGGATGTCCTCTATTTTGAATTTATTAATATCATTAGTACCTGCATGCACTACCACTAAGGGATTACTACCAGCATTTTTCAAAATGATTGGGATCTCTCTTTCAATGTCCCTAATCCACGCCCCCCCTAAAACTAGAACAGGTCCTGTTTAGTTTATCTTGTTTGCATATTTGGCCATCAGTATATTTTAAGTTTCAATTCCCCTAACACCATTACCTGTCTAGGGTTTGTAGTTCCATTAACATCTGCCCCATTTGCAAGTAGTTCTGTTTCCATTGACTGGATGTCCCCATTGTCTATGTTGTTATGCACTGGGGTCATGGCATTACTCATCTGTCCCTTGTTTGTATATGAAGTCACAGAGTTCATTGGGTATATGTTAGTTGAGACAGCTTCAGTACTAGGGGGACCATTCCCTGACCTGCAATGTCACAGTGGACCTGAGCAGAAATCACCATTGTTTTTTTATTATCTACTATATTATCTTGTTGCTTGGTTAAACTCGAGGGATTATTATTAAATGTGCTTTTATCATCACAGATAGTAGGTTCTGGGTTACTAATTCCCTCAGTAAGTAATTAATTAGTTGTACTGTACAGGGACAAATTAAATCAATGTTTTTCATATACCACATAAGGGTGTGACAGAAAAGTTAGTTGCATTTATCTAGAACTGTATACATTAGGTGGTAAAGTCAGATTTGAATCAGTCTTACATTGTTTATATAGTTTTATGCACATTTTGTGACACAGGGCTGAAGGCTGAGCTAAGTGCCCATAATAAAAAAACTGGTAGTTCAGCCTATTGTTTTGACAGTTTGGGGGTTGTCCAAGGGGAAAACTGTTTAGTGAATAACAGTCAACACTTTAATGTGTATACAAATAGATATTATTATTTACAAAACTACTAAATTGCATAAATAGTATTTTTCTGTTTTGCTTTTCATTGAGTCTGAAGTTACCTTAACTGAAAACAAGGAGCTGAAGTTCTAAATCTAAGCAAGATACACTCCCTGACTAATAGTATAAGATTTGCAAAGCTGCAAGAAAAAGATCTTTGAAGCATCATAGATTATTGTTATTATTGTTGTTGTTTGAAGTATGTTTAAATAACTATTGTTGTTGTTGTCGTAAGCCATGACAGCCTAAGTTGTGAATGTAAATGTTCAGACAGAGACAGTAATAGATACTCCAGCACAGCTGACTTTTATAAACTCAAAAATGAAAAGATAAAAAAGCTGGAAAAAATGCTGGACAATAAATCTCTTGAATGCAGTAGACATATAGGCCAGATCCTATTACTAGAGAAACAGTCACAGGAAAGTAAAAAAGTATTTTCTGATAACTACTGTACTTCAGTTCAGCTAAAGACTGGAAATGCTGTTTTGCAAAGTGATTTACATGCTGCTAAGCAATGGCAAAGATAGTGTTTAAATCTGGAAAAAAGAAAAGGTTGAATTAGCAAATGCTTATGAACAGGTTAACAAAGATTTGGTTGAATTAAGGAAAAAATATGAAAATTCACTGAGTAAAAGTAAAGTTAAGAAAAAAATTGAAAACATTTAAAAAGTTAGACTGTAATGCTGATTCTGGTATTTCCTCTTCTGACAAAGAATCATCTGAATCAGAAAAAGAATCGCACAAGAGCAAGAAAGAAAATAACCCAAGACAAAACAGTGATGCAAACTCTGATTCAGAAAAAAATATGTAGGAAATATAAGAAAAAGGCATACATAGATACATAGATACATAGACAGTGTCGGCAGATAAGGGCTTATGTCCCACCCAGTCTGCCCATTTGAGCTTGTAAGTTCAGTTTGTTTTCCTAGAAGTCTGTTGCCCCTTACCCCTGACCTCCAGAATTCCTTTATGTCTATCCCATGCATTCTTAAATCCCGTGATTGTTTCAGCCCCCACCACTTCCTCTGGCTGGGTGTTCCACTTGTCCACCACCCGTTCTGTGAAGAAATTCTTTCTCATGTTTCCTCTGAATCGTCCTCCCTCCAACTTCATCCCATGCCCTCTAGTCCTGGAACATCTTTTTCACTTAAAAATAGTGTTTTCCTGCACCCTGTTCCTCCCTGTAAGATACTTGTATGTCTCTATCATATCCCTCTCCCTCCTCTCCTCCAGGGAGTACATGTTCAGTTCCTTCAACCTGTCTTCATAGGACTTGTGATGCAATCCATGCACCATCTTTGTTGCCCTCCTCTGAACCTTCTCTACCCTGTCTATGTCCTTACGTGGGTATGGTCTCCAGAACTGTACACTGTACTCCCAGGTGGGCCTCACTAATGTCTTGTATAGCAGAATTATGACCTCCTTTTCCTGCTGGTGATGCCCCTGCCTATACATCCCAGCATCCTATTTGCTTTACTTGCTGCCTTGTCACACTGTTTCCCTACCTTGAGGTCATCAGAGATGACAACCCCAAGATCCCTTTCCTGCTTGGTGCATGCTATATTCTCACCCCCCAACTGATATATTGTGCCAGGGTTTTTGTGCCCCATATGCATTATCTTACACTTCTTTGCATTGAATTTCAACTGCCAAACCCCTGACCATTCTTCAAGTTTCTGCAGGTCGCTTCTCATTCTGTCTACACCCTCTGGTGTGTCTACTCTGTTACAGAGCTTTGTGTCATCAGCGAACAGTGAAATTCTGCCTTCTAGGTCCTGCGCAATGTCACTGATGAAGATGTTGAATAGGACTGGTCCCAGCACTGATCCCTGTGGTACCCCACTGGTCACTCTTTCCTCTGTGGAGTGACAGCCATTTACCACCACCCTCTGTGTCCTGCCACCCAGCCAGTTAACTACCCACCACACTACTGACCTGCCCACACCCATATTCCCCAGTTTGTGTAATAGTCTTCTATGTGGCACAGTGTCAAAGGCCTTGCTGAAGTCCAGATAGGCCATGTCCACTGCCCTCCCCTGATCCACCTCCCTAGTCACCCAGTCAAAAAATTCAATGAGGTTGATCTGACATGACCTCCCCTGGTGAAACCATGCTGCCTTGGGTCCTGTAGTCCATTGACAACCAGATGTTCCACCAATCTCTCCTTCAGTAGTGCTTCCATGATCTTCCCACTACCGAGGTGAGGCTGACTGGTCTGTAGTTCCTCGCTTCCTCTTTGTTCCCACTTTGTATAAGGGACTACATCTGCTGTCCTCCAGTCTTTGGGTACCTCCCTGTTTCCAGTGATCGGCTAAACAGGATAGCCAGAGGTTCAGCCACCACCTCTTAGTTCTTTAAGGACCCTGGGGTGCACCCGATCTGGCCCCATTGCTTTATCAACTCTTATTACTTCCAGTTCCTTCAGGACCCTTTCTCGTGTAAAGGGACTTGTGTCCATTTCTGCACCATTCTCACCCCTTGTACTCCCTTCAGACCCATTACCCTCCTCTTCCTCAGTAAAGACTGAGCAGAAATACCTGTTCAATATGTTAGCTTAAGGTTAGACAAAAGGGGAGTGCCTCTGTACCTCAAGCTAAGGTGTTTGAGGCCACAACCTCTAATACTCTGGCTAAGGGTGAGGAATTACCTATGTCTAAAAAAAGAAAAAGAACAGTCTAAGCCTAGGCTATACCTAATTGTGGCTCAGCAACCTTATCAAGACTCATTGCAATGCTAAAACTGGAGTTTCTCCCAAAGAGGGATGGACCATGGTAAAGGACATACCAGTGGGTGTGATGAGTATAAAGGTGACAGAAATGAGCACAGAGGCTGCCACTATTCTGACTGCAATCAGCAAAATTATAGTGCACCTCAAAACAGGTCTAGGCATAGTTCTGCAGGTCTAGAGAAAAGTATTAAAAATTCACAGGATAAAATTATTAAAAATCATATGAGAAGGAAAGAAAGGAATTTGAGAAGGAAATGGAGGAGATGAAACAACAGATAGAGGAGTTAAAAGTGCATGCTCAAAGTTATTTTCTTTTTGTTGTTCAGTCACCTCCTGACCTTCATTTTCCTGTGCAAAATCATTCTTCAACAGTGCCTAGTGGAGGTGGGACTAGTAGTGCAATGTGACTTATAGATTCTGTCCACCTTCTTGCTGACATGGTAAAAATTTTTATTGTTAAAAAGGATAATGAGATTGGAATGAGATTTAAAAATGAGATACCAAGTGAAAATAAAAATGCTATCTCTGCATCTAGCCTGTCTCAAAAGGTGTTCAGAGTGAATACAAAAACAGTGTGAAATATCATAGTGGAACTTCCATGTTACCAGAGGAGAAAACAAATTCCACCTGGGCAACTTAATTCCCAAATGAAACGTAGAAAGATTTTACTTTGACATAAACACTGAAACCAGTCTGAATCATGAGGCCTTGCTTGACTCAGGTGCCGAATTAACCCTGATGTCTAAGTGTCTCTTTGATAAGCTGACTAATGCCTTAGGTGAGTCAAAGAAGCTGAAAACCCTTTCTGACAGCTTACAGATTGTAGGTTAGGAGAGGAAGCTTAAAGGACACTAGGTAAAGTTTGGTTGAAACTGAAATTTGGTAAAATGGTAATTAAACATCCAGGCCCAGATATTCAAAAGGGTTGTGTGTGGTGCAACAGTGTTGCACCATGCGCAACCCACTGATGCACCCCAGAGCAATATTCAAATGGCAATTGCACCTGGCACAAATCCCAATGCACTGGAGTGCATCAGTAATGTATGCAGGCACAGGTGAGGGGGTGTGCCCATGCATACTCTGCTCATCCCGATATTCAGCCCGGGATGTGCTGAGCCATGCATGTGCAACCCCTACTTGCACCGCACAAAGTTGATCCAAAAAAAATAAGGAGCAACGGCTGGCCACCCACAGGTGAACTGCCATATTTCAGGGTGCAACATGGCAGCTGCCACCTGTGGGTGGCCACCCGAGCTCCGGCTGCACCTCTGTGGTGGTGGTGCCCCCCATGCCCGATCGTGGGCTTCAGTTAAAATGAATAAGGTCCAATATCCCTGGTGGTCCAGTGGACTGCTGTCTGCCCAATCGCGGGCTTAAGCAAAACAAATTATGACTCCTATATCCCTGGTGGTCCAGTGGACCACTGACAGCTCGATCGCGGGCGTTAGTAAAATAAAAAAGAGTCCAATATCTCTGGTGGTCCAGTGGACTGCTGTCTGCCCGATCGTGGGCTTATGTAAAGAAATAAAAGACTCTTATATCCCTGGTGGTCAGGTGGACCACTGTCTGCCTGATTGCAGGCTTAAGTAAAAAAATAAAGACTCCTACATCCTGGTGGTCCAGTGGACCCCCCCACCACCACTGATCCCAACCACCCGCTCCCCCTGGTCAGTGGCTGGCAACACCCACCCGCCTGCCACCCGCCGCCACTGACCTGACACTGTCAGTAGGGCTGTCGCCCATTAGTCCACAGCATGAGCCAATGGGTGTGCAGCCCGTACCATCACATTCCAGATATGTTAATGGATCCATTCATATCTGGAATATATGTCTGCTCTGCTACGCCATTGGCTCATGCTGTGGAACAATGGGCGTACAACCTATGGACAATGTCAGTCAGCGGGGCGGTGAAGGCGCGCTGAAGTGGTGATGCTTGCCAACTACCACTGACCGATGAAATGCCAGCCAGATCAGTGAAGCGGTGACTGGACCACCGACCAGACAAAGTCTTTATTCTTCATAGCCACGATCGAGCATACAGCGTCCACTGGACCACCAAAGACTAAGTCTTTAACCCTTTACTAATACTTATGATCGGACAACAATGTCACTGGACCACCGAAATAATTAGTTCTTTATTTTACTAATACCAGGTAAACAATTTGTCCGATCACTAGACATAGGATATATTCATATTATTTTACCAATGCCCCATGATTGGGCTGACAACGATCACTGGACCTGAAGTATAGGATTCTTATTTTATTTTACCAATGCCCAAAGATCGGGCTGACAGCGGTCCACTGGACCACCAGGGATATTGGACTCTTTTATATTTCACTAATGCCCGTGATTGGGCTGTGGGGCACATTGCCGCACTGCAGGGGGCATCGTCTGCCTGGCAGGGCGCCAGGCGCAAGTCGTCAGGGATCAGCGCACCTGCATGCAATTGGGGCCAGAGTGACATGCAAATGGCCCCATGTGCGCCTTGCATACATTATGGCCCCATTTGCATGTCAGCTTTTGAATATCGCAGTTGCTGCACCTTGCACAATGGAGTTTGCTCTAGTGCATCCCCCTGCTCCACTCTGGCCATTTGCGCTGGTGCAGTGCCACTGTGCCATGCGCACTGCGGGTGGCCAGGGTGCGATATTCAACTATGCTAAACCATGGTGCAGGTCTGTTGAATACCACCCAGTCAACGCCCTGCGCAGCCAAGTTGCGCTGCACCCAGGCTTGCACCACTGCTAGGCACAGTTTGAATATCTGAGCCCCAGTGTTTATTACCAACAGAGCAGGTAATGATTTCTTGTTTGGAAATGACCTTCTAAAAAGATTTAAACCTATCATTGACTACTTCCACAAAGTTGGTGGTCACAGGTAAAGAGGCCTATTCCATTTAGAAAGAATCAATACATTTCAAAACAATCAGAATCATGCTACTTTGGGAAAAAATGATTTGATGATTAAATTGAATTTTGTAATTTCTAATGTGCTTAATGTGTCTATCTTTGGTAATTCTAATTTGGTTAAATGAAAAATTAAAGCTTATGTGGTTTATTTGTCAACCAAGATGTGGTAAATCTGAGATTAATAACAGAGGCCTAACTTTTGTCACAAAGAAAGTAAATCCTGTTTTCTCAGTGCCATCCTGTTCCTGACACAAAGACATTAGACTCTAAGTACACAGCCCAACAAGAACTGGGGAAAGGAGATGCCACTAAATAAAACAAAAGGTAAATTTAAGGTGCCAGTCAAAACAGAGGCCTTGTAAATAAAATGGTTCTGTATTGTGCCTAGGCTATACACTGTCTAAGCAGTGTATAGTTTCACAGAGTGTTAAAATGAGTGGCTACAAAATGTTCCAAACCACAAAGGGAGCTTGAAAAGTATAGGCATTTGTTCCTTGAAACTTCAGATAGGGTAAAAAAGTATACAACATCCTGTATGTAATGCAATATTTAAAATCTCCAATGTCTTGGGTTAGATGTACTTGTACCAATGGGTGTGTATATAAGCCTAGCCAATGAAATTCTGTGGTCATGAATAAGGGGAGACCCTTACCCAATTAAAGTGACTCTCTCACCAACTTTCATTTGGTTGTGCTTCCTTCCTCCTAGGTATAAGGAGAAGAGGCAAAGGTGCTTGAAATGGCAGGGCAATGATAAATTCTACACACTATGCCAAACTTTGACACAAACCATTAGCACATTTGATTTGTTAGGCTCTGCCAATTTAATTAAAAAAATATATAATCACAGCGTAGAGGTCTTGTGCCTTTAAGTAAAGTGAACAGAGAGTGCATCCATCACATTTTCCTTTTTGTGTGAAACTGCAAACTTTAAATAATCCCAGTTCATTTCTAAGACTTCTCATAATCACTATAATGCAGTTCAAACACAGTTCAAAGTTTTTTTTAATGGTTTTTTTTTTTAACCTTGTATAAGGGCATGTAATAGATGCGTAATCAGTACTTTACTCCTCATTGTTTGTCTGCATTTTTCTTCATGTGTCAATTGCCTACATCCACTCTTGACCTCCAGTTTTTAAATAAACATTCTCGGTCTCTCTAAAAACAAATGCAGGGCTTGGCATGCTGGTTCCCAGAAGCACATTTACATTACCAGGGAAACTCCTTGCTCCTTCATACAAAATCACTTATTAGAGTTGGACATGCTTCTCTCTGCTTGCTGCTCCACTCTACCTCACTGCCGAGATTTTGTATGAAGGAGCAAGGAACTTCCCTGGTAATGTAAATGTGCTTCTGAGAACCAGCACATTGAGCCCTGCATTTATTATTAGAGAGACCCAGAATGTTTATTTAAAAACCAGTGGTCAAAACTGGATGTAGGCAATTGAGCCGTGAAGAAAAATGCAGACAAACAATGAGGGGTAAAGTACTGATTACATAGAGAATAATGGATGGGGAAGGGTTTGATATGAGAATTTAATACACACTCGAGTTGTGGGATGCTACATAAACCCCGAGGGCAAAGCCCGAGGGGTTTATCAAAGCATCCCACAATGAGGGTGTGCATTAAATTCTCATATGAAACACCCTCCCCATCTTTTATTTTTTATAATAACAGACCAGCAATTTTTCTCCAGCAGTTTGTGAGACTGTTTGACCCCGCCCACATACAGAATGTTGACCAATGAGGCAGCAGCACAGTTTGACTGGCATGGCTCATGAATGTCATAACAACCAGCCGGTTGTTATGGAAAATATCAACCTGGTCAGTACATTGAGAGAAATTGCTGACCAGTTATTATATGCCTATTACACGCCCCTCTACAAGGCTAAAAAAAAAAAAAAAAAAACTTTGAACTGTGTTTGAACTGCATTATAGTGATTATGAGAAGTCTTAGAAATGAACTGGGATTATTTAATATTTGCAGTTTTGCACAAGAAGTAAAATGTGATTGATGTACTCTCTATTCACTTTACTTTAAGGCACAAGACTACTACACTGTGATTATATTTTTTATGGGCAGAGCCTAACAAATCAAGTGTGCTGATGGTTTGTGTCAAAGTTTGACATAGTGTGTAAAACCAATAAAAGTGACATCACAGGCCTTGAGGTCAGGAAAAACTATTCCTCAAGTGTGCCACATGGTGAGTTCACTACAACAGTTTCAGATAATGTAAAGAAATTGTCTGTTAGGGTTAATGGAAAGAAAGGCCACAAAGTGCCTGACCAAACTGTATTGTTTGTGCCTAACTGGCAGTAGTGATATGGATTTAAATATCCATTCCACACCTTGCCTGGATTTGAGCACTAAAGTAATGCATATTTTAGTACATAATCCAAAATCAGAGCCTGTCACTTTAAATTCTAACTGTGGGTTTGAAATAGTGATGGGGGAATCCTTTATGATTCAGGAATTAGTTGTTCCAGTTATTGGGGGGACTAACAGAAGATATTATCTAGAAAGAAATGAAGCAAAAAAGTTTTGGAAAGAAGTATATGAAGTTGATGATAAAAAAACTAAGATGATTAAAATTAAGGTAGAGTCAGGTGAAAACTTACCTTTTTCTGATTTTAAGGGACAAGTTAAACAAACTTGTACTTGTAAAACTAAATCAGGGAAGGAAATAAACTTGTTTGTAAAATGTTCTTTCAACTGAAAGACATGTTTTCAAAAGATTCCCATGACTGTGGAGTGACTGACCTTCATGTTACAAGGGTACCCACAAACCCTGGTAATGGTCCATTTTATGTATGCCAGACCAGAACACCATAAGCATCTTAAGAACGCAGACAAGAAATGTTGAATAAGCTAGAATTTGATGCTGATTTTAATTTTAATTTTGACTTTGATTTTGAGTTAAAGAAAATATACAAGAAATAGTGAAGAATCAGATTTTGATTTAGTAAAAGTTCAATAAGGTAACAAAACAGTAGAAAACTTTTGTAATTTCAATAAAGAGTCCCAATATAACTACGATTACTGAAAGTGAACTGCAAATGGACCATGGACTAAAATCCATGTACTACCAAAAAGGTAAATTCCAATCAAGGAATGATATCCTGGTAAAAACTGGTAAAGGTTACAAAGGCCCAAATGAGTAGTACCTTCAGCACATAGGGGGCACAGAACTTATGAAATGGTAAAAGAAATAGCCTTCTGGCCTTACATGTACTGTGATACTAAAGATTAGAAAGTACAAAATTGTGTAAAAGCGATGATCATAAATAAGAGTCACATTAAAGTTTCATTGTAATCATGATATTTGTACTAGATGAACGAAGAGTTAATTTGTTGTAACAATGAAAAAGATTTAAAATAATGTCACAGAAAATGTTAAAGCCATCAAAGGAAAAGTGTTCATAATTGCAATCATGCTTTATCATGTAGTACTGCACATATTTCTAAGTATAAATGGACATCTCTAATGATGTCTCGTGATGATGTCATGCGCTGATAATGTCATAAGTTACCACATGATAATGCAGTTTTGTGTTCTGTGATTCGTTTTTCCTGTGTTGCTTAAACTATATACCCATATAGTAGGATTACAGTTTCTGAATTAGGAAAAGTATTATTTCAGAATACATTTTAATTCAAAAAGGGGGGAAATGTGGGAAAAAATCCTAGTTATAAACATTTTTATTATAATATTGTTTTGCATTATTTTATAATGATTATTTTATTTTTTTTATAAATGCTTAATAATTAATTAAGGTAATTGGGGTGTAATACTAGACAACTGGTTTAAATTCCTGTATAGATAAGTTCTCTAAGCAGCAAGGAAAATTGTCTGCAAACAGAAGAAAACAAAACTTCTTTGAAGTTCATTCTTCCTAAATGAAACTTAGGGGACATGGCATCTATAACTCTCCATTTAAAATGAGCTTTCCCTTAAACTGGGCCTATTTAAAGGATGATATTAACATACTTCTTCATTCTTTGCTTGCATGAGGAAGAAACCAGTGATGCTAAACTGGAAATATGGTGGCCTATTAACTGACATCTCAGTGCTATATACTCTGGTACTGCCAGACACAACAAATACCTTGAAGGAAAAGAAAAAAAACTTCAGTTCATTTTTACTATTGAAAGAAACTTGTGTTTGTTATTGAAAAATGCAACATGCTGTCGGCATGAAACTTACACAGTTGATAGACAACATTGCAACTTATTGACTAGACAAGTTTGACATTTGCAACTAATGGAGAATGTGAGTTATTTGTAAGAGTATCCTGTATCAAAAGTATAAGGACTGGCACATTGGTATTTGGGCTTAAAGGATAGCTGGCATCATGAGAAGTTCAAAAATATAATTTTTGTGTGGGCAACTTGGTGCTGGACAGAAATAAACCATCTTACAGAGTTTGTGGTAAACAGACTTGACAGGTTGATGAATGTGTTTCCTTGGAAGAACAAAGCGCCATTTGCCAACAATGGAATTCCATGCTTTTAAGGACTTTCCTAAAGAGTTTTCTGGAAGAAACTTACCTTATTCTAAAGCTGGGGACACAGAGAACAAAAGCATTAGTTTATTTTCCAAAGACTTTGCTGAGAATGGAAGATATAAGCATTATTAACTTATCTCAGGAAATATTTGTCTCACAAAGGTGGGGGACACCTCAAAAGACTGCTTGTATGTTATTGCATTCAAACGTTAAAAGGCAAATTAAATTTGAGCTAAAAACTGAATCAAAGCAGTGGAAAGTGGAGTCTCAAAAGAACAAAAAACTAGCCAACCCACCCCATTTGCAAGGTCCAATCATGACTGGTGCAATAATGTCCTAACCAGACAGGGATGTCATCTCTCAACCAGAGGTAATAAAAGTCAGGTCCTAGAAGGGGCTGGCAGAATCTTTCAAATTCTTGTGCAGTAAAGACTTCTGTTCATGCAATGGACATTTTGGCTATTAAGTAATGTTCTGAAATTCCTCTAAAACCAGAACAAAAGGACAGAGACTGCCTATTGATGTCCTTCAGCCAAGAAGCAAGTTTACAGTGCTGTGTTGATAACAGATGAGTCCAAAGTCCAGGGTTTGAGTGGAGACAAGAGTAAAAACAGGAACAGCAATGAGGCCCAGCCACTAAAAGAGGCTTCTCACCAACATCATGAAATTAAGGAAGAAAATCCAAACTTTACATCTAACCAAATGTCTGAGTATTATTTTAATTAATCTTTATAATATTCTAATTGGGCTTAGCTGAGAGGTTGCATGAAAAAATAAGTTCCTAAATACTAATGTGGGTATATAGAAAAGTTTGAATCTAAATAATGATATAAACAATTTTGCATGAGAAAAGGTATTTGAATCAGTTACAAAGAGAAGTTTTGAAACACTAATAAGACAAAGTTATTTGAAATCTTTATACAAGAACAATTTTACTGTTTGCAGAAGTTATCAGAACTGCAAGCTGTGTGCTTTTGTTTTGTTTTGTGATTTCTGAAACCTTTGTTGTTTTGTAATTATACTGCTTTCACTATGTTTGCAATGTTTTATTATCTACACAAATGTTATTAGTAATTAGTTATATTGTACAGGGACAAATAAAATATTTTTTTATATACCACTCAAGGGTGTGACAGAAAAGTTATTTGCATTTATTTAGAACTGTATACAGTAGGTGGTAAAGTAAGATTTGAGCCAGTTTTACATTGTTTACATAATGTTATGCATATTTTGTGACATGGGGTTGAAGACTTAACTGTCTATAATAAGAAATTGGTATACCAGCCTATTGTTCTGACAGGACTGAACTCTCCACACCTGCTAAGATTGCTATCCACATCCACAGCAGCTACAGAAGATGTTACGGCTGGTTCCACCAGCCATAACATTTTCCTGCAGCTGCTGGGATTTCCATGGCAACACCACCCGCAAGCTGATGTAAATCGTGGAGCTGGTCATAAACCAGCTCCACTTTTGAGAATACCATATCAGCGGGAGAAATCGTGGTTCCACAAGTGGCAACCCACTTGCGTTGAGTTTTTCCCACAGCTGTGGGATTTTCAAGAGTTTTGTGAATCCAGCCCACTAATTTCTACAAATGTCATGTGGTGGGTGACACACAGGATTGGCAAGAACAACAGTCAGCTTATTTTATTGCTGTCGGCTGCTTGCTGACCTTGAAAAATTACATGAAAATAAGACACAAATTATTTTTTAAAAGGTTACATTTTATTTTTAACAGAGGGATCTAAAAGAATAATACTGATGCATTTCATTTACTCAAATAGAATAAAATAGGTCTACAATTCATCAGAGTAAATCAGAGTATATCAGAACCTTTTGGAAATAAATCAGAGTCTTAATCAGAATCAGATCACAGCTGACCCACCCATCTCTAATTAAAATGTGGCAATGCTGTATTCCTAATTAGATGGTAGCTGGCAGAGGTGAGAGGAAGCAAGGCTGTACTGTAACCTCAAGAGACAGGAAGGGGTGTCACTGGACACAAGGGAGTATTTAGGACATTAAAAGTGTGTGTGTGTGTGTGTGTGTATATATATATATATAAATATATATTATATATATATATATATATATACATATACATATGTATATATATATATATATATATATATATATGATAGTGGTGGGATAGCACCAGTATAGTTAGAGTTGAATGTCAATTCCAATGTTAAAGTGGAATTTTTGAACCTTAATAACTTTGGAGCTGGTCAGGGATTCATACAAAATTTGGCATGCTTAATCTCTATGGGCAGGTCTGTTAATGTGCCAAGCAAATGACATGTGAATCCATTTTGTGGTTTGTGAGATATGAAGTGTGTGAAAATCTAGAGTTTACCAATTTTTTTGCTGTTTTTTTTTTCAGCATGCATATCTCAAAAACGGGTTTATGTTTCGGTCTGAAGTTTTCAGGGTAGAACACATTTGGGTCACAGCTGTGTTTTTTGAAGGTTTGGTGAAAAAATATTAATCCGTTCAAAAATTATGAAAGTTTTATTTTCCCATTATTTTCTATGGGAAAAGATAAGTGTCCCACATGAAACTAAGCTTGTTTTCACAGAGTAATCTTGTTTTTGCAGGCAGGGTCACATAATGTCGCATGGAGTCTGGTGTAGTTTCATAAAGCACCGTTGTGTTGACAGGAAACTATTGCAGGATACTGTCTTGTTTTCTCAGAAAAAGACAAAACAGTACTTTGCAAAAATACAGCACACTCCTTCCTGCAGTATGTCACCCTGTCCCTTCATAACTGTGGGACACTGAGGAGCCCACTCCCACTGTCCCCAGTCAAGCCCCCACTGCAGTGTGGGAAAGTGGGGAGTCCATTCTCAGTTTCTCCAGTTATGTCCCCTTCCCTCAGCACTGTGGGACATTGAAGAGCCTACTCCAAGTGTCACAAAAAGTTATTTTTTTACCCTGTAAAGAACAAAACCATCCCGGTTTTTTCCCTGAAAAAAAGAAAATGGTCCCTCACCATCCCCGCAGTCACCCTTCTTCATCCCAGCCTTACCACTGAGCACCCACAATCCCACACACACACCCCTTGCCCTATACTTACCACCAGAGGCTGTCCGCTGTCATTGTCCATGGACTGGGACACGTCTGTACTCTTCAAAGCTGAACTGCAAACTTGAGAAATCAAGGTAAGTGCCGTATAATGTATTGCATTGCCGTTTTGAACTTATGTTGATATCTTGGCCATTTTGGGAATTTTTTTCACCAAATTTTCAACATGGGATTTTTGGGACCCCACCTCATGAACACTGTCACTTTCATGTCATTAATCGGACTTGTAGGGTAATTGCCTGGATGCTGCACAAAATCACCTTTCAGGACTGAATAACAAAACAACAGTGCCAGTGTTCATGAGGTGGGGTCCCAAAAAGCCCATGTTGAAAATTTGGAGCAAAAATACCAAAAAATGCCCAAGTTACATGCGGTCGTTGAAATTTTCCTATGCATGAGCGTAACTTTGCCAATTTTTTGTATTTTCACTCCAGATTTTCAACATTGCCATTTTGTCACACCACCTCATGAACAGTACAGCTGTCATTTCTGACATCCTGCAAAAAATGTGTTTTTACACCTGTGGTGCAGAATGGCGTTTTGGCATGAATTTGAAAAATTTCACCTATATGGCTTATGAGGTAGGGTCATAAGAAGACTATGTTGAAAATGTTGGGTCATAATATGAAAAAATGGCAAAGTTATGAACATTCATTGCAATTTTGCTACGTTTACTCATAACTTTGGACAGTTCAAAGATTTTCACCCCAGATTTTCATCATACCCTTCTTACTGATGTGGGTCCACTCTGAATCTCGTTCTGAATCTCACTCGCATTTCATCTGTTTAAACTTTGTTTTAGTGTGTTTTTTAGTTTGTTTCAAATTCATTTAAATTTGTTTTATGTTGTTTTAAGTTTACAGCTTGAAATTTAGTTTTATCGTTATTTGTTATTTGCTATATCAGGACCTGGACCTACGTGATTGGACTCGGACTAGGAAGATAGGCTTGGTTTTTAATACAGAATATTTTTTGCTGTTAACGTGCACCACGGTGTTTTTTATAGAATTGTTACTTGGAATCTGTTTGGAAGATAACCAGCATTATTTGATTTTGAACCTATCGGAGTTTTCCACTGCTGACATGAGTTGCTGTGTTTTGGTCTGACTATTCCCTAGGAATGTGACTGTTTTCTGGAATCTGACCGTTTGGATTGCTGCTTGGTGTACCCCAGCTTTGTTTGACAGTGAATTTTCTGGAGCTTTTACGGTCTGCGAGACTGTTTTGGCATCCTTTCCAGGGTTTTGTGTGAGGAGGACTTGCCTGGGACTGACTGGGTATTTGAACCTGGTTTGTGACTGGCATTTCTTCCAGATTCTGCTTGAACTTGTTGGGCTCCGAGACTCTGGGCTGGGTCAAGACCTGGGGCTGCCATGGTGGGGGGTTCCCCCCGGTCTTCTTTCCCAGAGGGTGAGGGGGTTAGTCAGTGGCCTACCGGAGGGCCGGGCCTCTGTCTGCCCTGGGGGCCTGCAGTGTTGGGGTGGGCATTGTACTGCCCTTATTCTGGGGCCCTGATCCATGGGAGTGGGGGTTGTGGGGCGCCTCCTAGCTTGTGCGGTCCATGTGGTTTATTTTGACTTTGGCCAAATGCAGACATGAGGAATTTTTCATTTCAATGTTGCCGGTCTGAGAAGCATATTTCCAGCTAAAAGTGGGGAGTGACTGGTACCTTGACTGCTCACGAAGAGCCTGCTGTCAAGCACAGTCCTGTTTGGTTTTTCGTTTGAACTGTATAACATTTTGGAATTTTGGGGCTGAGTATTTGGACTCAGGAAAGGATAAGTACTGATGACCTAATAGAGTGAATCCTTGTCTAATGTGTTGGGGAGGTCATGGATGGGTCCCGGTTTTTAATATTTTATTTATATATGTTATTGTGAGACATTTTTTCCTGACTGGAACCTACTCTCTGGATCAAAAATATTTTTATTTCTTGTCCGTGCAGTGAGAGTTCTCGGTTATTGTGAGTCTCCGGGGAGTGGGAGTCCCTGTTTTCTCACAAATTTATTATTTTTGGGGGCATTTTATATTGTTTTAGTCCCGTGCAGTGAAAGTGCCCGGGGGCTAAGTAGGCTTGCAGTGTGAGTGCTTGCTCTCTTAGCCAATTTATATTGTTTTATTTTAGTTGGGTTTTCCTTTCTTTTTTTATTTTCTTTTTTTATACTTATGTTTGTTTGATTTTGTGACGGGATTTCTTTGTGTGAGGAGGGACCCCCGTCTCTGTTTATTATTTCTGTTTATTATTTATCTCTATTTTATTTTTATTGTTTATTTATGGTGTTAGTTTTTGTTTTGTTTATTTTTTGGAAAGCAGGTTCTATTTCAGAAATTATGGACTAAGTTAAGTCAATTGGGTTTGGGGGTTTTAATTTTGGTTTATGGTTGTTTAATTTGGTGGGTTAATTGTTATCTTAATTTTTGGTTGTGATTTTTTAGTTTTGGTGAGAGTAGGAGGTCATTGTCTTGCTCCATGTTGAAGGACAGGGATATTTATTATTATCCAACCCCCGGTCGTGTGCTATTCATCCTCCACTCTTCATGCATTTCACCCCTTTTCCTCCCTCCTTTAGTTTTTTCTGTCTACCAACGTTGTTGGGCTTTGAGAATTGCCTGTAGGAAGAGGGGAAGGGGTGGAGGGCCTGAACAGTGGAGGATGGACGAGGGGAGCACTCTCATCAGGATTAAGCCCAGAAGATGCCCTGGGGTAAAATGGAAGTCAGAGTGGGGGTTACCTTGTCTGACCCCCATACCCAACGGTACCACCACTAGTAATGGTGGGCAGGTGACAGGGGCATCCCAGGGGCTCTGTCCAACTCGGGTGGTGTTATGCAATACCAGATCCGTTATGAACAAGACTGCTATTATGGCAGACTTGGTGAGTACAGTGGATCTGGCCTGCATCACCGAAACCTGGCTAGACAGAAATGCTGGCCCCATTCTTGAGGCGGCAATTCCAGCCGGGTATTCAGTGATTCACCATCTGAGATTGGACCACAGGGTTGGGGGGGTTGCAATCTGTTTTAAGACCGAATTGGGTCTCACTAGTGTGCCAGTTGAGGAGACCAGATAATTCAAATGCGTTGTTGTGGCAGGTGGGGGCTATAGACTGGCTGTTGTCTACCATCCACCCGGAGATGAAAAGCCATTCCTTAAGGAAGTGGTGGACTTCGTCACTGACCTGGTATTGGAGTCCCCCAGGTTGATGGTGCTGGGCAACTTCAATGCTTGGATCGACGATGAACTGTTGCAATTTGGACAGCACTTCCTCCAATTGATGAATTCATTGGCCCTCTCACAGGTGGTTACCTCTGCCACTCATAAATGCAGCCATTCCCTTGATCTGGTTTTCCTCCTGGGGATGGAAGCCTCTGGCATGGGGGTGGAACCTGTTGGATGGTCTGACCTTCACACTGTGAGATTCAATTTTGGCACCCTCCTGCATAGATCTACCCCTGTGGAGATGGTCCAGTACTGCCCTTTATGGGATGTGACTCCCAGTGGTCTAACTGCAGCACTTGACCTATCAGAATTCCCTGTGATGTGCTCAGACCCAGAGGTTTTGGACCTGGCCTATAATAAGGCCATTACCTCTGCTCTGAATTCCATTGTGCCAATCCAAGTGCGTCGTCTCTCCCTTCGCCCTCGGTCCCTATGGTTCGATGGGGACCTGAGGGAGATGCGACGACTAGGACACAGGTTAGAGAGGTGTAGGCAGAAATCCCGCTTAGATGCCGACCATCTTAGACTGCTAGAGCACTATCAACTCTATCAGTCAGCAGTTTCTCATAAGAAGGCAGTATTCCTGTCCGGGGAAATTGCTGCTGCTCAGAACTGACTGGCCCAGCTCTTTTGAACCGTGGACAGACTGTGCAACCCAGCCTGTCTACAGATTTGTAGAGACTTTTCACAACCCCAGAGTGCGGAGCTTGCTCGGTTCTTTGCAGATAAGGTGGATGACATCAGGGTGGAGACCCGCACAACACTCTCTATGGGAAAGGCTGTGGACCAGTCCTTGGTCGCATTCCCTCCACGTTCCTGGAATCTCTTCAAAAGGCCAGAAATTGAGGATGTTATGAGGATTGTTCTGGGTATGCACACTACATGCTGTAGCTTAGACCCAGGCCCTACAGCCTTGATTATGGGCTGTGGGGAGATTATCATGCCAGTTCTGGTGAGGATAGTCTGGTGCTCCTTAGACTCTAGTGAATATCCCTGCTCCCTGAAGGAGGCAGTGGTGACACTAGTGTTGAAGAAGGCTTCTTTGGACCCTGACTCCCTCGCCAACTATAGGCCTATCTCAAACCTTCCCTTCGTTGGGAAGGTAATTGAGAAAGTAGTGGCTAATCAGTTAGACAACCATTTGACTATCCATAGTATCTACAATCCTCTTCAATCCGGTTTTCGAAAGAGGCACCACACCAAGACTGTGCTGGTTCGGGTGCTCAATGATCTCTTGATGGTGAGAAACCAGAAAAAATTGTCCATTTTGGTCCTACTGGATCTGTCATCAGCATTTGACACTGTAGACTATGGGGTACTGCTTGAGCACCTGAGAATCATCTGTGGGCTTTCAAGTTTGGTCCACAGATGGTTTACTTCTTTCCTCACTGGTAGAACTCAGAGGGTGGTATCAGGGGTGTTTTCCTCTGACCCTATCTCTCTGTCTTGTGGGGTGTCCCAGGGCTTAGTGCTGTCTCCCATGTTGTTTGTGGTGTACATGCTTCCCATCGGAGACATTGTAAGATGGTATGGGCTGGAGTTTCATTGTTATGCCGATGATACCCAGCTCTACCTGTCTTTTGCACCTGACCAGAATGGAGCACTCTCGGTGTTTAATAACTGTCTCGATGAAATCCAAGGTTGGATGAGGTCCAGCTGGCTGAAGCTGAATTCTGGAAAGACGGAGGTGATGGTCGTGGATCCTGGTCGTCGGATAGGGGGGTGGAGGACAAACCATCCCTCAGGCTTATTCCTGGGGGATGTTGAGCCCTCTATCTCTGAACAGGTGCACAACCTAGGGGTAATTCTTGATGACTGACTGACACTGCGTGCACAAGTGTCGGCCGTCATTAAGTTATCCTTTTATCATCTTAGGAATATTGCTAGGATCAAGCACCTTGTTCCGTCCGGTGACCTACCTACATTGATCCACACCTTTGTGACCTTGCGCTTGGACTACTGCAATTCCCTTTACTTTGGGCTTCCAGGGGTTGATATCCACTGCTTGCAGCTGGTGCAGAACTCCTCAGCCCAGTTGCTAACTGGGACGCCTCGTTCCTCCCTTATTAAACCGGTGTTGTGAGAACTGCACTGGCTGCCAGTTCAGTGGCAGATCTCCTTTAAAGTCGGCTTACTGACTTACAAAGTCCTGCACGGTTTGGGCCCTGAATATCTGAAAGAGCTTCTGGTTCCTCACATCCCGGAGCAACCACTCCGCTCAGCCAACAAGGGGTTGCTGGAGATTCCAAGGGTAGTCTTAAAATCTTCCGGTGCCCGGGCTTTTATGTTCATGGCACCGACCCTCTGGAATTCTCTACCCCATTGGATTAGAGAGTGCACGACGGTGGGGGGTTTTAAGCAAGCATTAAAATCCTTTTTGTGGATTAAGGCATTTGGGGATGATGCTGAACTTGTCTGATCTTATTATTTTATTACGATGTTTGATATTATTTATTTTACTGGTTTATTATGATATGTCATTTTGATGTAATTTTATAACTTGTTCTGCGCCTTGATTTTTGAAAGGCGCATTAAAAATAAAGATTATTATTATTATTACCCCACCTCATGTATGTCATAGCTTTCATTCTTCAAATCATGCCCCCAATTGAGTTTTTGTACCTGTGGCACAGAATGGCATTGCAGTTCCACAGAATTACATTTTGGCCAGGATTTAGACATTTTCTGTACTGAACATGAGATAGGGTAATAAGGTGGCTATGCTGATAATTTGGTCACCGTTGTCCAGAGGGCCCTGTGATTCCACAGCTACATATATATGGGGACTCACTCTCTGACTGCCTCCCAGTGCACTCCGTGGTCCCCAAGGATCCATCCTCAGCCCACTGCTTTTCAGCCTCTTCTTGAACAACCTCTCTGCAGCATGCAACTCCAATATGATCCTTTATGCAGATGATGCCATCCTTTTCTCCACTCATCATAATCCAGGCCAACTATCCTCCAACCTGCAATCCAACTTTAACTTAGTTGAGAGGTGGTTTGATCATCATAAACTTTTGATGAACTACAAAAACACAAAAACCATGCTGTTTGCCAACACCAATAGCAAATACAAATTGTCTGATCTAAACAGTCTAAACAAACAACACTTCCCTCTTGAGCATGTCCATGAGTTTAAATATCTGGGAGTTACCCTGGATAGCCCGCTTTTCTACTCTACCCATGTAAAACTTATCTCCAGGGCTATAAACTCCAGAATAGGTACCCTCTATAGTCATCGCAACTGTCTTACTCAAGAGACAATGCAAGTAGCTGTAAACAGCTCACTCCTATCTCTAATCGATTATGGGATGATCGTCTATGGAGCGGCCACTGATACCACTTTGAGTGGAATCAGAACAGCCTTGAATAAGTACTGTTGCCTGGTGACAAGTGCTGGTAAAAGAACCCATACCTGTGAGTTCTACAAGCAGTCAGGCTGGTTGCACCTCCAAGGTAGGATAGCCTACCAGACATGCCTTCTGGCTAAGAAAATCAGCGTTGGCCTTTCTCCGCATGCCACGCTTCCCTCCCGTCACCAACCATAATAGCATGCCGCACTCAGAATCCTGACAAATCCTCCTTCCAGATTCCATTCTGTCACACATCTCAAGCAGAGCGTGCCTTTTTCACTCGGGCCCCTACCCTAATGAACTGACTACCCACTGAGGTCTTGTCTGAGACTAGGCTGGGCCCTTTCAAATGCAAGTTGAGCCAACATCTCAGGAGCCACAGTCACTGTGACTGCTCCCACTAATCTCAATCTGAGTGCCTCCCCCACTCTACCCACCCACTCATCTCCCCCTTGCCCCTCTCCTCTTCTCCCCTTTTCTTCCCCTCTGCAACTACCTCCTCCCTCTCTCTCACCTCAGCTACCTCCTCTCCCTCCTCTCTCTTCCCACCACACCCTGTTATTCTTATACTCTGCTCATCTGCTGTTGTAGCTCCTGCACCATGCCCCCTCTCACTCATATTCCCAGCCCCCCTTACCCACACTTCTTGACCTACCTTCCCCTGCCTCTATCACTACTTCCCCTTCTCTGCCCTCTGTACTCTAACCAGCACTTATCATTAACTCTTGCATGTTATGACAAAGTCCAACTTCAGGGCTGCCTCCCTTTCTACTGGCCACCAGTTTTCTCTAAATCTATGTAACATCCCCAATCTTCATTATCTTGAATTAAGTTTGGACACTGTTTTGTATATTGCCCTTTGTCTACAATAGTAGGAATGTTTCTGCATCATGCCTTATTCCACTACTATTTGTTGTCTTTTTGTCCCTCTGACATGGAACCTTTGTAAATGAACCCATGGTTCAAAGGTATTTTGTAATCTGAGATTTCAATAAAATAAAAAAATATGCATCTACAAAGGGATGGGAACACAGTGTCTGAAGGACCCTGCGCTTCCACAGTAAAATAAGGATACTATTATACAATGTCAGAAAGTAAGGAAATAAGTTGTAAAAACTTTGCTAATGCTCCAGTTACGTTCAAAGTGACAAAAGTTGGGAAATGAGGTGATAGGGTTTCCCTAACACCCCACCCTCCCAAACCAGGCAGGAGAGCAGGTGTGGGCTGTGCCATGGGCTTCTCAAGCCTAATGCTCACCCCATTCTCATAAAGTGTACACATCTGACCTTACTTACAGATGGAATGGGGTGAGTGTTAGGCTTGAGAAGCCCATGGCACACCCCATACCTGCTCTCCTGCCTGGTTTAAAGGGCAGGGTGTTAGGGAAACCCTAACACCTCATTTCCCAGCATTTGTCACTTTGTCCCTAGTTAGGGATAAAATCAGAAAAGTAGGGAAATTTGGTGTTAGGGTTTTCAAAGCTAACACCCAACACCCACCCTGCACACACTAACAGGCATCAGGGGCGTGCCTTGGGGTCATCAGCCCTAATACTTCCCCCATTCCATAAGTAAATAAACTAAGATGGGTACAGTATAGAAGAATGGGGTGAGCATTAGGTCTGACAACCCCAAGGCACATCCGTGATGCCTGTTGGTATGTGCAGGGTGGATGTGGGGTGTTAGCTTTGCAAACCCTAAAGCCACATTTCCCTACTTTTGTGTTGTTATCCCTAACTAAAGCATTAATGTAGTTTTTTGTAATGTTATATATCTTTGCAAAAACTGCATTAATTCACCATTTAGAGTAACTTAACACCACAAAGTAGGGAAATGTGGCATTAGGGTTTCCAACACTAATGCCCCCCAACCACCCCCCAAGCATCAAAAGTAAAAAGCATTAGGGTTTTGGGTCTCTGGAGTCTTGGTGAATCAGTGGTGGAGTCTTCCTTGGGGGTTGTCAACCCTAATGCCCTAATTTCTCTTTTGTTGCTTGTGGGGGGGCATTAGTGTTGGAAACCCTAATGCCACATTTCTCTACTTTTGTGGCATTAAGTTACGGAAATGTGATGTTGGGGTAAAAATACTGCTGAATCTTGAAGACTGTGTTGTTACTAGGCTTTGAACACCTGCTTAAGCAGTGTTGGTGCTAACCTGACTTTAGCACCCTATTTCCCTATTTTAAAGCACAACAAAATGGTTGTATGGTATGTAAGTAAATGTTCTTCTTCTAAAGGACTGTGCAAAGTTAGGATAAAACCAACATTGCTTGGGGCAATCATTTAAATCCTAGGTGTATCACACTATACAATCACCAACATTCAGAGGTATTTTTATCCTAGATACACGTATTTCTTCATTAGTGGCCTTGTGTTGCACACCGTGTTTTCCTTTTCTGTAGCTTTTTTATTCATATTTTATATGAATAAAGGATTTCTGTACAAACAAAAAAATTGCAACATATTTCCTAGTACAATATCTTTGTAAATTATACTTAGTTTGCGTAGGGTACTGTTAATTACAGTAATTTATCAAAGTGTCAGAAGGTGCCGTTATACACGTAGAGTTTTTTTCCACAGTTGTCTGAGCCTTCAGTTTTATACAAGACTAAGAAACGCTAATTGAATTTTCAGTTGGGTAGATAAATTTTTAACAAGTCTGCAATAACTAAGTGCTCCTTGTTCCACAACGCTGATCGGAATGATTTACAGCACCTTTCCTCTAATCATACTAATTCTGCTTCCATTTGATTAATTAAAACAATATGTTTTTTCTTCACATGCTGGAATTAGTGCACAAAAGAAGGCAGGTTGTATTGCATGGCACTTCTCTGTAGTAATGCATCAAACTCATGGAGCCATCGCACTTAAGGACATTCTCTTATTAGTGTTTTAATGAAAAGGGCCTCCATCACTTGTACTTGTCTGGCTATAGAAGTAACAGTGATGGCAAACTAACTACAGCTTCAGGCACAATCAGTCAAACTTTTAAGGTGATTACTGTACACTATTTTTCATCTGTCCCACATTAGGAGGGACATCCCATGTTTTGCTACAATACTCAAAACTCCTGTGCCCTGCATTCTGCACTGTAGATATTTATATTACTCTGTAATACAATAGGTCATTAATAATAAACTTTGCATGTCTAAAATCTCCGTAGTTTTCTAAGTATGTGTTCCTACATTTTGACCATGTTAGATATGTTGTCTGTTTTGGGACTGTGCTGTATACCAAATTTTGATGAAAAAACATTAACAAATGCAGGGCCTACCATGTAATAGACTCCTGGGCTCAATTCCTAAAGGGTTCCACCGGATGCAAGGTGCTTGCGACAAACAGCAATGACGCAAGTTGCACCTTGTGTCATTTGTTGCAGCATTCCCTATTCTGGTACATGGTCTGCACCAGTGAGAGACTCCACTGTACCAAAGGGCACTGCACCCCCTTGTGGTCCTGCATCTGGGTATGCCAGGTTGCAAGTGGGCTTGCACCATGGCAGTTCTTTAACAGCTATCAATTTCCTATTCCAAAAGCCCCACAGTGGCGGAAGGAACAGGGTCACATTAGAGCACCCAGGAGGTGGTCTAAACCCCTTGTGGTAATGCTCCACAAGTTGGGGAGCTGTTGGAGGGGCCCCATATGTGTTGTATGGTGGTCAGTAGGAACAGGGGAGTACCCCAGAGGTGTTAGTGTGCCGGTGTGTATGCCAGGGGTGTGATCAGGCAGCCGACAGGGGTAACAGTCATTTGGCACTGCAGACACTGGTAGGTGGCTGATGCTAACAAGGGCACCCCAATGGGTAACCCAGTCATCCCCCCAGCATACACACTGGCTCCTCAACACCCCATGATAATCACTTGTGCCACATCTGCCACAGTGGCACCCTAGGCATTGCGGTCCCTCTTGCACCCGGTGGGCTGGGGTGCTCGGATTCATCCATCATGACAAGCAGGTACACCTAGTGTTAGCCTGTGGTTGTGGAATTTCCCAGGTGCAGTGGTGCAGGGACCCCCAATGTTCTGGAATCGGGCACATTGTCCCTGATGCACTGGGAGTGTGCCACAGCCCTAGATCACTGGAACTTTGCAGCGATCTAAGTGCTCTTTCAGAATCAGGTCACTGGATAATAGCTCCATCAAAAAAATATCAGTACCAAAGAAGAAAGCCCCTGCTGTTAGGGCTCAGTTAACTAAATGTTTGCAAGAATCCTGGGGCCCATTTCTCTGTCACTAGGTGTGGAGTTGGGGTGAGGAGAGTGGGCCAGAGCCAACTTCCACTCAGCCTTGAGCTGGGGCCTGAAAAAAATTAGATACGCTTTGTCAATTCAGCTGAACCACTTCAGCTCCCAGTGCAGTAACTTACATAGGGTACAACAGACTACAAATGGGAGGGGGGAGTTCTGAGGTCAGCAATTAATATTAATTACTGTGATAAACTTGTGGCAGGGGCTGTTGGCATGCATCTGCTGTGGATTACTGTTTGTGGTGTTGTGGCAGAGTCTACAAAACCCACTAAGGTTACCATGGCCAGTGTGAGTTATAGTACCAGTTACAGTACTATTCACTGACGACTTCAAGGCATATACCCCACCCCCGTAGCCTCTTACTCTCTGTTTCCCCTCATGCAAATTACTATGTTCTCCCTTGCACACCATAAATTTTATGTATTTCATATTTTTATAATTATTTTATATCTCTTCTATTATTTTTATGTCATGTGTTTGATATACTGGATAATAAATAGTAATAGTAATATTATGATATAAAAAATTGTTTGTTGCCATATTGGGCCATATTGGTCCTTGTACAAAAAGATGACCAAAATGGGTGATTTGATTCCTTTTATTGGACCAAAAAGAGATTTACAGAATTGTAAGCTTTCAAACTACACAGAGCTCTTCACCAGAAAATGACAGGTTATACAAAGAATCCATTTTAAGTACATAGGGTAGAATTGGTTAAAAAAAGTTTTACACATGGATGTGACGGTTCTGTTTTTTATTTTCAAACAAATGTTATTGCTTCATAAATATAGAGTACAATAATATGTGACATACTTGGGGAAACAAATGCAGTCATGGTATATCTATAACAGGTTGAAACTGATCAGGATACAGATGGTAAGATAAAACATACACTGATAAAGAGACAGTAGATCTACACAGTTTTCTAGGGCAGTATAGGTCGAGCATTCAAACTCACTTGTGTATCAGAGGTGTACGTAAGGTTCTGATATATGCTGAGAAGTAATGAGTTATGTAACCTAATTTTAACCAGTTAAAGAAGGGGTCCCAGGCTGCATCATATTTATGCAAGGTCTTAATGTTCAGGTGACTGATACATTCATTGATGGCCACTGTGGATAAGACCTTAATCCAGTCATCTAAGTTGGGGGGGGCATTTATCCTTTCAGTGACTTAGAATCAGGCATGTAAGCCAGCTTGGTGGCACTGAGGGCTGAGGCACTGGATGCCTTACCTCGCGCTACGCCAGCGAACTGGGTTTGGGAATGACCTTAGGTCATTGGGGTGCTGGCGTGAGGGGGAGGGAGGAGCGGGATTGAGCAAGCCAGTGGGCTGCTCTCCTCTCTCAGGGGTACTAGGGGTGAATTGTCACCCCCCCTCATAGTTCCGCCCCCACTTGGTGGAGGTCCGGTGGGGTAACGTAGGCAAGGAGGGGACAGAAGTACAGTTGGCTTCTGGTGTGCATGCATGCCTCCACATGCACATATGGCTATGTGCCAGTTGCCTTAGGCAAGGACAAGCATGAGAAAACCCTACCAAAAATGCCCCATAAAAATCTCTATAAACAAAACAAAAAAAAGAATCAGGCATGTAAACCACAAGGCAGCTATCATAAGCCTTCTCTTCTCTAATAGGGTTGGTGATATTAGAGTACTTGAGCCTCCTAAAATAAAAATTTCAGCCTCGAATGACAAGTTAACCTGAAAGACTTGATTACAGGCTTTCTAAATAGTTACCCAGGAATGTCTAATTAATGTGCATTCCTACATTATATGGAGTAGGTTGGCATCTGCAGAGCCACATCTCCAGCAATTATTATCTGGGGATAGGCCAAGTTTATACAATTTACCTCAGTATAGTACAAGTTATGGAGCAATTTAAACTGGATTAAATGACCCTATAGGTCCATGCTAGTCTTAAATGCATTATGCCACATAAGCTCCAATGATGTTTTAAATATTATATGTCATAGGCTGTCCTCCTGTGTTGCTTTGGTTACACATGTACGGTCAGGCCCTGCATTAATGGAAAGTTTATATACTTTCCCAGCACCTCCCTTACTTCTAGCCAATGTATTCAAGCTCTCGAATTCTCTAGATATTGGAATGGTTAAGCTAACATCCAAAATACCTTACAACGCATCTCTTCTCTGTAAGAAAAACTAGAACTGCGAGTAAGGCAAACCATATATCTCCTTCAGCTCCGCAACAGATCTAAGGATGCCTATTTGGGAGTCTAATATATCAGTGAGTAGAAGAATTTCCTTTTTTTCCAGATTGGGTAAACCAGTCAACCAATAAGCAGCACATACTATGTACTGTACATGCTCATTGACAATTCAGTCAGCAGCAGGCCATGGTGGTGTGAGGAGGGCTGTGCCAGTCATCGACATGGGTCGGGTTGGGGGTTAGCATGGTGGTGGATCACTACCTGCCAGGGTGGGGGGCCACTAGACTACCAGGAAAAATATATTTATTTGGGTCAGGACAGCAATCAGAGAATGGGGAAGGGACCACTGAACCACCAGGAAAAAATTATTTATTTGGGTTGGGAAGGTGATCAGAGAACAGGGATGGGGGGAGGGACTACTAGACCACAGGTGAGCATAAGTGAATTACCGGGGAAGGGATCAGGGCTAGGGAGGGACCAGTAGACCACCAGTGAGGGTGAATGAATTACCGGGGAAGGGATCGGGGTTAGGAAGGGACCACCAGACCACCAGCAAGGTTGCATAAAATAACAAGGAAGAGATTGGACTAGAGAGGGACTACTAGACCACCAGTGAGGTTGCATTAATTACCAGGGAAGGGATCGGGGCTCAGGAGGGACTGCCGAACCACCATTGTGTATATATCTTTATATGGGGGCAGAGATCAGGGCTTGGTGGGGGGATACCTGGACCTGCACACTCAGGCCAGGTGCTCACATGCAGAAGATCCCATGATGGACATACAGATGGTCCCTTGGCCCTGTGCATGCCGAATGGGCTCATTTGCATGTTTGGGTTGAATATTGCCCATGGGGGCCATGGCACTCACCAGTGTGCACCACACTTTACCCCATAGGTGGTCGTCAGTCCCGTCCCCTGGTAGCACTATGCCAAACATGGTGACTGCTTGCTGTAGGCCGCACTACCAGAGTTTGATATTCAGACAGTGCGGTCAGTTCAGACTTGTTAGCACCTGTTTGCATGCGCAGCCGATCATCTATGAAAATAGGGCCCTAGGGCTTTTAAGCTATTTTAACTCTGTTAAAACAGTTTAATTGTTTTGGGTACACACTGTAGTACGGTTAAAACTCTGCTAAAACCCTGCTAGGGAGTTAGTCTTTAACATGGTTTTAGACAAGCATTGTTACCTTAACCCATGTTAACAGTAGTGTGGACACAATCCTTGCAGTAACATGGGCCAAGACAACCTGTTGTAAAACAAAACTCTTTTTTTTTTTAGCCTGCAAGAATCAAACAAAAACTACTTATCATATATAGCTGAGCTCCTAATGAGCTTCCGATTTCAACGGTGTGTTTCTTAGCATGAGCTGCACCATTGCCCACTCATGAGTATCCAAGTATGCATTGCTGTACCCACAATGCTTTGCGCTGGTGCTGCAATCACGTCTGGGAAATCACTCAGCAAGCGTGAGTTGGAGCACTGCGTGTACAGTCCGACAGCAGTGGTAGGATCCAGATCATGAAACATTTGTTAAAATGTTTTTGAATCCCTGACTAGTGTGTACAGGGCCTTAGTCTGGATGTAAACATACTACGTGGATTTGAAACATTTTAAGGCACTGAAACCATTTTAAGCTGTACAGTGTGTAAAAGGCCTAAATTAACCCTTAAACAAAAACAAGATTCCAGTGCACAACTCCCCCTCCCAAAAAAACATGGCACATATTTAAAATTAAACAATTTAGCTGCCTATTTGCTTTTCTTACTTTAAACGCCATGAAAAAGGGGGCCCTCTTAGTTTTCAGATTGGAATTCCAATGTGAGCAAGCTATTCCATCACTTCACGATGGGACCCATTCGGTATAGTCCCTACACTAGCTACTCAACTCTGAATTGCCTGTAGTGGCTACTCATAAATATAGAGTGCATTGTCTAATTGGCTCCTTTAAATAAAGTGCTCAATTCCACAGGTGGTGGAAGGGGGCACGCTGAAAAGAGTGCCACACTCCCCCAAATTAGCATGCTCTAACCTCTGCATTGCTCTCAAAGTATAATTCACATACCTGCTGAGGAGTGCTACTGGTGTGTGGTATATAACAAACAAAAACAAGATTCCAGTGCACAACCCCCCCACCAAAAACAGAAAGCTAGCACATATTTAAAATTAAACAATTTAACTGCCTATTGGCAGGCATTTCAGAGTTGAGCAGCTAGTGTAGGGACTATACCGAATGGGTCCCACCATGAAGTGGTGATATAGCTTGCTCACATTGGAATTCCAACCTGAAAACTAAGAGGACCCTCTTTTTCATGGAGCTTAAAGTAAGAAAAGCCAATAGGCAGTTAAATTCTTTAATTTTGAATATGTGCCATGTTTGTTGGGAGGGTGCACTTGATGCCACACACCAGCAGCACCTTTCACCAGAAATGTGAATTGCATTTTGTGAGCAATGCAAAGGTTTTGAGCGTGCTTTTTGGTTGTCCCTAGATTAACGCTACATGTATATTAGCACTGTTTCCATGGCTCTAACTTTTGACTGAACAGGCTGCTTTTGTGCTGTTGCCCACCCCTGCACGCTTGACCCCCTGATGAAGATCTGTTTGGTCAAAGCACCGGGTTTTTGTTTGGCACCCTCTTTTTATGTTTTTATAAGTGCTCACTGAGTTTAATAAATATTTCTTATCTGCCTTGGAATGGTTTGTCTATTCTTCGAGTGCAACTACTTATTGGACACCCATGTACATTTAGACTGCCTGCTTGGGCATGCTTCAATGAAAAACAGCAGCAATGTAAGAGTTTTTAAAACCAAAATATTATCTTGGCATGCTGAAAGCTAGTACAACATGCTGGAGAGGTTAGCTAGCAGGAGTTGCAACTTGTGGGAGTTGTGGGTAAGGGACAGAGATGAGTGAGGGGGAGTGGCAGTTTGTAGAAAGGGAAGAAGTCTGAACAAGAGGCAGCAGTCTGCGAAATGAGAGACAAAACAGTACATCAATGGTGGGACTTTTCAGCCCTCGCTTAGGAGGTGAGAAAGAAAAAAGGATTAAGGCAGTGGAAGAGTTTTAGATGTTTACTTTTATATAGTAGGTGTGTGTCAGGTGGGGATGGAACATGTGCAGCACAGGCGCTAACACCATGGGTGCTGGAGTACTTAAGCACCCACAAAGTTGACTTTAAGCACCCTCAATGTTCTGAGAGCAGCCTGCAAAAAAGGATTACTAGCTAACCTGGCCATAGGAAAAATGTTACGTACTGACAGTAAGTACCTGCAAAGGTTAAAAAAATTGGTACTCCTGGTGTGGTGGTTATTAAAATACATTGAAATAATATTTTGTAAGTAATGGCCAGTTAGGATGGCTGCTTTATTTACCATGCTAACATGGCAGTCACAATTTATTTTTAAACATTTCTTGGAGCTATGAATATCTGAGTGCACTGCATGCTGGTTACCGAAAAAGTGCCTGCTGTACTGGTTGTCATCTTATAAGGACATGGGGCAGGAACTGTCTTGACCAATCAGAATGCAGCAAATCCCCTACCTATTTTGTAAGGAAAAACAGCTGCAAAGAATGCTCAACCCGAACAATCAACTTGTGGCCAACTACGTGTCAGTTCACTGCAAGCCGAGCATGTGTTGAAATTTCACCACATAAATTAGTTAACACTTAGGCTGCTGTGCTCATCTGCTCTGAATTGTATCAGGCTGATAACTCAATAGTAATTCAACTACAAAATTGCTTAGTTTAGACAATATGCTTATGTATTACATCGGAAGCTATAGCATTTTCTTGTGTACAAGTTTCTTTGTTTAGGAAGCATGTTTTGCAAGACACATGTAGTTTTAATTGTTGAGTACTTACCTTTATGATTTATTTAATAAAAGCAGATAAGGCAATGGGGCCTATATTTCTGTTTCAGGTTCCAGTGGAACATTCAAGGTCTTCGATATGTTATTACTTAATAAAAGCAGATAAGGCAATGGGGCCAGATGGGCTCCACCTCAGAGTACTAAAAGTACTCAAGGAAGTGCTGGCGGAGCAATTGGCTGCACTTTTCAATGCATCACTAGAGATGAGGGAGATACCTGAGGACTGGAGGAGGGCAGATGTGATCCTGCTCCACAAAAGTGGAAGCAGAAAGGAGGCAGGCAATTACAGGCCTGTAAGCCTGACCTCAGTAGTGGGGAAACTAATAAAGTCCTTACTTAAGGAGAGGATTGTGAAGTTTCTGGAGGATAGCGGGGCACAGGATCCAAAGTAGCATGGATTCTCAGTGGGAAGGTCCTGTCAGGTAAATTTTAGAGATTTATTTGACTGGATAACCAGGGTGGTAGATCGGGAAGGGGTGGTGGATGTGGCCTACCTGGATTTCAACAAGGCTTTCAACACTGTCCTGCACAGGAGATTGCTAAATAAATTGGGGAGCCTGGGAGTGGGTCCTATGGTAGTAAAGTGGGTTGGGAACTGGCTAAGGGACAGGACTCAGAGGGTGGTAGTAAATGGCATGAAATCTGAGGAGAAGGATGTGAACAGTGGGGTGCCACAGGGGTCTGTGCTGGGGCCAGTCCTATTCAATGTCTTCATTAGCGACATTGCAGAAAGGTGTGCCTCTTCACAGATGAAACCAAGATCTGCAACAGAGTGGACACACAGGAGGGGGTGGAAACAATGAGAAAGGACCTAAGACTATTAGAGAAGTGGCCATGTGTCTGGCAGTTGAGTTTCAATGCTAAAAAGTGCAAGATCATGCACCTGGGTCACAAGAATCCAAGTGAGGAGTACAGGATGGGTGGGAAAATGTTGGCAATCACAAGTCAGGATAGGGACCGGGGGGTTATCGTATCTGATGATCTGAAGGTGACCAAACAGTGTGAAAAGGCAGTGGGGAGAGCAAGCAGAATGTTGGAGTGCATAGAGAGGGGCGTAACAAGCAGAAGGAAGGAGGTGGTGATACCACTGTACAGATTACTGCTGAGGCCTCAGCAGGAGTACTGTGTACAGTTCTGGAGACCACATCTCTGGAAGGGCATTGACAAAATAGAAGTAGTCCAGAGAAGGGCAATGAAGATGGTACATGGACTGCACCAGAAGCTCTACAAGGAAAGACATAAGGACCTTAATATCTATTTACTAGAGGTAAGAAGGGAGAGGGGCGATATGATAGACATTCAAGTTCCTTAGGGGAATAAACAGGGTATGGATGGAAAGCTTATTTCAGAGAAAACGCTGCACAATAACAAGAGGGCATGATATGGGGCTGAACGGTGGAAGGCTCAGGGGTAATGTTACGAACTACTTTTTCACTGAAAGGGTAATGGAGCTGTGGCACAGACTTCCAGCAGAAGTGGTGGGGTGAAAACATTATAGGGGTTCAAGAGTGCATGGGATAGACATAAGGGTACCCTGGAGATGTGCTGAGCAGAAGAGCCGCAGATCAAATAGGATCTGGGGCTACAGCAGTGAGTAGGGAAATGGGCAGACTAGGTGGGCCGAATGGTCCTTATCTGCCAACAGATTGTATCTTACTTTGTTTTGTTTTCCTTGGAGTCTTCATTTTTCGCAGTTGTGAAAGGTTCAGGTTTGCATTTAAACCCCTCAGTGGAAGAACCCTTTCAGTTTGTGGCGAAGCAATACATGTTGCTTCATTAGTGTTACAAAGTCACATTCTCTGTTTAAAAAATATACTTCCTTTCAAAAATAATGTAAAACTTTAAAATCAGCCACTTTTTGAATAATAGCAATGCTAAAAGCAGACACTTCTGTAATGCTAGACTATGAAAATTAATTTTCTGAGCCCATATGACATTCTATGCGTACTTAACTTAAAAAAAAACCTCAAGGTTAGAAGTGCTTGTTCTCAACTTATATTCAACTTGGTGAAAACATTCAGCTCTTGTTTAACTTTAAAGCTATTCAAACTAGTTGAGTGCTTAGCTTTCTAAATGTTCAACTGGCCATGCCCAACTGAAGCTGTTATTTTGGTTACATGCTAATTATAAGATGATTCACTTAGCATTATAATTAAACTTTATGAGCTTTGGGAGCTGCGGGGTCCATAAGGGTCATATCTTTAAACTAAGTCCCCCCTTCCCTTTGTAAGTCAGTGGCAGTGATGCATGTACTACCGGGGCTCACTTCAGAGTGAGGGGGACCAAGCCCTGGCAAGCCCCCGTGTTATTCCAACACTGATTCACTGCTATTTCATTCTGTTTGTCCTGCCAAAGATAAAACTGAGGCCCTGTCTCCATATGATGATTCCTTTTTTGGGGGGAGGGAGGAGTCTGTCAGTTAAATAATGTGGAATTTTGAATTTATGTATTCCATCATAGTAAGCAGAAATCCCATATGTTGAATGTGTAGAAAGTCAGGTAATTGGCAAGTGGGAAGGGGCTAGTCTTTACTTGTTACAAAAAAAATACTTGTTTTTAATGTAAAAAGTTGTGCATTTTCTAAATTTGTTTTCAGTTTACACATTTGTAAGCACAATAAGGTACTCCAAGGTATGGGTTGTAACATGATGACTGCGCTTCCAGGAGCTGAAGGCACTTACTGAAAATGCCTAATGCCCCGTATTGCACCAGGGCCTGCAGTCTGCACAGAACAGTACCCCATTGTATCTTACTTGTAACCCCATCCTCAGAAGGGGGCTTAAATGGACTGCTGCTGCTGCTGCTGCTGCCCTTCTAAGGTCCCTGGAACTGCTGCTTTTTTTGCTGGCAGCTGCCTCCTGCTGAATACGTGTGGCAGTGGGAGACAGAGCATGGCAGAGCTGGTATTTTCAGCACCTCCTGCACCCTCCATTGAGCTTCTGCAGCCACCTTTCTTCAACCCAGTCCCTGGATCTTCGCAGAGGGGACCAGGAGCCAACAGGAATGATACTCCAAACTTGGTGCCTTTATATGTCATCAGTAAACTGCTGACAAAGACACAGGAGCGGAAGCCCACAGTAACAAGGGGCTCCTCACGAGCGCTCCCTGCTCACAGATCTTGGCCAGCAAGTGCGGGCCTGCTGAATGTACATACACTGTGGATGGGCTGTATAATACCCAGAAAGACTGCAACAAACACAGGGGGCCAGCACACATAAGGGTGCATCAGAATAAATGTAAAATGTCTCTTTCTGCAAGTTTCTCTCATCCTCTGCCCCTTTCTCCTGCAGCGTCCCTCAACGCTACTTTCTCGTCCCCTTGCTCTTTTTCGTCTTTGTTGGAATTCCCTTCCTCCCCATTTAAAGTGCTCCTTATCTCACTTCTCCTTCAAAAATGCACTTTTCTCTCACCTATATGCACTTGATACTCGTTATCATGTTTGGATTACAAATTGGTTTTCATTTGGAGTTTCAGGTTTTAACTTTGCTAGCACACCTTGGCCTGATGGAGGGTTTAAAATGCATGCTATCTAATTGTTCAACAAGTGCACTACCAGAAAAAAACTAGGCAATATTGCTACAGGCCTGCACCGAGACTTAGTGTAATTGTGTAATGGTGTGTCATTGATTACTGTTTCATACTTGAGATTTCAGTTTTATATTGGTAACATCTTAAATGTGTACCACATCCTGTGTACAGTAAGTCCCCCTACTGTGCCCCTTGCTTGTGCGGGTGCGTCAGTGATTGTGTGGGATCTGAGAGGGTGGTAGTGACCCACAGTACAGTGGCTTCCACGGGGTATTGTTGCAGGGTAGAAGTGCTTAAAGTGACATGCAGCTGTTTACCCCCTCTTCATTTTCAGCTTCCACGACTGTGTTGCACGATAAAAGCATTGTTAATTCATTGAATTCTACTTCTGCATGCAAGACTATTTTGGATAACCTAACTGAAGTGTTTCTTGCTGAAGGTAAAAACTGTCTTTTTGGTCCTCAGCGGGTGGTCCAGTCCTATGTAGGGAAGTGGGTAGGTACTGAATTCCAAGGTTCCAAGGGGTTGTACTGCACACATCTGGCCAGCTTATTCTCTCTGAGTTAAGGCACCATACCATTTCTTATTCATTCTGGGATAAACCCCCCTACTGCAGGAGAAAGAACAAACCCAACCATCAGCTAGGTGGGCCCTGTACAGTCACCAGGCAGGGGTGTGAACCCAGACATGGTGATCCAGGAGTCACATACTGCTTACATATGACATGGTTAATCACATTATAAAATTAGAACTGTTGTTATTTACAGTTCACACTCACATGGATTCGATCAACCCATGAATAACAGAGTGTGAACTGTGAATAACAGAGTGTGAACTGTAAATGACAATGATGCACACCTGCACTCAGTATGCCAAGTGTCTTTAAATTCCACATCCAACGTAATATAATCCATGAAACATGGGTATCTAAGAACAACACAGTAATAATTTCACTTTGTGAAGCTGGTGTTACAAGCCACTTGATTTTCTGCCCCATGGCATATTCTGCCCCTTCTTCTCTTGATGAAATTACCACATTTTTGGTCACAGGCATCCATACATTATGCTATACACTATCCTGGTCTGAAAGGACAGTACAGGAAAATTAAGTGGAATAGGGAAAATAGCACACAGGGGCTCTGTAAACATGATGACAGCTTTTGTCGTTGGCTTTAATGAAAGTACATCCAGGCAGGGCAGCGTTCCAGAGTAAGGGTGGCTTGACAGGTTGAGCAGACCCAAGCACAGCATTGGTGAAGTTGGCAGAGATGAGTGAAGGCCAGGCAATTTAAGTTTCAGATGAGGGAAGCACAGCATGAAAGTACTGGAAAACAGTGTTAGCCCACATGGTGAATAAGTAGAGGAGACATCAAGTATGCAGAGATGTGAAAGATAGGCAGTGAGAAATGAATACTGGTAAGGTCAGGCAATGTCAGACTCAGCAGAGAGGAGCATAAGGAAGGGCAGGCAATGTTTGCCTGAGACAAGATGGACTCTGAAAGAGACATTAGTTATCAAGTACACCACTACATCAGGGAATCTAAAACAAAAACTCACTAGACTGTTAGATTGCTTTATTGGTTAGTAGGTTCTCTTCCTCGTAAATTTGTTTAAGGAAAATAATTAAAGAAAAAAAGAAAAAATAGAATATTCAGTACTTGTTTTTTAAAAAAAAAGATTTTACCAAAGTTGTATCATTGGAGGGTCAGTGGGGGGAGGGGAATTGAGTGTCCTAAAAGATGCTCTCCTTGAAACACAAACATAGAAAAACAGAATTTGAAAGCAGATAAGGAACACTTGGCCCACCTAGTCTGATCATTTTTCCCCACCTACTGTATCACTGCAGACTCTACTTGATCTCTGGCGTATCCCCCCTTGTCTTATCACTAAGGTTCCCTTATGCCTATCCCATCCATTATTTTCTTGTACCCCATTACAGTTTTGGCCCCACCCACTTCTGCTGGGAGGCTGTTCCAGGTATCCACCACCCTCTTTGTGAAAAAATACTTCCTCACATCTACTCTGAGTCTACCCCCATCCAACTTCATAGCATGACCCCTTGTCCTTGAGCATCTTTTTTTCTGAAAAAATACTTCCCTCTTGAAGCTTATTTATACCTGTGAGGTATTTAAATGTTTCTGTCATATTCCTCTCTCTCCCTCTGTTCCTCTATGGTATACATATTAAGGTATTTCAGTCTTTCCTCATAGAGCTTTTGATGCAGACCCTGCACTATTTTGGTTACCCTTCTCTGGACTGCCTCCATTCTTTCTATGGCCTTCTGGAGATGAGGTCTCCAGAACTAGAAACAGTACTCCAGGTGAGGTCTCACCAGTGATCTATACCCTCTGGGAAGCGTGGGAGGGTTGAACTCCTTGTTACATGTCTAAGTAAATATTCATAAGCCTAGTGAGGCTCCTGATTGGATACTGGATTGGTCAATAATGTCCTAGAAATGAGCGATACAACTGCCAACTGATGCTATGCAGCACAAACGACTTGCTCCACTCTGCTATAAACCTAAAAGCAAGTAAAACATAAATAATAAAAACAAAAGATATTGCGATTAGATTTTAATCTCAATAACAACCTTGAAGCCAGTCATTTCCTTGGATTAATGACTGGCTGGAGGGAGGTAACCCTCAGCTGCGCTTCAAGCCACTCATCTCCCCAGCAGATCATTAATCCCTAGGAAATTACTGGCTTCTTGATCGTTATTGCTTAACTAACACTTTGCAACCTGAGTGATCACACGTTGTAGTGCAGGAGACTTGAGGCATGGGAATGGGGGACCTGCCTGGTTGCAGTGCACAGAGACATACGGCTGAGCATATGAGCATATTGGAGCCTTAATGGCAGCATTCCAAGGGAGCTGAACCAGCAATGCGGGGAAATACTCCGGAGCAAGTAGGATGAGATACGGTGCTCATGGGCCCTGAGCAACCAACTGGCCACCCTGTACTTCTGCATAAGAGAGCCAGAGAGGTCTGTTAAACGTTAGTCCCTCCGATGGAACCACCATGGTGCAGAAGCTGCAATGTGGCACTTGGAAACAGAGGTAAGCATCAAGGAAAGGTTGAGATGAGTGGTGGGAGTCATCATGGGTAGATGGAGCAGCAGTAGTATTAAGGGAGAAAAATAATATTTCCAACTTGCTCATTCATCTAGTCGATGTCATTGACTCAACTGGTAGCCCTCTTGCCTCAGATCTAGCAAGGATGGATGGTCAGTGCAGCTGTGCACTGTAGTCAAATTCTGGTTCTGCCAGAAGCCTACCAGAGTCAGAATAGGCCTTTTCAACTGAGAAAAATCATGGACATCCAGAATTCCACTAGTTGATGAAAAATCCTACAGATAAATTGCATAATTCTGCAGTTTCCACAGTTTTTTTGCAAAAGATGTTTTTCAAATTTAACAAACAAAACTGCAGTTCGGTTTAAAAACCAATGATTTACTTTAAAAAAAATTGCAGTTCACTTAGCCGAATTCCACAGAATTGGCCTTGACATTCTGCCAAGCTTTTAAGGAGTGGAACTGTGATTCTGCCAGAATTCCACTGGTGGAAGTCCATATTCCACACAGCAGAACTAGTCTTGGGTTCAAGTCTCACACCAGGCACTTGGGCTAATACCCAACCCTGACACTGTACAGCAGTGCTACACTGCTTGAAGTACCGTCTTTAGATGGATGTGAAGCTGAGGTTCAACTCTGACCATCTTTGCTAGATGTCCATGTGGAGGATAAAGATTCCATGCAATTATTATAAGAGCAGGGGAGTTATCCATACAGTCGTGGCCAACAGTCCCTGTCTCAATAGGATGTGTCCTGATGCAATATAGCTGTGTCTGTGGTATTAGTGCACAGAATGGCTGCTGCATATAAATTATATCTCCAGAGAAGGATACTGTTTCACACAAAGAGTAGTAACAACATATAATATTCTACTGGAAGCTGCAGTGCACTGAAAGCCAATCACATAATTTAAATCACAGCTGGACTGATACAGAGGTTTGAGGTCTCAAAATGGATACCACAGTTGAATAATAGTGGGGGATGGTCTTACTGGGCTGTACTGCCTTCTTCCCTCTAATAGTGTATGAATATAAAAATACAGTACCTTCACTACCAGTACAGCCTTTTTCCATCTGTCACTGTATCTATGTATGAATATAGTAACTGTACTACCAGTACAGCCGTCTTCCATCTATTAGTGCATATATGTATAAATACAGCACCTGTACTACCAGTACAGCCTTCTTCCATCTATTAGTGAATGTATGTATAAATACAGTACCTGCACTACCAGTACAGCCTTCTTCCATCTATTAGTGTATGTATGTATGTATAAATATAATACCTGCTCTAAAACTACAGCCTCCTTCCATCTGTCACTGTATGTATGTATAAATACAGTAACTACACTATCAGTACAGCCTTCTTCCATCTACTAGTGTATGTATGTATAAATACAGTACCTGCACTACCAGTACAGCCTTCTTCCATCTATTAGTGTATGTATGTGTGTATAAATACAGTACCTGTAATACCAGCAGAGCCTTCTTTCATCTATTAGTGTATGTATGTATAAATACAGTACCTGCACTATCAGTACAGCCTTCTTTTTTCTTGTATGTATGTATAAATCCAGCACCTGCACTACCAGTACTGCCTTCTTCCATCTATTAGTATATGTATGCATAAACAGAGTAACTCCACTACCAGTACAACCTTTTTCCATCTGTCAGTTTATGTATGTAAAAATATAGTAATTTCACTACCAGTATTGCCCTCTTCCATCTATTAGTGTATGTATGTATAAATACAGTACCTGCACTACCAGTACTGCCGTCTTTCATCTATTAGTCTATGTATAAATACAGTACCTGCACTACCAGTACTGTCTTATTCCATCTATTAGTGTATATATGTATGTATGTATGTATGTATGTACGTATACTGTAAATACAGAACCTGAACTACCAGTACGGCCTTCTTCCATCTATTAGTGTATGTATGTATAAATACAGTACTTGCACTAATAATGCAGCCTCTTTCATCTTCTATGCATGCACGTATCAATACAGTATCTGCACTACCAGTACTGCCTTCTTCCATCTATTAGTGTATGTATGTATAACTACGCTACGTGCACTACCAGTACTGCCTTCTTCCATCTATTAGTGTATGTATGCATAAATACAGTAATTGCACTACTACTACAGCCTTCCTTCATCTATTAGTGTGTATGTATGTATGTATGTATGTATAAACACAGTACCTGCACTACTCCTACAGCCTTCTTCCATTTATTAGTGTATGTATCTATAAATACAGTACCTGCACTACCACTACAGCCTTCTTCTATCTGTCACTGAATGTATGTATAAATACTGTACCTGCACTACCAGTACAGCCTTCTACCACCTATTACTGTATGTATGTATAAATATGGTACCTACACAAACAGTACATGCTTTTTTCATCTATCAGTATATGTAAGTACGTATGTATAAATACACCACCTGCACTACCAGTATAGCCTTCTTCCATCTGTCACTGTATGTATGTATAAATACAGTAACTGCACTACCAGCACAGCCTTCTTCCATCTATTGGTGTATATATGTGTAAATACACTACCTGCACTGCCTTCTTCTATTAGTTTATGTATGTGTAAATACAGTACCTGCACTACCAGTACAGCCTTCTTCTATCTATTAGTCTATGTATGTATAAATACAGTACCTGCACTACAAGTACAGCCTTCTTCCATCTGTCACTGTATGTACATATAAATACAGTAACGGCATTACCAGTACAGCCTTCTTTCATCTATTACTGTATGTATATATAAATACAGTAACTGCACTACCAGTACAGCATTCTTCCATCTATTAGTGTATCTATGTATAAATACAGTAAGTAAGTAAGTAAATAAGTAAATGTTTATTTCTATAAGGCACCCTTCCCAAGCTCAGGGCGCCTTTACAAAATCCTACATACAGTATTAAAACTACAATAATAAATAACATCATATTCAAAATAAAATTTAACATAATTTATGTCACTAAAAATGCTTGATTAAAAAGGAAGGTCTTTAGAGCTTTTTTAAAGCTCTCCACAGTCAGGCTATTTCGTATCTGGCAAGGTAAAGAATTCCACAGGGTAGGAGCCATAAAGGCAAATGTTCTTCCACTGGATGTTTTTATGGTTACCCTGGGAATCTCTAGCAATCCCTCACCAGAGTATCAGATGGAACAGGAGGGACAGTAAGAAGTCAGGAGTTCTTTCAGGTAGCGGGGTCCCAAACCGTGTAGGGCTTTATAGGTCATCAACATGACCTTGAAAGTGATCCGCCACTGTACAGGCAGCCAGTGCAACTCGCGAAGCACAGGTGTTACATGGTTGGACCTCAGGCTTCCAGTCAACAACCTAGCTGCTGCATTTTGCACCAGCTGTAAGCAGCGAATATCCACTCCCGGCAGCCCTAGATAAAGGTGTTGCAGTAATCAAGACATCTGGCAACAAAGGCGTGGACCAGGGAGGGAAGATCCTCTGATGGAATCAAGTGTTTCACCCGGGCTATATTCCTTAGATGAAAAAAGGATGATTTGACTACAGCTGACACCTGCGCCCTCAGGGTCAAGCCCTCATCAAATATAACACCAAGGTTACGTACCTGACCAGATTGTACCTGCACTATCAGTACAGCCTTCTTCCATCTGTCACTGTGTATATGTATAAATACAGTACCTGCACTGCTAGTTCAGCCTTTTTCCATCTATTAGTGTATGTATGTATAAATACAGTACCTGCACTACCTGTACAGCAATCTCTCATCTATTAGCATTTGTATGTATAAATACAGTACATGCACTACCAGTACACTCTTCTTCCATTAGTGTATGTATGCATGTATAATTGCAGTACCTGCACTCCCAGTACAGCCTTCTTTTATTTTATATTTATGAATTTATAAATACAGTACCTCCACTGCCAGTAAAGCCTTCTTCCATCAGTATATATATCTATAAATACAGTACCTGCACTTCCAGTGCTGCCTTCTTCCATTTATCAATATAAGTATGTATCTATGAATGAATACAGTACCTGCACTGCCAGTACAATGTTCTTTCATCTATAAGTGCATGTATTTATAAAAACAGCACCTCCAATGCCAGTACAGCCTTCTTCCATTTATTAGTGCATGTATGTATAAATACAGTACCTGCACTAAAAGGGCAGCCTTCTTCCATCTGCCACTCTCTGTATGTATAAATACAGTAACTGCACTAATAGAACAGTCTCCTTACGTCTATTAGTGTATGTATGTGTACAGTAACTGCACTACTACTACAGCCTTCCTTCATCTACCAGTACAGCCTTTGTCCATCTATTAGTGAACGTATATATAAATACAGTACCTGTACTACCAGTACAGCCTTCTTCCATCTATTAGTCTATGTGAAGGCCTTCTGGTGGTGTTGGACCTTTTGGAAGTTCCGCAGGCAGGCAATGATCCTGAGAATCTGGTGTTGGCCTATAACAAGGCCATCACTAGGGCAATGGATTCCATCGCCCCATTCCATGTTCGACCACTCTCTCTTCACCCCAACTCCCCTGGTTTGATGGGGCTTTGAGGGAGATGAGTCAAGTTGGACGAAGGTTAAAATGTTGCTGGTGGAAATCATCCCTTGATGCCGACCACCTTAGATTGATAGAACATTATCATTGCTATCAATCAGCAATCACACATAAGAAGGCAGAATTCCTGTCCGGTTAGATTGCTGCCACCCAATATCGACCAGCTCAGCTCTTTTGAACCATGGACAGTTTGTGCAACCCATCCTGTCTGCAGGTTTGAGAAGCATTTTAACAACTTAAGTGTGATGAGTTTGCTCATTTTTTTGCAGGTAAAGTGGCCGACATCAGGGCCGAGATCTCCTTAGTATCTTCTATGGGAGTTGATGGTGGTCGGTATTTGGTCACTCTTTCTTGATCAATCTGGAGTTCTTTTGACCGACTGGAGACTGATATCATGCAGATCGTCCAGATGTTGCAGCCAATGTACTGTAGTTTGGATATGGGCCCTACACACCTTTTATTAGGATGTATTGAGTTTATTGGTCCGATCTTAGCACAGATTGTTTGGTGCTCCTTAGACTCAGGAGAATTCCCCAGCTCCTTGAAGGAAGTGTTTAATACTGTAGACTATGGGGTGCTGCTTGAGCACCTGTGGATTATCTGTGGCCTGGCTGGTGCAGCCCTCAGATGGTTTCATTCCTTCCTCACCAGCAGGTCTCAGAGGGTGGTGGTGTCTGGGATTTTTTCCTCAGAACCATTCTCTCTGCTGTGCAGGGTCGCTGCCCCTCGGAGACATTGTAAGACGGTATGGGCTGAGGTTTCATTGTTATGTCAATGATACCTAGCTCTATCTGTCTTTCGCACCCGACCAGGATAGTGTGGTCTCTTTGTTTAATAGCTGTTTGATGGAGATCCATGACTGGATGATGACTAGCTGGTTGAAATTGAACTCCAGGAAGACTGAGGTGTTGGTAGTGGATCTGGGGCACCGGATTGAGAGGCCGGTAGCAGGTTTACCATCTGGGCTTTGGCTGGATGGTGTACAGCTACCTGCCTCTGAATGGGTGCATGATCTGGGGGTGGTTCTTGATGATGGGCTTACACTATGGGTGCGGGTGTCGGCAGTTGTTAAGCCCACCTTTTACCATCTCAGGAACATCTCTAGAATCAATTACCTTGTTCTGTCTGATGATTTGCCCATGTTGATCCATGCCTTAGTGATCTCAAGCCTTGATTACTGCAACTCCCTTTACCTGGAGTTGATATCCGCCACTTGCAGCTGGTGCAGAACGCTGCAGCATGGTTGTTGACTGGGACATCGCGCTTTAGTCATATTACTTCTGTGCTGCATGTTCTGCACTGGCTGCCTATACAGTGGCAGATCACTTTCAGGATTGGACTGTTGACCTATAAAGCCCTGCATGGACTGGGACCGAGTTACCTGCAAGAGCTCCTGACTCCCTACAGCCCCGGCCAGCCTCTCTGCTCATCTGATGAGAGGATGTTAGAGGTTCCCAGGGTTCTTTTAAAAACATCTGGGGCCCGAGCATTTATGTTCTCGGCACCATCCCTGTGGAACTCTGTACCTCGTCAGATTATGGAGTGCAGGACCGTGGAGAACTTCAAAATTAGCCTAAAACCACACCTTTTCCAGCAAGCTTTTAATAATTGATATTTAAAGCTGTGGATGTTTTTAAACTAATGCTGAATTCATTTTTAATTTTAAATTGTTATGATATTATATGTATGTACATCGATTTGAAATACAAATTGCACTATATAAATAAAAATATTATTATTATATTATTATTAGTGTATGTATAGATGTATGTAAGAATGTATAAATACACTACCTGCACTACCACTACAGCCTTCTTCCATTAATAAGTGTATGTATCTATGAATACAGTACCTGAGCTACCAGTACAGCCTTCTTCTGTCTGTCATTGTATATATGTATAAATACAGTACCTGCACTACCACTACAGCCTTCTACCGTCTATTAGTGTATGTATGTATGTATGTACAGTATATGTATATATATATATATATATATATATATATCTATATGGTACCGCACAAACAGTACAGCCTTCTTCTATCAGTGTATGTATGTATAGATACACCTCCTGCACTACCAGTACATCATACTTCAATCTGTCATTGTGTGTATATATAAATACAGTAACTGCACTACCAGCACAGTCTTCTTTCATCTATTAGTGTATACATGTATAAATACAGTACCTGCACTACCAGTAAAGTCTTCTTTCATCTATTAATGTATCTATGTATAAATACAGTACCTGCACTACCAGTACAGCCTGCTTCCATCTATTAGTGTGTGTATGTATGTATGTATGTATAAATACAGACACCTGCACTACCGGTACAGCCTTCTTCCATCTGGCACTGTATGTATGTCTAAATACAGCAACTGCATTACCAGTACAGCCTTCTTTCATCTATTAGTATAAGTATGTATAAATACAGTACCTACACTACCAAGACAGCCTTCTTCCATTCATCACTGTATATGTGTATAAATACAATACCTGCTCTACCAATCTAGCCTTCTACCATCTATTGGTGTATCTGTGTATGTATGTATAAATACAGTGCCTGCACTAACAGTACAGCCTTCTTCCATCTATTAGTGTATGCATGTATATATAAAGTACATGCACTACCAGTACAGCCTTCTTCCATCTGTCACTGTCTGTATCTATAAATGCAGTAACTGTGTTACCAGCACAACCTTCTACAATCTATTAGTCTATGTACAGTATGTATGTATACATGCAGTACCTGCACTACCAGTATAGCCTTTTTCAATCTATTAGTGTATGTACATATAAATACAGTACCTGCACTACCAGTACAGCCTTCTCTCATCTACTCGACTATATATGAATGCATGTATAAAATACACTACTGTATCTGGACTACCGCTACAGCTGTCTTCCTTCTGCTAGTGTATCTATGTATGTATGTATAAATACATTACCTGCACTATCAGTAAAGCCCTCTTCCATCTATTACTGTATGTATGTATAAATACAGTACCTGCACTCAGTACAGCCCTCTTTCATCTACTAGTGTATGTATGTATAAATACAGTACCTGCACTACCAGTACAATCTTCTTCCATCTAGTAGTATATGTATGTAGAAATACATTAACTGCACTACCACTACAGCCTTCTCTCATCTTATATGTATGTATGTATAAATACAGAACCTGCACTACCAGTACAGCCTTCTTCCATTTATTACTGTATCAATGATTTTATAAATACAGTACCTGCTCTAAAGGTTCAGCTTTCTTCCATCTATTAGTGTATGAATGTATGTATGTATAAATACATTAACTGCACTACCAGTACAGCCTTCTTTCATCTTATATGTATGTATGTATCAGTACACTACCTGCACTACCAGTACAGCTTTTTTCCATTTATTACTGTATGTATGTTTTTATAAATATAGTACCTGCACAACCAATACAACCTTCTTCCATCTATTGGTGTATGTATGTATAAATACAGAACCTGCACTACCAGTACAGCCTTCTTTCATCTTATATGTATATATGTATAAATACTGTACAGTACCTGCACTATCACTACAGACTTCTTCCATCTGTTAGTGTATGTGTGTATACATAAAGTACCTGCACTTACTAGTACAGCCTTCTTACATCTATTAGCATATGTATGTATACAGTACATGCACTACCAGTACAGCCATCTTCCATTAGTGTATGTATGTATGTATGTATAAATGCAGTACCTGCACTACCAGTACAGCCTTCTTTCATTTTATATGTATGCATCTATAAATACAGTACCTGCACTGCCAGTACAGCGTTCTTCCTTCTATTAGTGTATGTATCTATGTATAAATATTGAACCTGCACTTGCAGTACTGCCTTCTTCCATCTATTAATGTATGTACATATGTATGTATGTATCAATACAGAATCTGCACAACCAGTACAGCCTTCTTCCATCTATTAGAGAACGTATTTATAAATACAGTACCTGCACTACCGGCACAGCCTTCTTCCATCTTTTAGTCCATGTATGTATAAATTCAGTACCTGCACTACCAGTACAGTCTTCTACCATCTATTAGTGTATGTATGCATGTATGTATCTATAAATGTGGTACCTGCACAAACAGTACAGCCTTCTTCCGTCTATCAGTGTATGTATGTATAAATACACCACCTGCACCACCAGTATAGCCTTCTTCCATCTTTCACTGTATGTATGTATAAATACAGTAACTGCACTATCAGCACAGCCTTCTTCCATCTATTACTCTTTATATGTATAAATACAGTAACTGCACTATGAAAACAGCCTTCTTTCATCTAATAGTGTATCTATGTATAAATACAGTACCTGCTCTACCAGTACAGACTTCTTCCATCTATTAGTCCATATATGTATAAATACAGTACCTGCATTACCAGTACAGACTTCTTCCATCTATTAGTGTATGTATGTATGTATGTATAAATACAATACCTGCACTAAAAGTACAGCCTTCTTCCATCTGTCACTCTCTGTATGCATAAATACAGTAACTACACTATCAGTACAGCCTTCTTCCATCTACTAGTGTATGTATGTATAACTACAGTACCTGCACTACCAGTATAGCCTTCTTCAATCTATTAGTGTATGTATGTATAAATACAGTACCTGCACTATCAGTGCAGCCTTCTTCCATCTACTAGTGTATGTATGTATAAATACAGTACCTGCACTACCAGTAAAGCCTTCTTCAATCTATTAGTGTATGTATGTGTAAATACAGTACCTGCGCTATGAGTACAGCCTTCTTTCATCTTATATGTATGTATAAATACAGCACCTGCACTACCAGTACTGCCTTCTTCCATCTATTAGTGTATGTATGTATACATACAGTAACTCCACTACAAGTACAGCCTTCTTCCATCTGTCACTGTATGTATGTAACAATACAGTACTTGCACTACCAGTACTGCCGTCTTCCATCTATTAATGTATCTATGTATAAATACAGTACCTGCACTACCAGTACTGCCGTCTTCCATCTATTACTGTATGTATGTATAAATACAGAACCTGCACTACCAGTACTGCCTTCTTTCATCTATTAGTGTATATATGTATGTATGTATAAATACAGAACGTGCACTACCAGTACAGCCTTCTTCCATCTATTAGACTATGTTTGTATAAATACAGCACCTGCACTACCAGTACTGCCTTCTTCCATCTATTAGTGTATGTATGTATACATACAGTAACTCCACTACAAGTACAGCCTTCTTCCATCTGTCACTGTATGTATGTAACAATACAGTACTTGCACTACCAGTACTGCCGTCTTCCATCTATTAATGTATCTATGTATAAATACAGTACCTGCACTACCAGTACTGCCGTCTTCCATCTATTACTGTATGTATGTATAAATACAGAACCTGCACTACCAGTACTGCCTTCTTTCATCTATTAGTGTATATATGCATGTATGTATAAATACAGAACGTGCACTACCAGTACAGCCTTCTTCCATCTATTAGACTATGTTTGTATAAATACAGTACCTGCACTACCAGTACTGCCTTCTTCCATCTATTAGTGAATGCATGTATAAATACACTACCTGCACTGCCAATACTGCCTTCTTCCATCTATTAGTGTATGTATGTATGCATACATTCAGAAACTGCACTACTACTACTACTGTCTTCCTTCATCTGTTAGTGCATATACAGGGTATGTATGTACCTGCACTACCAGTACTGCCTTCTTTCATCTATTAGATGATGTATGTATAAATACAGTATCTGCACTACCAGTACTGCCTTATTACATCTATTAGTGTATATATGTATGTATGTATAAATACAGCCTTCTTCCGCCTATTAGACTATGTATGTATGAGTACAGTACCTGCACTAATAGTACAGTCTTCTTTCATCTTCTATGCATACACGTGTAAATACAATATCTGCACCACCAGTACAGCCTTCTTCCATCTATCAGTGTATGTATGTATAAATACAGTACCTGCACCACCACTACAGCCTTCTTCCATCTATTAGTGTGTGTATCTATGTATCTATAAATACAGTACCTGCCTATCAGTATAGCCTTCTTCTATCCGTCACTGTACGTATGCATAAATACAGTACCTGCACTACCAGCACAGGCTTCTACCATCTATTAGTGTATGTACGTATGCACATATCTAGTACCTGCACAAACAGTACAGCCTTCTTTCATCTGTCACTGTATGTATGTATGTATAAATACAGTAACTGCACTACCAGCACAAACTTCTTCTTTCTATTAGTGTACATAGGTATAAATACAGAACCTGCACTACCAGTGCAGCCTTCTCCCATCTATTAGTGTAGATATATATAAATACAGTACCTGCACTACTATGACAGCCTTCTTCCATCTGTCACTGTTTATATGTATAAATACAGTAACTGCATTACCAGTACAGCCTTCTTTAATCTGTTACCATAAGTATGTATACATACAGTATCTGCACTACCAGTACAGCCTTCTTCCATCTTCACTGTCTATATATATATATATATAAATACAATAGCTGCACTACCAGTCCAGCCTTCTACCATCTATTAGTGCATCTATGTATGTATGTATAAATACAGTGCCTGCACTAACAGTACTGCCTTCTTCTATCTATTAGTGTATGTATGCATGTATGTATGTATAAATAAAGTACCTGCACTACCAGTACAGCCTTCTTCCATCTGTCACTGTTTATATGTATAAATACAGTACCTGCACTACCACTATAGCCTTTTTCAACCTATTAGTGTACCTATGTATAAATACAGTACCTGCACTACCAGTACAGCCTTCTTTCATTTATTAGAGTATGTATGAATGGATATATAAGTACACTACCTGCACTACTGCTACAGCCTTCTTCCATCGATTACTGTATGTATGTATAAATAAAGTACCTTTACTACAAGAACAGCTTTCTTTCATCTCTCAGTGTATGTATGTATAAATACAGTACCTGCACTACCAGTTTACCTGTCTTTCCTCTATTAGTGTATGTAAATATAAATGCAGTACCTGCACTACCAGTACAGCCTTCTTCCACTAGTGTATGTATGTATAAATGCTGTACCTGTACTACAAGTACAGCCTTCTTCCATCTATTAGTCCATGTATGTATAAATACAGTTCCTGCACTACCAGCACAGTCTTCTTTCATCTAAAAGTGTATGTATGTATGAATACGGTACCTGCCCTACTAGTGCTGCCTTCTTCCATCTTTTAGTGTATGCATTTGTACTACAGTACCTGCACTACCAGTACAGCCCTCTACCATTTGTTAGTGTATGTGTGTAGTATGAATACAGTACCTGCATTACCAGTACAGCCTTCTTCCATTAGCGTATTTGTGTATAAATACAGTACCTCCACTACCAGTACAGCCTTCTTCCATCTATTAGCGTATTTATGTGTAAATACAGTACCTGCACTACCAGTACAGTCTTCTTCCATCTATTAGTGTATGTATGCATAAAGTACCTGCACTACCAATACAGCCTTTGTTCATTTTGTATGTATGTATCTATAACTACAGTACCTGCACTGCCTGTACAGCCTTCTTCCATCTATTAGTGTATGTATGTATAAATACAGTACCTCCACTTCCAGTACAGCCTTCTTTCATCTATTTCTGCATGTATAAATACAGTACCTGTACTACCAGTACAGCCTTCTTCCATTTATTTGTCTAGGTATGTATGAATACAGTACCTGTACTACCAGTACAGCCTTCTTCCATTTATTTGTCTAGCTAGGTATGAATACAGTACCTGTACTACCAGTACAGCTTTCTTCCATTTATTTGTCTAGGTATGTATAAATACAGTACCAGCACTACCAGGACTGCTTTCTTCCATATATTAATGTATGTATCTATGTATAAATAGAGTACCTTCACTACCAATACTGCCTTCTTCCATCTATTAGTGTATATGTGTATAATACAGTATCTGCACTACCAGTACAGCCTTCTGTCATCTATCAGTTTATGTATGTATGTATAAATACAGTACCTGCACTACCAGTACAACCTTCTTTCATCTATAAGTGATTGTATGTATTTATGAATACAGCACCTGCACTACTAGTAAAGCCTTCTTCCATCTAGTAGTCTATGTATGTATAAATACAGTACCTGCACTACCAGAACAGCCTTCTTTCATATATCAGAGTATGTATGTATGTATGTTCATATAAATACATTACCTGCACTACCAGTACAGCCCTCTTCCATCTATTAGTGTACGTATGTATAAACACAGTAACTGCACTTCCAAAACAGCCTTCCTCCATCTATTAGTGTAGGTATGTGTAAAAACAGAACCTGAACTACCAGTACAGCCTTCTTTCATCTATTAGTCTATGTATGTATAAATACAGTACCTGCACTTCCAATACAGTCTTCTTCCATCTGTTAGTGTATATATGTATAAATACAGTACCTGCACTACCAGTACAGCCTTCTTTCATCTGTTAGTATATGTATGTATAAATACTGCACCTGCACTACTAATACAGCCTTCTTTCATCTATTAGTGTGTGTATGTATAAATACAGTACCTGCACTACCAGTACAGCCTTCTTCCTTCTATTAGTATATGTATGCACATATAAATACAGTACCTGTACTGCCAGTATGGCCTTCTTTCATCTATTAGTTTATGTATGCATAAACAGAGCAGCTGCACTACCAGTACAGCCCTCTTTCATCTATTTGTGTATATATCTTTAAATACGGTACCTGCACTACCAGTACAGCCTTCTTTCATCTATCTGTGTATGTAGATATAAATGCAGTATTTGCACTACCAGTACAGCCTTCTTCTGCCCATTAGTGTATGTATATATAAATACAGTACCTGCACTACCAATAGGCCTTCTTCCATCTCTTAGTGTATCTATGTATGTACAAATGCAGTACCTGCACTAACAGTGCAGCCTTCTTTCATCTATTAGTGTATTTATGTATAAATACAGTACCTGCTCTACCAGTACAGCCTTCTTTCATCTATTATTGTATATATGTATACAGTTCCTGCACTACCTGTATAGCCTTCTTCTATCTATTAGTGCATTTATGTCTAAATGTGTAAATACAGTACCTGCACTACCAGTACAGCCTTCTTTCATCTGTAATTGTATGAATGTATGTATGCATAAATGCAGTACGTGCACTACCAGTACAGTCTTCTTTCATCTATTATTGTAATGTATGCATAAATAAAGTACCTCCACTTCCAGTATATCCTTCTTTCACTTATAAGTGTTTATATGTACATAGGCAGGTCCTGATTGGCCAGACTGCTCCTCTAGCCACAGCTGATTGGAGCACCTTTTTGACTTGAAAATCCTGCTATCTTTTAAACTTACTAAATCTGCACTGGTTGTAATTTTTATTTAATATACTCCCTAATGTTCCTGACTGTGCTTTTTGCTTCTAAGTTTTACTTGCTACTGTTTAGTCTAATCTTAATCAATGTTGCTGTGTTAATGGTGCCTGTTACTTGAAATAGCAGAATTGATTGCATTTTTCATCTCATAGCACTGTATTGTCTATCCTCATCTCTGCCTATTTCTCTCCCCTTCTCTAGTCTCTGAGCAATCCTCAGCTCTTGTATTTCTCCTGCCTTCTACCTCCTTTCCCCAGCTCTCTCTACTGTCCCACTAGCAATAACTCTGTTTCTGCCCTCTGTGTCTGTAACTCTACCCACATCTCGGCTTCCCATTTTTCGCCTCGTGGCTTCCATCTTCCCTCTGACCTTTTGTCTCTCTCTCTCTCCCTCTCCCTGCCACAAACACCACCCCTATTTTACATAACTGCTTTAGCCTTTCTGTAAGTCAATCGTTAGCACTTTAGCCTTTTCTTGTAACTTCTTGCACCCCCACCCCCTGCTGATGTTCTGCTGCCAGCTACCTGCCCCTTTTGTCTGAGCTATCAATAAATTGTGTCTCCTGTTCCTCTTCCTCCTCCCCGGGGGACCTGCCCCTGAAGCGGTGCTCGGCGATTCTGTACGGCGGATCACCGGCCATTCCAACGGCCGCTGCCCGACTCCTCAAGCAACTCCTGGCCACTCTCATGGTCCTCCAGACTGGATCCCTATCCCACGTACTACCGCCATCTCAGTTTTGAGCTCAAGTCAATGAATGGGCCAGTGCTGCACACAGGCAGGTCCTGATTGGCCGGACTGCTCCTCTAGCCACAGCTGATTGGAGCGACCTTTTTGGTTAGAAACTCCTGCTATCTTTTAAGCTTCTGAAATCTGCACCAGTTTTAATTTTCTTCCTGTCCTCACCCCCTCCCAGGCCTCCTTTAAATTCACCTTTTCTCTGCCCCCCCTTTCCATTGGCCCACTTTGGCCCTCTCACCCTGTCAACTCCAGTCTAGCTTTTTTTTTTATTTTCCTCTTCTCATTGAACTATCTCCTCACTACCTTTCTCTCTCCTTCACTACCCTCACTCTCCATCTGAGCTCAACTGCTGGTCTCTCCTGTTGGCTTACAGCCCAGCCTAAGCCATTATTACGCCCTCTCCCTATCTGCTGCATACCCTATCCTTGCTGTTTCTACCCACTCTCAGCTTTCTTTCACTACCTCTCCCATCTTCCCTTGCTCCACTTTGGACATGTTTCCCCTCCCCTTCCTAGTCCTTCCCCTCCTCTCCCTCCTTGCCCTTCCTCCCCTTTTCTCTCTTCCGGGCCCATGCCACCCCTACCCCTTACCCACAATCTACCTTGCCACTACCAGCTGCACCCTGGGTACACTTCACCATTTGCACAGTCCTACACATGGGCCCCCACTCACTAATACCTGGCTGCTTCATAACAGCACCATGGTTGGTATCTATGCCAACCTATCCCTACTGTACCACATTGCATATCATCGGGGCTGCCATATGGAATCCACCCACTGCCCATACAATAAAAAGAAACACAAATCTACATTACTGGACCTACGCCTCTGCTCATTGAAGCTTCTCCTACTTCTCCTACTGATATCAGGAAATGTCCACCCAAACCCTGGTCCTAGCTGTTCCAGCCCCTTGAAAAGGTAGGAACGCTTACCATTGCAACCCTTAACATCTGCACCCTACTGCCAAAGCTTGATGCACTACAAGCCTTCACCAGCCAACATAATCCAGACATCCTTGCAATTGTCGAAACATGGCTGATGCCTAAAGTCCCAGATCTGGCAATCACCCTGCAGGGCTACAATATTTTCAGACTGGACCCTTTCTCCAAAAGGGGAGGTGGCTGTGCTATCTCCATTAAGGATACTCTCTTGGGACACCCTATGTCAACTCCTGTGCCTGTCTCCTCTGCCCAGCTCCTACCCATAAAAATCCTACCTGGTCCCAATCAAAAAGCCCTCACCATCGTCTCTGTTTATATTCCACCTCGGGAACAAGATCTTGGCATCAAAGAAGTCCTTAACTTCGCCAGCTCACAACCCCCTGGCTCTGAACACATCCTTCTTGGTGACTTTAATATTAACTGGCTCACATCTGATGTCTGCACTTGTAAGGATGCCATTGCAGCTGCCAACCTCTCACTATTGATTACTTCACCTACTAGGATTAATTACAAAACAGGCACCACACCCTGCTGGACTGGGTTCTCACCAATCACCCTTCCAGGATCACCAGTCCCTCTGTTTTCCCAGACTCTCTTAGTGACCACTCCCCAATTTTATGTGAATGGTCTAATAAATTTCAAAAACCACCCCCTTTAATCATAACCAGCAGAGTCCTTCTATGTGGGAAACTTACCCATCTCAAACAGTACCTATCCCTTCAAGACTAGATGCCTATTTACAATGCATCGAATGTTAACATAGCCCTCGATTACTTCATTACCACCTTCAACAAGGCCAGTGACCCCTTGGCTCCCATTAAAAAATGGAAAGCAAAAGCCCTCTTGGATAACTGCGGAGCTCCTCTCACAGCTGAAATCTAGGGACCACCTATGGGCGGTAGCTAAAGCCACAGACAAACAATCAGCTATCCAAAAATACAAACATGCCCATAATGCCTGCACCAAATCCATTTGTCTCACGAAAAGTTTATATTATGAGGACGTCCTCACCAACACCTGGGAAAAAGGCCGTGCTTTCTGGGACAATATCAAGGACATCACTGGGAAACAATCAAAGTCCCCTCCGGCAATGCTAATTGTAGATGGGTCCACTACCCTTGATCCTGTGGTCATTGCTAAAACCTTCAACATGGCTTTTACCGACCTCAGCTCTGTTCTTCCACCTGATTTCTTCCTGGTTAATGATACCCCCTCAAGCACTCCCTGTGCTTCATCCAACCAGCCACGCTTCTACTTCAGGGAGATTAAGATGAGTGAAGCTTGCCACCACATCACCTCAGCCACTCTCCAAGGCCATTGAGTGCATTGTTGCAGACCAGCTCACTGACTACTTGGACAAATACAACATTCTGTGCACTCAGCAGCATGGTTTTAGAAAAGGGCATAGTGCCACCACTGCCCTACTTGAATTTACTGGCAAAGTGCACAGCTCCCTAGATAAAGGTCTTCTCACTGGGGCTGTCTTCATCGACCTATCGAAGACATTCAACACGGTCCATCATCAGCTACTGTTTGACCAGCTACTCATTGCTGGCCTTGCACCTGACTCAGCCTTCTGGTTCTGAAGCTACCTTGAAAACCGCTCTCAAAGGGTAAAAATTGCCAATCCTCTGTCACATACCTTGCCTGTATGCTCTGGGGTCCCTCAGGGGTCCATACTGGGTCCACTCCTTTTCAGCCTGTTTTTAAACTCCCTACCTCAATTCAGCTTGGAATAAATCATCCTGTACGCGGATGATGCTGTTGTCTTCTCCACGCATCAGGACCCTGTACCACTCCAACTCAGCCTACAGCTTGGATTCAGTGCCGTTGAAACTTGGTTCTCAAATCATAAACTAGCCCTAAATCACAGGAAAACCAAGTCCCTACTATTCTGTAGTTCTCATAACCGTCACAGGCATCACCCCCTCGCCATCTCCACCAAACAGGGATCTGTCCTCGAACAAGTATCCTCCTTCAAATATCTAGGAATTTTGCTCGACCCCAAGCTCTCCTACTCTGTTCACATTAACAGCATGGCCAAAGCTGCCAATACACGCCTTGGATTGCTCTACAAGCACAGGCAACATCTCACCCCAGAGGCCTTGAAGATTGCCATCCAGAGCTCAGTGGTGTCAGTTAGTGATTATGGCCTCATTATCTATGGCTCTGCCTCAACATCCACCCTCCATCGTATAACAATTGCCCTAAACTAAGCTTGCCAACTCACAACTGGTGCCCACTGCCTCACCCACACTTGTGCCCTCTATGCACAAGCCGGATGGCTCCAACTCTACAACCGGATAAAGTATCTCACTTGTGCAATGGCAAGAAAAATCAACCTTGGCCTAACACCTCCTGGTGTTTCTGCCTTATTACATCAAAACACTAACCAGCAGAACACCAGGAGTTCAATAACCCAGAATCTACAAGTCCCTCGCTGTCGTACTACTCAGGGCCAACGCTCCTTCGCCTACAGGGCTCCTTTATGGCTGAATGATCTCAGCGACACCATCACCTCAGCCACTACACTAGGTCTGTTTAAAACCAGGCTCTGGGCCCATCTCACTGCCTCCAGCTTCTGTGACTGCCTCACCTAGCTCATGACCTACACAGCTCTAGCCTACTGCTGAGCCCCCTGGCCCTCTCCAAGTCTCCTTCTCCCAGACTCCTGAGGTGACAACTTAAAAACCAAAGTCTTCTTACCACTTCCTTAGTCTCTCCATGCCCCTTTACCTGCACTTATTTCTCCCCCTCGTCCTGCCACCTCTTCCCCTCCATCTCTCCTTCCCACTTTTCTCGACAAATGCCTCTGGCTGCATCTACCCTCTCTCCCTCTCTCATCTCTTCAGACAGACAATAGCACTGCAGTACAAGAATTGCTTTACTGTTAATTCAATGTTGTTTCCTTGTTGTATGTTTATACCTGACGTGGAACCTTTGTAAAAGAGCCTTGGCTCAAAGGTACTTGTAATCCTAGACTTAATAAATGAATAAAAAATAAATAAGTATGTATAAACACGGTACCTGCACTACCAGTACAGCCTTTTTTCATCTATTAGTGTATGTATGTATAAATACAGTGCCTGTACTACCGGCAGAGCCTTCTGCCATCTCTTCGTGTAGGTATGTATGTATAAATACAGTATAAATCCAGTACCTGCACTACCAGTACAACCTTCTTTCATCTATAAGTGCGGATATGTGTGTATGCATGTATAAATCCTATGCCTGCACTACCAATACAACCTTCTTTCATCTATTTGTGTATCATGTATAAATACAGTACCTGCAATACCAGTACAACTTTCTTCCATCTATAACTGTATGTATATATAAATACAGTACCTGCACTACCAGTATAGCCTTCTTCCATTTATTAGTGAATGTATGTATGTATAAATACAGTATCTGCTCTACCAGTATGTCCTTCTTCCATTTATTAGTGTATGAATCTATAAATACAGTACCTGCACTACCAGTACAACCTTCTTCCTCAAATTAGCATATGTATGTATGTATAAATACAGTACCTGCATTACCAGTACAGCCTTCTTTCATCTATTAGTGTATGTATGTATAAATACCATACCTACACTACCAGTACAGCCTTTTTCCATCTATTAGTGTATGTATGTATAAATACAGTACCTCCACGTCCAGTACAGCCTTCTTTCATCTATTTCTGCATGTATAAATAAAGTGCCTGTACTACCAGCCTTTTTTCATCTATTAGTGTACGTATGTATAAATACTGTACCTGGGCCGGCCCGTCGGCGCAGCAGTTGGGGTTCCGCTTGCGACGCTCGTGACCCAGGTTCGAGAACGAGCCCGGGTCATCAGAGGGCTGGTCGGAGAAGAAGGATGGAGCGTCCTATGCACTGCTCTCCTTCTCCGGGGGCTGGGGGGTCTTTGTGGTCAGTGTGAGAGTGACACCTAGTGGAAGCTGGGTGTATCACTCTGAGTACCAACACATGGTCGAGGAGGGAAGGGGCTGAGGCAGGACAGACACTGACATCATTGCATGTCTCTGCCACAGCCAATAGGGGTACAAAAAATTCCACCTCACCAGACGTCTCCATGACGCCCTGCCACCAGCTTCGATTAGCTGCCTGGCCAAGGATCTCCCCAACCAGTTACATTTCACGATGCCGATTCCGATGGTGGCACCGTACCCCACCTCCTGGGGGGCAAACCAGGAATAACCGGGGAGAACAAGTGGCTGATTAGGCGGTGGAAGCTGCTGGAGCACCGTGATCAGGGCAGACCAGCAACAGAAGTGTGAGGGGGACAAGAAAGAGGGGTAAATATAAAAAAAATAAAAATAAATACTGTACCTGCACTACCAGTACTGCCTTCTTCCATCTATTAGTGTATGTATGTATGTATCAATACAGTACCTGCACGACCAGTAAAGCCTTCTTCCATCTATTAGTGTATGCATGTATAAATACAGTACCTGCACTACCGGTGCAGCTTTCTTCCATCTATTAGCATATGTATGTATAAATATAGTATCTGCACTACCAGTGCAACCTTCTTTCATCTATTAGTGTATGTATCTATACATACCATATCTACACTACCTGTATAGCCTTCTTCCATCTATTATTGTATATCTGTTTAAATACAGTACCTGCACTACCAGTACAATCTTCTTTCATCTATTAGTGTATCTATGTATAAATACAGTACCTGCACTACCAGTACAGCCTTCTTCCATCTATTAGTGTATGTATGTGTGCATAAATACAGTACCTGCACTAGCAGTAGAGTTTTCTTTCATCTATCAGTGCATGTATGTATGTATGTATAAATACAGTAACTGCACTACCAGTACAGCCTTCTTTCCTCTATTAGTGCATGTATGTATGTATGTATAAATACAGTACCTGCACTACCAGTACAGCCTTCTTTCATCTATTAGTGTATGTATGTATAAATACAGTACCTACTCTACCAGTGCAGCCTTCTTCCCTCTATTAGTGCATGTATGTATGTATGTATAAATACAGTACCTGCACTACCAGTACAGCCTTCTTCCATCTATTAGTGTATGTATGTATAAATACAGTACCTGCACTACCAGTGCAGCCTTCTTCCCTCTATTAGTGCATGTATGTATGTATAAATACAGCACCTGCACTGCCAGTACAGCCTTCTTCCATCTATTAGTGTATGTATATGTATAAATACAGTAACTGCACTACCAGTACAGGCTTCTGTCTTCTATAAGTGTATGTACAGTATGTATGTGTGTATAAATACAGTATCTGCACTACCAGTAGAGCCTTCTTTCATCTATTAGTGCATGTATGTATGTATAAATACAGTACCTGCACTACCAGTACAGCCTTCTTTCATCTATTAGTGTATGTATGTATAAATATAGTACCTGCTCTACCAGTGCAGCCTTCTTCCCTCTATTAGTGCATGTATGTATGTATGTATAAATACAGTACATGCACTACCAGTACAGCCGTCTTCCATCTATTAGTGTATGTATGTATGTATAAATGCAGTACCTGCACTACCAGTGCAGCCTTCTTCCCTCTATTAGTGCATGTATGTATGTATAAATACAGTACCTGCACTACCAGTATAGCCTTCTTTCATCTATTAGTGTATGTATGTATAAATGCAGTACCTGCACTACCAGTGCAGCCTTCTTCCCTCTATTAGTGCATGTATGTATGTATAAATGTAGTACCTGCACTACCAGTACAGCTTTCTTTCATCTATTAGTGTATGTATGTATAAATACAGTACCTGCACTACCAGTACAGCCTTCTTTCATCTATAATTGTATGTACGTATAAATACAGTGCCTGGACTAGCAGTACAGCCTTCTTTTATCTATTAGTGCATGTATGTATGTATAAATGCAGTACCTGCTCTACCAGTGCAGCCTTCTTCCCTCTATTAGTGCATGGATGGATGTATAAATGCAGTACCTGCTCTACCAGTGCAGCCTTCTTCCTTCTATTAGTGCATGTATGTATGTATAAATGCAGTACCTGCTCTACCAGTGCAGCCTTCTTCCCTCTATTAGTGCATGTATGTATGTATGTATGTATAAATACAGTACTTGCACTACCAGTACAGCCTTCTTCCATCTATTAGTGTATGTATGTGTGTATAAATACAGTACCTGTACTACCAGTATAGCCTCCTTTCATCTGTTAGTGTATGCATGTATAACTACAGTACCTGCACTACCAGTACAGCCTTCTTTCATCTATAATTGTATATATGTATAAATACAGTGCCTGTACTAGCAGTACAGCCTTCTTTTATCTATTAGTGCATGTATGTATGTATCAGTACAGTACCTGTGCTACCTGCACAGCCTTCTTTCATCTATTAGTGTATGTATGTATAAATGCAGTACCCGAACTAGCAGTACAACCTTTTTTCATCTATTTATGTATGTATAAATACAGTACCTGAACTACCAGTACAGCCTTCTTTCATCTATTAGTATATGTACTGTATGTATAAATGCAGTACCTGTACTACCAGTGCAGCCTTCTTCCCTCTATTAGTGCTTAGAAAATGGGATTATAGAAAGCTTAATTTTGATTGGCTAAAAGTACCAATCAGCCGGTCTGGTATGAGACAATAGAGACTGGGATATATCTAGTCCCAGTCTCTGTTGCCTCGTATAGTTCTAATAATATTGGGCAATTGGAACTTTCAAAACGGCAACTGCAGCCATGTTGTTTGTCTCACTTAGCGAGACTTAAGCAGTCAGCCGATCTCCTCCTGTCCCGTTTGCCTTGTTTCTGAACTCACCTCAGTCAGGAGTGAGTAAATGAATACAACATTTCGATTTTTTTTATCCTGTGCCCCATCAGCAAATGAACTAACTGCACAAACAAAACGTTTTTGCACAAATACAATTCTTCCCGTTATTCAGATTCCGGACCATGTCAGCCTCAGCCATGTAATAGCAACATTGCGACCTGTGGCACTGTTTTCTAGTTTTACTCTCCTAGTTTTTTAATCACAATAGCCCAGCAGTAATCATGTTGCTTTAAAATTACAAATTACAAACTGGCAATGTTTTATTTTGTCAGTCACTCGCTACTCACTTGCACCTATGTAGGCGACATTATGAGCATCGGGAATGTTTACTGTCGGGCGCTAGTATTGTTGGTAGCAGTCATGGGATTTTGGGCAACGGGCAAACGGTCGTCGAGATTAAGAACAGAACCAATCCTGCTCCATCCAGACAGTACAGAGCTTCTCGGCTTGACTGCTTGCTGCCCGCTCCAGCTCCCACATACAGTCAGCGGTCCCGTAGTTCGCGGCTATCTTTGTTTTTAAAAAAAGCGATTGGCAAAATGAATCTTTATTTTTTGTGAGTGCCACTGCTTCTTACCCCACTTGCAGTCTGGCCCCACTACATGAACCAGTGCCATTACTAAGATAACATTGTTTGGGGCTAAATAAAATCAATAAATGGAAATTTGCACCTCAGTACATGATGCCCCACGAGCTGCGGTGTTCTAATACATTGTCCCTGTCAGTGAACTGTGATTTTGCCGCTACAGCGAGACTCAAGAAAATCCTATGACCGACTGCCCTCTCAGCCTTCTCGAAAGGTTTCTCCCAACAGTCTCTCTATTTTCAAACAGAAACTCACACCTAATGATGAAAGGAGAGCTCCCGATGTTCTGCTTCCTCATCACCCTCAGGGCACTCGCAGTCTTCCCGCTACTATAACCCTAGCACGGCAGGTAAAATAAAAATAAAAAAAATTAAAAAACACATAAAGAAACTACAGGCAACAGAACACACTTTCCCTTTCAAGCTAAAATGTATAAACTTCATCGCTTACCAGCTCTACTGATGGTACTGTGCTCTGTTGTGGGGACACACACACACACGGAGGAGTAACCATGACAACCAGGACAAGAATAGTGTTAGCGGAGTAACTATTTTATTAAAAAAACATATCTTAAACTAATATTCTGCAATCATGTTCTTATTAAACTAATTTTATTCTCCAGGGCCCATTTCCTAAGCGCAATAATACCCTCCAAGGTGGGCGGTATTGGGCAATACCGAACCTTCAAGGGGCTATAAGGCCCTCCACCTGCAGCGTCGGGCCTCATTACGCCCCTGGCAGTCCAGTATTGCCCAATACCACCCACCCTGTTGGGTATTATTGCTTGCATGTATGTATGTATATATAAATACAGTACCTGCACTACCAGTACAGTCTTCTTCCATCTATTAGTGTATGTATGTATAAATACAGTATCTGTACTACCAGTACAGCCTTCTTTCATCTATTAGTGCATGTGTGTATGTATAAATACAGTACGTGCACTACCAGCACAGTCTTCTTCCATCTATTAGTGTATGTATGTATAAATACAGTACCTGCACTACAAGTACAGCCTTCTTTCATCTATTAGTGTATGTATGTATAAATACAGTACCTGCACTACCAATGCAGCCTTCTTCCCTCTGTTAGTGTATGTATGTATTTATAAATGCAGTACCTGCACTACTAGTACAGCCTTCTTCCATCTATTAGTGTATGTATGTGTGTATAAATACAGTACCTGTAATACCAGCAGAGCCTTCTTTCATCTATTAGGGTATGCATGTATAAATACAGTACCTGCACTACCAGTACAGCCTTCTTTCATCTATAATTGTATGTATGTATAAATACAGTGCCTGTACTAGCAATACAGCCTTCTTTTATCTATTAGTGCATGTATGTATATGTCATTACAGTACCTGTGCTACCAGTACAGCCTTCTTTCATCTATTAGTGTATGCATGTATAAATTCAGTACCTGAACTACCAGTACGGCCTTTTTTCATCTATTAGTGTATGTATGTATAAATACAGTACCTGAACTACCAGTAAAGCCTTCTTTCAGCTATTAGTGTATGTATGTATAAATGCAGTACCTGCACTACCAGTGCAGCCTTCTTCCCTCTATTAGTGCATGTATGTATGTATAAATACAGTACCTGCACTACCAGTACAGCCTTCTTCCATATATTAGTGTATGTATGTATAAATACAGTACTTGCACTACCAGTACAGCCTTCTTTCAGCTATTAGTGTATGTATGTATGTATGTATAAATACAGTACATGCACTACCAGTACAGCCTTCTTCCATCTATTAGTGTATGTATGTATAGATACAGTACCTGTACTACCAGTACAGCTTTCTTTCAGCTATTAGTGTATGTCTGTATGTATGTATGTATGTATAAATACAGTACCTGCACTACCAGTACAGCCTTCTTCCATCTATTAGTGTATGTATGTATAAATACAGTACCTGTACTACCAGTACAGCCTTCTTTTAGCTATTAGTGTATGTATGTATAAATGCAGTACCTACACTACCAATGCAGCCTTCTTCCCTCTATTAGTACATCTATGTATGTATAAAAACAGTACCTGCACTACCAGTACAGCCTTCTTCCATCTATTAGTGTATGTATGTGTGTATAAATACAGCACCTGTACTACCAGTACAGCCTTCTTCCATCTATTAGTGTATGTATGTATAAATACAGTACCTGCACTACAAGTACAGCCTTCTTTCATCTATCACTGTATGTATTTATAAATACAGTACCTGCACTACCAGTCAGCCTTCTTCCATCTATTAGTATATGTATGTATAAATACAGTACCTGCACTACCAGTGCAGCCTTCTTCCCTCTGTTAGTGTATGTATGTATTTATAAATGCAGTACCTGCACTACCAGTACAGCCTTCTTTCATCTAATAGTGTATATATGTATTTATAAATACAGTACCTGCACTACCAGTGCAGCCTTCCTCCATCTATTAGTGTAGGTACAGTATGTGTATAGGTATGTACTGTATCTATGTATGTATGCATGTATAAACACAATATCTGAACCACAAGTTTCTGACTCATTGCTTGGTAAAATGTTTTGGGATACAGTTTGTATGAAGATCAGTTCATATAATAGCAAATTCTTGTTATCTAAGCTTTAGTCCCCTCGCTACTTAAGCACTTTGTTTGCAGATGAATACCTGCCCTGGATCTGCAGGGATAATATCAACATTTAAAAAAATGTTATGAATTCTGGGGGTGTTCCTGCAGACATTGGGTCCATCTCTGTAAATGAGAAGTGCTTGAAAATACAGATAACTGCCTTTCTGTTAACAAATAGGCAGGTAAGCTTGAAATCCCTTTGAAAACCATGCTCTTGTGGTTACATCGGAATTCAATTTTTCTATTTTAGGTTAAAAAGGGGGGTGTTACAGTTTCATTCGAAGAATCTGTTGTTCTTCAAGCCTTGAATGATATCAGATGAAGCTTAGGCCATGGGCTGAACATTCATTAAGACAACAGAGAAGAGTCCTTGAGTAAAAGGCCTGCCCTTTCTGCAGAACACACAGTGTGTAGCACTGCAGGGAAAGATCAAAATATAACAATTCCTGTCAACGCACGCTTTTTCATGGTGACCAAATATCTTTGGTTGGCTTCAACATGGGCTAATTTTGCGTCTCTATTGTGAAAAAATTAGGTGCCCCATCTGGACTCACATTCTATGGTGGCATGCAAAAGCCTGGGAGTAATGCTCTCCCCCTGGTGCGACCATTAAATATCTGCTATACACAAACAGAAGTCAAAGCCTCCCTGGCAACTAGGGCACAATGTAAATGATGTTGTCAATTGTTCAGTGGCACAAATGGGGTTTGTACCAGTGGGCATATCTGACTGCACCACCTGTGTAGTTCTTGGCATGGCCGGGTTCCCAATACAAGGCACTACGACATACACTTGCCCACAGCACCAGTTGTACAAAGTTACAGACATTGCCTTCTCCCACCCACCAAACCCAATAACATTAGGATCACTTGTGGGTTGTACCTTTCCAAGTTCTTCTGCCTCTGGAAGTCTGCTCCTGATGATCCAGTGGTCCCAACTCCTACCTCATGTCTTTGACATAGACTGGATTGTAGTGTAACCCCTCCCTAGACCTGTTACCTTACTCCACAATCTGCTGCAATTCTTCTGGTCTTTCACCAAACTACCATCCCCTACCAGCTTAATGTTCAACTGGCACAGCCTTTCAACACCACATACTGCCAGCTTGTTTCACTTCTACAAGCAGGGGGTGTCAGAAAATTCCATGCCTGCCTGAACAAGAGCTGCCATGCTTTGTGCTTTTCACTGAGGTCCATTTGCATGGAGACCCATGCCCTGTTTCCCATAAGGTCACAGAGTGATATGTGACTGCAGAGGAAGGCTTGTGATCCCATTTGTGCATGGCACAACCAGGCTCAGGTTGAGGATTGACTGCTGCAATTTCTTCATGCAGATCAATAGTACCATAGACAATGATGACAGAAGAAAAACAATGATCTATCCAATCTGCCCATGGTTCCCTATCAAACCCCTGGATCTGATGTCCATCCATGGTCCCAGACATTCCTTTCCACCCCACTATTCCCTTCCCAGTTACTGACACCCTGAGTACCCACTATACCCTTCACTCTGTCCCAGCTGTGCTTGAAGCCATTAATGGTTTTAGAGCCCACCACTTTGGCTGGTAGACTGTTCCACAGTTCCACCACCCTTTCTGTAAAATAATACTTCCTCATGTCCCTCCTGAACTTTCTTCTGTCAGTTTGCACGCATGCCCTCATGATCTTGAACTGTTACTCATGCTAAATAATTCCCCACAGTTCACTTTATTTATTCCTTTCAGGAACTTGAATGTCTGTATTATATTCCCCCTCTTCCTTCTGGTATCCAGTGAGTACCTATTCACAGCCTTGAGGCACTCCTCATAAGGTCTGCCCTGTTGGCTCTGAATCATCTTTGTCTCCCTTCACTGCATCGTCTCTAGCCAGTCCTTATCTTTTCTGAAGTGAGGACTCCAGAACTGGGCACAGTATTCCAGGTGTGGCTTCAACAAAGCTCTATAAAGGGGTAATCCCTTAGTTACTACGCATGGGGTGCAAAGTCTGTACAAATTAATGGAAAATGTACTACAGTGGTGCTCTGTTATAAGCACACCCTAAATGCCAAGCAAATATATTCGTATAACCAGGATGTTCTTATAAGAGGGCTTCATAGAAATCAGTGAAAATCTATGTAAAACATGTTGAAACTGAGCTTACACTAATTTTTAGAGAACCTATTATTAAGGGCAATATAATATAGCTTCCTAAAAGAACTCTTGCCAAAACAGCTAGAGTATTGTTGTAAGTTTGTTCAGAATCACAGCTAACCATGAAGGAATGTGTGCTGCCTTCCTCACAGAGTATCTTTCACACACCCATTCACTGCTTGATTTCTCTTTGCCTACTATAGTACCTGGTGAACATGGTGAACATGCCTGTAATTAACAAACTGTGCGTATTACTCAATTTATGTTATTATGTTATTGTTATTATGTATTGAAATCTATCTAATTTGTTGTATCTCAACCTATCTGTAACCATTTATTGTCTGATGCAGAGCCTTTGTAAAGGAGTCTCTGACTCAAAGGTTTGTAATTCCAAGAATTCAATAAATAGATAAATAAACTTAATGGACTGTTAATAAGGAAACTAGATCACTCTTTAGCCCAGGCATAGCACACTCGGAGATGGTAATGACCACCTACCACGACATCTGCATAAAAAATATTCTAATAAATGGTCCAATTGTTCTTACAAATGGGCTTTGCTGTCTATTGAAAATAATGGACAAAAATCAGGACATCCAAAATATGTTCTTATAAATGGGGCGTTCTCATATCTGATGTTCTTATAAGTGGGCTCCACTGTATTCATAGTCTAGTGTGGCACAGTAAAATGTTAAGGGACTAAAACCCTATCAAAATGTCAAATGTTGGACTTCCGGTGACGTCACCAACCACATGGCTGCATAGTCGGGGCGCTCCTGAAACAACTGCTGAATAAAATATATTAAACAAAAAAGAAATGACCATCTGAATAAAACAAACTTCAAATCTACAATTTAAACAATGGCGACATCCAAAATCAAGGGAAAGGGCTCTCAAGCTGCAAAGATTAAGGCAATGATGACTATAGAGAAAAGACACGGCCTACCACCAGAATCTCGTCCTGTATCTCCAGTAGCTATTTTGACTGACTCGGAGGAAAGTTTGGAGATCTTAGACCTGCAAGCAGTCATGTCAAAACGTGACGGTATTGTTAAGATGCTCCACCGGGTTGAGACATCGATTGCTGATGTGCATGCAGATCTTCATAGTATAGATAAACGAACCATGGCATCCAAACAAATAATAGGCTCCTTGGCAGATTCATCTAGTCAACACGATTGAGCCATCTTATATCTGCTAACGAGGAAATGAGAACTGCAGTCAAAACTCGACGATCAGGAGAACAGAGCAAGATGAAATCATTTTCGAATTTACGGAGTGCCTGAAGGAATGGAATACTCTCGTTTACTACAATGGAAGAGTTTGTTCAGCATATTTTAGAATCGGTGCTGCAGTTGAGCTCAACCTCATCTTTAATTATAGAAAGAGCCCATAGATCACTGCTGCAGAAGCCTAATGAGCAGAACGTGAAGCCTCGCTCGATAATAACTAAAATGTTAAACTACAGAGATCTACAGCTTATTCTGCAGACAGCATGGAAAAGGAAAAGAAATTCAGATAGACGGGCAGAGGCTCTTCTTTGACCAAGACTACTCGGGCTACCTGAACATGAAAAGAAAACAAGTGAAAGAAGTGATTCATGCAGCAAAGGAAAAAAACATAAAAATTCAATTGCAGTATCCAGCTCATCTTCGCATTTTCACCGAAAAGGGACCCCAGCTGTTCGAGTCTCTCTTTGAAGCAGTTCCTACTGTTTGAGGCTTGGGCATCCATGCCCCCGAACTTCAATCAGAGACCTTGGAGAGAGACATAACCAAGGTAGCATGGAGAAGAGTGGGACAACTGTGGCACACTCAGCCTACAACGATTTTCTGGCCTTCTCACTTAGATGCAGATCTGAGAGAGACGTCCTGGCCCAAGAAACGGCAGCATCCTCAGTAAAACCAGATGAGCTAGGCCATGCAGCAACCTCCCTCATGGCTCCCTGAAATGCTCCAGATACTTTAAATAATTAAAAAGTTAACTGAAGGGACTAACGCTCTGAAACCAACAGTTTCACCATCCGGAATGGGAGAATGAAATACCCGGCAGCATCTGAGTAGAATTGAAAACTGGACATTTAAGAGAGAGGGGCTTATTTGAATAATTACTTTATTTACTTTCCTTGTGACAATGAATGTACTGCCCTAGTTTCTCGCTCTAATTTTCTCTTTATTTCTAGACGAGACTAGGTCTCCCTGTAACTTAAGGTAAGAGGAGCTTTACAGGGGCTATCTCCCCCCCCCCACTTTCCCTTTCCTTTTTCTTTCCCTTGTTAAGGGATATGCAGGGAACCTGAAAGCCTAAATGGGTGGTATTTCAAACCGGATGATCGGTAAAGGGAGCGGTGTTTCTTAGCCCCTAGACTATAACCATAGGCCCATTCATCATCTACTAGTCCGACACCAACCGCCTTTTACGTGAAAGATAAAAGTGATGTATAGCTCACACTGACTCATAATAGACAGGCCTGTTCAGACCTAACAGGCATTCTAGCATTTGTTACTCTTTCTGTGTATTCATGGATTATCGCCTTGGAAAGACACAAAACAAGAAACTTAAGTTTCAGATCTGACCCCCCTCAAATCAGTTTGAGGTAACTCAGTACTGGTTAGAGTAAGGGTTCTCTTTTCCCTCCTTTCTTCTTCTTTCCCCCTCCCCATTTTGGATGGCCTTTTCTCTTCCCCTTCCTCATTTAGTCCTTATCTCCTTCACCTTCTTTCACCATCATTGTATCACAACTTGAGAATCTGCTTATTTTGCCATGTATAAGTTAACAATGAAACAAGTTAAATGTTTAATAATGTTATTGTTGGCACCTGTTGTGCCAATTGTTTTAAAGGTTGGCTGGATTACACAATATATGCAGAGGAAGTATGCAGTGGAAAGGATAGACCAAAGGAAATATTTTTGCTAGACCAATGTACAGAAACCAGACCCAAACAAAGGAAGTGATTTATTGAGGCAAATTTGCACCCCCCCCCCGATATTTAAGATGAGTACCCTTAAAGTGGTTTTGCTTAATGTACAGGGCATTAATTCCCTTGTTAAGTGCACTATAATTCTCCATTATCTTAAAAAACTTAATGTAGACATAGTTTATTACAAGAAACAAGACTGTCTCATGCCGAACACCAAAAATTGGTTCGTTCCTGGGTTGGGACAGCAGTGGGTTCTTCACATCCTCGGGGTAAAAAAGCTGGCACAGTCATCCTTCTTAGAAAAAAATATACCTTTAGAAATAACAGGTACAGAATACTCCTGATGGTAGATTCGTCTCTCTCACGGGGCATATATTCTCTCAAAAAATTCATCTGATCAGTGTATATGGCCCAAATAGAGATGACCAGTTGTTCTATAAAAGGGTATTTCAGAGAATATCGGGATTGGGGGAGGGACCGTTGGTGATGGGTGGTGATTTTAACTGTGTGATCTCCCCTTCGAAGGATCGCTCATCACAAATCTCATCCACTAATAAGAAAATGAGCAGAATAATAGGAGCAAGTATGCAGGAAATGGCCCTTGTGGATCTATGAAGAGAGTTCAATTCTACAGGTAAGGACTATACATTTTTTTCTAATCCCAAGAAGTCATATTCAAGGATTGACTATTTCTTGTGCTGTAAGGCAGATATACATAAAGTTAGAGATTGTTCTATACTACCTAGAATAGTTTCTGACCATGCAGCCGTAGTTATAGATATCCAGATGGGGGACTGGGACAGAGAAACTCTTTGGAGAATGAATACCTCTCTGTTAGACAGAGATGACTTTAAAAACCAGATGAACTCAGCCATACAAGAATTTCAAGAAACTAACAGAATATAGGATGCAGGAATTAAATGGTACTGGGATAGTTTAAAAGCAGTACTCCAGGGTAAGATTGTAGCCTATTCATCTTGCCTTAAGCAATCCCTAAAAGAGAAACAATTAAGATTAGAACTACAACTGAAGCAGCTGGAGGCAGAACATAAAAGAGGACCACGAGCAATCTGGCAACAAATGGAATGAACTAGAAAGGAACTGCAGGCCCTCCTAGACACACAACTAGAAGATAAACTCAGATATCTGAACCAATCTTATTATGAGCATGGGAATAAAGTGGGGAGGTTATTGGCTTTTAGGTAATGCAAAGGACAGGCAGACAGATATGTCAAACATATACAGACATCAGAGAACAATCTCATGATTAACAACTACACCCCAAAAAACATAGCTGAAGCATTTAGAAAATACTATGCAAATATATACGCCTTGGAGGACATAAACCCAAATTTATTGAACATGACCAAGGAATTTTTCTCTAAAATACAACTTCCAAAGCTAACTGAAAGTAATAAAGAGAGTTTGGGGGCCCCTATCACTACACTGGAGATAAAACAGACCATAAAGGACTTAAAAAAGGCAAATCCCCAGGCCCAGACAGATTCAATACAGAATTTTACCAGACTTTCAGTACCTCCTTGAGTCCTGTTTTGCTTAACTTATTTAACTCCTGTGAAGATACAGATGATTTACCACACTCATGGCAGAGTGCCCTATTTGTGGTAATACTGAAAGAAGGCAAACCTCTAGAGGTCTGCTCCTCCTATCGTCACATATCTTTGTTAAACATTGATTCAAAAATTTTCACCAAAATTCTGGCCTCTAGGCTAAATAAAATACTGCCGGATTTGATACACTCAGATCAGGCTGGTTTTGTCCCACACCGGCACATACAAGACAACGTACGACGCTGCTTGAATATTATGCAATCTGGTAAACATCATAAAAAACAACAAATTGCCATTTCCATTGATGCAGAGAAGGCATCCAGCCACTTGCAATGGGACTTCCCGAAGGCAAGACTGAATAATTTAGGGTTTGGGCCCCAGTTTCTTCTTTGGGTTGGAGCATTGAATCAAAAGCCCCAGGCCAGAGTAAAAGTAAATGGTACAATCTCCGGAGCACTGAACATCCAGAGAGGTACAAGGCAGGGTTGTCCTCTTTCACCCCTGCTGTTCACGTTAAGTATTGAGCCACTGGCAGAACAGATTCGATCCTGTTCGGACTTGGAGGGTATAAGGGTGGGGGGGGGAATAGAGAATAAAATATCGCTGTACGCAGACAATACCATGATTTATTAAGGTAATCCTCAGCAGTCCTTCCCCATTCTGATGCAGATCCTAGAAGCCTATAGCCAGATTTTAGGATTCAAAATTAACATAGATAAAAAGGAGGTCCTGCAGGTCAGTGGCCCCTCCACACCATCCCTGACCCAGATGATACCTTTTAGATGGGTAAAGACTAGTATCAGATACTTAGGTATTAATAGTCCAGCCTAATTAGACCAAATCTATCATTGTAATTATGGGAAGTTCCTGTAAGAGGTTTTCGTGGATTTAAAAAGATGGGAAGTTTTGCCCTTGACACTAATGGATAGAGTCGAAACAATGCGCATGAATGTTCTTCCTCGTTTTTTGTTTCTATTCAGCTCTCTCCCCTTGCACATTCCTGTACTAGAGTGGAAAAAAATTAATGCAGCCTTACATCATTTTATTTGGAGAAAACAGAAAGTCAGAATAGCTTGGGCCACCCTAATGCGCCCAAAAGTGAGGGGGGGATTAGGTTTACCTAATTTAAAAACCTACTATTTCATGGCTCAATTGACATCCTGGGTAACTTACCGTTCAAAGGACGAACATCATGTCTGGAGGGAAATGGAAATTAATTCCAACCCAGATACTAACCCCTTATTGGACTTTGACAACCCCCCAGGTAAGCTGATATATTGTCAATCAAATAACCCCATGGCAGGCACAGTCATATAAGATATGGGGCATAGTCAAAATAAACTAAATTTAAGCCACCCACTTTTGGGGAAGTCAAAGATAGCCTCTTGTGTCCTGTTTGTTCCACCAAGACTGGATGACACATTCATGAAATGGAGACACTATGGCCTGGTCTACTTCCAACAGTTTCAAACACAGGGTAAGATAAAAACCTTTAAAGAAATACAAAATGAGTATAAATTACCGACCACCCATTTTTTTAGGTACCTCCAGGTAGTTTCCTTTTTTATCTCAAGGGAACAATCTGAGAAAATACAACAAGACCCCCACACGATAATAGAACTGATACTGTGAGCCGCAGATAATAGGGAAGAAACACACTTAATCTCAAGTTTAGTTAAAGCATACCAGTACTCCACAATCACGGACCACATGAAGTGCCAAACAGCATGGCAACAAGAAGCAGCAATAGAGCTGGATCAAACAGAATGGCAATTGATTTGGGAAGGAGTATTTAAAATATCTGCTTCTAATTCATGGAAGGAATTCCGCTGGAAGATTGTTAACAGATATTTTATAACACCGGTTAAAACTAAGCACTATGGAACCACCATGTAAGACATTTGTTGGAGAAATTGTGGATTGGTGGGTAACTCTTACCTTATATTCTGGGGGTGTCCCAGGTTGCTCACCTTTTGGTCAGGGGTAAAACAACATTTTAAGAAAATGACCAACTGCTTGGACCTTCGAGGTTTGAGCAACTGGTCCTGGGGGTTCCCTTTAAGAAAAAAGCATCAACTATGTCAAAAAGCTTTACAGGGATATTAATTGCAGCAGCCAGTAAGGCTATTACCAGGAAATGGCTGAACTCCTCCTCACCAACACTGCAAGATTGGGTAGATATTATTAAAGAAATAGGAAAAGTAGAAAGACTTGCTGCACACCTACGTTTACAGAAAGATAAGTATAATGGGGCCTGGCTACCTTTTATGCACTTGATTGAAAGCATGGAAGGTTCTCAGTGCTCTCTCAGCAAGCCCAAATGTAACATAAATAGAAATGCATAATCAGCAGAAGGGTGAAGTATTGTACTAAATTTAGATAAAATTATCAGCCAACAACAATGTTGTAAACTGTTGAATTTTTATTAATTAGAAAGAATTGTCTGCTACAGTTATTATTGTTGTACATCAGTAGAGCACAGGAAAAAACCCTTTTTGTTGACAGAAAACCAACATGGAAGGACGATCTTGGAGCAGAAATTCAGTAAACAACAATAGATTTCACACTGAGCCACATAACGGCAAGGCAAAGTCTCTGGACTACCTAAACAGAGAAAAGACAAAGTAATGACTGAACTTTTATAAAATCAGAATAATATGATCATAATGTATTCAGCAATCTGTCAACTTTTCAACAAATGTTAAATGGATTGGAATGTGCCTGTGCAAATAAGTAATAAACTTGAGTTTAAAAAAAAAAGTCAAATGTAAATAATATGCTGATCACATAATCACACTGCACTGTTAAAGGAGATGTAATCCTGGTGAAATGGTTATTCATTTGATTTGTTTTTCTTTTTATTAAGCTTTCCTCCTCCACTGCCAGTCCACTCCCCCAGTCCTGTGTCAGTTGGCACCCTCCCTGCCCAATCAACCACTATCAGTCAGGCAGGATCACCGTGGGGTCGATGCAGCGCATGGCCCAAGAGTATTAACAGTTTTCATCAAGGCAGCAGTGTGATTTCTATCCCCTTTTTTCTCCCACAGCCAGGAGTCAGACGTTGATCTCTGGGGAGAGCACAACAGCTGCGACCATCTCCTGTAATGTATTCTACATATATTTTCTGGATCCGGTTCCTTTTGATGTCCACAATACTGCTTTAAATCCAAAAAGAAGTGACCATGCTGTTTACTTGGGCCAAAAAAACAACCGTTTATAAAGGCTTAAATTCTAATAGAGATGGAAAAGTGTACCAGCGAATGAAAGTGGAAGATAACTGAACATTTTATTGTTACAAATGTAGGGCCAGATTTTTTGGACCAGCTTTTAATTTTATTTATTTAGTTTTTGTTAACCGGGTAAGTGCACTAGCCAGCAAGTGACTGTTTTCAGGCACGACCCGGGAGGTAAAATTACAGAACATAACGATACAGTAAGGATAACGAAAATACATGATGCACAGAAATACAGGAAGATACATATGGCGGGATACAATGCATGACAAAGGAAAATACAAGGCAAAATACATTTCAAGGACATTTTCCATTGAGCGCATACATAAAGTGCATTGAAGGACCTAGGAAAGGGGAGAGGATAGGTGTAGGGGTAAGCCAGAAACAAGATGGAAAATGACAAAAGGGGGAAGGTGAGGAGGTGAGGAAAGGATAGAGGGAAGGATAGAGGGCAGGAGCCAAAACGGGGGCTAAAGAAATGGCTAAGAATATAAGGGACAGAGAGGCAGAGGCAGGAATAGGGAGGTAGGAGGGCGAGGAGGAGGGATGGCCGGGAGGGGAGGGAGGGAGTGAGGGTTAAAAGAAAGCCGGCAATACGGCAGCGGTGATACAAGGTTCCAACCTGCGGCCTAGTCGAGAGCCGAAAGACGCAAGCGAAAAAGGGGTGACCGGGTTACGGCAAAAGACGGCAACAGCGGCAAAAGGTAGCAGAATGCGGGCTGGGTTGGTGGAACCAATAAGACGGCAGGGCAAGGGTGATGATGCCAGTAAGAGGAGGAGAGAAGGCGAAGAGTTACGACGATAGCGGAAAGGTAACAACGCAAGCCGAGCCAGTGGGAACCGAGACTGGCAGGGCAGGAAGAAGAGGTCGGTAGGAGGAGGTAAGTTTACGGCAAGTGGAGGTAATAGGGAACAATGCTCAGCTGGGAGAGTGGGACGAGCGAACGGGCAGGGGTGACTCAGGAGGAGGTAAAGGCAAGGCAAGCAAGCAGAGAAAGGAAGGGGAGGCAGAGGGGAGGGAAAATGAGAGTGCAGGAGATGTGGTCGGGAAGAGAGGAGCAGGGAGTTGAGTGAAGGAAGGCTGAGAGGTGAGGGAGAGAGAACAGGGATCAAGGGAAGCTAAGTGGTGGCAGGAAGTAAACAACAACTTGTAAATGGCAAAAGCTAATATTTGGCATACAGTCAAACAGATTCAAGCAGCAATTATAGTAAAACACCACATAAAACAACCATTGGGAAAGGCACAAGTGCTAGCAATAAGGAAGTGGGGAAAACAGGTTGAAACAAAGAGGATCAGGTAGGATCAAAGCAAACACATTTGTCCAAAGCAGTAAGAAAAGTCCTGAGTTTGCCCTTAAAAGTTGCATGAGTAGGGACATCCCTTAGTTCCTGAGGCAGCAGGTTCCACAGGTGAGGAGCAGCATAATGGAAGGAGCCCATGCTCTTTTTTGTCCGACAGAGGGGGATGGATAATAAGGTCTGATCTGCAGATCTAAGGTTCCGTGTGGGAATAGCTGGTCTAAGGAGTTCTGATAGGATAGCAGGTTTGGATGTCCTTATGATGGTATCTGATAGATTATACAGGTAGTATTGTCTGGTAGAGGAGGAGAGCCAGCCAAGGTCTTGATATAGTTGGCAGTGATGCTGCAGTCGAGGTGCTTGGTTGCATACCTGCATACATTATTGAAAGTAGTGTCCCACAGATGCAGTGCAGATTTATTGGCCAAAGACAGAATGGGACAACCATATGTAAGGGTTGGCAACAGTATACCTCTAGCTACTGCCAGTTTAGCATCAGGGTAAGGAGGTAGTTGGTTCTGTAAGCAGCCCTAACTTGCAATTGACTGACTTGCAAGTATCCTGGATGTGTGTTTTAGGTCCAAGGTTTGGTCGAGGTGGATGCCCAGGTAGTAGGAAAGAAGTGACAGGTTCTAGTGGGTTCCCATCAATGTCAGGAACAAGATAGTCGAAGGACATGATCTGAGAGCTTCTGAGTGGAGCCAAATAGCATGACTTTGGTTTTGTTTGTGTTTAAAACAAGGTGTTGAGAGTTCAGCCAGTGTTGTACGGTAAAAATCAGCAGTGAGGGCAGCATTCAGTTCCAGAACGTTGTCAGAGTGAGCATAAATGACCAGGTCATCCGCATACAGCAGTGAGTGACCAGTGGTTACCATCTCTGGGAGATTATTTGAATAATGAAAATAGAAGAGGGCCAAGTATGGACCCCTGAGGGACACCAATGTTGATGACAGCACTGTCTGAAATCGCTGAATTAAACTTCACAGCCTGGGTTCTGTTGGTGAGGTAGCTTTTAAACCAGGTAGTTGCTGGAAGGAGAAGCCCAAGGTACTGAGGGTAGAGAGTAGTATATTATGATCAACCAGGTCAAGCTTTGGTTAAGTCAATGAAGACTGCCCCTGTTAACTTCCTCTATCCATGTTTGTGACAATGTCAGAAGAGAATTTTACAAGTGCAGTCATGGTGCTGTGATGCTTTCTAAAGCCATGTTGGGCTGGACTGAGCAGACTGAAGTTCTCAATGTATTCTGTGATTTGTGCTGATACTATTTTTTCCAGGATTTTGTTCAGGACAGACAAAATAGCAATAGGCCGGTAGTTAGATGTGTCATTTTGCTACCTTTCTTAAATACTGGAGTGATTCTGGCTGCTTTCCAGACTTCAGGGACAACGCCATTGGAGAGAGAGAGGGTGAATATTCTTGCTAGGGGCCAGAGATGTAGTGAGAAGCCATTTTAGTAGCCTTGGTTCCAAGCCATCGGAGCCAGTGCTGGTGTTGTCAGAGAGGGCTCTGAGCAGCTTGAGAACTTGATGCCTAGACACTGCCCTGAAGTAGAAGGGATTAGGTAGGTTAGATGGTTCGCCAGGTGCTGAGGAGTTAGGTTGTGAGGCAGGAGATTGTGATTGAAGGGAAGCTGTGTAGGCAGATAAGTCCGAAAACTGTTGATTAAATGCATTAGCAATTGTGGTAGAGTCATTGCAGTGTACGCCATGTAGAACCATATCAGAGGGAGTGACATCTTTAGCAGATCCTAAGAAGGACTTAATGTGACTCCAAAACTTACGAGGGTCATGGGAGGAATTAACCAGCAGGTTTTGGCAGTATTTACTTTTGGCCTGCCTGATGCACCTTTGCAGTCATTTCTGTATTGCTTATACAGAATGAGATCAGGCTGAAGTCCAGTCTGTTTGTATCTCCTCCACTGCTTGTCTCTGACTTTTAACTTGTGCAGAAGGTCTTTTTCAGCCATCTAGAGTGCTGGCCTCTAACTCTCCTTTTGGCTTTTGGGAGGTGCTTCTTTTGAACATTACCAAACTTGGTTAGAAATGAGTTGAGGCAGTATCAACATTGGTAGTGGTGAAAATGTCAGTCCAGTCAATACAGGAGATATCCAATAGGAAGGCTTGTTTATCCAGGGCAGCATAGTTCGTAAAGTGATCAGTCGTGGTTGAGGAGGAGGTGGTGGACAGGGCGCCAGTGACAGAGTGTGGGGAATGATCAGTAATTGAATCAGCCAACACTGAAGCACTTGAGACATGGTCCGGTCTATTAGTGAGGATCCAGTCAAGTAGTGACCCTGAGTGAGGAGTCGTAGCTCTGGTACAGTCTGTAATAATTTGATGGAGATTGTACTTCTGGATCAGAGATGCAAGAAAATTGTGCTGTGGACCCAGCCAGTTAAGGTTCAGGTCCCCAAGCAGGAGTGCCTCATTTGATTTTGTTTTCTGAGAGACATACTGTAGTAGGTTCTGAAGACCACTCAGCCCACTGGTTGGTGGATTGTATACACATACGATGTGCAGCAGTTTCAAACCCAGTGCCAGGGCAGCATGCAACATTTCACAAGGTATGAAGGAATCAGGGCAGGGTAGGATGTTGAGGGACAGATGATTTTTATAAATATTCGCCCCCAGACCCAACACGGTCTCTCCATTAGAATATTATACCCAGGTGATAGACATGAAGCATCAGGTACAGAAGGCTTCAGCCAAGTTTCTGAGAGGCATAATATGTCAGGGGCAATCAGTTTAGTCCAGGTTTCGAGCTCAGCCAGGTGATTCGTGAGGCTTCGAATATTCATATGGGCTATCACCAGTCCCTTTTTGTGCCAGCCATTGTGGGGGTAAGGTGCAAACTTTAGGGCCAGGTTGGGTTCAATATCTCCAGCTAGTATAAGGAGCCATGAATAGGTGAATAAGTAGTTTAGCAGAAAGAATGCCTAGCGGGCATTCTTCAAAATAGTTGTTGGATAGATAGCTCTTAGAGACAAGTACATTAAGAGTTACTTTCAATTCAAAATGTTGATACCTGGTGGTTAAGTCAAAAACTAAAAGAAATAATCAACAGCTGAGGTTCACAGTCATAGAATGTGTTAGAATTCCTGAAAGGATGAACTCTGCCTGTACATATGCAGGATGTGAAATCCTTTTGTCTGTACGTCTTTGTCATTCAAAGAGGTCTTGAAAAGCCAACTACAGATCATGGGTCAGGTCAGACGAAAATGTGGATTCAAGCAAGGCCCAGTGTCACTGAATTTGTCAGACTTCCTTGCTTCACTTATGTTTTGCTTGGGACACCTTCCAACAAGTTGATTTTAAAATGATTTTAAAATGAAAAATGCAGATACCTGGTAATGATGCTTTGTAGAAATCCAGTCCAGGAGACTTTCAAGGATGTAGTGAGCAAGAATGGTGTAGTTACTCCAACCAGAAAACCATGTAAATCCACAAAAACTAAGCTACAGACAGCCTACTTCCTCCTACCTATATGTGTGACAAGACGTCCCTTGCTGCAGCACTGCTTTAAGGTACAGAGTGAAAAAGATTACATTAAGTAACTGGTAATGGTCATAATGGCCATACTTTACTCCTCCCAGGTTCACTGCTTTTACAAAGAAGGGTTATATTGTTTTAATTTGGACATGCAGCTGAAACAAAGAATGATGTGACAGAATCGGTTTTAAGAGTATGTGAGCACTCAGAGTGACTCAAAACCTGTCTCTGAGCAAAATCAGATAACCAGATAGGGGATCCTGAAAATTGGATCATCAGGTGAAAAATCCCAGAGAAGTGGTAATCCTACATCATGGAACTTGCCAGCATATGATAGTTTCTGCAAGCTGAGCACCAAACAGCAAGTGTATATAGGCAGTGGGTTCTGGGAGGGTGTGGGTGGTGGAACAGAGGCAAAGCCCCCTAGTTGTACCTCTACACAAATCATACGCCAGTCTGGACATCCACAAGGGAGACCCACAAAAGGGTGGCAAGGGACACCACAGGGGAAGGAAACAGCTTCTGATAGGGGACTCAATTATTAGGGGGGTAGAACTGGGGAAGGGAGAGGAGAGGGAAGTAAGGTGCCTGCCTGGTGCCATGGCTTGGAAGGACAAGAAGCGAATCCTCAGGATTGCAGAAGCAGCATCACTGGAGAGGGAACTAGATATCATTGTCCACCTTGGGACAAATTACCTAGCTAGGCATGGAATCAGTGCAGTGCAGGATGAATTTGTGGAATTGGGGAGGGGCCTCAGACAGGTAGCAAGCACGGTTACCTTCTCAGAGGTGCTGCCAGTCCATGGCAGGGGTGAGGCTAGTGTACTGCACACCATGCAGTTTAATGAATGGTTACAAAACTTGGATATTGTGGCAGCCACGGAAACATGGTACACGGAGAACCATGACTGGGATGTCAATATACTGGGGTACACAGTCTACAGAAGGTACAGGGAGGGTAAAAGAGGAGGTGGAGTAGCTCTATACATAAGGGAAGGGATCAAAGCTACAGAACTAAAAAGTAAAGGGGGAGGACAAAAGGCACTCTGGGTCACCTTGGAGCCAGGGAATGGCATCACAATCCGCACAAGGGTTATATACAGACCCCCGTCTCAAGGGGAGGAAATGGACAAGAAAATGATAGAGGACATTCTCAAAATGGCTGAAAAAGAGGAGATACTGTTGATGGGGGACCTGAATATGCCAGATGTTACTGGATGACATGTACTGCAGCCACATCCAAGAGCAGGGTCATTCTCAATGCCCTGCAGGGGGAAGGCCTTAGACAGCTAGTGCTGGAACCCACTCAGGAGGGAGCAATACTAGACCTGGTTCTCTCAAATGGAGAGAGGATCACAAATTTAGAAGTCAGTAGACATCTGGGAACAAGTGACCACTGCACAGTGTGCTTCACAATAAGCACAAATGGAGACAAGCCATACAAAAACAAGGATACTGGACTTTAGAAGGGCTGACTTTGGCAAAATTGGTGAATACCTGAGGAATGCACTAGCAAATGGCCAAAAAGGAGGGGGGGAAGAACAATGGAGAAAAATCAAAACTGCCATCATAGAGGCAACAAGCCTTTGTATGAAATAAATAAAGAAAACTAAGCGGAGTAAAAAATCACTATGGTTCTCAAAAGAGGTGGCTGGGAAGGTTAAGGAGAAAAAGGCTGCATTCAAAAAGTATAAGGAATCACAGAAGGAGCACGACAGGGAACTGTATCAATTAAAGCAGAAAGTAGTGGGGAAGGCAGTCAGAATACCAAAGGCCCAAACCGAGGAAAAAATAGCCAACTCAGTTAAGAAGGGGGATAAAACCTTTTATAGGTACATTAGGGAGCATAGAAAGGTTAAGGGAGGATTAGTGAAGATTAATAAAGGAGAGGGGAGGTGGGCAGAGGGAGACAGTGAAAAGGCAGAGACAATGAATATTTTTGCTCAGTATTCACAAAAGAAGATGGGGAGGAGTTACCCAAACCAGACAATAGAAGCACTCTGGGTAGGTGGGTTGACACCAGTCCATTTACAGAAGAAAGAGTCCTGAAAGAACTCCTAAAACTCAAGGTGGACAAAGCAATGGGGCCTGATGGAGTTCACCCCAGAATCCTAAAAGAACTAAGGGAGGACCTAGTGACACCACTGACCACACTTTTTAACAAATCATGGCAGGATGGGGTGGTACCTGAGGACTAGAGGAGGGTAGATGTGATCACAAAAGTGGGAGCAAGGCAGAAGCAGGAAACTACAGACCTGTAAGTTTGACCTCAGTGGTAGGGAAAATGATGGAATCACTTCTGAAAGAAAGAATTGTTGAGTACCTAGAGGTGAGCGGGGCACAGGACCCAAAGCAACATGGATTTACAGCAGGAAAGTCATGTCAGACAAATCTAATTGATTTCTTTGACTGGGTGACCAAAGTAATTGACCAGGAAGGGTCTGTGGATATGGCCTACTAGACTTTAGCAAGGCATTTGACACAGTCCGCACAAAGACTAATAATCAAGTTAGCCAGCCTGGGAGTGGGTTCCAGGGTGGTAGACTGAGTAACAAACTGGCTGCACAACAGGACACAGAAGGTAATAGTGAATGGAACACATTCCGAAGAAGGGGTTACTAGTGGAGTACCTCAGGGCTCAGTACTGGGTCCAGTCCTCTTTAACATCTTTATAGGTAACATTGCAGAGGATCTGAGGAAAGGTATGCCTCTTTGCAGATGACACAAAGATCCGTAACAGAGTTGATACACAAGGGGTAGAAAGGATGAGAAGGGACTTGGCAAGGCTGGAGTAATGGTGAGACATATGGCAACTTAGATTCAATGCAAAGAAGTGCAAAGTAATGCAACTGGGAAACAAAAACCCAGGAGAAGAGTACACAATAGCAGGGGAGGTACTAACAACAACAAAAATGGAAAGGGACTTGGGGGTAGTCATATCAGATGACCTAAAGGTGGGTAAGTAATGTGAGAAGTCAGTAAGGAGAGCCAGGGGAATAGTGGGATGCATAGGAAGGGGCATCACAAGTAGAAAAAGGGAAGTGGTTATCCCTCTGTACAGACAGTTGGTGAGACCCCATCTGGAATACTGTGTGCAGTTTTGGAGACCCCATCTACGCAAGGATATAGACAGGATGGAAGCAGTCCAGAGGGCAACTAAAATGGTGCAGGGTCTGCATCAGAAACCATATGAAGAGAGACTGAGAGAGCTTAATATGTATACCCTTAATAAAAGGAGGTACAGGGGGGACATGATAGAAACTTTCAAGTACCTCAAGGGAATCAACAAAGTCCAGGGGGTAGCATCTTTCAGAAAAAGAGATGTATAAGAACAAGGGGCACAATTTAAAGGTAGAGGGGGGAGGCTCAGGGGTAATGTGAGGAAATGTTTTTTCACGGAGAGAGTGGTGGATGCATGGAACCGCCTTCCTGGGGAGGTTGTTGGGTCTAAAACAGTGGGGAAATTCAAACATGCATGGGACAGATATAAGGCAATTGTAGTGGGGGGGTTGCAGGAAGTAAGCTGTTGGTTAACTAGAATCTGCAGCTTATCCAATAGGTGGGGAAATGGGCAGACTGGGTGGACCAAGTGGTCCTTATCTGCCGTCAAAGTCTATGTTTCTATGTAAAGATGGAATAGACTCCTACCACACCAGTTTCAGACTATGAAACATGAATGAGGCAGATGGTCTAGGGTTAGAGCACTGCCTTGAGAACCGGGAGACTGCAGGTTCAAACCCCGTTAGATCCAATTACTCATTGTGTGACCTTGGGCAACTCACATAACCTCTCAATCAATCAATCAATCAAACTTTATTTAACCAGGCAGTTAATCATTAAGTAAGCTCATTTTCAAGATGGTCCTGGACACAGAGGACACTTTTGCTTACAGTAGACAACACTTCATATAAAAGTAGACATCGGTACAGGCAGTTACAATAAACAAAATCAGTACTTGGATGAATCAGACATGTAAAGCGAGTGCAAATATAGGCATTTAAAGTGCAGCTTATACAGGTTGTAGCTTATAGAGTACAAGTGAGGAGAGGAAGGAGGGACATAGAGAAGGACAGTGGGAAGAAAGGGTATCAGACACATAGTAGAGAGGGAAAACAGAGCAGCCTAATAGAATGAAGCCCCCTTCAAAGCTAATTGATGAGAGGGGGGAGGTGGTTGCCCTAAAGGGATGCTGGCCGACATGGGAAATAGGTGGCCCAGGATTATAGAGGTTAAGGAACTCAGTTGAGCGGGGTAAGGCTTTACCTGAAACAATCACACTCCATTTTCAGGCCTCTATAGAGCAGCCCCCTAAATATAAAATGGCTTGGCAGCAGGAAGATTTTAAGTAAGTTTTGCATGTTATTCCAAAGCGCTGGTAAAAAGGAGCTAATGGCAGTTGATCCAAGACATGTCCTTGTTCGTGGTAGCTTAAGGAAGACAAAGGAGGAGTTCCTTAGTCCATAGGCACCTTTTGAATGTTCAAAACAGGTCACAGATATAGGGTGGTAGTTTGTTGGACAAACCCCGGAATAGCCACATGAGGGCGTTTATTTGCCTCCTCGTGGAGAGGGATGGCCAATCTAATGCTTGCTACAATGAGCAGTGATGAGTCTGCAAGGGCAAGTCAAGAACAAATCTCAATGTGCAATGATAGAGTGTATCCAGCTTTTGGAGCGCATACTGGGGGCAATAGTTGTATAGGAAGTCAGCGTAGTCAATCAGGGGAAGAAAGGTTGTTTGGACCAGCTCTTTCTAGCTTTCAGAGTGAGTAGGCATCTTATGCGGTAGAAAATACTGAGGCGCTACCTTAGCTTTTTTGTTAACTCACTTAGATGCACACTGAAGGTGAGTTTGTTATCCAACCAGACTCCCAGATATTTAAATTTATCCATTAGCTCTAGTGGTTCATTAAGGAGGGTAATAATCTGTGTTCCACCAAGCTTCGAAAATGAGTAGAAGCAGGACACCACTGGAAATTAGATGTTGCTTCTTAGTGGGGTTGTCCTACGTAAAAAAAAAAAAAAAAAAAAACAGTGGCAACCAAACCCATGTAATAATGGTGACAGGAGATAAAAAGCTACCATTATTTTTGCTGTTGTAAGAGACACACTGAACTATTTTGTAACTGCATAGCAGATGAAGAAAAAATAGTCTAATGCTATGAAATGATGCTCATCAAGTTTGCAATGTGCTTTGCGAGATGACAAATTTTAAGATTATACGGTATGAAATGCTGTTAAGTTTGTACAGTGCCCAGAGCCTTCGGGATTGGGCGTCTTTTTTAAATAAATTGTGACTTGACTTGACTTTCTAATCTGTTGTTTGTAATGTGTGCCCAGAACAATTTGCAATGTGGCAGTAAAGGGGAATGGAAGGGGAAAAAAATAACAGACTGATATTATATAAGACCATAGGCAGCCATAACTTGCTACATGACTTTTTCTGCTGGGAAACAAAGTTTTATTAGTTGTAAGTGCAATTAAATCTCCCCTCAAGAGGAAATGATCTGTGGGGCTGGTTTTTTTTTCTGATGTAATTCCAGGTTAGTCTAAATGCATACAAAAAGATCAAGCTAACAAGAAAGCCTGCAGTGGAAGAACCAGATCAGTGGGACCAGTGACCTAAGAAAACTGGAGGAATAATTAGGTTAGAAACATCTGCACTAGCTCAGCTAAGGGAACTAAGAGAAAGAAGTGGGATTGAGGGAAGAGAGGAATAAAGGGGGAGAAGCAAAAGAGGAAGGGGAAGAGGAAAGGGAGAAAGAGAAAATGAAAGAATGTAAGAGGAAGGAGAATGATGAGGTAATTGTGTATATGTAACACAACCCACACCTACCACCACATGCCACCTCCACCGCCATGCACTGTGGAGAGGATGCGGCAGACAATGATCTCAGGGGTGATCCTTATGTCTAAGAGTATTTTGGATGGAACATCTTGCCTGGAGCCACCCCCTGTGTACTGTACAGTTACCAGGTCTGGATTTCCCCCAAATCCCACAACATCAGGTGTGCTCAGGAAGTGCAGTGGGCACTCCTCTCAGAACAGTTAGCTTCATCTTATGCAGCAACCAAACAGAGGGCACTCAAAAGCAGAAATTGGATGCAGAATATATCATGCTGGCACAGACATATCACCTCAAGTCTGATGTATTGCAGCCCACAGGAAAATTCACAAACAGTTGCATTTACAACCACACAGTGGTGATTTATGTGGAGCTGCTGATAAGTGCATTCAGAATGGAGTTACTACTCTCCCTTTGTACCCTACACTATAGGCCAAAGTGATATGTGGCTATGTTTATGTCCAATCCAGGACCATGAATTTACTAAATGCCACTGGTTATAATTTCTAGAATTATAGGGCCTATAACATTAAGAGTATGGTATAAAATGGAGATAATTAGGAGTAAGATCTGCCCCCCCCCCACCCAAGGAAGTGCCACACTGGTCCAAAGCTGCTGGGGATCTCTGTGTGTCCTCCACAAGGTGGTTGTAAGTGTAACTTTTTGTGAATTTTCACTTAGGCTGCCGTAAATCAAACTGAGGTGATATGCCTGTGTCAGCACGATATATTCTGCATCTAATTTCTGACTTTGAGTGCCCTCTGTTTTGTTGTTGGATTTCCCAGACCCCCGGAGAAGCAGCCTCCAAGGGGCCATCAATAAAGTCTCTGTGCACCTCATCAGGAACTGCACTAGTCACATTACCTGTTCCTCTTCAGGGAGAATGATTACCTTTCTCGACATCTTTCCCATGCTGCAACAATGCTAACCCTCATGACAAGCCCACTAGTTTCGCATTCGTGTGACTGGTACTGGTTCATGTTCTTCCACATCATGATCCTCTTTCTATTGGTTACGGAGGTAAATGGAGTCAGCTTTATTGGTGAAAAGATAGATTTAGTCTTGCAGCACAGTGCGCACTGTACTTTTCTCACATGGAACTTGGGGTTGGCATTAAACAGTTTCTTACACTGTAACCCCTAACTTTGTTTTGGTTTGCATAACTTGTGATTGCATTTCCAAACCATGTACCCTTATGTAACTGTGAGGACATAGGGCAGAACATTTAGACATGTCTTCTTTTATAAACACCGACATTTATTTAGAGGCTGGTACCAAAGCATGAGGCAATAGAAGGTGTTCTGCCAGAGCCCTGCAATGTAGCTCCTGTGTTGGGACCAGGTTCAAATCAGCAGTTAAAGCAATTGTCACATTCAGCATTATTTATCATAATTTATTTATTTATTTATTTACGAGTTTAACCGGGAAGGCATACTGAGCAGTGCTGACAGTTCTGCACGTTTCCAACCTGCCAGTCATGGGTTTGAGTCCAGCAGCATAATTACTCTTAACATATTTATAGTTACATCACAACACTTTGTCCACATCTTCTAGCCTGGGAAGGTTACATTCCCTGAAGGTTGCAGCACTTTGCTGTCACATGTATTCTTTTCGACAGTTAAGTCTCTTCTCCTATATATTTACTATTCTGATACCACATCACCAGCCCTGCCTCTGAGGCAACCTTCAGGGAAAAAAAAGATCCTCTTCCTATCTTCTGTCAACCTCAGTGACACTATTCCCCATTACTTAGGTAACATTACCCACGGAACACAGTTACTGTTGTGGTCCTCTACTGATTCTCAAACAGGATAAGGAACATCGGGGTGTACCTGGTCTTGTCAGGCACAGAAGGGAACAATAAGTGGCTCTGCCTGAGGTCAAACGAGGGAATATGCCCTTCCAGAACATATTCACACTACCTCGGTTGGCCTGCCCTTAGCCCCGTACCTCCATGGGGGTCAGAGTTAGAGCCTATCAGTCACAGTAACAGTGGCTTACCAGTTACCATGTCCATACCTTGCTCCTGGGATTTAGATTTTTGGTTGTCGGCTGCCCTGGTCATCTGCAGATTCACAGAGCCTTCAAGCCTCAGGCATCCACAAGTTCAAGAGGCTTGTTCGCAACTTCTTCACTGTAGCAGAAACAGGGGACCGATGCTGCAGAAGCCATCAAGAGGCTCTCCTTGAGGGTGGACCTCCAAAGGACCCCTCTTGTTCCCAATCTTGGACTCTGGTTGGGGCTGGAGCCTAAACAGACCCACATCAGAGGCAGCCAGTGCCACCTGGACCAAGAAGAAAACTGCCACCATTCCTGAGCCTGCAGGCTGCCTCCAGCTGATCGAAGCTGGAGAAGTACAACCAGAGGTGCTAAGCTGGTAACTGATGTGCACTGGCATACAATGATGAAATGCTGAACACAGAATACTTATAGAAGGCCAGGGCCCTAATTTATATGCCCCTAATTGGTTGGAAAAACAGGCCAATCAGCAAATCCTGTGTAAAGGTGCATAGAAATGCCATCACCAAGCAGAAACACATTTTGGCAAATAAGATATACCTCATTAAGTAGCTAGAACTTTTCAACACATTGGAACGAGGGCTAGATTAGCCCTTTAGTGCATAGTAAGCATGGGCACACATTACATTACTTTTTGAGGCTAAAGTTAACCTCTATAGTGCAAATCCTTTAAAACTTATTTTAAACAGTTGTAGTCCCTCAAATTTTAAACAGTTGTAGTCCCTCATAACCCCTGTTTTGACAGCTGGGTTACATACTGTATATAGAATACAATATGATAAAGAAAAGAAAAGAAAACAAAGAAAGAAAGATACCCAATTGTGCAGGAATGGGTACTGAAGTGAGTATTTACACATAAGTACATGCCTAATGGTCATCAGGCTAGATATAAGCCTATAATGAGATTAAAGTATATCGGGCCCAAATAATGAAAGGTGAAAAAAATGTTTGACAAACATTTTTTGCTGATGAGTGATGTATGTGGTGAGGTATAACCAATAAGACATATTATAAATAAGACATGCTAGTTATCCAGTAAAACAAGTAACAAAAGCCCTCTGCTACACAACTGACTTTGTGTTCAGTGGGGCAGAAATATGTGGGGGACGATTTTATATAAGTAGATTTGTTTCTCATACTTACATGCATAGAAAAGAAACTTACAGACTTGATGGCACTAAATCTAGTATATGTGGTGATGAACATTGTTATACATTTGGGAATGATATAATGTGCATGACGTGAACACTGAAGAGGGTAAAAGAAAGAGAGTCACTCGGCTCCAATGACGGACATGGGCACATGAGGCCATTGCTTCACCTCAACTCTACAAAACTTTATTTCTCACTGTTTTTGGATACTGCTTGGCTCTTACCTGACACTAAGATCAGTTAGGGAATAAAAGGAGAATGTCAAGGAAAATGTTGAGGTTGACAGAGACTGCTTCTCAAACTCCAGGCAACTGCTCCAAAAAAAGTCACAACAGGATGAAAAAAGAACCCCCACATGAGGCTCAGTAGAAAATGATGACCATCACTCACCTGAGGAGGAAGCACTACCTGATAAGATAAAAAATAGATACTGTATGGTCCTGCAAACTGTATATATTATGAAATTATGCATTTTTTAATTGTTTATATTTTAACGCTGTATGCTCTAGAAATTAATTTTCACAAAGAGCGCACAGGTCATTTTTCTGGCTATTGGTTTTATAACAGCTTGATGTACTTGGCTTCAGGAAGGCAAGAGCAGGTGGAAAGTCAATTTAATACCAAGGGTCTATGCCACAAAGCCTGCTACCTTCTGGCTGGGTTGGAGGGCTTCCCATTCCACCTCTCAAGGGATTCTTTACTTAAGCACTGGCTTTCATCCCAAGGAAGCACTCCACCTCATATGGCATGGTTCACAACCCAACTGCATGAAATCTCATTGCAGGGGGATATAACTGCATTTTCCAGTATATGAGAGTTTGATGGGGTGGTGTACAGTGTCTTCAGCTTGTGTTTCTTCTGCTCACACAGCCACAGACCCTGATCGCAACCATAGAAAAACATAGATGGCAGAAAAAGACCAGAGGTCCATCCAGTCTTATCAAGTTCTCTATAATCCCTGGAACCTGCCATTCCTCCAGGGTACTAACCCTCCACGTCCTCTCCCCATTCTCCTCCTTGGTTCTGTTGTCCCAGCAACCACTATTTCCTTAATTCTATCCCAGCCTTGCTTGAATTCCCTGAATGTTTTCTCACCCACAACCTTGGCCAATAAACTGTTCCAAGGTTCCATCACCCTTTCTGTGATGCATTACTTCCTCACAACTCTCCTGTTAATTTCCACTCATGTCCACATGACCATGAGTTGGTATTCAGGCTAAAATGTTCCCCACCATTCACTTTGTTACTTCTCTTAAGTAACTTGAAGGTCTCTAGAATATCCCCTAGACAAATGTTTACCCACCCCCCGCACCAAGATGATGCATTTTTGTTTTAAAGAGCCCTTGATACCATTATGACAACTTTGAAAAAATGTAATATTTAGACATAATTCAGCTTGTATTTAATATTTTTTTTCTGTAATTCTCGCTCTTCTTTTTTATTAAGGAATTTTTTTCTGTAATTCTCACCCTTACTTCTTTTTACAGCTGCAGTGGGCAGAGCTCTGCAGACATTTTGCATGTACAAAAGGGATGATGGCATGTTTTCTGTCCGTGAAACTGATTGAAGGTGTAAATAGTCTCCTCCGCCTTACCCTTCTCCAAGAAATGCTTTCCGCCATCAAATAAATATGCTTTCATGTTAGTCAATGGTTGCAGTGCACTATTTTCTTTCTTAAATGGGAGGTACAAGAACTGGAACCTGAATAGTGGGAGGCAGCATTCGTTTTTTGGGGGGGGTAAGATCCATCCCCACCTCCACCCGAGAAGCTCCTAAAGATCCACCCACACCTTTTTTTTTTTTTTTTGTTCATGTGGGAGGGGCATGAGGTGGCTCTATCATGTTGGAACAACTGACTATCAAAGCTGCTGGGCGCATTAGATCTTAAGGTTCAGAAGGAAAGAAAAAGTAATTAAGGAGTGCCTGAAACTGCATCCTTATACAGCACTTGTGAAACTGCATCCTGAAATTACAGTGCTTGAGGAAAGCAACAGACACAGTGCTCTGATTCAACTTGAAAGAGCCACAGGTTTTTCTTAAATATTTTAAATAACACTAAAAACATAAAGCCAAACCCTTTGGATGGACTGAAGCACCAGACACACTAGTTTGGGACATAGACCAAGAAACGGAACAAGTCTGTGGAGTGATCGAGTTGTGGAGCCCCTGCATTTTACTAAGCACTAGGAGAACAGAACGTACTTATCAATGCCGGATATTTGCTTGCAGGTATTTGCAGTGGTGATCCATTTTTTCTACATTTAGCATGAATTATAATAGAAAATTATGAAATATATATGGGGGGAAACAATCCCTCTAAGTCCAAATTTTAACAAGAATTAGTTTACTGGTTTATCTTTTTAGTTAGTTGTACAATTTCCATGTTGCAATAATTAATTCTGATCTGCAGTACTGAAGCCAACAGGGAGGCAATATAGTGCAGTGGTTTAAGGCTCCGAGCTGCAGATCTGGAGACCTGAGTTTGAATCCTACAGCCCCCACTTACATACTGGGTGATCCTGTGCAAGTCATTTAACTTCCCTGTGCTCCCAAGTCAGTTCAGAGCCTTAAACCACTGTGCTATACTGCCTCCCTAGTTATGGCAGTCATCTCTTATGGTTCATGATGTTGGTGTAGTAAGCAGCAGTACATTGCATAGCAAGTATAAAATGTCAATAAGTAGGTCATGCAATAGATGTGCTGAGCAGTTACTGAAGCAAGAAATCTATTTAGGATGGTAAAATATTTCTGTTAGAAAACTAATAAATGTTTGGCATTTGCATCTCAATTTCAATGAGGTCCTTATGGGGTGTCAATGTACAATGTAAAGTAGTTATAGTTTTTAAGTTGTCTGAGTAATTGCTTTTTACTACCACTGTTTATAAATTTAAATTATTCTATGAAGGAAATTAAGTTTATGTAACAGACTGTAAATGTATTAAAAACATTTACTTATCCTTATAACGTAATGCATTAAATACTGTTGCTAGGTTAAGAAGTCACATAACAGCAATAGAGATGAAAATAATGGGATGCATAGGAATTTGAAAAGAAGTCTATATTAGCAGGAGTGGTGGCATAAGCTATCATCACAGCAGAAATGTACACAAGTAAACCAAAGAACTGTTAACTACATTATCCTCTGTAGTTATGTAATTACTTTTTATGTGCACTATTGCTCTCTATTAGATTTTGCACCAGTGTCGGGTCTTAGAAGTTTGGAATAGCTTATCTTCTTTGAGCCCCCAGATAACACACACATCCCCAAAACTAACCTAGTTTGGTTTGAAGCAATATATTGCACTTACAACACAAGAATGACAATTGAGGTATAAACCCACAAAGGAGTAAAATATGTCACCCAAAGAAGACTATCCCATATTGGACACTACAGTGTCTGTTTCTTAAAAGCTTTCTATAACCCCCCACACACACACACACACACACACACACACACACACACACCTGAAGTACCCACCCAAATAGCTAGGAGAAGCTGTACATTTTTATTGATGATAAATGTTTGCAAGTTTAAAATAAGTATTATAATTTCCATGAGCTTAGTTGTTTAAGAAAGTAATACTGTGGTGACTATGCCGAGATCATCAGCATTGTCCCATGGTTCCACTCAAATGTCATGCCTGGTCAACAATAGTAGCAGGAAGCATTACAAAAAGCCACACTGGGCAGCAGGCTGCAGTAAAATACAGTACATAGTCCTGTATTCTTAAAATTAATAACAAGCATTTGTCAATGCCAAACATTCGCTTGCAGGTATTTGCAGTGGTGATCCATTTTTTTGTACATTTAGCATGAATTATAATAGAAAATTATGCAATATATATGGGGAAAACAAGCCCTCTAAGTACAGATTTTAACAAGAATTAGTGTACTGGTTTGTCTTTTTAGTTAGTTGTACAATTTCCTTGTTTCAATAATTCATTCTGATCTGCAGTACTGAAGCCAATAGGGAGGCAGTATAGCACAGTGGTTTAAGGCTCTGAGCTGTAAATCTGGAGACCTGGGTTTGAATTCCACAGCACCCCACACACTCATACTGCATGACCATGAGCAAGTCACTTAACTTCCCTGTGCTCCCAGGTTGCACCTGTAAACAAGCTTTCAGCTTAATGTGCTACTCCTGTTAAACAATCTGGAAAAAAAAACATTTACTGTTTTCACTTCTGTAACCCTAGCATATTAGTTATCAGCATTGCCACAAGTTGCATTTTATATTTCTCATCCGTTATGTGCCATTTTTGACTTACAGAGAGTAGCCCTCCAGCATGATATTTCTGCTGCATCCACACTCTAGGCATATTTCCCCTCCCCACACACACACACACATACATAGAGACATCAGGATTTTTTTTTAACTCTACGCATGTCAATACTTGGCTCTGACAGTATGGGCAAGTTGGGCATAAAAATAAAATAGAAAAAAAAGGATCAAGCAGGGGCCTTTTCCTTTGTCAGATAGATGCAGACTGGAGGTCACCAATCCTGTATGAAGAGTCCATTATATGGATGTTTTCCATGTAAAACAGAAATGTTTTTATTGTGATGTCTGCAACATCGTTTGTAGCCAGTTTAGTTTATTAGTCTAGGAATTAATACCTTTGAGCCAGGGCTCTTTTACAAAGGTTCCACGTCACAAAGAACATTTAACAAAGCATGATACACATTACAGGTAAAACCAGACAGGAAAGTTACATCATAAATTTGCTATTAACAGTTTAAGGCAGTAACGTTTTTAAGTTTCATAGAAAAACAAGCTATAACAGGTTCAAGTGAGTAGACAATTTCGAGGTTAAGGAAACTTCCAGGGAGAGGGTGATCATTAGGCGCCAAAAGGAGGCTAGAGAGGAGGGAAAGGTGGTGAGCGGGAGAGTAAGTGAGAGGGGACAGGAAAAAAAGGGGGGAGTGAGTTTGGGTGGGAGACAGGAAGTAGTAGAGGTACCAGAGGGTTCATTAGTCAGGGAGGAAGAGGCCTCAGATGTGAGGCCAGTAAACTATTATTTACATAGGTACTATAAACCACAGGTTGTAATTCAGAAATCCAGTCTTGATAAATTTGTTTTTTTAGCAGTTCTGTAAGATTTATGTCTCTCTGATGTGAGAGTGCATAGCACAGAAACAAAAGGGTTTGCCTAATTGACTGTTGTTTGCATGAGAAGTGGGTGTGACAGTGGCATGCAAGAGTGAAGTAGTTTGTATTTCTGGTTAGCATAGTTAAATCATTATGTCTGAGACAAAAAAGTCTTAACAATTGTTTCTTGGCCATTCTGGACATGAAGTTTAACAGTAATGTCTGAAGAGAATAAAGTCTTGTGTTTTGTGAATTTGAATAGGTTTAGTGCTTTGAAGTTAAACGATATAAATATATATACATAGTATCATGGGCACCTGAAAAGAAAGGAGATACTACTGAAATAAATGCTATTCTGATGATTTATTCATTTATTTATTTATTTATTTATGTGTAAGATTTTAAGTGTAGTTCTGCCTAGGTCACAGACACATAAGCTATAAAAAGTACATTTAAGGATAGATGAATTAGTCAAAGCTTGTAGTAGCAAAATAAAGCAAGAAAAATAATATTTTTTTTTTTTCTTTCAAATGTTTAACCAGGAGTGGCACACTAAGCAGAAATCGTGTTTACAGGGGCAACCTGGGAGCACATGGAAGTTAAGTGACTTGCTCAGGGAATCACCCAGTATGCAAGTAGGGGCTGTGAGATTCAAACCCAGAGCTCCAAATTAGCAGCCCAGAGCCTTAAACTGCTGTGTATACTGCTTCCCTAGTTATGGCAGTCATCTGTTCTATGGTTCGTGATGTTGGTGTAGTAAGCAGCGGTACATTGCATAGCAGGTGTGAAATGTCAATAAGTAGGTCATGCAATAGATATGCTGAGCAGTTACTGAAGCAAGAAATGTATTCAGGATAGTAAAATATTCCTGTTAGAAAACTGATAAATGTGTGACATTTGCATCTCAATTTCAAGTAGGTCCTTATGGGGTGTCAATGTACAATATAAAGTAGTTATAGTTTTCAAGTTGTCTGCTTAATTGCTTTTTACTACCTCTGTTACTAAATTTAAATTATTCTATGAAGGAAATTAAGTTTATGCAACTGACTGTAAATGTATTAAAAACATTTACTTGTCCTTATAACGTAATGCATTAAATACTGTTGCTAGGTTAAGAAGTCACATAACAGCAATAGAGATGAAAACAATGGGATGCATAGGAATTTGAAAAGAAGTCTACATTAGCAGAAGCAGTGTCATAAGCTGTCATCACAGCAGAAATTTACACAAGGAAACCAAAGAACAGTTAACTACATTATCCTCCTGTAATTATGTAATTATTTTTATGTGCACTATTGCTCTTTATTAGATTTTGCACTAGTGTTGGGTCTTAGAAGTTTGGAATAGCTCATCCTCTTTGAGCCCCCAGATAACGCACACATCCTCAAAACTAACCTAGTTTGGATTTGAAACAATATATTGCACTTGCAACACAAGAATGACTATTAAGGTATAAGCCCACAAAGGAGTAAAATATGTCACCCAAAGAAGACTATCCCGTATTGAATACTAGAGTATCTGTTTCTTAAAAGCTTTTTATACCCCTCCATGCCCCCACACACACACACATGCAGCTGAAGCACCTACCCAAATAGCTAGGGGAAGATCTACATTTTATGTATGATAAATGTTTGCAGGTTTAAACCATATTCAGTATATATATGTAACCCCCAGGTGGCGCTATCCCAAGGGCTACTACCCCTGCCTGCTTAACCACTAACAGGTTGAGGGGCCTGGATCCAATGGCATGTGCCTCCACCCAGAGGTCGGGGTTAGAACAGTCCAGAACGACTTGGTCACAGTCCTCTGGGTCACTGCAACCTCCCTTTCCTTCCCATAGTGGCTCATGAACGTTTTCCACACCACCGTTGCAACACACACTTACCCTCAGGATTAATTAATCAGCTTGGTGCTGATGACCCCCTGTAAAATAAGATGCAGTAACACAATAACCCATGCACAGTATGGTGGTACAAACACGCAGTTCAGACAGTATACTTTGCAAAACAAACTAATCTGATTTACTGAAGGGGAAATAACAAGGCCGGGGGAAATCTGGTTGATTAGCTTAGCACTCTACTACTTCAGAGCACTGTGCACAGGCCAACTCCCTACAAGTCACTGTCACTGGGTACCCAGGCAATAAGAGGCTAGCCTATTTCGTGCAGCTGGTTGGGGCCCTGAAGATGAAGACAAATGTTCAATAACCAAATTGATAATGCAGATCCAGCAGGCTCAGTTCATGTGGCCAGTGGAGCAGACAGACCAAACTTGCCCTCAATAGAACATCTGACAGGGAGCTACCCTGATTTTGTACTCACGACTCCTGTGAAAAGATCCTTCTCACACTACTGCAGGACATCGGCCTGTGATCCAAACACTTCTCCACACATTTATATGTATGACAGAGGGGTACCATACCAGGCAGCTGCTTTAATTCCCGATTGCATTCACTGCACGACCTGGGTGACACAACACAACTTCACTTTTCCTGACAGACCGAGCACGATGAAGCAGATTCTCCAGTCCTCTACAGGGTGAGCCTGGTAGGTAGCTGTATTGTATACAGCCTCCTCTGCCTGCACACCACAACAAATCTTGTCCAGCTCCTCCGGCGATACTGTCACCTGACTTCTTGGCCTTCCACGCGCGCTTCCCACGCCAAGACTCTACAGCGCAGGAGCCCTGAGCTCCTTCTCTAGTCACAGTCGCAATGGATCTGCTTGTCCACATGCAAGGCAGAGCATTCCCTTCAGGCGCCAACCGTCCCAATTGGTGGACTCAGCAGTCAATCACTCAGGTCTCTCTCCATTGGTGCAAATAGGTGCCAAGGTCCAGAACTTCACTTCCCAGAATTATTAGCTATATCTCCTCATAGTAAGCCAGCTCCCAAGACAGTCCCAATTCTGGTTGGTCTGAACAAACTCTATTTTAACAGCCACTCCCCCTCTGATTGGGCCCCCTAGTAGTCCAGATCCAAAATGGAGGGGCAAACTCACAGAGTCCCAGGCTGCAAGAAAGGCAGGTTAGACAAACTTCATTTCATTTAATACCCTAACTAGTTGCAGGCAAACAGTTACACCTTACAGTTAGGCTCCCTCTGCATTTTTAGTGACTGCAGAAATGGAGCGATTTGTCAGTGGCTCGAGTGGAACTCCTGCAGGAGAACACACAGTCCCCCCAGGCAAACTTAATTATGTCTGCACACAGACAGCTCTTAAAGAGACAGTACTAGAGGCTCTAAAAGCACTAACAGTGCCATTCTTAATGGCTTAATCAGAGAACGCCAGCAGGCAAGGAAACACCTAGGCAAGCTCCACGGAGGCTCTTTAGGAACCCCCATTTGTAGGGGTTACATATATATATATCATATATATATATATATATATATATATATATATATATATATATATTTACCCTTTGTTTGGGATATTGTACTGCACCCTGTGCTGCACTGCTTGTTTACATTCCAAAAGGGACTAAAAGTTGTGTTTCACAAGTAAACAACAGATATTATCCTCCCGTAGTTATGTAATTATTTTTTATGTGCACTATTGCTTTTTATTAGATTTTGCACCTGTGTCGGGTCTTAGAAGTTTGGAATAGCTTATCCTCTTTGAGCCCCCAGATAACTCACACATCCCCAAAACTAGCGTAGTTTGGATTGAAGCAATATATTGCACTTGCAACACAAGAATGACAATTGAGGCATAAACCCACAAAGGAGTAAACTATGTCGCCCAAAGAAGACTATCCCATATTGTATACTAGAGTGTATGTTTCTTAAAAGCTTTTTATAACCCCCACACATGCATGCAGCACACACACACACACACACACACACACACACACACACACAGAGCTGAAGCACCGACCCAAATACTGTAGCTATTGGAAGCTACACATTTTTATCTATGATAAATATTTGCAAGTTTCAAATAAATATTATAATTTCCATGGTCTTAGTTATTTAAGAAAGTAATACCCTGGTGACTATGTTGAGATCAGCAGCATTGTCCCATGGCTCCACTCAAACACCGTGCCTGGTCAACAATAGTAGCAGAAGGCATTACAAAAAGCCACGCTGGGCAGCAGGCTGTGGTAAAATACAGTACATATTCCTGTATTCTTAAAATTAATAACAAGCATTTGTCAATGCTGAATATTTGCTTGCAGTCCCCGATCACTGGTAGATGTGTGAAAGGTATCTCCCTGGTGGTCTAGTGGGAACTCCCCCACAATGATGGTACATCCTGTAGATCACATCCCTGGTGATCAGTGGCACTCCACCCTCCCACCCACAGACCCCGTGCCCACCTCCCCCTGTCATTGGCGGGCAGCTGCACCACACACCTGCCCAGCCACCAAAATGACAGGTACAGTATGGGATGTAAGCCCATTGGTCCCCAGTGTGGACCAATGGGTTTGCAGAGCATACTGTACTTGACAGTCCCAGCTTTGTGAATGACTCCATGGCGGAGTCCGGGCAGCATGCTGGCAGGGTGCAGCCACCCACCGATGATGGGGGGGGAGCAGGGTGGGCACAAGGGTCTGTGTGGGTAGGAAGGGTGGGGGTGGCACCACCGGGATTCACCAAGTGATGGATCTGCAAGGATGTACTGCAATCGTGGAAACGGGAGGGGGGGTTCCGCTAGACTACCAGAGAGATACCTTTCAGACATCTACCAGCGACTGGGGACTCAGGTGGGACGGGGGGTACCACTAGACTGCCAGGGGGATGTGGGTGCTTGTGCACGGTGAGCTGGGTGGGTGGGTGGCCACGCACAGCTGGAGGCTGTTGTGTTGCGCCCTGTGCTACAGTGGCCCACCTGTGGGTGGCCGGGAATTGTTCACACATTCCACGGGCTCAACTTTGAGCCCCTCTATGCAGTGCAATTCAGGGCTGTGCTGGCATATGCGCCACATATCCTGGGATGAATATCAGATGTGCCACATATTCATGGGCACGCTCCCTGCATCTGCGCTGCATATGTTTACATTGCACCCCAGTGCACTGGGATATGCACCGCGCCAGGCAGTCTTCTCAATATCCCACCGGAGCACAATGCAGGTTGCGCCGGTGTACCTTTGTTGCATGAGGTCAACCCCTTTGAATATCCAACACAAAAAGTCTAACAATTGTTTCTTGGCCATTCTGGGACCTGAAGTTTAACAGTAATGTATGAAGAGAATAAAGTCTTGTGTTTTGTGCATTTGAATAGGTTTAGTGCTTTGAAGTTAAAAGATATAAATATATATACATAGGGTGGGATATTCAAAGGAGTTGCACATGGTACAACAGGGATGTGCCATGCACAACCCACTAATGAGCCCCGGCATGATATTCAATGGGACAGGTTGTGCTGCGCAACCCCCGATGCACCGGGGTGCACCAGTAGTGTATGCAGCGCGAGTGCTGGGGGCATGCCCATGCATATGCGGCACATCCCGATATTCAGCCTGGAATGTGTGGTGCATATGCAGGCACATACCCACCTTGCGCCGCACGGGGGGGGTGCAAAGTTGTGCACGGCGAAACCTGGAGCAAGTCCAGGCCACCCACCGGCAACACAGCAGCTGCCTGCTGTGGGTGGCCATCCAACCACCCAGGACACAGTCCATGAGCTCCCTGCCCTGGGGGTGATGTGCCCCCCCCATGCCCGATCCTGGGGAAATGTCAAATATACCCTGGTGGACCGCTATCCATTGCCCGATCATGGGCATATGTACAAATGATCCCTAGTGGTCCAGTGGACCGCTGTCCATTGTCTGATCACGGGCACATGTAATAGTAATCTCCAGAGGTCCAGTGGACCGATCCCCAGCGCCTGATCATGGGCATAGTTTCCAAATCCCTGGTGGTCCATTGGAACCCCCCCACTCCCTATTGTGGGCGTGATGTCCTACAGACACCCTGGTGGTCCAATGGTACCCCTCCCCCCGCCCACTGTGTCCCCGGCACCCTGCACTCCCCAGTCAGTGGTGGGTGGCAGCACCCCAGTCGCAAGCTGCCCGGCTGCCCACTGATTGACAGTGTACAATAGGGCTGTACACCTATTGGTCCACAGCATGGGCCAATGGGCATGCAGACCATGCTGTACTACATTCCAAAATTGTGATTGAACACTGATTCTAATCGGGGCTGTGTAGTACTGTATGGTCTGCATGCCCATTGGCCCATGCGGTGGACCAATAGGTGTACAGCCCTACTGTATGCTGTCAGTCAGTGGGTGGCTGGGTGGCTTGCAGCCAGGGTGCTGCCACCCACCACTGTCTGGGGGGTGCAGAGTGCCGGGGGATGCCATGGGCAGGTGGGGAGGGGGGTACCACTGGACCACCAGGGTGTCCGTAGGACATTCCACCCACAATCAGGCACTGGGGGGTTTCCACTGGACCACCAGGGATTTGGAACCTATGCCCATGATTGGGCACTGGGGATCAGTCCATTGGACCACCAGGGAGTATTGACATATGCCCTGTGAGCGGGCAAAGGGCATGGGTCCACTGGACCACCAGGGATTACTATTACACATGCCCACAGTCAGGCAAAGGATTGCGGTCCACTGGACCACCAGGGAATATTATACACATGCCCGCGATCAGGCAAATGGGAGCAGCGCCCGCCAAGGGAGAGCAAGACATCAGTCCCTCAAGGCTGCAGCCTGGCAAGGTGCCAGGCTGTTAGTTACCAGGGATCAGTGCACTGCATGCAAATGGGGCCATAATGACATGCAAATGGCCCCATTTGCACCTTGCATACATAATGGCCTCATTTGCATGGCCACGGTTGAATATCGCTGTTGCTGTGCCAAGTGCAACCGCACTTGTGCTGGTGCAGCCCCCTGCTCCCCTGCTGCCACTTGCGCTGGTGCAGTGCATGTGCCCTCAGTGCCATATTCAAAGGTGCTCAGCCATGGTGCAGCACCGTTGAAAATCGCCTGGTCCATGCCCTGGCTCATCCCAGTTGTGCTGCGCCCAGGCTTGCACCCCTGCCTGGCGCAGTCTGAATACCCCACGCATAGTGTCATGGACACTTAAAAAAGGAAGGAGATACTACTGAAATAAATGCTATTCTGATGATTTATTTATTTATTTATGTGTAAGATGTTAAGTGTAGTTCTGCCTAGGTCACAGACACATAAGCTATAAAAAGTACATTTAAGGATGGATGAATTAGTGAAAGCTTGTAGTAGCAAAATAAAGCAACAAAAATAATATATCGTGTTTTTTTTCTTTTAATTGTTTAACCAGGAGTGGCACACTAAGCTGAAAGCTCGTTTACAGGGGCAACCTGGGAGTATATGGAAGTTTAGTGACTTGCTCGGGGTCAGTCAGTATGCAAGTGGGGACTGTGGGATTCAAACCCAGAACTCGCAGCTCAGAACCTTAAACCACTGTGGTATACTGCCTCCCTAGTTATGGCAGTCATCTGTTTTATGGTTCATGATCTTGGTGTAGTAAGCAGCAGAACATTGCATAGCAGGTGTGAAATGTCAATAAGTAAGTCATGCAATAGATTTGCTCAGCAGTTACTGAAGCAAGAAATTTATTTAGGATGGTAAAATATTCCTGTTAGAAAACTGATAAAAGTGTGACATTTGCATCTCAATTTCAAAGAGGTCCTTATGGGGTGTCAAAGTACAATATAAAGCAGTTATAGTTTTTAAGTTATCTGAGTAATTGCTTTGTACTACCACTGTTACTAAATTATAATTATTCTATGAAGGACATTAAGTTTATGCAACTGTCTGTAAATGTATTCAAAACATTTACTTGTCCTTATAATGTAATGCATTAAATGCTGTTGCTAGGTTAAGAAGTCACATAACAGCAATAGAGATGAAAACAATGGGATGCATAGGAATTTGAAAAGAAGTCTACATTAGCAGGAGCGGTGTCATGACTTCACCAATTTTTTATAGTTCCACTCCAGATTTTCAACATTACCATTTTTTTACACCTGCTCATGAACAGTACAGCTGTCATTTTTTACAGAATCCACAGAGAAATGTAGTGCGCAACAAAGCCTAACCCACCAACGCAATTAAAGTTCAAAAAGTGGAGAAAAGAACACAGTCCACAAGTACTTGTATCCCAATAGTGTAAGGGACTGCAATTTATTCCATTCAATAATCCACAACAAGTAAAAGGAATCTCTGCAGCAAACAAAACCCCTAGCGCCTCGACTCTCGCGAGTCTTCAAATTCTGTGGATTCTATGTTTCTTTATTTGTTTATTTATTTATTTAAGAGTTTAACCAGGAGGGCGTACTGAGCAGAGGCTGCTTGATTCCAGATGCGTCCTGGGGGACAATTCCCAGAATTTAATACATCAACAGGTCACATTAGTTGTACATCACATGTGCAGGTAGGCCTGGAAATTACACACAATAGGCAGACAGGATACAAAGCAGATGGGAAAATACACTTGAATACTTTTAAATACATTTACATAGAAACCCGTCTGAGATCACAGAATGGTAGATATGCAGAGGCCGATAGGGGTAAGCACAGAACGGGGACTAGCTAAAGCAAGAGCAGCTGGAGGAGAAGTATGTGCTGAGGAGGAGGTTGAGGTGATGGGGGTGAGTTGCTTGTCTAATATCGGCAGACAAGGCATTCCAGAGCTTAGGGATACGGTATTTGAGGGCAGCTTTGCCTTTGGTTGTGTGCATGAAAGGGACGCGAAGGAGCCTATGGTCAGAGCTTCTGAAGGAGTAGGCTGGAGGAGGTTGTGGTGAGAGGATGGAGGCCAGGTAGGAGGGAAGGGACTGGGAACAGAATTTGGCTGTGGTCCTAGTGCAGTGGACCAGTCTGCGGTCATAGAGGGATGGCAGGGCAAGGGAGCTGTATAAGGTGCAGTGGTGGGTAGCTTGCGAGCAGTCCAGGATAAAGCAACAGAAGGAGTGAAAAAGTGTGTCCAGGCTGGTTAGAAAGGAGGGGGGAGCAGTGCAGTACACTACATCGCCATAGTCGAATATTGGGAGAATCATCATTTGGACAATAGTCTTCTGGGCTGGAGGGGGGGAGGCAACATTTGTTCCTATATAGGGCACCGAGTTTAGGGAGTAGTCTCTTGTGGATGGAATCAATATTAGTGGAGAAATCTAGGTGCTAGTCAAGCCAGACACCTAGGTATCCGAAGGTGATGCATGCTTCCAGGGGGGCCCCATCCAGAGTTTGGAAGGGGGGGGCACATGGCTTGGTGGGAGAGTCTTAGTTGTGAACTGAAGGTTAGTGAAACAGTCTTCTTGGGGTTCAGAAAACAGCTGGTTGGAGCGGAACCAGTGCTGGATGGCGTTGAAATCCAGCTGTAGTAGATTAGCGACATCGCTTGTAGAGGGGCCCATGGTGAACAGCACTGTGTCATCTGCGTACATATGGATGGATGAGTGTAGGCAGGCTGATGGAAGATAATTTAAGAATATGGATAAGAGCAGTGGACCCAGACTGAGCCTTGGGAGATGCAGGTAATAAATGGTAGGGGGCTAGAGGTGTGGGAGGTGATTTTAACAGAATGATGCCTACCTACTAGGTAGTCATGAAACCAGCTGGAGGCCAGTTCAGAGAGGCCAATGGCTTTTAGTTTAGATAGGAGCAGGGTATGGGAGATGGTGTTGAATGCCTTGGCCAAGTCGATAAAGATGGCCGAAGTGATGTGGCCATTGTCCATACCGGTGAGTATGGCATCAGTGATTCTTAGTAGGGAAGTGACAGTTGAATGTGATTTGTGAAAGCTGGATTGGCATGGGGAGAAGAAGGAGGATGCGTCTAGGTAGGAAGAGAGTTGTGCAAATACAAGACATTCCTGTAGTTTGGCCAGGATCGGGAGGAGGGAGATGGGGCGATAGTTACCCGGTGAGGAGGGGTCCCTGTCTTTAGGGAGGGGTATGACCGTAGCCTGCTTCCAGTCAGCTGGTACTTTGGCTAGTGAGAAGGAGAGGTTGAAAAGGTCGGCTAGTGGGGCGGCTATGGCAGGAGCAGACAGATATAACATCTTGGCATCCAGGGCAGAGGGCATTTCCCTTTATGGGGTTCAGGGCCTGTAGGGATTTGAATACTTTGGCCGAAGATACAGGGAGAAAGAAGAAGCTAGATGGCCGGCAGGTGTGCTCTTGGAGCGGGGGGGTACATGGAGTAGGTGGGTGCTGGAGAGTTGATAGGAGAGAGTCCGCGTAGCTGGCAAAGTAGGTATTGAAAGCGGCTGCAACCTCACAGGGGTCAGCCGCCTTTCTTTGAAGTGCTGCGTGGCTGGTTTTGGTCCATTGCAGTTCGTGGTATTTGTTTTCAGATTTTGTCATTTTTTACATCCTGTTCAAAATGTGTTTTTGCACCTATGGTTCCAAATGGCACAGTCGCTGTGCAAAATCACCTTTTAGCTAATGAACTGATAGTGTCACTGTTCATGCGGTGGGGTCACAAAAAATCCATGTTGAAAACTTGGAGTGAAAATACCAAGAAACGCCCAGGGCATTAGGGTTTCTGACCATAACACCCTGCCCTGTAGGGACTGACAGGCATCAGGGGTGTGACTTGGGATTGTCAACAGCAGGGACCCTGGTTTTCCATTTTAACCGGTAACACCGGTAACAATCATGGAATCCTGCTTTGAAAACTTGGAGTGAAAATACCAAGAAACGCCCAGGGCATTAGGGTTTCTGACCATAACACCCTGCCCTGTAGGGACTGACAGGCATCAGGGGTGTGACTTGGGATTGTCAACAGCAGGGACCCTGGTTTTCCATTTTTACCGGTAACACGGTAACAATCATGGAATCCTGCTTTGTTTGCGGATTTTGAATTCTTGTACCGGTGCCTCACGGAAATTGCATGTCACTGTACAGAATCTCTAAGATTTCAGCATTTTAAAATTTTTTTATTTTCTCTTTCTATGTCCCTTCTCACAGCATCAGTCTCCACTTTTCAGGCTGGGTATCCCTTAGCTTCACCCCAGGTAATGCTCAGGGGCTCTGTGGTCCTGCCCCTATCCTGCCTGGGTTGTACCCCCACCAGGTGGAAAGGGAGGGGACCTCAGGACCCATCCACACTCCCTTAGTGTATGTCTGGCAGCTCAGTTGGTCCCTCATGGAGCCTGGTTATGAAGTCTGGGGCACCTGGGTCCCTTCTGCCAGTGGCCAATGTGGGGTGATTGTTCCTGGTTTTCTGGTCTCTGTCCCTGAGGGCACTGGCACTAGAGGAGATCCAAGGAGGTAGGTCACATAGAGACATGCCACTGCTCCAGATCCTGGCTAGGGTCCTCCCCTCCTGATCACTCTGCAGCACCATTGCATCACCACCTGTGGTCACACAGGTGGTGGTAAAGCAGCAGAACCTGTAGCCCACCCTCCCCGGATAAGGAGAGCAGTCCCCCAGGTGCTCGATCCTACTCCCCTGGCCAGACCTCCAGCAACCCGAGTTTGCTTCTGACCCTGGGTCGCTGGCATTGCAAGCAATAGTGCTACTGTAGCGCCAGCAGGATGACCAAGATTTCAGCATCTTAAAATGAATGCTGCTGTGCTTTGCATTCTTTCTGCTTTGCTGCATATAGAGTCAGTAAGGAAATCACCTGCACTGCTTTGTTGTAATCAGACATTCAGTTTAACCACCCATGCCTAGTGGTTAGAGTAACAAGCAATGAATGAACTGGGTACATCCAGCAGACTTGGGTTTGATTCCCACAACCTTCACTTGCATACTGTGTGACTTCAAGCAAGTCACTTAACCTCCCCAGTGCTTCTAGGTCACTCCTGAAAACAGGCAGTCCTGCTAAGTGGGCCTTACCTGCTTTACAAAGAATATAAAAAAAAATACCAATATATGTTTACTACATCATAGAATAGTAGTCAGGGTACCATGTAAGTTACTTGAGTTTTACTTGGGCTGAAATGATTTTGTATAGGTAAAGATAAATGTTCAGATACATTTTATGGGTTTCTAAGCTTTTTTTTTAGATTTTAGTCAGGTATTTATTGTATTCTTTGCATATAAGCATCTAGGTTGTAGATTGCTAAATGCAGGATCACTGTTACCAACTAGCTTATTCAAGTTTATAACCAGTAGCGCCATCCACAATCCTCAGTTGTTTGAATGAAAACTAGTCTGAATGGGTGATGTCAGCATCTATGGCAGACTGATTCTGTTGCGGCTCCCCCGGACTGCTCCCAAATCTAACCCCATCCGTGCCTCACGCTGGCTTCTAGAGAAAAGCAACATAAAATTAATGATATGATGGCAAAGACTCGACAGCGATTGAAAGAATTTACAGCTAAAAATGAGAAAACAGGTCAGGGCAACAAAGATTCTGCCAAGTGGGACGAAGGCCGCAGATTACCTCGGCGCTCGAGTGCCTCAAGCTCCGACCCTGCTTCAAATGACAGCTCCGAGGAAGAGGCTGCATTCACAATAACCTCAAAGAAGTTGTATAGAGAATTACATAGATTGGGAGATACCCTAACCCGCATTCAGAAAGATCTATCGGAGGTAAAGTCAGAACAGAAGGAACAAAAAAAGCAAATTAACGACTTAGAACAGAATGCAACATAGCTATCTAAATCGGTGGATCTACATAATGGGGCTATCCTACAACTTCACGATCGGGAAATATGGCTGCAGCAAAAGTTAGAGGATCTGGAGAATAGGTCCCAGAGGGTAAATATCCGAATTCACTGGAGTACCAGAGGGGACTGAGTCTGGTGAGATGACCTCTTTTACTGAGAGCTTTCTCCGCAAAGTTTTGGGCCTGGAAAAGGACTTTCCTTTGAATATTATAATGGCACACAGATCATTAATAGCCAAACCTGTAGATCCAAAAGCCAGACTAAGATCGCTGATTGTCGCATTTTTGGACTATCGCACCAAATCTGAGGTTTTAAAGCGGGCCTGGGAGAAAAAAGAGGTGGTGTTTGGAGATGTAAGGCTATTCTTTGAGCACGACTATGCTCCTGCGACAATGGATAGAAGATGGAGGCTCTTCCCAATATTGAAATTGCTTTGGGCTAAAGGAGTTAAAGCAAGCTTAGACTACCCTGCAACTTTAAGAATAACTACTGATTCAGGGGTACTGTCCTTTTCTAAGATCTCGGAGGCCACAGAGTTTTTGAAGCAGTGGGACATTTCGGTTACCTCTTTACTGGACCCAGAGACCATTTGAGAGCTGGAAGGGAGATGTTGGTATACAGCGGTAGGCCCAAGAGGAAAAACCGCACGGCTGGCTGGAAGGAATATTGTAGACAATCTCCCTCTCGAGTAGCTTGAGGATGCCATAGTTCTGACCCCCACGAAGGCTACCTCCCTTCCCCAACAATTGAATAGAAACAATAAATGCAACAAAGGGCCGAAAAGGAGAGCTGCACATCGGAGCTTACCTACGGGGTGGTCTGAAGAAAAACTGTGAACTTGTGGGACATTCATGTAGGGATTGTGAGTCAGCCATGGACTTTTGTAAATAGCGTGTGGTTGCATGGAGGTAGAATCTCATGCCTGCCCAGATGAAGTGGGACTGGGGGGGGGCCTTCTCTCTCTCTCAACTCCCTGATTAAGAAACCTAAAGGCAGGGAGCCTGGAATTAAGTTGGGCTATATGGGTGAGAGCCTACAGGTATACTAAGGTTGGCTCCTGTATTTGCTCCCTTCTCTTTTTTAGTAGTTCCCCTGTTTTTCTCCTGGGCTCACTAAAACGAGTCAATGACCATCAGGACAGCCGGTGAGGAGGTTACTATACTAAAAGTATACAGAAGGTTTAGATACACATGGGGGTTGGGATTGGGGGGTCCTCGGGGGGGGGACTGGAAGGGGAAGGTTGGTTTAACCAAGTGCTGACGGGATTCTGTATTCCCTTAGCCCAGTTGGGCGTGGGCTGGGTGTAGTCATTGTTATTGCACCATCCTACCTATGTGGCATCAAGAACGGTAGGTTCTGTGAACACGTTTGGAAGTCAATTATTAAAGTTGCTACAAATTGGGGGGATTGTTGGTAACATTCCCCTTTGAGTTCTTTTACTGTTAAAAGGTTTATAGTTATAGATACACAATGCCCAGACAGATTGGAGATGAGAGGGGAGAAGATGGGGCGGGATGGAGGGGTGGAGTAATTTGGATGGGGGAGATCAAGTTCCAAATAGTCTATTTTACTAATAACATAGGATGGCTATAACACTTATTTCATATAATGTTAAGGGCCTTAATAGCCCAGTTAAAAGGACTAGGATCCTTCAGGAACTGGGAAACACCAGACTGACGTGGTCTTCATACAGGAATCCCACCTTAATGAGTTGGAGCATTCTAAGCTCCGTAGAATGTGGGCGGGAGAGGTCTACCGTGCCTCATGGCCACAGAACCTGCACAGGAGAGGTATGGCAATACTGCTTAGAAGAAATTCCCCAGTTAGGATTTTGGGGGTGGAGGCTGACCCTGGGGGCCGCTATGTCAAGCTACAGACAACAATATATGGGGTGCGCTGTGTATTATTGAACATATACGCCCCAAACGAACCCTGGGAAAATGGAAGGTTCCTCAGGAAAGAATTACTGAAGACCTTAAATGATCCAGAGGTCTTGCATATTGTGGGGGGGATTTTAATAATGTAGTCTCTACCAAGTGGGATCAAAGAGGCCAGGGTACACAGATAGGAAATGGAGGTGAGGGTCTCAGGCATCTTATGGATGAGTTGGGACTGAAGGATGTTTGGAGGTACAGACACCCAGGGGAGAAAGAGATTTTACCTTTTTCTCTCCATGACATCAAAGCTATTCCCGCATAGACATGTTCTTATTATCCGGAGAACACCTGTCATGTGTACAGGCCTCTAACAGCTTACCTATGACATGGTCGGACCATGCTCCCCTACAAATGATTTTAAGATTGGCCCCGACAGTTAGAAATTCGAACTAGAGACTGAACATTGGGCTCTTAAATTCTGAAGATTTTAAAGAGAGCATGTCTGGGCAGGTGGGGATGTTTCTGGAGACTAATGCAGGTGGAGCCTCCTACCCATCTGTAGTCTGGGACACTCTCTTAAGAGCATACTTCAGAGCGCAGATCTTATCCTATAGTGCTAGGGAGAAGAAGAAAAGAGAGTTAAGCCAGAAAAAACTAGAGCAGGAATTGCAGGAAGTGGAGTTCAGGAATAAAATTACTCTGGACCCTAGGGATAAAAATTATTGGTTGCAAAAGAAAATGGAGCTTCAAAATCTTTTGGCATGACAGGGGAAGGGGATACTATGCAGAATTAATCAAAAGTACTATGTAGAAGGCAACAGGGCGGGCAGGATGCTAGCAGCAGCAATGAGGAAACAGATAGTAAATAGAACAATAGGAAGCATTAGGAGGCAAGGGCATGGAAATGCGAAGACAGAAGACCCAATAAAGATAGCGGAGGCTTTTGCGGAATACTACTGGGATCTGTATAGTTCGGAGGTTGACGGTCTTCACCAGATAGCAGTGGATCATTTTCTGAATCCCCTGCCTTTGAAGAGCTTGGGGACAGATGAGAGGGAGGGCTTAGAAGTGTTAATTACCAGACAGGAGTTACTGCAGAAGATTACAGATTTAAAAAATGGAAAATCCCCAGCTTTAGATGGCCTCCCTTCTGAGTTTTATAAAGCCTTAAAGGAGAAACTGGTGACCCCCCTATTGGCCTGTTTCCATCATATCCAGGAGGGAGGAGAAGTACCTGACTCATGGAGATATGCGCAGATCTCAGTGATCCACAAGGAGGGCAAGGACCCGGAGCAGTGCGGCTCATACCGCCCGATATTGTTGTTAAATGTAGACCTTAAATTGTTCACGGGGATTCTGGCGGATCGCCTGCAGAAGGTTGCCCCGAAATTGGTCCACCCGAACCAATCAGATTTTATAACAGGAAGATTCCTAACAGATAATATTAGGTGTTTGTTAAATATTATTTCGGCTCAAGCAAACCAAAACAAATTTAAATTGGCAATATCGATGGACGCAGAAAAGGCGTTCAATAGAGTGAATTGGAAATTCCTCTACAAAATAATAGAAAAAATGCAACTAGGCCTTAAATTCTTACAAGTAATCAAGTCTATATAGAAACCCCAAGGTGCAAGTCAGAGTCAATGGAATAAGCACCGGTGGATTCCCTGTTCATAGAGGCACCAGGCAGGGCTGCCCACTCTCCCCAGTATTATTTGATATTTTTCTTGAACCTTTGGCAGTAGCGATTCACCAGAATAAGAATAAAGAGGGGGTTCTAACGGGGACCATAGAACATAAAATAGCACTATACGCTGATGACTCCATATTCTTTTTGAGAGACCCAGAAGTTTCCCTGCCACACCTGCTCCGGGTCCTCAGCTCATTTGGAGCAGTATCTGGATACCGAATCAATTATAGCAAATCAGAGGCATTGACCTTGGGTGGAATATGCGAGTAATGCTTATGCCATTCCACCCCCATCCCCACCCTGCAGCCAGTGACAGGTATTGAGGTGTGCCTTTGACTCTTCAGCCCCAAAGTTCACTCCGTTCTCTTATACTGTACCCATTTCAGCAGATTTCCTTATGGAATGGGGTGAGTGTAAAGTCTGTAAACCTCAAGGCACACCTCAACACTTGTCTGTGTCTGCAGGATAGGATGAGGTGAAATGGTGTGAGCTTTATGGGCAACGACCCAAAGGCACGCCCCAATGGCTCTCCATCTCTGCAGGGTGGGGTTGGGGTTGGCGTCACTTCAATACTTCACTGCTATTCCTATTCTGCCTCTCTCTCTCTCTCTCTCTCTCTCTCTCTCTCTATCAATATGTCTATGTAATTATCTATCTTTCTATCAATTGCATGTATCGCTATTTTTACCTATTTCTAAAACAGACCTGCATATCACATTTGCCTGCACTCTGAGCACATACTTATGAAACTGTACATATTTGTACTCCACTTCTGTGTAGACCTCATACTTTCCTTATAGTCCCATTATTACCAGCATAACTACCTTACCCTTATCAAAAGCAACCCCCTCTGAAAGTTACTATCACATTTTCTCTGCTAACAGTCCATCATTACACCTGACTTCCTGACATCAACACATTGCTTAAATATAACTTACATCACCACATGGACAAAAACCCTGTTTCTCTAAAGAAAAAAACTGTAAATAATCCCATGGCTGAACATATGCCAGCCATTACTTTTTCATGTACTGCCACCTTCTGTACCATCATGGGGATTTGCATATGTTTCCCATGATGCTTTGCATCATTGGAGTATGTGCAATTGTGTTTTCTTTCAAATTTGGCTGTCTGGCCAATATCATCCAGGATAACATATACCTCAGTGGCATGTCCTCTGAGGTTCTTTCGTAAACCTGTATTGCTTTCCATTCCTTCCATTAAAATGTACACTTCATATATTTTCCTAATAATATGTATGCCTTCCTTAGAACAGAAACTGAAACAGATCTTACTACTTGCAAATAATTGTTTCTCCATACCTCCTTAACAATTCCACACAACTTCATTAACTTCATTATGCAGCCGTGGTGGATCTGACCAGATTTTGTTTACTAAGGACTTGTAAACAGCCTTGTAGCCTTATCTTTTGTTAACTATTTAAATGAATGTTAAGTAATAGTTATACAAATGTATAATAGTAAATAAAACCACACTTATTCAAAAGAAAGATGTAGAAATTGAATTGAAGTTCAAAGTTTTAGTTTACTTGCTTTTATTTATGTTCTTCAGAATCCAGTTCAGTAGCTACTTTTGATTCCATTTGCGGTTCCAGTACTTTTCATTCAGAAGCTAGCTTATTAATAGGGCAGTTATAATGGATACCACCAAACCTTCAGAATCCATATCCTCTAACCCATCTGTTTACAGCACAGCAAGACATCTAGATTTTTGAAATCTGCTTCTGTGTCTCTTCTTTTCCTTTGATTTTAAAGAAATTCTTTTGAGTTAGCCCATGTCAAAGAATATTCTGTGTTCTCCGTTTAGAATTACCATAGCTATCTATGCAGGAATACAGATAAGAAAAAGTCACTACTACAGTAGGTCCAATACCTCCTCCCAAAATTGCAAGAACCTATGTGGACTTTCTGTATAGCCACCGCCCTAAAACAGCCTTAGCTGCCCTCGACACACTCTACCACAGGGCCTTATGATTTGCCACTAATGATCTTTTCAGCACCCACCACTGTTCCCTCTACTCGCAAATTGGTTGGCCCTCTCTTAGTACCAGGAGGTGGCACAATGCATCCCTTTGGATTTATAGAGCCCTTACTGCTAAACTCCCCCCACCCCCATATCTGCTCCCAGTTCAAACGCACTCCACGTGTGTACACACTTAGGAAACTCTCTTGCATAACGTTTGACATTCCTAGAATCAGAACCAGGGTTGGTTCTTCATCCGTTAGCCATGTCTTGCCCACTCTTTGGAACACCCTACAAAAATCCCTAAAACTAAAGCATACCATTGGTCTAAGTATCTTTAAATCCATGCTTAGTTCTGTGTTGAAGAAAGACTGTAATAGCTTTGTTTGAACCCTCATGCTGATCTTTGATCCTCCCCCTTGGCTGTTCTCCAGCACTTATACCTGTCTATCACTTATCACCTCCCAAACTTGCTCTCTCTTCTGCCTCTCCTACTTTGGCCTAACAGCCATCATCCCCCTTCCATTCCCTTTTTTTCTGCCTCCTTTTTATCTCATCATCTGAGTTTCTCCTCTTATCTAATTATATCCTGTTATGAGTAATGCTACCATTGTTGACCCGTGCTCTTTTGTGCCATTATACCTTAGTGAACTATCATTGTTAAGCCACACCTAATTGTTACTCCTTACTGCTGTTTATTCCGTTTTGCTTCCCACTGGTTTGGTATCTGCATATTTATTTATTTTATTTATTTATTTGTACAATTTCGGATTTACAACCTTTGAGCAAGAGGCTCGTTTACAAAGGTACTTCATCACAGAGAGGACAGACAGAGTTACAAGTTTACAGAGTTCATGACAGTAGTAGACAAACGTTACACAAATGGTTTCATACGGAGAACAATTTTAAACAATTCAGTTATTACAAGGTTCATCTGATGCAGGTAATAGCAGAGGGCAGGGAACCAGGGGTGGCATGGGGGGTGTGGTGGAGATGTAGCCCAGTGGGCATTGTCTGGTGCTATGTGGTAGTAGTACAGTGCCAGTTAGTGACAGGAGCAGCTGCAGGTATTAACTAGTTTGTTACAAAGGGTTGTTTTGAATGTAGCAATTTTGGGAGAGTTGGATATGGTTGCTGGGAGGGAGTTAAACCAGGTTTGGGCTCTGTAGCTGTATGCCATTCATCCAACTGTGCAAATACTAGTGCCTAGTATATTTTTGATTTTACTCTGTATAAGTGTTGGTGACCCTTGTACTGTGATTTTTGTATGTCACTAGTTATGCCTGTTATGTATCTGTGTCTTCCAGGACCACTTTGCAAATGAGCTGTCTCAGTGGTGTTATCCTGGTAAAATAAAATGTAATTGAATTGAAGAACTGGAAGTGTCTTGTCTGCATCTGTGGGGCTATATCCGGGTAAACCTAAGTTTTCAAATTTGTGAATGTTACTGCTGCTTAAAGTCTTATCTGTTTTATTATCATTTCTTTATCAGATTCCAATGCAAACAAGGTTATTCCTGTGGGAGATTCTTTTCAATTTTTTGTGCTGATGATTTACTGAATCAGCTCTCAAAGGGATTTCAAATGCTTTAATCAGCTCTGTGTATAAGGTTGAAACAATCAGATATTAAATCTTTTACTGTATCCCAGACATTTTCCCATCTCCTTCAATGTCTGGAACACCAATAAATCATAAGTTCATTCTTTCTGCACTATTTTCAAGTGTCTTCAGTTTACTGACCTTTGTAAGTTATCCTAGAACAATAAGGTAGTGAGTCCCTTTTGGGTTTCAAATTGATTTTGTAACAGTTCAATGTATTTCTCCACAGTCTCGATTGATGTCTAATTTTTTTGTTGCCTTTTTTATCTGTCTTGCTTGAGTTTTTTTAGTATACCCAGAATTACAAAACTAGAACTGTATTGTCTCTGAAATTCCAAGGGTATCAGAAGTGTATCGTAACATAGATAAGAAATTAATTACGTCATAGGAGACAAAAATTAAGTATAAAAGGATCATCATCTGATTCTGGGGAAGTGACAAGTGGGGTCACACGGGGGTCTGTGTTGGATCCTACCCTATTTAATGTTTATGTGGGAGACATGCAATGCACTGAGGGTGGGTGCATGGCAAAATTCACAGATGATGCAAAAACCACATGTGAAGTTAATACACAGGATGGTATTAGAAAACTACAGTATGAAATTAACCAGCTATGTGACTGGGCGCAGAGGGCAAAAAATGTGTTTTGACCCAGATAAATGTGTAGTCGTGCATTTTGGATGCAGAAATAAATTTGCCGACTATAAATTAAATGGTATAACCATGAAGGACAGTGAATGTGAACGGGATCTAGGAGTGTTAGTATCAAGTAGTTTTATAAGCAATGCACAATGCGGTAGAGTGATTAAAAAAGGAAATGGTTTACTAGTCTGCATAAGGAAGAATTTTGTAAGCAGAGATAGGAGTGTGATGATACCACTATATAAGTCATTGGTCAGGCCCCATTTGGAGTATGGGGTCCAGTTCTGGAACCCATATAGGAGAACAGATCTAAACAAACTTGAGGTTGTACAGAGAAAGGGCAAATAGGTTGATATGGGATATAAGAGAAATGAGATATCGGGAGAGACTGGAACAACTCAGGCTATTTGCACTGGAAAGAAGGAGAGGAGGAGGAGATATGATAATGGTATGTAGAGCTATCAGAGACAAGGAATTCATGAGCTGTATGAGTTTAAAATTGAATGAGGGGAGAATTAAACCTAAGAGGGCATACATTCCAATTGAAGGGTAAAGGGTAAAACAAGAATGAGAGAAAATTAGTTCATGCACAGGGTGGTGAAGATACAAAATAAATTATCAAGTGAGGTTTTTTGACAGTGACAGTCTAAGTATCTTTGAAAATAGACTAGCTAGATACATGAAGCACAGCAACATGACTTATATCCACTGAGATGGTAGCGGACAAAACTAGAGGGGCTTCGGCCTGTTTGTTTTTTCATCCAGAACAGCTATGAACTTATGAACGTGGCAGTTTATTATGTGAAGGGGAATCTGTCCTCCAAAGCAGGACCTCCCCTGGATTTACAAAACATACAGCAAAGAGCCCCTCCCCCACCATGCTTTTTCATGACCAATCCTTGCCACTCCTATGCCCTGCAAATCAACCTTATGGAATGTGAAGGTGATTCAAAACCTTATTAAAATAAAGAAACCACTTAATCATTTACAATCCTTCCCATGGAAATAGCCTTTTCACAAGAAACTCATTTAGTATGTAGTGATGCCCTAAACTATAAAGGAAAGTGGGTAGGTCAGATAGTGGAATTTTCATTTATTGGCAGAGCTTGGGCACCATTATTTTCATTCACACAAATCTATAAACTAAGGTATTCTCCCAACACACAGTACTGATGGTGAGGATAGATGGATACTCCCACATATCGTGATAGAGTACAAAATTATTAGTGGCCTACATATATATGCTTTTGCAGGTGAATGTTTGACGTCTTTTAATGAAACAGCACATGGCCTCCAAGATTTTCTTAGTTTTCCATGGATTATGTGGGGAAATTAAACATTGTTCAACACCCCATCTTTGAAGAAGTAGGGTGAAATGGTAGAGTGAAGGCTTCACAAAAGTGAACTGTGCTCCTTAAAATTCAACAGGGTTTCTCTTGGGTAGAGATGTTGCAGCCTTGTCATCCAGTGGGAAGGGACTTTTCATTTTAGTCCTCAGCCTATGACATGTACAGTGCTCATGTATAGACTACTGCACTTCCCCAAGTCTGGCTTCCAAACTTTGCAGCTCCACCATTAAAGCTATTATGATGTCAGATCATGGTCTGGTCATGCTAACCCTGGAACCTGTCCAATCCGCGCCTAAATGAACCCACTGGCATTTCAATACTTCTGTGCTAGATGACCTGGATTTGAAGAGGTTCATAGGCACTGAAATTTGAAAGTACTGTATGTGGCTAATAATATCAGGGACATTAGCATCGCATTCCTGTGGGATGTCGTGAAGACATATTTAAGATGTGGCCTATTCAGCTACAGCCATATTGAAAGAAAGCTAGTACTGAAAAGACCAACTCACTAGAGAACAAGCTTCAACAACTAGAACAGGCCCATGTCATAGCTAGTAATAGGGAAACTCTAGGCCAGCTCACTAATTGTAAACAAGAATTGAATAGAATGTACACACATGAGGCAGAATTTGCACTCTTTTATGAAACAGGAGATGTGGTAGGCCAGCTGCTAGCCTTTTCATTAAAAACATAAAAAATCAAAAGCAGTCATAGCAGCTATTCGTACCCAGTGGCAACAACTCTTAACTAAACTGCAGGATAATATTAGAGAAGTTCAAGAATTTATAAGGACAATAAAATTGTATAAATCAGAGTTTTCACCTACTGCTAATAAATATTAGATGTAATTTTTCAGCACCTCTCTGTACCTACCCTTAGTCAAAACAAAAAAGGGTTGTAGTACTGTCCAGTTACAGAGGCAAAGATGAAGGTAGCATTAAAAGATGTGCAACCAATTTTTAATACATGAATTGCAATGCACAAAATGGCCTTCAGTGGAGAAAGCACATATGAAGCTAGATTAAACAGCAGTGAATGCAGAACACAAAGTCAATAGCAGTTCAGCAAAACAATAATGTAGTCATAGAGACATAGAGACATAGAAACATAAACTGCGATGACAGATAAGGACCACTTGGCCCACCTAGTCTGCCCATTTCCCTGCCTATTGGATAAGCTGCAGATCCTAGTTAACCAACAGCCTACTTCTTCCTATCCCCCACCAGAATTGCCCTATGTCTGTCCCATGCATTCTTGAAGTCAATGCGCAAATGAGGGAAGTGACTATATATACAGCCTGCAAAGTACAATTTAGAGTACCTGTGCCAGCACAAAGGTCTCATTGGTGCCCAGCTACATAAGGAAATCCAAAAAGTATGTTTTAAAGAAGAGCAACGCCTGCCAACATGCCACAGAGCTGAGCAGCACTGCAGGGGGCACAGTGTTAGAGGCTGGGGTGGTGGTGTGTATGGTAGAATGGTGGACTTCATTGCCATGTTGGCAACAATCCAGCATGTTGATGATCTGGACGGGAGGAGGCATGTGCCAAGGCCATATCCAGGAAAGAGGGTATACCATCCAAAATATGTTTTTAAAGAGCTCATAGATGAGCAGATCATGTTCCAGTACTGTTTAGGGGATGATTTCTGTGAGCTGCGCTCTGTTGGTTGTCACATAGCATATCATATAGTTGCTGCAGTGCTCCCCTGTCTGAGTGTGGATGTGAAAGTCATAGGCACCATGTGCTTTCTAGTAACTGGCACATTCAGCTTATTCTGTGAATGGGAATCTCTCCTCCAGGACAGGATCTCCCCAGGATTGCCTAAACATGCAGCAAAGGTACCCACTGGAGACACAACTGAGATAAGTCAGGGGACAATGTCATGGGTGCTGACACAATTAATCAGTGCCCTGAACAGGAGAGCTGGAGACTACATATTCTTCCCAGTTAATGAGGGGGAGACAGCTGCTACCATGTTGAGTTCTAGCAGGCAACATACGTGCCATCAGTCACTGGTGCAATAGATTGCACACACATGACCATCCCAAACACCATGAGACAGGGCTGATGTGTTCATGAATCCCAAAGGTATCACTCAGTTAACATGCAGGTCATGTGTAATAATGGAGGAAGGATAAATGGCACAATATCCTGGAAGTGCACATGATACATACTGCATAAAGGGCACAATTCAGCCTTGTGCCAAATATCCAAAGGAGAATAGATATGGGGTGGCTGGCTGATTAGTAAGTGCACACAGAAGACACACACACACACACACACACACACACAAATGGCAGACTGGTACACAATGCATTATACCCAACAGGAGACAATGTGCATCCCCTGAGGCCACCCCAACACATAAGTGGCAGACTGGTACACACTGCCCTTATACCCCACAGGAGACAGTGTGCATCTCCTGAGGCCATCGCTGATGCCTCCAGTGCTGTGTCCTGTAACAGATGCTCAGGAGACATATAATGAGGCCAGAGAGCCATATACAACATAATAGATCGTGTTTTTTGGCATACTGAAAATGTGACTCCATTGCCTAGACCAGTCTGGTGGGGTCCTACTGTGCAGCACAAGTAAGGTCTGCAACATATTGCTTGCATGTTGCATACTTTACATCACTGCAATGGATCATGGCAGACGTGAGTATGATCCAAGCAGTGACAATAACCGAAGATTAGATAGCACAACAGCCGCAACAAACATATGGCCGATGGGAGCATCAACCAGCACACAGGTCTAGGGATATCAGGGATGGGATTATTAACGGCAATGTTACAGGATGTAAATATGGCCAGAGTAAATGGCAACAAGCAACAGTGATCTAATGTATTGGTCTCATTAATAGGATAGAGCACACACATGAAAGCAATGGGATAACAACCATGGAGGGATGGGGGAGCAATACAAAACAAACAGCAGTCCATTGTGAAGTAGAGATGAAAGATATGGCCTGCAGTCTGCAGCTGATGATGGGGGGGGTCCACCCAGACACAACCAGTCTGCTGTGAAGTGGAGCAATGAACATTGGAGTAACCCACTGGGGTATAGCACCTGAGCACCATCAGGCACATGTGTTGCACATGCATGGCACTTCACCTTCTGGACACAGCGCTGTGTGCACCAGTATCACCATAGACCCCAGGATGCTGTCATGGTGCTATGACAAAGCCGGGCAGTGACTCGAACGTGGTACACTCCCACCTTTGTCAGTCCTGTCAGCACCACTGGGCACACCACATCCCCTTAGCTGTGCTAATCATGGGGTCCATTGTGATACCCTGGCCATGCTACATGAATGACCATGGGATGGCTGGGGTGTTTGTAGTGACCAGTGTGGCTATGATCCGTGGCCTCATGTGTGTCCTGACTGTGGTATGTTTGGGGAGACCCGACTATTACCACTGCTGTCTGGGGTGTGGCATGGTGTGTGAGTGTCATGGAATGTGGTCAATCTTGCACATTGGCCAGGTTGCAGTGGCTGTTGTGCTTAGACCTGCATGATAGTGAGGCAGGACTGCATGATCTGCAGCAAGATAATCCTTGAAAAAGCCCCAGCACAGGTGCGAAATGATCGTTGGGCGTTCTCTGTGCTTTTGCACCTCTTGGGGGGTAATGTACCTGTTTTTCATAAAATATCTGCGGTAATAAATAAATGCCTTTTAGCTCACAAATAAAATATGTTTGGCCTTGCACTCTTTTAGAGGTATTGAGCAAGGTTTCTTGCCTTTTCTATTTATATGTCTGTGAACGACCCTGCTTTACTCTGATCTGCAGCAGGGCTGTACTCTGCTACTCCAGTAGCCTGTTCTGTGCTGCAGCCTGCTGAACCAGCTTACAGACAGCGGACGGAGGCCTGTAGTTAGTGCACACTGTGGCCTTTCAGCACCACAGTTCACAAAATGCAGACCTGAGCCATCAGTGTTAAACAGTCAGCCTCACTGCTGCTTTATATCAAAGATCAGGGGCCCAGAAAGTCACTAGTACTGCAGCTTTTTTACAGTATTATAGTTTGGACACATTCAAGCCTGCATGAATAGAAAGTGTAGAGTGGAGGGGTCTTCAGAAGGGAATGTGCCAACAGTGAAATAATCAGCTGCATGGTGATTAATGCAGACAGGAAAAGGCAGAGGTGGAAAGTTAATGTAGATTGGAAGGGGGGATAAGACAATAAAACACTCAGCCTCGTAACAGCATTTATTAATTTATTTGTAACTTTTGTCCAGGAATGGCACTCCAAGCAATGACAACTTGTTTTCAGGTGCGTCCTTGGGGGTGGGTTGCATGGACCTGTTTTTATTGATGGAGAAGTTGGCCATTACACTGAGGGAACTCCCCTTCTCTTGTTTAATAGCCATGGAATCTTTAACTTCCACCTCCACAGCAACCAGAGATTGGCAGAATGGATCAAGAAGTGGTCTGGAGGAAAGACAGTGAAAACAAATGAACTGTTTTATCAGGTGCCTGGATAAAGTCATAAATGTGAGCATTTTACTATATAGTTTAGTTAGGTCTACTCTAAAAAGGTGTTTTTTCTTATTTTTTAAAAAATAAGGGTCCACTTTATAATCACAATAATGAACTCCAGGACATGTGTTGTTGTGGGATTTACCAACTTCTCGAGTGGCATTCAGCCACACCACAAGAGGGTGGGTAAATCCCACCAAAACTCAAGCCCAGTTGTACATTATTGCTTCATGACCTATGCTATATTTGCAATTATTATGAAGAATAATTGTTTTGTATTTTTCCATATTGCTTTTTCCTCCACTGTCAACTCAGACAGGGCTACCTAAGTTCCATCCCCACCATTCCTTTGACCAGCCACAGCCTCCTCTGGTGCTCACCGGATCCAGTGACCCCCCCATGACCCCCTTCCCTGTGAAGGGGGCAGGAAGAGCAGGGCCATCCTTCCCACACCAGGAGATGCATATCTAGTGTGGCTTCAGTGGTCTGGGAAGCTGTGCAGTTCAGGGCAGGTGGGAGGAATATCATGGAGCTCAAATCTAGCTTTTTCCACCTTTCTCCCCAGGACCCCTCCCATGGTGGCACATGACTGTGCATGTGTGGAGACACATGCACACCACAGAATTACAGCCCCTCCTCATGTGCTGCTTGGATGTCAGCACTACTCCAAGCCTCCACCTGGGGGCAGCCAAGGTCTGAGTTGGCATGCCTCCCCACCACAGAAGGCAACGCAAGGCAATTTTACTTGTAGGGCACCTAATCCGGCTGTGGGTGCCTAACAGAGTTTAAAACAAGAACACAGACATAGAACAGTCATGACTAAATATAACAATAACAAATTCATAAATACTGAAAGCTGCAGTTAAATTATAAAAGGCTTTCGGACTGTCACATAAGGGACTAGACTAGGATGGTATCAGCAATCTGCAATAGCCAGGACAAAGAGGTGGGCCTTCAGCCTCCACTTGAACATCTCAGTCGAGGGGGGCCTCCTGGACTAGAGGTAGTAGCAAGTTCTACAGGGTCAGCCCAGAGGTGCTAAATGCATGATCTCCTGAAGTACTGAGCTGAACCCTGGGAACATTCAAGAGGCCCCTTGATGAGAGTGGAGGGAGCGAGCAGAGGTCGCCGGTGTCAGGAGCTCAGACAGGTAACCAGAACTCAGTCCATATAGGGCCTTAAAGGTGAGAAGACCCACCTTGAAAATGACTCTCCATCTGACCAGCAGCCAGTGCAGAGCCTGCAGGACTGGGGTCACATGACTGGACCTCGAGAGGCCCGTCAGTAACCAGGTCACTGTGGTCGGCACCAGCTGCGGTCTGTGAAGGGTCCTTCCCATGAGCCCGAAGTGCAGAGAGTTGCAGTAGTCAAGCCGGGAGGTCACAAAGACATGCAGGATTCCATTAAAAGTGTAGTAATTTTATAAGCAGAGGGAATGAGATACAACTGAATTTGCTTGAGTGTTGGGGTTGAGATCTAGGATTTGGAAGGATATTTTTGCAACATTTTAAAAGTGTCCTGCTGGCTGAGGAGTGTGTTCATTTTTATCCCTTGACTCAGGAGAGTGGTTTGTGTAGGAGCAGTGGTCTAGTAAATTGTGGTGTTAGTTGAATTATTATAAAGGGCAGTAGTCACCAGGGTGGTGGAGCAGTTGTGTATTTGATTGTTTCTAACAGTCACCAGTGGCTGTGGACTACCCACCTCCCCTCCCCCCACCCCCCCCAGGTGTGGCATTTCCTTTATAGCCAAAATTCTGACATCACTTCCTCAACAGGTCTTGGGGCAGAACTGTCATATTCTTAATAACCCAGCACAGTACATAAAGGGTAGGTACACACCACAAATAATAAATATGTGTATATATATATATATATATATATATTACATATTATATATTATAAGGGAGAGGGACATGTGGGGAGTGGTGCAATGCACTGGCTGTGGGGCAGCAGTTTTCCAGGAGACATTCTGGAAACTGCGTTGCTGTCCTATTTTCAGGCAACTGTCAGCTCTGAGGGAGGAGGTTGCCCACCTCCAGGCTGAACTAGCAAGGACTAAGTAGGCCTCTCCCACCCAAAGAGCACCACTGCCACAACCACTGCCTCAGAGGTTGCCAAGTATGAAGAGCAGTTGGACCACAGTGGGTTCTGAGAGGGTGCGGGTGGTGGACCAGAGGCAAAGCCCCCTAGTTGTACCTCTCCACAAATCATATGCCATTCTGACAGAGCAAGGTTCCTCTACGATGGCACCTTCAGTGGAGACCCAGAAGAATGCTGAGGACATCCACAAGGGAGACCCACAAAAGGGTGGCAAGGGACACCACAGGGGAAGAAAACAGCTTCTGATAGGGACTCAGTTGTTAGGGGGCTAAAACTGGGGAAGGGAGAGGAGAAGGAAGTAAGATGCCTGCCTGCCTGGTGCCATGGCTTGGAGGGACAGGAAGCAAATCCTTGGGATTGCAGAAGCAGCATCACAGGAGAGGGAACTAGATATCATTGTCCACCTTGGGACAAATGACCTAGCTAGGCATGGGATCAGTGCAGTGCAGAATGAATTTGTGGAGTTGGGGAGGGGCCTCAGATGGGTAGCAATCATGGTAACCTTCTCAGAGGTGCTGTCAGTCAATGGCAGGAGTGAGGCTAGGGTACTGCACACCATGCAGTTTAATGAATGGTTGCAAAACTGGTGCAGAGCACAGGGCTTTGGCTTCATTGGGGACTGGGGGTACACCTGGAGAGATAAAGGTCTATACTGGCACGATGGTCTGCATCTGTCAACGAAGGGAACCAAGCTCCTAGGTGACAGGTTTAAATGCTTCCTTGGCAAGCTTTTAAACTAGCCAAGGGGGAAGGTGCTGATAATAGGCAGGACATTTCAAGCCTCCCCCCACAAAACATGGCAGGTAGTAAGGTAAACACTGAGGTACAGAGCTCAACACAGGGCAGGACAGGAGTAAATGGAAAAATAGACAAGGGCAGTAAGAGCAGGGATGGGGGAAAAAAGGATAAAGCCAACATTAAATGGAGGGCAATGAGTACCAATTCCTGTAGTCTGGGAAACAAGATTCCTGAGCTAGTAGCCCTGATGGAAGATGAACAATTGGATATTGTGGCAGTCACAGAAACATGGTACACAGAGAACCATGACTGGGATGTCAACATACCAGGGTACACAATCTACAGAAGGGACAGGGAAGGTAAAGAGGAGGTGGAGTAGCTCTATACATAAGGGAAGGGATCAAAGCTACTGAACTAAAAAGTAAAGGGGAGGACAAGAGGCACTCTGAGTCACCTTGGAGACAGGGAATGGCATCACAATCCGCACAGGGGTTGTATAAAGACCCCCATCTCAAGGGGAGGAAATGGACAAGAAAATGATAGAGGACATTCTCAAAATGGCTGAAAAAGGAGAGATACTGTTGATGGGGGACCTGAATATGCCAGATGTTAACTGGATGACATGTACTGCAGCCACATCCAAGATCAGGGTCATTCTCGATGGCCTGCAGGGGGCAGGCCTTAGACAGCTAGTGTTGGAACCCACTGGGGAGGGAGCAATACTAGACCTGGTACTCTCAAATGGAGAGAGGATCACAAATTTAGAAGTCAGTAGACATCTGGGAACAAGTGACCACTGCACAGTGTGCTTCACAATGAGCACAACCATGGAGATAAGCCATACAAAAACAAGGATACTGGACTTTAGAAGGGCTGACTTTGGCAAAATGGGTGAATACCTGAAGAATGCACTAGCAAATGGCCAAAATGGAGGGGTGAAAGAACAAAGGAGAAAAATCAAAACTGCCATCATAGAGGCAACAAGCCTTTGTGTGAAACAAAGAAAACAAAGCGGGTTGTAGGCTGCACAGGCTGTAGGATGGCAATAATTCTCAATTGGGCCTGGAGAGAGGGAGGCTGCCCGCTCTATAGACAGATGTCTTGTATCAGGAGTGAGGTATATTGGTTAAGGAGTAAGCTGGGGGGGGTGTCCAAGGATAAGGGGTGTGGATATGGGCAGCAGAAGGGTGGGGCTGAGGGGAGGCTGGGGCAACACTCTGAAATTACAGGACATTATGTTACAGCAAGCAGGAGGGGGGATATTAGGGACAGAGGACCCTTAGATAGGGATGTTGATGCTAAGGGGAAAGCGTACAGGGTGAACATTCTGAATACAAAGAGAGTGGAGGGGGAAGAGTCAGGAGGGGCTGTTGTGGGGAAGCCTAAAACAGCAGACTGTGGGAAGGGAGCTCCTAAGGAGAACAGAACAAGAGGGGAAGAAGAGGGGCAGTTTAGAGGTGCAGTCAGGGGAAACTCGGGTTACCTGATGGAGGCTGACATACAGTGTCACAATAAATTTGAGCTACTAAGCAACCTAGAGGGGGAGGAAGGGGTTGGTGGAAATGAGGAAACTGATACAGATGCCTGGGGGAGGGAGTCAGATACCCACAGGGCATCACAGACTGGCAAAGGAAAGGATAGAAATAGTCCCAGAGGGAGAAGGGGAAACATAAATGTTAACCAGATGGGGGAGATGCAACATATTGCAGACATGAGGGAGAAGAGCATGACTGGAGAGAAAAAGGGAGACAAGGAGGTGGGAGAGAAGCCCCCCTTCAGCAGGGGGGTCAGTAACAAGGATGGGGCCCTAGCTAAAGGGGATCCAGAGAGAGCCTCTGGAGACAGGGGTACTATTACAAGGGGGGAGGATGGCGGTGTGGGGGAAGGGGAAACCATCAGGGCCAGGATAAATGGTTTGGATAAGAGAGGGTTAAAGAGGACACCTATTCAGAGGGGGTCTGAGTTAAGTGGGCAAAATAACGAAAGAGGCAGAAAGGGGAGGGTGACAAGGGGGTCTCTAATAAGGCAGGAAGACTCCCATGGAATTGAGATCACGAATAAAGGGGGATGGGGGGCTGAGAGGGCATAGTGGAAGTAACCATAAGGATGATGGCGGTGTTAAGGTTCTGTTATTAGGAGACTCGATGATTAGGGGTATCCAGTGGGAGGGATAGGGGGGTGGATGCCATAGCCAGGTGAAGGTAGTGAGTATCTCAGGGCTGACAGTGCACAGAGCAAAGTTCATGGTGTATGAACTGGTTAGGGATTGTGGAGGGAAACTGGATTTCCTGGTGCATTTGGGAACTAACGATCTAGAGGGAAATAGCGTTTTGGAAATCCAAGCAAGGTTCCAAGAACTTGCCAGAGTCTGTCAGGATAATGGATGCAACATTTCCTTTTCGGAGATATTGCCAGTACCAAAGGCCTCAGTGGAGGAAAAAATGAAGATCACAGAGGTTAATGACTGGCTCAGGAAGTGGGGTGAAGAGAGTGGGTTGGGGGTGTTAGGGAACTGGAAAGGAGTTTGGGAGGATAAGGGACTGTATGCCAAGGACAGGCTTCATCTTGCCCCATTAGGGAAGGAAGTCCTTAAACAGGGGATGGATGACTACATTTAAGAAAGGTGGGGTTTAAACTTGTGAGGGGAAGGATTAAGGAGGGGCTGACCAGAAGCCCTCTCCTCCAGATGGGAGTAGCCTTCAAACCCAAGCGGGGAGGGAAGGGGGGAAACAGACTAGGGGTGGAGGTTTCAGGAGGAGCAGAGGGAGGATGGAAGTACAAGGAACCTGGGTGGGGTTTGACAAAGGGGATCAGGGATAAGGGGGGGGGTTGGTGTTAGTAAATGCCAGGAGCTTGGGAAACAAGTTGCCAGAGTTCCAGGCCATGCTGTTCGAAGGGTGGGTGGATGTGGCGGTGGTCATGGAGACGTGGGCCAACAAAAACCATAACTGGGACCTAAACATGCGGGGGTACACTATGCTTAGGAAGGATAGAAAGGAGGGCAGAGGGGGTGGAGTGGCTATGTTCATTAGAGATGACATAGAAGTTGCTAGGGTAGAAGAGGCAGAGGGAAACGTGGAGGCCTTATGGGTCACCTTACGATCCCAGCAGGAGATAAGGTCAAGCTGGGTGTAGTATATAGGCCCCCCAGAATGAGTGATGTTCTAGAGGATGGTTTGCTGGACAACATCATTGCCCAGTGTGGACCAAAAGGGGAAGGAGTGGTGTTGATGGGGGACCTTAATATGCCAGGTACAAACTGGGGAACCATGTCCTCTAAGATGGCCAAGGAGCAGAGGCTGCTGGACAGCTTCCAGGATGTGTTCTTAACACAGAATGTGATAGAGCCCACAAGGGAGGGGCATGTCCTGGACGTGGTTCTGGCAGATGGGTATCTGGTAAGGGACCTGGTTGTAGAGGACCCCCTGACTGGGAGCGACCACAATACTGTCTGGTTTCAAATAAGCATGGGGGGAGGAGGGGTGAGATCTAGGACACTGGCAGTGGACGTCAGGGGGGCAGACTTTGTGGGCATGGGAAATATTCTCAAGGATCACTTGAAGGGGATTACATCAATGACAAGTGTGGAAAAGAGATGGGAGGTCATAAACCGGGGACTTCATGAGGCAGTCAGGATCTGCGCTAAGTTGAAACGTAAGGGAGCAAGGTCACATAAACCATGCTGGTGGTCAGTGAGGTACAGGTAGCGGTCAGAGAAAGAAGGCGGCCTACAAAAATATAAAACAACAAGAGGGATACGGATAAGAAATGTACCATCTTGCATCTAGAAAAGTCACCCGGATGGTGAGGGGCAAAGTCCAGTAAGAGCAGCAGCTGGCACAGGGATACATGGAGGGAAAAGGGGTTCTTCGGTACATTGGGGAGGCGGAGAAAAACTAAGGGCCATCTCAGCAGATTGAGATCAGAAGGAGGGTGAGTGGAAGAGGCGAGGACCAGGCAGAGGTATTTAACAGTACTTTGCCTCTGTGTTCACTAGGGAGGGATGGGATATCTACAAAGCAAGGCATTATGGGGATAGAAGTGGCAGTGAGTGGGGATCAGGGAGCAACAGAAATGGAGCAAGAGGAGGAGAGGTACCCCAGGGGTGTCACATCTGGATAAGGATAAAAAGGCCAGTAAGGTGGAGGGGACGGATGATGCTATCTCCGCCAAAAGGGTGTGGTTAGCCCTCAAGGCCCTAAAGAAAGACAAATCTCCTGGGCCGGATGGCATTCATCCGAGAGTACTATGGGAATTGGCGGACATGCTGGCTACACCCCTGGTGGAGCTCTTCAACAGGTCACTTGAAACAGGGAGGGTACCTAGGGATTGGCGAGAGGCACATGTGGTGCCAATCCATAAAGGGGGGTCGAGGGAAGTACCAGGTAACTATAAACCCATCAGTTTGACCTCGGTGGTGGGAAAATAATTGGAGAGTATACTAAAGGAACGATTGGGGGTGTACTTGGAGGAGGTGGGAGGTCTGGATAGTCAGCAACATGGGTTTGTGCCAGGTAGATCATGTCAAACCAATCTTGTGGAGTTCTCCGAATGGGTACCATCAGAACTGGACAGGGGAAAGCCTGTGGATGTATTATTCTTGGACTTCAGCAAGACGTTTGACTCTGTCCCCTACAATGGTCTGGTGGAGAAACTGATGGGGTTAGAGTAGGCCCTTTGATGGTCAGATGGATTGAAAACTGGCTAGCTGGATGCACCCAGAGAGTAGTGGTCTGTGGGAGCTCTCGAACCCCAGAGAGGTTGGTAGTGGGGTACTGCAGGGCTCGGTCCTGGGTCCGATCCTGTTTAATGCATACATATCGGACATCAGGGAGGGTATAGGGTGTGAAATGAGTCTCTTCGCTGATGACTCCAAGATGAGAGCAGTAGTTGAGGGAGAAGATGGGGGTTGGCCCTGCAAGGGGACCTGGACACCCTGGAAAGCTGGACTCACACATGGAAATTAAATTTCAATATCACCAAGTGCAGGGTGTTACATCTTGGGTGGGAAACCCTAAACACAGGTACACCCCTGGGAGGAGGCCTGGAGGCCTCAATAGGGGAAAAGACCTAGGGGTCATGGTGGATGCATGTATGAATAACTCTGGCAGTGCAGGAGGTGGCTAGCAAGGCAAACAGGACGTTGGGATGCATCGTAGGGGGATCACCTCTAGGAGCAAGGAAGTGATTCTGCCGCTGTACAATGGACTGGTTAGACCACACCTTGAGTACTGAGTACAGTACTGGAGACCACACTTGAAGAGGGACATACAGCTCCTGGAGGAGGTACAGAGGAGGGCAACTAAGATGATCCCGAGAGCTAGGGATTTGGCGTGAGGAGGACAGACCTGAGGAGCTCTGCCTGTTTTCATTGGAGGAGAGGAGAGGCGGGGACATGATTGAGGTCTTCAAGACCTCAAGGGAATAAACAGGGTAAACATGGAGGGATCTTTAGACTAAAGCAGGAGGTATCACCAGAGGGCATGGTTTGAAGTTGGAAGACAGAAGGGTGAGGGAGGAAAAGAGGAGGAGGTTTTTCACTGAGAGGGTGGTGGACCCTTGGAATGCACTGCCTGGTGAGCTGGTTCAGAGATCCACAGTGGAGGGCTTCAAGAGAGGGTGGGACAGACACAGAAAGTGGATGTATCAGATGATGGCCTGTCCCAGGGGGGTGGGGATGGATGATAGGGGTTTCTGGAACACAAGGGAGGGGAGGACCTCGGCACCAAACTAGGGATCTGAGGATCAAGCAGACTTGATAGACTGTAAGGCCTAATCTGCTGGCAAATAGTATGTTAGTATGTTAGTAAAAAAACATTATGGTTTTCAAAAGAGGTGGCAGGGAAGGTTAAGGAGAAAAAGGCTGCATTCAGCAAGTATAAGGAATCACAGAAGGAGCACGACAGGAAACTGTATCAATTAAAGCAGAAAGAAGTGGGGAAGGCAGTCAGAATACCAAAGGCCCAAACCGAGGGAAAAATAGCCAGCTCAGTTAAGAAGGGGGATAAAACCTTTTATAGGTACATTAGGGAGCATAGAAAGGTTAAGGGAGGGATAGTGAAGATTAATAAAGGAGAGGGTAGGTGGATAGAGGGAGACAGTGAAAAGGCAGAGATACTGAATGAATACTTTTCTCAGTATTCACAAAGAAGATGAGGAGGAGTTACCTAAACCAGACAATAGAAGCACTCTGGGTAGGGGATTACAATTGCGTCCATTCCACAGAAGAAAGAGTCCTGAAAAACTCCTAAAACTCAAGGTGGACAAAGCAATGGGGCCTGATGAGATTCACCCCAGAATCCTAAAAGAACTAAGGGAGGACCTAGTGACACCACTGACCACGCTTTTTAACAAATCATAGCAGGATGGGGTGGTACCTGAGGACTGGAGGAGGGCAGATGTGATTCCCCTTCACAAAAGTGGGAGCAAGGTAGAATCAGAAAACTACAGACCTGTAAGTTTGACCTCAGTGGTAGGGAAAATGATGGAATCACTTCTGAAAGAAAGAACTGTTGAGCACCTAGAGGCCAGCAGGGCACAGGACCCAAAGCAGCATGGATTTACAGCAGGAAGGTCATGTCAGACGAATCTAATTGATTTCTTTGACTAGGTGACCAAAGTAATAGACCAGGGAGGGGCTGTGGATATGGCCTACCTAGACTTTAGCAAGGCATTTGACACAGTCCTGCACAAAAGACTAATAATCAAGTTAGCCAGCCTGGGAGTGGGTCCCAGGGTGGTAGTCTGGGTAGCAAACTGGCTGCACAACAGGACACAGAAGGTAATAGTGAATGGAACACATTCCGAAGAAAGGGGTTACTAGTGGAGTACATCAGGCTCAGTACTGGGTCCAGTCCTCTTTAACATCTTTATAGGTGACATTGCAGAGGGTCTGAGGAAAGGTATGCCTCTTTGCAGATGACACAAAGATCTGTAACAGAGTTGATACACAAGAGGGGGTGGAAAAGATGAGAAGGGACTTGGCAAGGTTGGAGGAATGGTCAAACACATGGCAACTTAGATTCAATGCAAAGAAGTGCAGAGTAATGCACCTGGGAAATAAAAACCCAGAAGAAGAGTACACAATAGCAGGGGAGGTACTAACAACAACAAAAATGGAAAGGGACCTGGGGTAGTCATATCAGATGACCTTAAGGTGGGTAAGCAATGTGAAAAGTCGGTAAGGAGAGCCAGGGGGATACAGGGATGCATAGGAAGGGGCATCACAAGTAGAAAAAGGAAAGTGGTTATCCCTCTATACAGACAGTTGGTGAGACCCCATCTGAAGTACTGTGTGCAGTTTTGGAGACCTCATCTACGCAAGGACATAGACAGGATGGAAGCAGTCCAGAGGAGGGCAACTAAAATGGTGCAGGGTCTGCAGCAGAAACCATATGAAGAGAGACTGAGAAGCTTAATATGTATACTCTTGATGAAAGGCGGGACAGGGGGGACATGATAGAAACTTTCAAGTACCTCAAGGGAATCAACAAAGTACAGGAGGGTAGCGTCTTTCAGAAAATGAGATGTGTAATAACAAGGGACATAATTTAAAGATAGAGGGGAAGGCTCAGGGTAACGTGAGGCCATTTTTTTTCATGGAGAGAGTGGTGGATACATGGAACCGCCTTTCTGAGGAGGTCGTTGGGTCTAAAACAGTGGGGGAATTCAAACATGCATGGGACAGACATAAGGCAATTATAGTGGGGGGGTTGCAGGAAGTAGGCTGTTGGTTAACTAGAATCTGCAGCTTATCCAGTAGGTAGGTAGGGAAATTGGCAGACTGGGTGGGCCAAGTGGTCCTTATCTGCCGTCAAAGTCTATGTTTCTATGCACTAGTGTCAGCAGGTCCTCAGGTGGAAAGAGGGGCTTAATCCAGGCAATGTTCTGCAGATGGTAAAAATCACAGCTGACAACAGATGACATCTGATCTTCAAAAGTCAATCTGTTATCAAGGATCATGCCCAGATTTTGCACCCTCGGGGAAGCCACCAGCAGGGTGAAACCCAGGAAAACCCTGTATTATCCCCAGGAAGCAACCCATCATGCCTGTCACCAGGCTCGATCACCAGTACCTCCATCTTGGCTGGGTTGAGTCTCATCCAGCTGGAAGCCATCCAGTCATTGATTTTAGCCAGACAGTTGTTAAGCATGTCGACAGCTCCTGATGTTCCGGGGGCAAAAGACAAGTACAGCTGGGTATCAGCAGCATAGCAGTGAAACTCCACATTGTACTGTCAAATGATCTCGCCCAGGGGCAGCATATACACTGCAAACAGCATCAGCGACAAGATCAAGCCCTGTGGCACTCCACAAGACAGGGGCACTGGGGAGGAGGAGAAATTCCCCATCACTACCCGCTGCACCCTGTCTGCGAGATAGGACTCAAGTCATTTGATGACAGTGCCAGCAAGTCCACAAAACTCACAGAGTCAGTCAAGAAGCACAACGTGTCAAGAGCTGAAGCGAGATCGAGGAGAACAAGAACTGACCTGTCTCCTCTATCTCTAACCCCGAGCAGATCATTATGCACCCCCACTAGAGCTGTTTCTGTACTGTGTCTAGCCTGAAAACCCAACTGAAATGGCTCAGAAATGTCTGTGGACACCAGGTGATCCTTGAGCTGATGTGCCACTAGCTTCTCAACAACTTTGCCCAAAAATGGCAAATTGGAGATAGGATAATCATTTGCCAGGACGTCAAGGTTGAGGGAAGGTTTCTATAGGAGGGGCCTCGCCAGTGCCTCTTTCAAAGCCACTGGGAGGACCCCCCCCCACCACCATCGAGCACCTGGCAATCCTAGCAAACACTAGGCCAACAGCCTCGACACCTCCCATTAAGAAACACGTCGGGGACGGGTCCAGTTCACAAAAAGTGTGCTTCAGCTCTAAAATCACCTTAGTCACTTCAGACAACTCCAGTGCTCTAAACTCCTCCCAGACAGGCGGAGTGCCTCTGCAACCCCCAGCCTGACCTCTGCCAGGCAAATGCCTCCCTGGCGTGATCTTCGACTGGATGGCCAACACTCTGTCAGAGGAAAACAGAGCAAACTCCTCACACAAAGTGGATGACAATGCTTTTTTCAGCTGCAAACAGGCTGGATGAAAAAACCTATCTACAGCCCAAAATAGCTGATATAGTCTGTTTTTCCCAGCAGCAATTTCCCAGAACAGAAATTCTGCCTTCTTATGAGAAATTGCCCCCTGGTACTCCACATAGTGGGCACACAGGGCCAGCCTGTTTGCCTCCAGCTGGGTCCTCCACCAGCAATGCTCCAACCTCTGACCCTTGATCTTCATCACCTTGAGGTCCCCATCAAACCAAGGGGACTTCAAGTGAGAGGATCTGGGCTGTATACAGACTTGTGCAACAGCATCCAGAGCTTTGGAGACCACCCTATTATAGGTGGCCACCACCTCTCCGGAACTCATCGCACATGCCGCATCAACCTGAGATAGGTCAGTTAGCAACAGCAGGCCCTGAGAGCACACACACCCCTTAAAGGGTGATAGCTGACCATCTCCAGGGAGGGGACTACCAGGGGGGCCCCAAATGTGAACTCTATGGTACAATGATCAGACCAAGTGACCCAATCAATCTTGAGGTTATCAACCTCAAGACCCAGCTGGAACACCAGATCAAGTATGTGGCCATGCTGGTGTGCCACAGAAGCAAATGCTTGTGACAGACCCAGTAAATACATCAACTAGAGGAGGTTGTAACAAGATGCAAGGATTTGTCGTCGATCCAGGTATTGAAGTCCCCCAGGATTAAACACCTGGGGGACTCCAACACCTGGTCGACAATGAAGTCCGCCACCTCCTGCAGGAAATCTCCCCCCACCCCAAGAGGGCAGTAAATGAGGAGAATCCTGCAACCTGCACCTGCACTACCACACACGGTGATGCATTCAAATGATTGGGTGTTACCAACCAGGTGCACCGTGAAGCCCAGGTTGGCTCAAAAAATGATGGCCACTCCCCCCTCCCCCCCCACAATCCTTCTTCAGGCAGTACACTACAGAGTACCCGGTAGGGATGGTGGCCTCAAGGACTGGGCCGGCACTGACACCAAGCCAGATCTCTGTTATGCAAGCCAGGTCGACAGCGGAAATCAAGTCCGCAAAAATGGCAGTCTTGTTCCTTATTGAACTGGCATTGCAAAGCATCACCTGAAGAGGATTTGAGGAAGCGGCCGGTCCTCTAGCTGCCTGCCCACTTAGTCCAGTGGGGACCCTGGGTATGGACACCAAATGTGTCTGGCCTCTCCCTCAGCTCCGTTTATACCCAGGGCATCTCCTGGAACTAACAACCTCAATGCAGCTCACCACCCCCTCCTCAACTGTCCTCAGCTCCCTGCAGATCACTTGCCTCCTTGTAATTTTGACCTCCCTACAGTGCCTCACTGCACTGGCAGGAACTGGAAGGTCGGTAAAGGGGTGGAGGTCATGGAGCCGAGTGCCAGCATAGATTATTCTAGTGGGGCCGTGGCACCAACACATATTTGCCTGGCTAGTGTAGTCCCCACAGGAAAACCAGAGTTCCACAAGATTTCACCACACAAAGACAGACTTCACACCATAAAGACCTCCCCCAATCACTTAATAAAACAAAAAAACCAAAATTAAATTGTACCCTACTGAAGCAAACACACACTTTACTCACACATACCTAATACAACACTGTCCTACACATATGCCTCCACATACACTCATCCCCCCTAAACTCACAATACACAGTTAAAATCGTAACCCCTCCCCCCAAATCATTTAATGCTACACAGGCAGCAAAAGTATTTCACAGGAGAGAAACAGAGTGCTGGATTATGAAAAGCTTCCAAAGAGAGCAATGTCCAAAAAGTCACAGAAACAGAAAATGTCTATGGGTCAGCGTTGTTTCCTCAGACAGTAAAACTCCCCATGCAGGACACAGCTTGCCTTCTCTTACCAGGCTAGCCAGTCCTTAATCCTGGGAGTAAACAGACTTCTTCCCTCCCAGGGAGAGGAACTTAATTGCTGACAAAATTTAGTTTATGTAGGCCAACAAGGGAGCAGTCTATCCCAGAAACAAACTGGGCAGTAGGTCTGGCAAGGCTCTCACTCCCGCCAGAAGCCCTACACCTTTAACGCCAAAGTCGAAAGATAAAAAGTCAGATCAAACTCACCGGGCTGGGAGAGTGAAGAAGATAGGCACCCCTCACACTGCTGCTCAACCAACCTTCAATCCAAGGGCAGAAAAGACAAACCACAATCCGGGCCAGCAGGGTCCTCTAGACGTGGAAACCTGACTCCCATCTCAAAGGTTCCCAGTAGTCCAGACACAGAGAGACTCCAAGAGACAGCCAAATGGCCACAATGCTCCTCAAGTTCTCTCCAAAGTTCACAAGTCCCATGATGACCCGGTCTATTCAGAGCCCTGTGGCAGCAACGAATGGCAGCACGAAAAAGGGCAAACAGCCGTCGGCAGTACAGCACCCAGTTCTGGATGTCCACAGAGCTCCTCAAAGACTTCAGCCACCAAGAAGATTGGAACTACTCCTCCCAATATGGCCAGGTAGAAATACAGCACTCCAGCACCTAATCTGAAAAATAAGGAAACTGCCTCCTCACTCTAACTCACTAAAAGTCTCCTACTAAAACTAATAATCCCAACGCCTAATGCCTAACCTTGTTAACAAACTTAAAACATTTTTTTTCCAAACTCCGGACAAAATAATAGTTCCAGAGTCAGCAATTCAATTGAATTCACTCTCCTGTGAAAAAAATTAGTAAAAAGCAGCTTTAGGAAGAAAAACTCTCCTCCGGCTCATGATTCCCCTCCCAATGCATCCCAGCATGCCACTAGCCTTAAGTGCTGCCTTTTTGCACTGTCGGTGCAGTAGGCACAGTATTTGCAATGGGTCACAGATAACGAATTAAGTAAAACATCTCGAAGAAATAAAAAAGGTGATAGGATCCCTTCAAGGCTAATTTTGTGTTATGCTGATGTCAAGTGTAAATTGTGTGCTGGAAAGCAGAAATTCTCTTTAAGTGTATGCAATAAAAATAATGATCTGGGAAAAGGGAAGAGTATTTTTTTCTCTAACAGGCATGTAGGAAATGGCAGGAGAAATAAAACAGACTGTGCAATTTTAAATGTTGCATGTTAGAAGAAATGCCAATAAAGAACATTAGTAATAACAAGCATTTGTCAATGCTGAATGTTAGCTTGCTGGCATTGGCATTGGTAGTGTAGAAGACACAGAGCTGCATAATAGAAATGGCAGTGAAGTATTGAACTGAAGCCAACCCCACCACCACCCTGCAGAGAGTGACTGGCATTGGGATGTGCCTTTGGGTCGTCAGGCATAATGGTCACACCATTTCACCACACCCTACCCTGCAGACACTGACAAGTGTCACGTGTGCCTTGGGGTCTTTGGCCCTTATGTGCACCCCATTCCATCAGGAAATACGGTGAGATGGGTGCGGTATAGGAGAATGAGGTGAACTTTGGGGCTGAAGAGTCCAAGGCATACCTCGATGCCTCTCACTGGCTGCAGGGTGTGGAATGGTATGAGCATTACAGGCAAGAATCCCAAGTCACACCCCTGATGCCTGTCATTCTCTACAGGGTGGGGCGTTATGGTTGGAAACCCTAACACCTCAGGCATTCGTTGGTATTTTCACTCCAAATTTTCAACATGTCTTTTTGTGACCCCCACCTCATGAACAGTGGCAATATCAGTTTGTTAGCCGAAAGCTGCTTATGCACAGCGACTATGGCATTTAGCACCACAGGTGCAAAAACACATTCCGAACAGGATGTGAAAAATGACAGCTGTACTGTTCATGGGGAGGTGTAAAAAATGGCAATGTTGCAAATCTGCAGTAAAAATATAAAAAACTGGTGAAGTCACGGCGTGCATAGAAACTGTAGCAACACACACCCGTAATGTAATTAGTTTGGGGATTTTACAGCAGATTGTCAACACAGGCATTTTGGGACCTCGATCATGAACAGTGTCACTGTGATTTTCTTTATCTGTCCTGAACAATGATTTCCTACAGCGACCACGCATCTCTCGCTGAAAGTGTGAAAACACATTTCAGCCATGTTATGTGAAAATGACAGCTGTACTGTTCATAAGGAAGTGTGGAAAAATGCCACTGGTGAAAATCTGGACTGAAAATATTACAAAGTCATGAACTTACGAGGGTGCGTGGAAACTGCGCAATGCTCACTCGTAACACAGTCATTTTATGGACTTTTGTCACCAAATTTTCCACATAGCCATTTTAAGACCTCTGCTCATGAACAGTGTCACTGTGATTTTCTTAATCTGTCCCAAACATTGCTTTCGCACACCGACTGCACCATTGTGCGCTACATGTGCGGAAACACATTTGGGGCAACATGTGAAAAATGGCAGCTGTACTGTTCATAAGGAAGTGTAATAAAATGGTAATGTGGAAAATCTGGAGCAAAAATATTGAAAATTAAGAACTTACGAAATATATAAGAACTGCTAACGCACAGAAACAGTCATTTTTAGGAATTTTTTTCACCAAATTTTCCACATAGCCATTTTAAGACCTCTGCTCATGAACAGTGTCACTGTGATTTTCTTAATGTGTCCACATATTGATTTCGCGCACTGACTGCGCCATTATGCGCTACATGGGCGGAAACACGTTTTGGGCAAGATGTGAAAAATGACAGCTGTTTTACTCATAAGGAAGTGTAATAAAATGGCAATGTTGAACATCTGGAGTGAAAATATTGAAAATTCACAAACTTACGAGCGTGCGTAGGAACTGCGCAACGCGCGCTCGTAAAACAGTCATTTTTATGAATTTTTTCACCAAATTTTCCACATATCCATTTTAAGACCTCTGCTCATTAACAGTGTCACTGAGATTTTTTTAATGTGTCCCATACATTGATTTCGCACACCGACTGTGCCATTGTATGCTACATGGGCGGAAACACGTTTTGGGCAAGATGTGAAAAATGACAGCTGTACTGCTCATAAGGAGGTGTGGTAAAATGGCAATGTTGAAAATCTGGAGTGAAAATATTGAAAATTCGTGAACTTACACGCGCGCGTAGGAAATCCGCGAACGTGACAAGCCAGAAATAGTTTATTTTAGGGGAATTTTTCCACTCAAATTTTCAACACAGGCTTTTTTGAGAGCCTACCTTATGAATAGTGGCAGTGTCATTTTCATTACTTCAGTCCTGAAAGGTGATTTTGCACAGTGACTGCAAAATCACCCTTCAGGCCTGATTAACGCCATGACAGTGAGAGCATTCATGAGAAGGGGTCCCAAAACCCCATGTTGAAAATTTGGTGCAAAAATTCAAAAATGCCTGAGATATGCAGCAAAGTTGAAAAACCCTATCTATCCCATTATACAGCCTACGGCATTTCCTCAGTTGCGGTCAGCTTTGAAGAGTGCAGGCGTGTTCGGTCCACCGAATCGTCGCTGGAGTCAGAGAGAGAAGTATGGGGTGAGGGGTATGGGAGGCGGGGTGCTCAGTGGGTGGGCAGCGGGTGGGGCAGAGATAGCAAGGGACTGTTTTTCAGTTTCATTTTTTTTTTTAAATGACGACGGGGCGTTTGCCACGCTGGGGTGGGCTCCCAGAGTGGCACAAGTATGGCTGGTGGGGGGCATGGAGCCGATGGAGGTTGGGCACCCCTGTTGTAATAGCATCTGTTGCCATGCTGGGTGGGCTCCAGTGTGGCACCCTGTCTGGGGGGACCAGTGGAGCCGACAGGATTGGGCACCCGTCAAATGCTACAATGTGTATCACTGGGGTGGTACCCAGCATGGCATATGGAACTCTGTTTTGGGGGCAGCACAGCCAGCAGAGTTGGGCACCCCGTCGGCTATACAGTGTGTGCGTGGGGGGTGACCACGCAGTATGCGTGCGTATGTGTGTGTGTTTGTGTGTGTGTGTAGGAGGAGCGTGCATGAGCAGACGATATCTTATCACTGCTCACTGAAGCATAGCTCCCCTTTCAACTGTACTTCACTGTATTTTGGACTGCTGTCATAGACAGCTCCAGCAGGCATTGGAGAACTGCGGCCGCGCCTGCAAACACACTGACTGAATTGGAACAGGGCTGCCACACCTCCGAAAACTCGGATGATGGCACTATGTTTCTTGCACATGCATGCAAGCAAACATAAAAATGAATAATCCTGCCTTAGCACCTTGGAACCTGACCCCATCAGATCTCAGAAGGTAAGCAGAGGTAGGCCTGGTCAATAGTAGAGTTGGATACATCCAATGAGCACCAGATGCTACAGGAAGCAGTGTTGGTAGCTCTGCAGGGGCATGCTGCCATTGGTTAAAAGTAACCATAGCAATACCTCAGCATGGTGTTTGGGTGCCATTGTGCTGTTGGATGTGCCATCTTTCAGAGGAGACATTAAACCAAGCTCCCATCTGCATATTCTGGTGGTTGTTCAGGTTGGCATTAAAGATGCCATGGCACTTCTCAAAAACAGTAGAGGAATTGCCCCCCTGTCCAGGCCAAATTTCCCCTTTTACTGACTTAAAAAAAAAAAAAACATCAGCTTAACCAGGTTCAGTATCGGCGAGTTTGCATCTGTATCCCTCCACCCTCTCCAGGAGTCTGAAAACAGGAAGTATTTCGTAAAACACCCTTTTCCCAGTCAACAAAAAGATATGAAAACTAAACTTAATCAGCCTAAAGACAAATAATATATTGGCAGAAAACCTCACTGCTGTGCTACAAGGTTCTACAGATAACCTTGTCCAATGCAAACCATTAAGCCATACCTGGCACAGTATGAAAGCAATACGTTACCCAGTCCGGTTAACCTGTATGGGTTTTGAATTAATACATCTATTGTTATTGCTGATTTATGCAGACAAGCTATAGTTTTGTTTTATGGATTTTTTCACACTGCAGTGTAATCCTAGCTAAAAGTATAGTGTATTAATTAGTTCATATTCCTCTGCCTTGTATAAATTATGAAACGTGTGGTGCATATGATATACATCCATCACCATGTTTCTACTTTTCCGGTTATGTTTAATGCTTTAATTAACCTAATGATTGCTTAATTTATCAAAAATGTTTCATCATCCACCACATTTGGAAGGATTTCACCTATCATGAAGAGAGAGTGTCAGCTGGTATTTATAGAACCAGGCTAATTTAATTACCCATTGATGGAAAGCAGTCAATTTCACACTTAGTTGCTGCTTGCTGCCCCTCCAGCCCAAGTCCATGGAGCTCAGTTTCACATCTCCCCGTGATATATGAGCCAATAAACCTGAATGAGATGAAGTCACCTTCAGAGCAGGGCCTAAGTCACAGAACTAACTGTGAATTATTATGGATTTAACAGTATTTAGGTTTCATAGGTTGACATGACCATCACAAGGTGTAAATACCAAACCCACAGCCACTAACTGTCATACACTTGCTGTCCCTCCGTAAATATGCCTCCTGTGCAGACAAGCAGACATCCTGCTGCTAAAGAAAAGACAATATACAAGAACAAATATGAATGCTGTTCTTCAGACACCAATCGGGTTTCCCCTCCCACTTTCTTTCTTTTTAAACTTTTTATTAAGGCAATTTTGCAAATATACTGGAAAATACATATGCACTTAACTTAGGAAACCTGGAATAGAGCAAATTCCTAATACAGCATTGTTTGTATTTTAACCTGCAAACACTCAGGCCCTGGCATGTTACATGGGAGAGCTTAGAAACCTCAGACAACAAATTAAACATTGCCATTATTATACTGAAATTTGCAACTTGACCTGTGTTGCTGATGAAAGTAAGGGAAAATTAATACGTAGTCATATTGACAAGAAAGAAAATAACATTTGGTCCTTAATACCAGTTACTCTAAACTATCACCTTGTTGTCTTTGTCCAGCATAGCAGATACTGAAGTTTTTACTGCTCTTACATAAATTTAATTTAGTAATATATAAGTCATATGGAAAAATAATATTTAAAGAATAAGGGATGACAAGTAGACATTAGATGAAAGTAACATTCTAAGCAGTGGAGTTACAGCCTGAACCACATGTGAGGGCTGTAAATCACCTCAATGCATGTTATGAAGTATAATGCCTGCTCTAGAATGGCTTATTCCACTTATCAATGGTGTTTTATGATAAATAAACCATAGTGTTTTAAGGAGAGCTTCTATGAAGCAAATAGTCTTGCATAATCAGTACTGTGGCTTTAAAAAGTTGGGTTTAGAGTAGCAGTCCTTAAAGAGGTGAAATTTACATTCACTTTAGGAAGTGATTTGAATACAACCATTTCCTTCAGAGTTCGAAGAGGATTTGTTAGTTTGGCAAGCCGAAGTGGAACTTATTTCAGGAAGTGAGTTGACTAAGAGCATTTCCTGAAGAGATTTCTTAAGGGAGTGATGACTATGACCCCACCCTTCATATGTCTGTGCTTGCACAAAGCGAACATGCTGCTGTGATATTGAATGTGAGAAGTGTGACACTGCTGGTCCAATGCAGAGCAGTCTGCGGAGGGCATGACAGTGTCAGACCAATCATCAGCCAGGCAAATCATGACACTCTTCTGGGCCTGCTGGGCAGAAACGTCATGAGGGTCAAAGAAAACAGCCACCTGAATCACAGAGCAGCTCTTTCCTTTGATCTCCATAATGTCATCTAGCAAGCACAGCTGATTGGCATCATGATCAGCCTGCGGCTCATCCTCCCCCCAGCGCAACTGCCCACTGCCAAGTATCCCTCCCACTTCCTGATTCTTCCCCCAATGCCCTATGAATAATGCAACTCTGTCCCACTGACAAGTATCTCTCCCGCCTCCCGATTCCACCCCAGTACCCCACGAATAATAACGTAATTCTCTCCCACTGCCAAGTATCCCAACCACCTCCTAATTCTCCCCCCAATGTCCAGTGATTAATAATGCAACTCCTACCTGAAATAAAGGAAACTGTCCCTCATAATCCTTTTTTTTTTTTACATCCTGTAAAATAGAAAATGGCCCCTCGATGTCTGTTGTTGCCACCACCCACACCAACATTTCCCTCCCCACCAGGCTCCCCACTCAGCACCCTCCCTCCCCCCCACTTATCTACCGGGGTCCATTACCGTAATCCTCTCTGGACTGGAGACACGTCTCTGCTCGTCCACGCTGGACCAGAAAATGAGGAAATCAGGTAAGCAGCAGTCAGTGAATTTCAATGCATTTTAAACTTATACTAACTTGGTCATTTTTTTTTAATATAGTTCACCCAAATTTTCAACATGGCCTTTTTGGGACACCACCTTATGAATAACGTAAGTGAAATTTGTCAAATCTAGCCTGAAAGGTGATTTTACAATCATACCACAAAATCACCTATTGGGAAGGATTCAGAAATTTTCACCTACCGGGTTCCTGAGATGGGGTCATAAGAAGACTATGTTGAAACTTTGGGGTCAAAATATTAAAAAACAACAAAGTCAAGAAGGTACATTGAAAATTTTCAACGCTCATACATAACTTTGGCAATTTTCAACATTTTAATCCCCAAATTTTCAACATAGCAATTTTTCCAAACCATCTCATGAATGTGACACAGGTCATTTTTCAAAAATCCTGGCCAAAACTGGTTTTCACACTTGTGGCATGAAATTATGTTTCAGACAGTATTTTATAAATGACACCTATCATGTTCAGAAGGAGGGGTCCTAAAAGCATTATGGGGAGGGTGACAGCCACAGGCAGGTGGCTGTGGCAGAATTCACCACTGAAGGAGTAAGGGAAGAGCTGGGAAGACGTAGGGTAGACAAGGCAATAGGGCCTGATGGAATACACCCAAGGGTTCTCAAGGAGGTGAAGGATGAACTGGCGCTGCATCTAGCGAGGTTGTTTAACTTGTCCTTGGTCACAGGGGTGGTGCCAATGGACTGGAAGAGGGCAGAGGTGGTCACACTACATAAGGGGGGACGGAAGGATGAGGTCAAAAACTACCATCCTATTAGTCTTACCTCGGTGGTGGGGAAGGTAATGGAAACACTACTTAAGATCAGGTTGATTGAATACTTGGAGATGAATGGCATGAAGGATGACAGGCAGCATGGCTTCACCAAGGGAAGGTCCTGTCAGACTAACCTGATAGAGTTTTTCGATGGGGTGACACAGATAGTGGACCAGGGAGGAGCAGAGGACGTGGCCTATCTGGATTTCAATAATGCCTTCGACACCATTCCACATGGTGGAATGGTACATAAGCTGAACAGACTAGGGGTGGACAACAGGATCACCAGGTGGGTGGAAAACTGGTTGAAGGGGAGGAGTCAGACGGTGGTGGTAAATGGGACACATTCCAGGGAATGGGCGGTGACCAGTGGGGTGCCACAGTGGTCAGTGCTAGGACCAATACTCTATAGCATCTATGTTAGTGACCTAGCAGAGGGTCTGGAGGGATGGGTGTGCCTGTTCGCAGATGATACAAAAGTCTGCAATGGGGTGGATTCACCTAGTGGGGTGCAAGCCATGAGACGGGACCTGGAGAGGCTGGAGAGGTGGTCTGACACCTGGAAATTGAAGTTTAATATACAAAAATGCTCAGCTGATGCACCTGGGGAGGAAGAATAGGAGGGAAACTTACTCCCTTGGGGGGCTGGTGATTAAGGAGAAGAAAACAGAAAGGGACCTGGGGATAATGGTATCGCGTGACCTCATGGTGGGCAGCCAGTGTAGCAGGGCAGTGGGAAAGGCAAATGGAATGTTGGCCTGCATTGTGAGGGGTTTTATTAGCAGGAAGAGGGAGGTGCTAATGCCATTATACAGAACCATGGTTAGGCCACATCTGGAGTATGGGGTGCAGTTCTGGAGGCCTCACCTACGAAGAGATGTTGAGCTGATGGAGAGGGTGCAGAGAAGGGCAACCAAAATGGTACGAGGGATGCAGAATGTACCCTATGAGAGAAGATTGAAAGGGCTGAATTTGTACCCTCTGGAGACTAGGGGGAGAGGGGGGACATGATTGAGACCTTTAAGTATCTGAAGGGAATAAATAAGGTAGAGGGTAATAGCTTGTTCAAATTGAAGAAGGGAGTGAACACGAGGGGACATAGCCTCAAACTGGAAGGTGGACAATACAGAGGTAATGTCAGGGGGCAGTTTTTCACAGAGAGGGTGGTGGAGGCCTGGAAGAAGCTGCCAAAGGAGGTAGTGGCAGCTGAAACGGTGGAGGGGTTCAAGAGGGCTTGGGATAGATTTAAGGGGTTGGGAAAAGAGGGTGGAAGCATAACAGAAGTGGGGAGGTAGGGTGTTGGGCAGATTAGATGGGCCGTGGTGCCTTTCTCTGCTGTCACATTTCTGTGTATTTCTGTGTAAAGATCTGAGATCAAAATGTCACAAAACAACAATGTTACGAAGAAACATTTATTTTTTTCAATGTTTACTTGTAACATTACAATGTGTGCAGATTTTGGCTCCCAGTTTTCCTCATAGCCCTCCTACCCATGCAGAAAAAGAAAGGTAAAATTTGAGTTGTTTTATTCTCAAAGTCCCTTCATTTCACAGTATTCGTACCATTCCACCATTCATTTTCCATTTTTATGTTTGCTTGCACACATGTGCAAAAAACATAGTGCCATCATCCGAGTTTTTCAGAGGTGTGTCAGCCTCTTCCAATTCAGTCAGTGTGTTTGCAGGCGCGGTCGCAGTGCACCTTCACTGCTATGCAGTGGCACACAGTTGAAAGGGAGAGCTCCGCTTCAGTGAGCAGAGCCCCCCCAACACACACGCATGCATATTGCATGCTGGCGTGCCCCCCTCCACGCACATACAGTATAGTCAACGGGGTGCCCAATGCCCCCATCGGCTCCACGCCGCCCCTCCCAAAACAAAAGCTTTCCTGGTGCCACGCTGAGGCCCACCCAGCGTAGCACACACATTCAGAGTACGACGGGTGCTCAACTCTGCTCGCTCCAGCCCCCCAAACAGCCTTAGCAGCTGCCATGCTGGGAGCCCACCCCAGCATGGCACTAGCCCGTATGGTCCGACGGTGGTGCCTAATCCCCATCGCTCCAGCCCCCAAACACCCTTTCCAGCTGCCATGCTGGGAGCCCACTTAGCGTGGGGCAAATGTCCCACAAGGCTGCCTTAATAATTAAAAAAAAATGTAAATTAAAACGGTCCCTCGTAGTCTCCCCTGCCCCCACCCGCACTCACCAACCGCGCACCCTGCCTCCCCACACCCCTCACCCCTACTTACCTCTGGAGTCTGGCGCGACGATCTTCGATGGACTGGGAACACGCCTGCACTCTTCAGAGCCGACCCGCAAACTGAGGAAATGCCGGTAAGCTGTGTAATGTAATAGGGTTTTTCAACTTTGCTGCATATTCAGGCATTTTTGGAATTTCTGCACCAAATTTTCAACATAGGGTTTTGAGACCCTTCTCATGAGTGCTGTCACTGTCATGGCGTATCTGGCCTCAAGGGTGATTTCGCAGTCACTGCGCAAAATCACCTTTCGGACCGACAATGAAATGACACTGCCAGTGTTCACAAGGTGGCCTCAAGAAGCCTATTTTGAAAATTTGTGGAAAAATTCCAAAATGACTGTTTTATGAGCGTGCATTGGCGCAGTTCCTACGCACGCTCGTGTTTCACGAATTTCAATATTTTCACTCCAGATTTTCAACATTGCCATTTTACCATACCTCCTTATGAGCAGTACAGCTGTCATTTTTCACATCTCACCACAACGTGTTTCCGCCCCCATGTAGCGCAAGACAATGGCACAGTCGGTGTGCTAAATCAATGCACGGGACACATTAAGAAAAATCACAGTGACACTGGTCATGAGCAGAGGTGTTAAAATGGCTATGTTGAAAATTTGCGGGAAAAAATTCCAAAATGATCTGTTTTAGGAGCGCACATTGCGTAGTTCCGACGACGCCTGGCAAGTTTATGGACTTGTATTATTTAGACATTCAGATTTTTCAACAGTGCCATTTTACCGCACTTCCTTATGAGCAGTACAGCTACCATTTTCACATCTCGCCCAAAATTTGTTTCTGCATATGTAGCGCATAATGGTACAGTCGGTGTGCGAAACAATGTTTGGGACAGATTAAGAAAATCACAGTGACACTGGTCATGAGCAGAGGTCTTAAAATGGCTATGTTGAAAATTTGGTGACAAAACTCCATAAAATGACTGTGTTACGAGTGAGCATTATGCAGTTTCCACGCACCCTCGTAAGTTCATGAATTTGTAATATTTTCAGTCCAGATTTTCACCAGTGGCATTCTTCCACACTTCCTTATGAACAGTACGGCTGTCATTTTCCACAACATGGCCTAAATGTGTTGTCACACTTTCAGCGCAGAAATGCGTGGTCGCTGTGGGAAATCATTGTTCAGGACAGATAAAGAAAATCACACTGACACTGTTCATGATCGGAGGTCCCAAAATGCCTGTGTTAACAATCTGCTGTAAAAAAATCCCCAAACTAGTTACATTACAGGTGTGCGTTGCACAGTTTCTATGCACGCTCGTGACTTCACCAGTTTTTTTAAGATTTTCATACCAGATTCTCAACATTGTCATTTTTTACACCTCCCCATGAACAGTACCGCTGTCATTTTTCACATCCTGTTCGGAATGTGTTTTTGCACCTGTGGTGCCAAATGCCGTAGTCACTGTGCAAAAGCAGTTTTCAGCTAACAAACTGATATTGCCACTGTTCATGAGGTGGGGGTCACAAAAAAACCATGTTGAAAATTTGGAGTGAAAATACCAATGAATGCATGAGACGTTAGGGTTTCCGCCCATAACGCCCCACCCTGTAGAGAATAACAGGCATCAGGGGTGTGACTTGGGATTCTTGCCTGTAATGCTCATACCATTCCACCCCCACCCACACCCTGCAGCCAGTGAGAGGCATCAAGGTGTGCCTCGAACTCTTCAGGCCCAAACGCTATCTCATTCTCCTATACCGCACCCATCTCACCGTATTTCCTGATGGAATGGGGTGCGCATAAGGGCCAGAGACCCCAAGGCACACCGTGACACTTGTCAGTGTCTGCAGGGTAGGGTGTGGTGAAATGGCTTGGTCGTTATGCCTGACGACCCAAAGGCACACCCCAATGCCTGTCACTCTCTGCAGGGTGGTGGTGAGGTTGACTTCAGTTCAATACTTCGCTGCCATTCCTATTATGCAGCTCTGTAACTTCTACACTACCACTGCCAATGCCAGCAAGCAAACATTCGGCATTGACAAATGCTTGTTTATCTTTACCCTTCATTTTTTATTCCCCAAATCCCTTCAAATACCCTTCAAATGACCATATTTTTGAGTAGTTTATTCTGAACCATTCATTTTCAATTTTGTATTATTCTGAACCATTTATTTTCCATTTTTTATCTAGTGTTCCCAATATTCCTTCAAATACCTTGAAATGACTCATCTTGATGCAGTTAATTATTCTGAACCTGCGTTTTACTTTTTTTTTTTTGGTTGTTCAGTGTTTCTTTCAGTTCCTGTTGCTCCATTATGAGGAAAATCAGTATAGAAACATAAAAACATAGACTTTGATGGCAGATAAGGACCGCTTGGCCCACCTAGTCTGCCCATTTCCCTACATACAGGATAAGCTGCAGATCCTAGTTAACCAACAGCCTATTTCTTCTTACCCCCCCACAAGAATTGCCTTATGTCTGTCCTATGTATTCTCGAATTCTCCCACAGTTTTAGACCCCACAACCTCCTCAGGAAGGCTGTTCCATGCATCCACCACCCTCTCTGTGAAAAAATACTTCCTCACATTGCCCCTGAACCCCCCCTCCCATCTTTCAATTGTGTCCCCTTGTCCTTGCACATCTCTTTTTCTGAAAGATGCTACCCTCTTGGACCTTGTTGATTCCACTGAAGTACTTCAACGTTTCTGTCATGTCCCCCCCCTTTCCTCAGGGGTATATATATTAAGCTCCTTTAGTCTCTCCTTATATGGCTTTTCTTGCAGACCCTGCACCATTTTAGTTGCCCTCTTCTGGACTGCCTCTATCCTGTCTATGTCCTTGCAGAGATGGGGTCTCCAGAACTGGATGCAGTACTGCAGATGGGGTCTCACTAACTGTCCGTACTGAGCAAGAATAAATGTAATTGAAAAAAATATTAGCTCTCTGTGAAATACATATAAGAGGTGTGTGTGGGGGGGGGTAGCGGGTGAGCAGTCTACTTGTAATTGCATGCTGCTTAGGTATTGTGAAGCTCTTGCAGCATAGGGGCCCCCATATTCAGAAACAGCTGAAAGTACAACGTTCTTATAAGTACAGAGATGATTAGCAGACTGCAGACAAATTAAAGCATCTTTGCTTCCAGATCTATAGGCATTCCCGTATTTTACGGGAATGATAGCAGAAAAATGGGATACGGGAAGGAGAGGAACAAGGAAGCATCATAGCATTTTTGTCGTCAAACCACCTGCCAATGACATGCAGGTCATGGTGCCAAAGCTCAAGCTGTCAGTGCTATCTTGATTTTTGGTGATTGCTCATCATAGGTCCTCCCTTGCACAGTAATCCCCAGCGGGTCATAGCAGGTGAGCGAGGAAAGGATGGAAATAATAAGTCAGTGTCACTTTCAGTTTAGGGGCAGGTCAAGAGGGATTTGGAAGGGAACCTCTACCTCTGACTCAGAGGTGAGGCTGAGTAGTTAACCATTTGGCTGTCTGTGGATCATGAAGGGGAGTAGTGAGAACCAGACCACGCAAGTTTAGAACAGTTAACAATATACATCTCAAACTGGCAAAATGTGAGTGAGTCAGTTCATTTCACTGGTTTAATGTGCTATGGTGGGAATGGAGTGGAGGCCCCTGGACAGGCAGGCCATGAAATAGTTGCTCTGCCCACTACAGCATACTTGGGTGCATGCTGATCGTCTGACCCATCACCTTAATTGTCAGATCAGGATCTTCTCTGAAGCCAAGTTGTCACCTTAGCTCACTCAGACACCCTAGTCCTTCACTTCCTTCGGTTAGCTCTGCACTGGCCAAATGGCCCCACAAACATACAATCTGCTTATCTCAGCTCCAGCCTCACTACAGTATGTAACAGGTGATGACGAGCTCCCCTTCATCCTCCTACTCCTCCTTTGATGTGACATTGGCATTATTAATTTGCCATTGCCTTTTTTACAACACTGCTGTTGGTTGATGGGCAAGTGATGTCTGCTCTCTTTTTCCAGATCCATCTGAAGCACAGAGATGAGAAAACCTCACAGGGTGATTACGTAACCCCCCATTGGCAAGGCATCACTGACCTGCTACTGTGTCCTCCTCTAGTAGTCCTCAGGAGAAGAGGGGACAGCAGTAGGGGCCAGGTAGTGAAGCCAAAGGAGTCTCCTCGGTTAAAAGCAAAGGGGCTCACTGGTCCCTATCCCCCTACAGTACGTAAAGTTAATGTATTGTAAATGTTAAAATTGCTAATGGGTGAGCAATGCCTCATTCTAAACTGGACGTGAAGTCTGAGTTAAATAATGATTTCAACTGCTAATAAATTATTTAAACTGCCTGCTCAATTTCTGTCATCATAATGATAACAGAAATCATCAAATCAAGCTGGCAGTTTAAAGAGCAACTTCCCTGGCATTTTTATCCAAACCCCTTATTAACATAGTAAGAAGCCGTATTTCCCCTAGAGTTCATCCATATGTAAAGTATCATTTTTCGAGCCCTGGTTAATGGAAAGGAAGGGATTGTATTTTGGCTCCATGGAGCCAAGCTACCAATCCCTGCCACTTCTAGTCTTGAGCACTGCCCCCATGCTAGCATATTTTTTATTTAATTATAGCACAGTGTCACGCTCCATATACTACTATAGGTGTGGAGTTTAATGCATTTTTGTTAATAGTTTAGGGTTCTGATTTGGATGAATCAATGCCACCCCTTAACTAACGAGAGCCTTGCTAGATGGCCTTGCTTTATCTGGATGGAAACCCTTAAAAAAAGACATAAAGCCTATAGTTGTCTATGGCACGCGCTCCCATGCTCACCATTTAATTAACATCACAAAACATGCTAGCACGGGGCAGCACTCAAGACAAGAATATGGAAGGGATCAGCAGTTTGGCTCCACAGAGCCAAAATATGGTCCCTAATATAATCCCTTCCCTTCCATAAACTACGGCTCAAAAAACTATACTTTATTTTTGGATAAACTCTGGGGAAGGTAAGTCTTCATACTGACTTGCCTTGGGTATGCCAGGAAAAGGTTTCTTTAAAATGGTGAGCCGGTGACGTAATAAAAATAGCAGAACTTCGGTTACAGAATCTCGAAAAGCAGAGATTGGAAATGGGTGACTTAGAGGACTGAGGGATGCTCAGTTACAGTTCTGCCAACTATAGGCACATAGGCAGCAGACAGAGAGTGGCTGCTAGTCTGGCAGGGGGCAGGCAGACAGGAGCGGATGTGAGTCAGACGAGTCATTGACAGTGACAGCCTTGAAGCATACATGTGTATCTGACACTTGAGATGGAAGGTCCAAAGTCAGGAGGGATTCGGAATACACTTGGGGCACGTGGGAGTGAAACTGCATCGGCAATTTGGCAAGGCAATGATGGCAGGCATGCATGCAGTTTTTAATGAGGCGTAAAAAAATTGCATGCCTGATGATCTAGTTTGAACTGAGTGAAGCTAACGCCTTGAGAGTTAAGCAAATTATGTTAACAAGATTAACAACTGCATTCTAATGGACTGGTGTGTCTATTTTTGTAAAACTCTCACTCCCAAAATCACTTCTAACTTTGTTACACAGATAAAGGTTGGTGTCTTGCCTGTAATTCCCATTCAAAGCAACTATGTCTGAGCTTGCCAAGGGCAAGTCTGATGGATGCTAGAGCAGCAATGCAATGAGGTCACTGCAACTTGTAGCAGCCCTGTTTATTTCATTGCTGCTCTGCTCATCTGTCAGACTCACCCATGGCAAGCTCAGACTTAGCAGCTTTGAATGGGATGAGAATTGTTGCTCGCAACAGATAATAAGACTCTGATTTAAAACAACTGGCTACACAATTACTGACATGGCATAGCTGGGCAGCCAAGAATGAAAGTGAAAGGGACAGGTGGGGTGAATTGCACTCTGCACTTCCTCTTGTGACTCTGGCCCCGCTCAGCACCCTCCCACAAAAAAACATTAAGTCTGGCTGGCAAGCGCAGCAGCTGAAAATATATGTATAAAAATTAAAACAAACTGGCACTGTCTCTGTGGGCCCTGCTCATACTGGGCACCCTGGGCAGCTGCCCCTTCTGCAAAATGCTTAAAGAGCAGGTTGGTAGTGAAAAGTGGTGTGTGACTGTGATGGTCGTTGGTAGCTCCTAATAATATTTTAGCCCGTACCTTGTGTCCTGTGTTAATTTTTTTATGTGCTGTGATGTATTGGAGATCTGTTGTTAAAGCAGGGTTCTTGCAGCAGCTGGGAGCAGATAAAAATGGACAGATGAGAAGCACTGTGAAGCCCAAGTCTCAGTGATGTAAGTTACAGTAATCAGATTCATGCTACACGTGCTGCGTAGTAGTGAGGCTGCACTGATTTAGAGTCCTTCAGGCTGCATGCACATCCTCGTCTGAGTCAGGGGATCAGCTGTTTTGCCAGTTCAGCTCTGTCTGTCAAGCTTGAGTGAAAGCTAGCACATGAACAGCTGATCCCTGACATAATACCGCCACTTGGTCAAAAGGGATCTGGACTCCAAGAGGGGAAAAAATCATTATATTGCAGGCACCTTTTTTATTTGAAATAAAAAGATCCTTTTTACTGTATGTCACCATTATTTTCTCTCCTTCCCCCATATGCAATTCTTTTATAGACTTGTCTTTGAAAGGTACCCGTCCTTGCACCATTACTCACTCAACTTGGCACTTGGGAGGCAGTATAGCACAGTGGTTTAAGGCTCTGCACTGCAAATCTGGTAACATTAAGCAGACCAGACCTGGGTTTGAATTCCACAGCTTCCACTTGCATACTGTGTAACCCTGAGCAAGTAACGTAACTTCCCTGTGCTCCCAGGTTGCGCCTGTAAAAAAGTTTTCAGCTTAGTGTGTCTCACTTGGTTAAATAACTAAACAAAAAAAAAAAAAAAGTGCAGTTTTCTGCAAACTGTAACTTGTGGTGAGTTGCTGTCATTTGTCCTATTTGTGGAAGATACATTCATTAACATGTAAAATGGAATTTGTTTAAATATTTTTTTAGTTCTGGGTAGCAGGTTTTTCTGAAGAGGAGAGCTGGGCAGGAGATCAGAAGGAAGTAGTTGAAAAGTAGGAGTGTGCAAATACCTTCCCTGCAGGGGGGGCAAATATTTGGAAGGCTCCACCTCTGGTTCAATGGACAAGCAGCCAGCCACTCCCACTTCTTGAGCTATAGAAGTAGTTCCCCTCAGCCTCTTTCTGAGGCACTTGTTCTTTGCCACGCCATCCTCCCTTTCTCCTCCAGTGGCAGCGCCTCTCTCCTGGGGATCCTTCCTAAGGTACCTTTAGCCAAGGGAAGCATCCCATGGCACCTCTAGGGGTGGAACCCTCTAGAGGGTTCCCTGCCTTTGGTACCCCTACAGGGTGGTAATTCCTCTGGAATAGGGAGTGTAAAACTGCCAAAACCTAAGTAACACAGTTGCACAAGCATAACACTTACTGACTGCGTAGGTCATTGAATTTGGTATTGATTATCCAGTATTTATAATTTGAGCCAGAAAAAAAGATTTAAAAAGCATTACTCCTTGCCAGATGACCAGAAAGTCCCATAGCAACCCATCTCCTGATCTTCTACCCTCCTCCTGAGAAAAACAGCTGACCCAGAACTAACATAAAAAAATAATAATTAAAAAAAATCCCGTTTTCATGTAAGGGTATTTTCCACAAAAGGGCAACAGTAGATAATGACAGTACAGAAAACTGCGCTTGATAACAAGGCAGGGACTTCCAGGGTACCTTTCAAAGACATGTCTATAAAACAACTGCATATGGGGGAAGGAGAGAAAATAAATTAATAGTGGCATAGATTTTCTTGTATTTCAAATAAAATAAGGTGCCTACAATATAATGATTTTTCCCCTGGAAGTATCCCTTTTGGTCAAGTGGCAATTAGCCAGGGATCAGCTGTTCGTATGCCAGCTTTCACTCAAGCTTGACAACTGAACTTAAGCAGAACAGTTGATCCACTGACTCAGATGATGCACATGCTGCCTGAAGGACTCTAAAGTCAGCTCAGCCTCACGACTGCCCAGTGCGTGAAGACTGAGTCTGATTACTGTAACTCGGGCTTCACGGCACTTCTGTCGGTCCATTTTTCTCCACTCACAGCCAGCCCAAGACCCCTGTTTTAACAACTGGTCCCCAATATGCCACAGCACATAAAAATTAGCACATGCAAGACACAAGGCATGGGATAATTTATTAGGAGCTACCAAATAATCAATGTCGCACACCACTTTTCACTACCAACCAGCTCTTCCAGCCATGGAAATCTGGGGAAACAGCTGCACATTGTGGGAGAACCAGAAAGGTCAAATGCTGATCTCAGTGGCCACGAGATTCTTGGCAGCCATTTTCAAAATGGCTGCTGAGAATCTCATGGCCACCAAGATTGGAGTTAGCCCTTCTGATTGGATTTGAAGGGCTTGATGGTGCTGGAAGACCAACCCCATTGGTTGGAGATCGGCCTTCATTGTTGGCACTTTTTGCTATGTTTGGGATGTTGAAGTAGCCACCCAGCTGAAACAGCCTTGTCCACAAACATCTGCATCAATCATTAACTACTGCACACATCAGGACTCGGGGGGCTTAAGCTCTCAGAAACATGTTGGGTTGTGTTGGTCCAGAGTCTCAAGGAGCAGGCAGACTGCGGAGCCATGATCAAAAGGAGCCCTCCAACTGGAAGCCACATCCTATTTTGCAAGAAGTGTGTTTTCTTCGGAGCAGCCCAGAGAACTACAGATCCTTTGTGACCCTTTTGATTTTTATTTTATGGGTCCCTATCTATTTGGAATCCTTACCTTAGGCTCACCTAGAATCAGGTAAGCAAAACCTTTAACCACTGACTATATTGGATGGGGAATTACCCACCAGACCCTAGTTGTATTGCTGCTGTTAATGTCACAACATCCTACTCATACAAAAGGCAGTTCTTTACAGGTCTGGACAGACATCATGCCTTACCTGTTTTCCATTGCCACCTTCTGTCATCAGGCCTTTTGGGGGTCTCCTGAGGGCTGACACATATGGCGGGGGGGGTGACATAGGCTTTTTCCACTATTTTCTCCCAGTTCCCTACGCTGGGGCAAGCCCTGGTGTCCCTCAGCTCTCCCTTCTACTGCCCTCCTAGACCTGCACTACCACCTTGCTATCACCAGGTGGTAGTCATTTGATGGAGTGTGCAGGTCTCCCACCCCACCACCAGGAAAGGAGAGCAGCCATCGGGCACACAATCCTTTCCATCCGCCTGCCAACCCCCATCAACCTGCAATCATCACTGAACACAGGTTGCCAGTATGGCAGGAGGGAAGGTGCCAGCACTTCAGTCCTCCATGCCACAGCCCCGGGCCTAGAAACATAGAGTTTGACAGCAGGTAAGGACTGCTTGACCCAACCAGTCTGCCCATTTACTCTACCTACTGTAACACCTCAGACCCTACTTTTTTATTGTTTTTAGCTATCAGTTTATAGGCCTGATTGCTCGACCCTATCTCTCTGGAGGGAGCCCAAGCCCCGTCCCATGATGTCCACCAGCAGGCGCCGACCATTACCCCCAGGGCTCCCCCCCAGTGGGGTCAGCAGGGCTCCCCAGCACCTGTCGACGACTGGATCCAGTGTGGCCAGTACCATGGCTAGTCGGGGGTGGGACCTGTGAGGCCCCTCCATCACCCGCTGAGCAATCTGTTTTTCTCCTCCAATGTAGTCCCCTAGAGGTGGGGAGTGCAATGACGCCAGCGATGGTGTGCAGACTCCTGTGCGTACTCTGCTAGGTGTCTGCCCCGTCTCTACCCCATTGTCAGCAGCATTGGTGTGCAGCCCCCAGCCTCCACTAGGGGCCAGTCACACTGATCACTGGAGTCCCCCTCCTCTCCAGAGAAGGTGAACAGTCCCTGGGACACTCGATCCTTTTCCTCCCCTGCTGACCCCAGGTGGCCTGTGCTCATTCCCGAACACGGGTCGCCGGGATGGTGCAAGGTGTGGCGTCCAGTGCCTCAACACTCAGCACCACTGGGCTGCCAACACCTCAGACCCTACTTGATCTCTGCCTCCCCACCTCTTTACCAGTAAGGTTCCTTTATGCCTGACCCATGCCGTCTTGAATCCCATTACAGTTTTTGCCCCCACAACTTCTGTTTGGAGGCTGTTCCACCACTCTTTCTGTGAAGAAGTACTTCTTTACATCACCCCTGAGCCTACCCCTTCCAGCTTCATGGCACAATGTCTTATTCTTGAGCATCTTTTTCTCTGAAAAGACTTCCCTCTTAAACCTTATTTATACCTGTCAGGTACTTGAAAAGTCCCGATCATATCCCCTTCTCCCTCCTTTCCTCCAGGGTTTACATACTGAGGTCCTTCAGTCTCTCCTCATAGGGCTTTAGACCCTGCACCATTTTAGCTGCCCTCTTCTGAACCACCTCTACTCTATGTCCTTCTGGAGATGTGGTCTTCAGAACTGGGCACAGTAATCTAGTATCACCACCCCCACCACCTCCCTCTTTCTGCTGGTGATACCCCCTCCCTATGCACACTAGCATCCCACTGGCTCTCCCCACTTCCTTGCCACACTTTTTAGCCACATTTAGGTAATCAGATATGGTTACCCCAGGTCTCTTTCCTGTTAGGTGGTCACCAGTGCCACTCCACCCCTGGGATTCTGCACGCCAACTGCATGATTTTGCACTTCACATTGAAACTTAGTAGCCACCCTCTTGACCACTCCTCAACATTTCTTAGATCCCTATTCATGTTTTCCACCACCACCCCGGAGTGTCTACCCTATTTCGGATCTTGGTGTCATCTGCAAAAAGGCAGACCTTCCCTTCTAGCTCCTCTGTAATGTCACTAATGAAGACATTAAAGAGTACTGGTCCCAGTACTGATCCTTGTGGCACCCCACTAGTCACCATCCCTTCCTCAGAGTGAACTCTGTTACCACCACCCTCTGTTGCCTATCCCCAAACAATTTCTTACCCAATTGACTAACTTTAGACCCACTCCTAGGCTGCTCAGCTTATTTAATAGTGTCCTATGTGAAACATTGTCGAAGGCCTTATTGAAATCTACATAGGCCACAGTAGAACTGAAACATAGAAAGTGAAGCTAGAAGAAGTCCATCGGGCCTGTCTTCAGGCCTCTCAATACTCTTAGACTTGCCAATACACCCCAACCCCTATATCTCACCTCCAATGTTCATTCTTCCATTGCTTATGCCCATAGGTGGTGACTCTGTACTGGGATATCAGGAAGTACTGGCACCAGTCAAGTACACCACCAAACAGGCATTCTGACGTCATGGTGTACTAGCACCATTCATTCAGTAGAATGTTTATTGAATATGATTTACATTCCCTGTATGCTCTGTATGAGGATGTAATCTCTACATTAAGTGAAAATAAAAACAAATGTCAAAAAAAGGTTATCATTAATGTCCTCAGCTTGACATGTTCAGAAGAAAACTTCCACGGGTAGAATTCAAGCAAAAGTCTGACTTTCATGGAAATTCAGCCTTCAATCACCCAAAAAAACCTTGGTAGCTAGCGGTCCCTCACTCTGCCACCCACCCAACGTAATTAAAAAAGCCCTGGTGGCTAGCAGTCCCTCCCCTCACCTGACCACCCACCTGACATTTAGTAAGAAGATCCCTGGTGGCTAATGTCCCTCCCCCACCCATTCACCTACCTGACAAAAGCCATGGTGGCTAGTGGTCCCTCACCCCACCCAATCACCCACTCAACGTATCCAGTAGGCAGTGTAATCCTTCCCCCTCATCATTATTTCCCATATAATATTTCCCCTGGTGGTCTAGTGAAACCCCCATCCTCAATCCCTAGTCCATGAATTCAAATGTTATTCATTTTATTAACAACTCTGGACAGCCTGGCTATGGTGGAGAGCGGAGGGCTGTGCCAGTTGCCCACTGGGGTTCAGAATGGGGAGCAGGGTGGTGGCACACTACCTGCTGGGTGTGGGGGGTGCAGTAAACCACCAGGGGGAAAAAATGTTTATAACAGTATATGGGTGATGGGGACGGGGGGGAAGACTGACTACTGGACACATCAGGCTGGTGATCCGTTGGGGGGAAGGACGGCTAGCCACCAGGGATCTTTTAATTACTGGTCGGGTGGGTGACTGGGTGATCATTAGCCACCAAGGATTTTTTTATTAAAGATTGGGTGGGTGATCGGGTGAGGTAGGGACAGCTAGCCACCAGGGAATTATTTTTATTTCAGGCAGAGCTGGGGGGGGGGCACTGGACTCCAGGAATAGTGTGTGTGTGTGTGTGTGTGTGTGTGTGTGTGTATGTATGTGTGTTTTGTTTTTGTTTTATTTTTTCCTTCTGCCTATATTTGTTTTCCTTCTGCTTATGTCTAAGTGGAACAGGGTTAAATTGTGCCCCAAAACTTTGAAGTTTTCCGATCCACCTCAGGTAGACGTTTGGAACTTCAGCGAAATTTGGCACATTTTGCAGAAGTTTCGCTAAGCACACCTCTAGTCTCAGCTGGTTTTTGAATACCCTAACATCACTTCTCTTGTGAACAAGACAAAACAGTATGCAACTGATATTGTTCCCTAGCATAAGCAATAACACCTCCACGGTGTGAGTTATATTCTGATAGATGCATGTTTATAGGCTTACTGAGACACAAGGCCACAGGTCCATAGAGTTTTGTTTGAAACCATAATATCCCACACTATGGGCACATTCTGGGATGTGTTCATTATTTCTTTTATAAAATGGCTTTGTGTCTAATTCTATTTAATATATATATATATATATATATATATATATATATATATATATATATACAATCAGGGTGAAGGAATAATCATTCAAATAAATACTGTAATTTTCACCCCAGTGGAATAAACGGGCTGATGATGTAGGCACTATAGGTATAAATGTAAAATCTTACATTTATACCTATAGTAGATACATCATTGACGTTTATTCACACAGTGCACACGTCAGATCCAGCACCACCCCAGCAGCCGATACTTCAGACATAGCTTCACAAAACAGGAAGTACACAGTGACACCCATCTCATTATTTTGCACCCCAAATGCAATTGTCACAGTTCTCAGAGCCATAGCAGAACATAAAAGCCACTTTTTTTAAAGAAACAAAACCAAATACTAACCTTCACAATCCCGGAACTGCTTCATCACTGTCCGCTCGGTCCCAGGAAACCTCCTTGCAGTCTTCAGCGGCTTTATAATGCCGCCCACCCACGAAACCCACTACAGCCTTCTTCAGTCCAGCACATGAAAATAAATATAAAACAAATAAGAAACAGTACCGTAAACTGAAAAACAGTAGCAAAATAGGATGCAGCACGTAACAGTCACAAACCGACGAATGTGGACACCATATGCAACAAAACCTACAGCCCTCCCACAAACCAAGCACACCCAATGAAACGGCACATTTTCCTGCAATGCTGAAAAAACTACGAATTGAAACACAGTGTTTCACGAAGCTAACAATACAGACGGATAATAACCATTGACTCACCCAAAGAAAAAACGGTCAAATCAAACTAATTTCTAAGGAAAAAAAACACAGGATCCAAAAAAAGTACAACCAGCACAATATGGAGCCCTATTGTATAAATCACACACATGATGTGCGACTTGTGGAATATGGGAAACATTAGCATTTGTGAAGAGTGACCTCTGATAATATCACTCGTGGCACTCATGCTCATGCTAATATTTCCCATATTCCACAGTCGCCCATCATGTAGCCTCCTCTATATACATCTATCTATCTATCTATATATATATATATATATATATATATATATATATATATATATTAGAGGCAAAATTCAGCATTTATTAGTTAGGCTATACCGACGCGAGTCTGCGTTGTTGAAAGTCTCTTGCCTTTCTCAGCTTAATACCTCAACTGGCAGGCAAGATTACGGTTGTCGGCCATAACTCCCCACCCCATCACATGTAAAGGAAGCAGAGTAGGAGAATGGGGTGAGAGTTAGGACCCATAACCCCAATGCACACCCTGATGCCGCTGGGGTGGCAGGGGGGACCAAGGGGCTTTTCAACCCCAATAATTAATTTCCTCGCTTTTGTCGGTGTGGAACAACCCTAATTAATGCATTAAATGGAGTTTTTTGCCTCTAATTTCCCTTCTTTTTGAGAATGATAATGAGAAATAGTGAATGTAATGCTGCAGCGGGAGCGCAGGGCCCAGCTCCCGCCACATGATGTCTTGTCACATAGTAACATTGTGCCCGCAAACGCAAATAGTAATGCACATGGTGATGCAAAGCAAAACAGAAAGAGAAACAGTAGTGTAGACAGAAATGTTAAAAACAATGCAAAAGCAAACGCAAATGAAAACGCAAAGGGTAACACACATGGTGGCGTAGACGTGAACGGTAAGTGAAACGGGAACGGAAACGCAAACTAAAATGGGAACGGTAACAGTAATGTAAGCACACAGGCTGGCTTTCCCCAAAATTTGCATGAAGAAAGACAGTGAGTACAAAGAATGTATGCATAATAATGGTTCTCGGAGCAGAAAATGAGGAGTTGGAATACTAAATTGCGTATATCTCAGGAACTGTATGACATAGAAAATAAATATAAAAGTCATATGATTTATGACTTTCCTGGCTAGTTTTATACTTAGCTGCTGCTCGGGCACTAAGTGTTTTTCAGATGAAAAGTCCGTATCTCGCACCGTTTCCGAGATACGGGCCCTGAAAGGCGTGGCGAACGCCGTAATGTTATCCTATGGGAAAAAAAGAGAAGTTCGGAGTGCCATAACTTTGGCTCCCTGTAATATTTTTTCACCAAACCATAAAAAGACACATCTGTGGGATGTTGGCTGTGTTCCCTCCAAATTTCAGCCCAAAAGACCAACCCATTATTTTGCAGCAGGGCGCCAAAGGATTCCTGTAATGCGTCGGACGCCATAATGTTATCCTATGGGAAAAAGCGTCAGCTTTGGAGTGCCGTAACCTTGCCACTATGTAATATTCTTTCAACAAAACACTGAAACGCATATCTGTGAGATGTCGGCTGCATTTCTTCCAAATTTCAGGCCAAAACACCAAACCGTTCTTTTGCAGCGTGGTGCCAAAGAATTGCTGTAATTTTCCCACAGCCTAGAAAAGTACTGTCGAAGTTTACGAAAGCTTTCACAAATTAATTCGACAGTGTCACAAGTGTGACAGTACTTTGTGAAAGTACTTTTTCCAGAAATTTGAAAAACATATTTCTGTGGTGTTTACCCCAAAATAAAGACATGGCTAGCATCCTCAATGTCCGACTAGGTGAATACAAAAAGAATTAGGTTGCTAGAGGGTCCCAATTTTAAATGCCAAGCATTTTTCAGATCACTAACTGAAAACAAAATGGTGAATTTACAACAGTAAAAGGGCCATCTGCGACAGTAAAAACTGCATTTGCGACTCTGTCGAACTTTTTGTTAACTTTTCCCATTGACGTATAATGGGAACTTATTTTTAGAATAACTTTTGAACCGTTTAATATTTTTTCACGAAATCTTCAAAAGGCACATTGGGGACCACAGCCGCATGTTCCCTGAAGTTGGACTGGTCGCACAAACCGTCAGCGACCTATACACGCTGACAGTAAAATTCCAGAAAAGCGAAATTCGCTGCCAAGTAGATCATGCTTAATAATTCCATGTCGTGATAAGCAAAACCAGTACGAAACTTGGCAGATCCTAAGGCATATGGGTCTTGATGGCATATTCTAAATGTCAGGCAAATCCATCAAACAGTTGCAAAGTTATTAAGGTGCAAAATTTGGGGTTTAACATGTAAATGGCTCCTCAACCCTAACTATAGTGGCACTACCATGCCACTATAATATATATATATATAGATTAGAGGGTAAAATCTCAGTTTAATGCATCAGTTAGGTTGTTCCACAGTGACAAAAGTGAGGAAATTTGGTGTTAAGTTGTTAAAAAACTTGATACCCCTATCTCACCCCTAACTGGCATTGGGTGTGCATTGGTCGTCGTCATAACTCTCACCCCATCACATGTGTAAAGAAGCAGAGGTATAAGAGAATGAGGTGAGAGTTAACGATGACCCTAACGCCGCACCCTGATGCCGGTTGGGGTGGGCTGGGGGGTTCAAGGGGGTTTCCAACCCTGACACTGAATTTCCCTCACTTTGTCGCTGTGGAATAACCCTAACTGATGCATTAAACAGAGTATTTTGCCTCTAATTTCCCTTCCTTTTGAGAATGATGACGACAAATAGTGAAGGTAATGCAGTGGTGTGACATAGTAACAGGAACAGCAACACAAACAGAAGTGCCAACAGTGGCGCACATGGTAACGGAAACGTAAATGGTAAAGGAAACATTAATAGAAATGCAATCGCAAAGTGATGCCAAAGCAAACAGTGATGCAAATGGACATTGAAGCACATACAAAAACACAACTGGTAATGCAAACAGTGATGGCAGTGGTATTTTACATGGAAATGTTAAGTGTCACAGCAAAAGGAACGCAAAAGAGAACAGAAACGGAATCGCGAACGCGAGCACACACATAAACGCAAACCGTAACACGCACAGCCACGGTACCGCAATAGTAAACACAAATGGTAAAGGTAACATGAAGAATAATGAAAAAGGAAACAGAAATGGAAACGGGAATGGAGGCATGTACGGAAATGCAAACCGTAACGTGCATGGTCATGGAACCGCAATTGTTAACGCAAATGGTAACAGTAACAGCAACAATAACGCCAAAGGAAAGAGAAATGCAAATGCAAGCGAGTACAGAAATGCAAACCATTACGTGCATGGTCATGGTACCACAATTGTAAATGCAAATGGTAACAGTAACAGCAAAAATAACGCCAAAGGAAACAGATATGCAAGCGTGTATGAAAACGTATGTAATGCACATGGATGGTACCACAATTGCAAATATAACTGGTAATGGTAACAGCAACAATAATGCTAAATGACACAGAAATGGAAATGCAAACGAAAACACAAACAGTAACGCACACGGTGGCGTAGACGGTAATGGTGCCACAAACGGTAACGGAAACGCAACTGGAAATGCTATCTGGCACAGTAACAAAAGGTCACACCCTTCTTTTCCCCAAAAAATGCAATGGAAAACACAGTGAAAACAAAGAATGTATACATAACAATGGGCCTCAGAGCAGAAAATGAGGACTTGGAATATTAAATTGCTTATATCTCAGGAACCGTACGACATAGAAAAAAAATTTAAATGTCATATGAATTATGACTTTCCCGGCTAGTTTAGTACTTAGCCCCTGTTAGGGGGCTAAGTGTTTTTTTGACAAAAAGTCCATATCTCACACCGCTTCCCGATATCGGCCCCAAAGGTTACGTGGCTCGTATCGTTATTCAATGGGAAAAAGTGTTAACTCGGAGTGCCATCACTGTGCCGCCCTGTAATATTTTTTCACCTAGCCACAAAAAGGCACATCAGTGGGATGTTGGCTTTCTTCCCTCCAAATTTCAGCCCAAAAGAGCAAACCGTTATTTTGCAGCAGGGCGGCAAAGGATTCCTGTAATGTGGCGGACGCCATAATGTTATCCTATGGGAAAAAGTGTCAAATTTGGAGTTCCATAACTTTGCCACCCTGTAATATTTTTTCACCAAAACACTGACAGGCACATCTGTGAGATGTTGGCTGTGTTCTCTCCAAACTGCAGTCCAAAAGACCAAACCGTTCTTTTGCAGCAGGGTGGCAAAGAATTGCTGTCATTTTGCCATAGCCTGGAAACGTAGTATCGCAATTTGCGAAAGCTTTTGCAAAAATTTGCAACACTTTCACAAGTGCAACATTACTTTATGAAAGTACTTTTTCCAGAAACTTGAAAAACATGTTTCTAAGGTGTTTAACCTCAAAATAAAGACATGCCTAGCATCCTCAGTGTCCGACTAGGTAAACACAAAAAGAATTGTGTTGCTAGAGGGTCCCAAATTTAAATGTCAAGCATTTTTATGATCACCAACTGAAAACAAAATGGTGGATTTGCGAAAGTAAAAGGACCATTTGCGAAAGTAAAAACTGCATTTGCTAAAGTGTTGAACTTTTTGTTAACTTTCCCATTGACTTATAATGGAAACTTGTTTTTTGAATAACTTTTGAACCGTTTAATATTTCTTCACAAAATCTTCAAAAGGCACATTGAGGACCCTGGCTACATGGTTGCTGAAGTTTTTGGACCGGCCGCACAAACCGTGTGACCTGTAGGCGAGAGCAAAGAAATTGCAAAAAAGCGTAATTGCGCAACTGGTTGTTGCTTAATAGCTCCACAGCCGTATATCCGATTGGTATGAAACTTAGCAGATCCCAAGATCTACCATGTCCAATTGTACATACCAAATTTCAGGTAAATCAATTGAATGGTGGCAAAGCTATTAAGGTGCAAAATTTGACCCTTTAACCTTAAAAGTGCTACTCAACTCTAATTATGGTAGCACTAACGTGCTACCATTATATATATATACATATATAGATATATATATATATATATATATATATATTATATATACATATATATAATATATTATATATATTCAAAGTTGCTGTTTTGTTTACAAAATAGTTAGTCCACTAGTAGGTGTTATTAGTGTGCTATATAATGTAGTTGTTACCTGTGAATTAAATTTATGCACCCGCATTTAACTGTATTATACTACCTGTAGTTTGTTTTTACAGTTTTTTAGACCCTTTTCTTATTTGTCCTGTTGTCCAGTTCAGGGATGTCGGAGACTGCACAACAGAGAGGTCAGAAAGGTAGCAGTCCAAGAGTGAGTGCATGGATGAGTGATGCCCACTGCAGATTTCAGAGCTGCTGTTATTTACTTCAAATGAGATTGGAGGTAGAGAAGACACTGCAGTCAGGTACACCACAATCTAGGTAAGTGCATGGGCAGGTGAGGTACAATCGAAGTAAGTTTGAATGACTTAAAAAACTGGACTAAACTAAAGAATGTTTGAATTGAATTTGAAGGCCTTCATTTCAGGTGGAAAAAAGGATGTTTTCAAGTACATTTGAAGGGCTTGTTCATAACAGTTTTTTACCACTCTTTCAGCCTTCTTTTTGAAGGCTAATTTGCATTTTTCACGATTTTGAAGGGCATTTGAGAACATATTGAAAAGTTTTTCAATGAATAAAAACTGGAGATTGAAAAGTGTTTCAATGGATAAAAACTGGTGTTTGAGGTATAATGGGAGTCTATTTGAATTACTTCAAAAACATGAAAACAACTGGGCTAGTTTTAAAAAAAAATGAAGAATGTCTGAATTGTATTTGAAGGCCTTCATTTTCTGTGTGGGTACCATACCTCATCAACATGACAGATGTCATTTTTTCAAATCTCCTCTGCAACACGTTTTCACATTTGCTCCATAAAGTCACCTTTTGAATGGGATTTTAAAAAATCCACCTGTAGTGATCATAAGATGAGATCATAAAAAGAGAGTATTGAAAATTTGATGTCAGAATGTCACAAAACAACAAAGTTATGAAGAAACATTTAATTTTTTCAATGTTTATGCATACTTTTGGAATTTTTGCATTTTGGTCCCAAATATGTACATAGCCCTTTTGTTGCACCATCTGATAAACATGACAGGTGTCATTTTTCAAATCCCCTTTGAAACATGTTTTTACCATCCCACTTTGAAACCACTTTTCAGACAGGATTTTTAAAAAATCCACCTGCCTTGATCAGGTCATAAAAGGACTATGTTAAAAATGTGGGGTCAAAATGTGAAAAAACAACTTCGTTATGAAGAAACATTGAATTGTTCCAGCGTTTACTCAACTTTATTTTTGCAAGTGTTGGCCCCTAATGTTCAACATATCCCTTGTGTTACCCCATCTCATCAACATGACAGATGTAATTTTTGAAATCCTCTTCAAAACATGTTTTTGCAGTCACACTGTGAAACCATCTTTTGGATGGGATTTAAAAAAATTCACCTGTCTTGATCATGATGTCAGGTCATAAAGAGAATATGTTGGAAATTTGAGGTAAAAATGTGGGAGCCCACTGAAAAATAGTATTGCCTCGCAGGTAGCCTATCCTGGGTAAATACAATCTAAAAATGTGTGAAAGCAAGACACCACTGAAAATGAGATATTGCATATCATTTGGTCTAGCCTGGGTAAGTATTTAGTAAAAATGTGTAAAAGCAGGACCTCCGTACAGCAGAGCCCCCAGTGAACTGTGCATCTATGCTGCTCTATCCTGGGAAAAATACATTGTATTAGCTGGACCCCACTGAAAATGTAACTAGCCTTTCAGCTGGGTAAATATATTAAAAATGTGTAAAAGCAGGTTGTTGGCCAACACCACCCCCATCATCCTATACTTAGTCAGCATATAGTATGCATATAGACCTGTCAGACCTACAGCCCCTCCTGTGGACTACTGTGATGTCATTAGTTAGCCACTGTTGTATTGTAATGTCATTAGCTAGCAATTGTTGTATGCATAGTTCGAATAGTTAGGATGTACTGTATTTTCTTTTTGCCTTTTTATTTAGTTTTAATATGTAGATATCGTATTTAATAGTATACTAAAGTATACTAAAAAATCCCGGTAATACTACTAAAAAGAGAGTGATAATACAACACTTGCCCACTGGTAATAGTGTCGTTCAGAAGTGATAATACTATCATTCCCACCTGAACTATAGTATTATCACAAACAACACAGAGCGCAAATGCCAGAAAACTGCCAGCCGTGTAGCTGAAACCGTGGCATTCACTCAAAACCCGAACAAGCATTCCATGCTTCAAAAACCTGACAGGTTTTATTTTTTTTTCTCTGGCAAAAAATTTCTCTGTCAAAAGAAATAAACACCACTGAAGACAGACTAATGCTATGTCATATATTCGGACAGTGACTCAGAGTAAGAGACTGAACAAGCTGCACAAATGACCGGAGCGCAAAGCTGTTATACAAAAATATATTTTTTTGTTGTTGCAATCCTTGGCACCCGAACATTTGCCACTGATTATTGGCACCACTTTTTACAAATATTTAAACTGTTAAAAAACATTGTTTTAAGTGTTAAAAACTCTTCAAACAATCCAGTATTTTGGAACACCAATGAATCCCGACACAGCCTTGCAAGCAAACCGAAAGCCACCAAAGGTAAAAGTAAAAACCAACTTGGATCCATATATTAACAAAAAACAATGGATAGGTGAGAGTGTATTGCCGGTGAGCAACACCATCTCGAGGTTCTGGACATGTAGGAACCTCTCAAACTTTGCTTTCGAGTTTCCTATGTGTCCAGAATCTCTTGATGGTATTACTCACCAGTAATACACACTCACCTATCCATTATTCTCTGTATAATTCTGCTAAGAAATGTTATATCCCAAGTGAAACCATTCAGCCACAGTAATTATTGTCTGAGATGCTATGAGAAAACAACTGATAATGTAATACATTTGTGGCCTTAGAGCTCCACCTGCTGCTATAAGATATAATTGTATCTTTGCTATATTTCTAATCCTACAGTAGCATGCTACCTACTGCCAAGGTACACACTGCTCCAGTCAGCGTTATTATCTGACTACCTGATATCCAGTTATAATAGCAACCCAAAATGAGAGACTACAAAAATAGCGACTCATTTTGGGCATTATTATTCTGGGCTACCCTGCACAATAGCGGGGGTATGGGAAAGTGACTGTGGGGAACGCCGAACGGAAGGAGAGAATAGCAAGGGGAAGGGGAGGGACAGGGAAGGGGTTTTAGGGGACTGGTGTACCTGCTGCCACCAAGCTAGCCATGTGGAGTGGTGGTTTAGGTGGCTAGCTCTGGCACAGCAGGTACTGGGTTTGGGACCAGGAGTGAGTACATTTTGCGGCAGCCGCAAACTGCGGGATTTAAATTTTGCCAAAATCCAGATTTTGCCCCCTCCCTGACATGCACCCCCCCACTAGAGTTGAGAATCTCAATTCAGGGGGGTGCAGGGGCAAAGCCCAATCCCTCCCCACAAAATAATTTTTTTTAAATCCAGATGTTGGGTCACCTTGAAGTGTATATCGCTGATTTGCTTTTCAGCGATATATATTCACCACAATAGTGATCAGTGTTTTGCGATTGTTATTATGACATGGAACCAACGGCCCTATTGTTCTATATACCAGTGTCAACAATATTTGTATACAAAGTTTCTACAATGTAATATCTGAAAGGGCAAGCTTGATATCAGTGAGCTGCCCACCAAACTGACCAACCAGGGTAATTCAGAATATGCACTTTGGGCCCTATGCATTATCCTTGCGGAGTGGCTACACGCGCGTATCTGGGGTGCATAGCCACTCCATGTCCAACACGCCCCCCCCATGCAGGATGCACAAAGGGGGGCACGCAGGACCAAAACAACTGATTTTCTCAGTCCGCAGACCACACCACACTGGGCATGGGCTGGGGGTGTGCCAGCACTATGTGCCATGCACAAAGGCATGTACTGCTGGTCACAGGTGTGCAGAGGGGGCACAGGGTACACCAGGGAGAACCCTGCCATAAGCTCCCTATGTGCCCTGTGCACACATCGGGTCCCCGCACGGACAGAGCAGATAGACAACCCACTGGGACCACTGGTGCCACCTGGCACAGCTCATACTGGTGCACGACCCCTACCAGGCACCTCACCCACCCAATGCACTCTAACATAGGGGCACTGGCCCACAGATGCTACCCCCACCCCAGAACAGCACCGCTAACCCAGCCCCTCCACTGGCCCATCTAGGCATATGGTGGGATAGAGTGCCCCCACAGGCACTGCCAGCAGCTCCCCAACCCCATCCAAGTGCACTGCTCCACGTATAACTGAAGGGCCAGCAGCATTACCCTCCTCTCACCCCCACAGCCACCAGTCATTGGACACCCATGGGGCATGCTGCCAATGTGCACCTCACCATGTAGGTAATTCACTGAGTGACCTGATCCAGGCCTCCAATTGGATGCCTTGCTGGATCCACAACTCTGTCCCCAGCCACCCTGTGGGGACCTGCATGCCAGGGGGGCAGGGTCATGGACAGGTGCACGTCTGTTGTGCATACCCTCGGGTGTGCACCTGTCCGCAGGTGCAGAGATGCGCGGGCAGGTTACGCACCTTTGGCACATAACCTGCGCCCATTTGTGCATAGGGCCCAATGTGCATACATAAGCCTGTTGTTATAACAATGGGACTTTTCTTATAACACTAAAAAAGCTTGTTGTTTGCCAAAGCTCGATGAGTTCCAAAATGCTGAACTACAGTGGTGGAGGTTCTAAACCGGTCTCCGGGTAATGTATTGTTATGCTTACTGTCCTTGTTATTGGTGTATAGGGAATAAAACCTTTATTTGCACTTTTGTTTGTTGAGTTATGTGTTACCAAGCAGCCATGTTGGTTTAGAATCAGTAAGATCATAAAATCATAATATAACAAGAACCGGTCCCCATTGAAAATGAGATATTGCAACTCGGCTGTGCTATCCTGGGAAAATACATGGTGAAAATTTGGAAAAGCTGGATCCTACTTAAAATAAGATAGCATCTGAGCTGTGCTGTCCTGGATAAATACAGTGCAAAGATGTGCCAAAGCAGGACCCTAATGAAAAAGGAGCAAATATTATTTGGCCACTAAAAATGGGGATGGCACAACTCTCACTGATAGTAGCCAAATGGGCGAACAATATAATGTGTTTTTTACATCAGTCTTTAATGATAAAACCAGGGGATCCAAAAAAACCCTATCAGTTATGGGAGATACCTGCCTTGTTATAGACCACAGTAATGTTAGGGAGAGGTTATTCAAAATCGACCAAAACAAAGCACAAGGGCCTGATGGGCTGCATTCCAGAATCATCAGGGAACTAGCACATGAGATTTCTGGCCCACTCACAGCCATATTTCATAAATCCCTAGAGCTAGGTGAGATGTGGAGCTGTGGAGACAGGCAAAAGTGGTACCCATACATAAGTAGTTGTCCAAGCAGGAAGTGGGGAATTACAGGCCCATCAACTTGACAGCTATCCTGGGGAAGGTACTAGAAGGGATTATCATGGATCATATTGTTCTATTTATGCAGTTAAGGGGGGTTATTGACCACACACACAGCATGGTTTTACCAACGGACGACCCTGCCAGACTAACCTCCTGGAGTTCTACAGCAAAGTCAGCAGTGCATTGGATGAAGGAAAATCTGTGAATGTTATTTTCTTGGACCTCTCCAAGGCATTTGACAAGGTCCCACATGGAGAACTTGTCGATGCCCTAATTGATCACAACATCCAGGGTAACATCAGTAAATGGATAGCATCCCGGCTGACCGATAGAAGCAAAGGGTATGCATTAGAGGAGCATATTCTAATTGGTCTGAAGTTACCAGTGGGGTCCCACAGGGTTCCATATTGGGGCCCAACTTATTTAATATCTATATTTCCTCCATGAAACCCAAAGATAAGGTCTGGGTGTCCAAATTTGCATATGACACTAGGTTGGACTTACAGTAAACAATACTAAGGAGGCAGGTACACTCCAATCAGCCTTGAGAGATTTGGAGGCATGGGCAAAAACCCATAAACTGCCATTTAATGTAAACAAATGCTGTGTGATGCACTTGGGAACCATGAACCATAAGCATAGGTACAGGTTAAAAGGAATAACCTTGAGGGAAGTTATAGACGAAAGGGACCTCGGTGTTAGAATCTCAAATGATTTAAGCTGCAAACTACACTGTAACCTAGTAGTCAAAAAAGCTAGTGGTATATTGAACTGTATCAGGAAACATATTAAGAGCAGAGATAGGGAGGTGATAATTCCCTTATATAGTTCCCTGGTGAGACCCCATATGGAGTACTGTGCCCAGTTTTGGGCTGCAGGTGGAAAGACGGAAATAAAAGCTCTGGAGAGAGTGCAGAGAAGGGCAACTAAAATGGTCAGTGATATAAGTGAACAGGATTATGTGGATAGACTGACAGAGTTGGGAATGTATTCTTTGGAGTACCGCAGCTAAGAGGGGATATGTGTCTGGTTTTTAAAGCACATAGAAACATAGAATTTGATGGCAGATAAGGACTGCTTGGCCCACCTAGTCTGCCCATTTCCCTACCTAATGGATAAGCTGCAGATCCTAGTTAACCAACAGCCTACTTCCTCCTACACCCCACTAGAATTGCCTTATGTCTGTCACATGCATTCTTGAATTCCCCGACTGTTTTTGACAACCTCCTCAGGAAGCCTGTTCCATGCATCCACAACCCTCTTCATGAAAAAATACTTCCTCACATTACCTCTGAGCCATCTCCCCTCTATCTTCAAATTGTGCCTCCTTGTTCTTGCACATCTCTTTTTCTGAAAGATGCTACCCTCTTGGACTTTGTTGATTCTACTGAGGTACTTAAAAGTTTCTATCATGTCCCTCCTCTCCCTCCTTTCCTCGAGGGTATACATATTAAGCTGCTTTAGTCTCTCTTCATATGTCTTCTGGTGCAGACCCTGCACCATTTTGGTAGCCCTCCTCTGAACAGCCTCCACCCTGTCTATGTCTTTACGGAGATGGGGTCTCCAGAACTGCACACAGTACTCCAGATGGGGTCTCACCAACTGTCTGTACAGAGGGATAACAACTTCCTGTTTTCTACTTGTGATGCACTTTCAGACCCTTCTTTGTGGAACCAGTTGGGCCTAGATATCAAAACTCAAAACTACAATATGAGATCACACCCCTTGCAAATTACAGGCAAAGGATATTGGTCTACTAAAAGAAAGCATTGGTTTTCTGTAAGAGTTCAGAAAGCATTGAATGGCCTACCTGTGGAGGTGGTGGCTAGCAATACTTGTGAGGAATTCAAGCATAGACTAGATAAGTACTTAATTAGTAAAAACATCAGGGGATATTACCAAGTGGCGAGCATTATGGACTTCGGTCTTCTCTGCTCTGGAAACCTATAAAACCTATGAAACCAATGAAAATAAGATATTGCATCTCAGCTGGATTAGCCTGGGTAAATACATTGCAAAACTGTGTAAAAACAGGATCCTACAGCAGAAACCCACTGAAAAGGAGATACTGCATCTAAGATGATCTGTCCTAGAAAAATACATTATAAAAGCAGGGCCTCACTAAAAACGAATATCACCTCTCACCTCTATTATCCTGGGTAAATGCAATATAAAACTGTGTAAAATTAGGACCCCATTGCAAATGATATATTACATCTCATCTGGACTATCCTGAGTAAATACATAGTAAAAATGCGTACAAGCAGGAGCCAGTACAACAGCAGTGCAAGCCACGAACATTCCGCATTGGCAAATGCTTGCTGATTATTACTTTGGGGTGGAAAGAGCTACATTTGCTGTGAGTACCAGTATGGGTTTGCTTTCTTAAATCAGTGTCGTACTGTAATTGCTTTATGTCTGTATTTGTTGTTTTTTGCTCTCAGGCGCTGTTTTAGTGGTAGTAAGATATATCTATGGATAAAGTAGTTTTTTGAGACCATTCATTCCTGAGTGACCTGCACACTGTGACAGGGTTGAATAAGACCCTGTCCCATTTGTCATGCAAAAAGAGTTAAAAGCAAGGATCTGTTCTATCCTCTCCTTTTTATGTTGATTGCGTGCATGCACAAGAAACATATTGCGGCAGCTTACTGCAAAAGCAGGTTGTGGAGGCATGCCACTGTTGTGGCCAATGCCCCCACAGCCTTTGGAGGCTTGGCCCGCTTTTCCCAATGGGATGGCACGCTGCTGCTGACACTAGTTGAGCCAGTGTGCCACAACCTTGTAAGGTTTCAGCCACTGCAATCAGGGGCCGCCTCATCATTGCAGCATAAGCCATTCTGCTGCAATGAGGGAGCGACCCATCATTGCTGTGCGGAACCTTGTTACTGAGATATTGTTTGTGAACCTGGCTGTGGCTTGCCGCCATGTTCACAAACAATGTTAAGCACTCCCACTGCCAAGGGGGGTGCCCAATCCCCCTCGGCAGCATGTGCCCCCACATGTTTGTTTGCAGATGGGGACCCCAATCCCTGTCAGCTTCAGTGCCTGACGTTCATGTTGCCGACAGAGGCCACTCCCGTCGGCATTATGTCCCCACTCCCAGTTTCGGCATAATCCCCCAAACCGCGCAGTACAGTTGTGCCGAGGGGTGCCCAATCACTCGGCTCTTGCACCTCCCTTTTGTGCAGATGGGGTGCCCAATTCCCCACTGGTAGAGCTGCCCCAAAAAAACACTCTGTTGGCAAGCTGGAAGCCCACCCCAGCGTGCCAAATGGCCCTGTAAAAAAAAAAACCTGCGATGTATTTTTGTTTTTTTAACTAATCAAAAGAAACGGTTTCTCACGGTCTCCTGCCCCTCCCACAACTCGCACCCACTCTCCAGCACCCGCCTCCCAACACCCCCACTCACCCCATATACTTATTCATGAGTCCGGCGCGACGAACACGTCTGCACTCTTCAAAGCCAACCGCGAACTGAAGAAATGCCGGTAAGCTGTATAATGGCATAAATAGGGTTTTTTCAACTTTGGTGCATATCTCAGACATTTTCTGGAATTTTTGGCACCAAATTTTCAACATGGGGTTTTTGGGACTGCTCCTCATGAATTCCGCCACTATCATTGCGTTATTCGGCCCCAAAAGGTGATTTTGCGGTCACTGTACAAAATCACCTTTCGGGACCAATTAATGAAACAACAGTGCCAGTGTTCATGAGGTGGGCTCTCAAAAAGCCCATGTTGCAAATTTTGGGAACAAAATCAAAAGAATGACTGTTTTACGAGCATGAATTGCGCAGTTGGTACGCACATTCGTAACTTTGCGAATTTGCAATATTTTCACACCAGATTTTCAACATTGATATTTTGTCATACTTCCTTGTGAACAGTACAGCTGTCATTTTTCACATCCAGGCCAAAATGTGTTTTCGCACTTCCAGCGCAAAATAGCGTGGTCGCTGTGGGAAATCGTGTTTGGGACAGATTAAGAAAATGACTGTGACACTGTTCGTGAGTAGAGGTTCTAAAATGCTTATGTTTAAAATTTGGTGACAATACTCCATAAAATGACTGTGTTACGAGCGTGCGTTGGGCAGTTTGCACACATGCTCGTAACTTTGCGAAATTTGTGATATTTTCACTCCAGATATTCAACATTGCCATTTTCCCACACCTACTCATGAACAGTACAGTACAGCTGTCATTTTTCCCTTCCTGGCCAAAATGTGTTTTCGTACTTCCCGCACAGAATAGCGCGGTCACTATGGGAAATCAGTGTTTGGGACAGATTAAGAAAATGACAGTGATACTGTTCATGAGCAGAGGTCCTAAGATGCCTATGTTGAAAATTTGGTAATGATAGCCCATCAAATGACTGTGTTACAAGTGTGTGTTGAGCAGTTTCCACGCACCCTTGTAATGTTGCAGATTTGTAATATTGTCATACCAGATTTTCAACATTGGCATTTTTTCACACCTCCTCTGAACAGTACAGCTGTCATTTTTCACATCCTGACCGAAATGTGTTTTCACACTTCCAGCGCAGAATAGCGCAGTCACTGTGGGAATTCAGTGTTCGGAACAGATTAAGAAAATGACAGTGACACTGTTCATGAGCAGAGGTCCTAAAATCCCTATGTTGAAAATTTGGTGACGAAACTCCATAAAATGACTGTGTTACAAGTGTGCATTGAACTGTTTCCATGCACCCATGTAACTTTGCAAATTTGTAATATTTTCACACCACATTTTCAACACTGACATTTTTTCACACCTCCTTATGAACAGTACAGCTGTCATTTTTCACATCCTGGCAAAAATATGTTTTTGCACTCCTGCCAGAGAATAGCACGGTCACTGTGGGAAATCAGTGTTGGGGAAAGATTAAGATCGAGCGAGTGAGAGGGGGGAGTGACCGAGCTCAACTGAGCTCTGTCGGGACTGCTGTGGATTTCTTTGTGGGCAGAAAAAGGCCCCAGCGCAGGAACCCAGTACAAAAGGGCAGCCTGCAGTACAGAGAGAAACAGAACGAGAGAGTGAGTGAAGGAGGGGGAGTGAGCGAACTCAACGGAGCCCTTTCAAGATTGCTGCAGATTTCTTTGTGGGCAGAAAAAGGCATCAATGCAGGCAGGGGCCTAGTACAAAAGGGCAGGCTGCAGCGATGGGAGAAACTGTATGAGCACATGACTGAGTGGGACTGAGCGAGCTCAATGGAGCTCTATCAGGACTGCTGCAGATTTCTTTGTGGGCAGAAAAAGGCGCCAATGTAGGCAGGAGCCCAATACAAAAGGGCAGCCTGTAGCGCCGGGAGAAACAGAATGAGCAACTGAGAGAGGGGGAGGGAGCGAGCTCAACGGAGCTCTGTTGGACTGTTGGCGGATTTCTTTGTGGGCAGAAAAAGATGCCAATGGAGGCAGGAGCCCAGTACAAAAGGGCAGCCTGCAGCACTAGGAGAAACAGAATAAGCGAGTGAGAGAGGGGGAATGAGCGACCTTAACGGAGCTCTGCTGGGACTGTTGGTGGATTTTTTGTGGGCAGAAAAAAGGTGCCAACACAGGCAGGAGCCCAGTACAAAAGGGCAGCCTGCAGTGCGGGGAGACACAGAACGAGTGAGTGAGAGAGGGGGAGTGAGTGAACTCAACGGAGCTGTGTCAGGACTGCTGTGAATTTCTTTTTGGGCAGAAAAAGGTGACAATGCAAGCAGGAGCCCAGTACAAAATGGCAGCCTGCAACATCAGGAGAAATAGAACGAGCGAGTGAGAGAGGGGGAGTGAGCAAGCTCAATGGAGCTGTGCCGAACTTTAGAGTTTCCCACCCTCCCGCCCAGGTTCCTTCGTGGTCCTATATTACAGCAGAGTCTCTGGAGTGGAGACAAAGTAATAACTAGATACGCCCACACCTCCTTATGAACAGTACAACTGTCATTTTTCACATCCTGGCCGAAATGCATTTTCACACTTCCAGCGCAGAATAGTGCGGTCGCTGAGGAAAATCAGTGTGCAGGATACATTCAGAAAACCACAGTGACACTGTTCATGAGCAGAGGTCCTAAAATGCCTATGTTGAAAATTTTGTGATGAAAATCCTTAAAATGACTGTGTTACGAGCGTGCGTTGTGCAGTTTCCATTCACCCTTATAACTTCACAAATCAGTAATATTTTCACACCAGATTTTCCACACTGGCATTTTTTCACACCTCCTTATGAACAGTACAGCTGTAATTTTTCACATCCTGGCCGAAATGTGTTTTCGCACTTGTGGTGCAGAATAGCGCGGTTGTTGTGGGAAATCAGTGTTCGGGACAGATTAAGAAATGACAGTGACACTGTTCATGACCAGAGGTCCTAAAATCCCTATGTTGAAAATTTGGTAACAAAAGTCCATAAAATGACTTCTGCTGCAGAATAGCATGGTTGCTGTGGGAAATCAGTGTTTGGGACAGATTAAGATTGAGTGAGTGAGAGGGGGAGTGACCAAGCTCAACTGAGCTTTGCTGGGACTGCTGCGGATTTCTTTGTGGGAAGAAAAAGGTCCCAACACAGGCGCCCAGTACAAAAGGGCAGCCTGCAGCACCGGAAGAAACAGAATGAGCGGGTGAGGGAGGGGGAGTGAGTGAGCTCAATGGTGCTCTGTTGAGACTGCTGCAGATTTCTTTGTGGGCAGAAAGAGGCAGTATTGCAGGCAGGGACCCAGTACAAAAGGGCAGCCCGCAGCGGCAGGAGAAACAGAATGAGCGACTGAGAGAGGTGGACTGAGCAAGCTCAACTGAGCTCTATCATGACTGCTGCAGATTTCTTTGTGGGTAGAAAAAGGCAGCAACGCAGGCTGGAGCCCAGTACAAAAGGCCAGCCTGCAGCGCCGGCAGAAACGGAACGAGCGAGTGAGACGGGGGGGAGTGAGAGAGCTCAACGGAACTCTATTGGGACTGCTGCAGATTTCTTTGTGGGCAGAAAAAGGCGCCAACAGAGGCAGGAGCCAAATACAAAAGGGCAGCCTGCAGCACCAGGAGAAACAGAATGAGCGTATGAGAGAGGGAGACTGAACGACCTCAGCGGAGCTCTGTCGAGACTGCTGTGGACTTCTTTGTGGGCAGACAAAGGTGCCAATGCAGGCAGGAGCCCAGTACAAAAGAGCAGCTTGCAGGGCCAAGAGAAACAGAATGAGTGAGTGACAGAGGGGGAGTAAACGAGCTCAATGGATCAAAGCAATCAACATTTGGCATTGACAAATGCCTGTTTTCTCTTGTCTCTCTGGTTGCGCAACCAAATGTTCTCGTCAGACCTAGGAACTGATCACTCTTACAGTCTCATGATTCTCCACCTCTCATTATCTTTCTGCCTTCCCTTGCTGTTTTTGTCTTTTCTCCCCCTTTGCATATACGAACATACAAAATTTGCCAGCAAAAAAAGGCTATTTGGTCTATCGAGTCTGCTTGATTTTGTAGCTAGCAGCCCTATTCTTCAGCTGCCCCGCCCTCCTCACCCCCCTTCCTTTATCCTCCCTCTTGCCCTGTCCCAGCCCCTTTTGAAGCAGCCCACTGTTTTACAGGCTACCATCTCTGCTGGTAACACATTCCACCCTGCCACCACCCTCTCTGTAAAAAAGTGTCTCCTTGTTTCCCTCCTGAACCTTCCCCCCTCCAATCTCATGTCATGGCCTCGAGTGTCCCTCCCCACCCTTACCATGAATAGCCCCTCCGTACCAGTCTTGTTTATCCCTCTCATGTACTTAAATGTCTTACTCATATCCCCACTGTCCCTCCTGTCCTCCAGGAAGTACATGTTCAACTCTTTTAGCCTACTCTCATACGATAAGTCCCCCAGTCCCTGGATCATCTTAGTTGCACTGCGTTGCACCCCTTCCAGTAATTTAATGTCCCTTTTCAGGTATGGGTACCAGTACTGCACGCAGTATTCGAGATGAGGTCTAAGTAATGATCTATACAGTGGCAGAATCACCTCCCCCATCCTTGACGTTACTCCCCTTGTGATGCAGCCCAGCATTTTGTTGGCCCTTGCTGCTGCCTTCCTGCACTGTGCTGAGTTGTTGATTGATCCTGTGATGACCACCCCTAGATCCTTCTCCTCCTCCTCCTCAGTCTCTGCCAGCTGCACTCCCCCCAGTTGGTAGTTTCTCCTTGAATTTTGTGCCCCAAAATGCAGTACCTTACACTTTTGGGCATTGAACCCCAGCTGCCAAGTGTCTGACCAGGTCTTCAGCTTTTTCAGATCTTCCTACAAACTCTGCCACCCCTCTATATCATCTATCACCACCCCTATCTTGGTGTCATCAGCAAACAGGCTGATCCTGCTCTTGATGCCCATAGAAATGTCTGCAATAAATATCCCAAATAGCACTGGTCCCAGCACCAAGCCCTGTGGAACCCCACTCATTACTGCCATTGGGATGAGAGTTCCCCTTCAACTACCACCATCTGCTGCCTTCCCTGCAGCCAGTTTGTCACCTATCCCACTATTTTTGCTCCTGCCCCTGTGCCTTCAAGTTTTATTCCAAGTCTTCTATGCGGCACCTAATCGAATGCCTTGCTGTAGTCCAAGTACAGGATATCCACTGCATGGCCCTTGTCCATCTGCCTTGTTACCCAGTCATTGTAATCTATCAGGTTGGTTTGACAGGCTCTGCAGGTGACAAAGCCATGCTGTCTACTGTCCTGCAGCCATCTCAACTCCAGCAGGGACACCAGACTCTCCTTCAAGATTGTTTTCATTAGCTTCCCCATGATGGATGTGAGGCTCACCAGTCTATAGTTCCCTGGTTCATCTTTGGGGCCGCTCTTACACAGGGGAACCACGTGAGCCAACCTCCAACCCTTGGGTATGCATCCTGAATTCAGTGTGGCATTGAACAGACCTGCCAAAGGCCCCACCAGGACCTCTGCTAGCACCTTCAGTAACCTGGAGTGAATGCCATCTGGCCCTGGTGCCTTGTCTACCCTCAACACTCTCAAGCCCTCTGACACTCTACCTTCTGTGATCACCCCATCTGTTACTCCCTCCCCAGTCTTTACTGCTCCCCAACCCCCTTGAGTAGCACTCCCCCTCTCTATTTTGTAAATACCGAGCAGAAGTACTCATTGAGTGCTTCTGCCTTTTTTCCCCCTTTCTCTACCCATTGCCCGGCCTTCTTAATTCTTACTATCTGTTCTTTACAGCTCCTTTTCTCCCTGATATACCTGAAGAAGCTGTTCGCCTCCTCCTTACTGCCTTGAACCAGCCTGAGCTCTTTGGTGGTTTTTGCTGTTCTTACTGCCCTTGTCACCTCCCTTGCCTCCTGCAGGTACTCCTCCTGATCTTCCCCACTCCCTGATTTCCTGTACCTCCTAAAGGCCACCCTTTTTCTCCTTACCTTTTCTACAACCCCCCTGCTCATCCAGCTTGGCCTTTTTGCCCTGGCCTTTTTAGTCCATGTCCTGCTACAAGAACTGGTAGCCTCTAGTAAGTCTTTCTTAATGAGCTCCCATCTCTGGTCTGTGTCCATACTAGGCTGGATCCTGGGCAGGTACCCACTCACTACCTCCCTCATCTTTGCAAAATCCGTCTGCCTGAAATCCAGCACCTTTGCATTGGATGCCACCCCCTCTTTGTCCATAATCAACCTGAACCATACTGAGGGATGGTCACTCCCCGCTAGTGGTTCATCCACCTTGATATCCCTCACAAACTCCCCTTTTGTGAGCCCTAGATTGAGGGTGTCTCCCCCCACAGTTGGTTCGCTGAAAACCTGTGTCAGGAAGCTTTCCTGAAAGGCTTCCAATAATACCTACTCCCTTTTGTTGCTGGTGGCTGGGGTTCCCTAATCTACCCCAGGCAGGTTGAAGTCCCCCACAACCACCACACTCCCCTTCCTGCATGCCCTTCTAATCTGTCTCGCAAGTTCTTTGTCCAACTCCTCTGTCTGGGAGGGTGGCCTCTACACCACTCCCATCCGGAGAGTCCTATTCCTGGAATCCTGGATTAGCAGCCATAATGACTCTGTTTCTCCCTTCTCCCTACCCCCCTCCACTCCCTAACGCACTTTAGCTCCTCCCTCACATATAATGCCACCCCCCCTCCTGTTTTCCCTATCCCTGCGGAATATTCTGTACTCTGGGACTACCAGGTCCCAGTCATGGTATTGGGTGGCCCATGTTTCCCTGATGACTGCCATGTCCACCTCCCTCTCCACCATGAGGGCCTGTAAGTCTTTCATTTTATCCTTCAGGCTTCTAGCATTCATGGTGACCACCTTCTATCCCTTTACCACCCCTCCCCATCCCTCTGCCCTCCACTTCCAGCATCCCCTCTATTGCTTCTACCTAGTTCATCGCCCTTGTTCTGTGGGGTAAGCTTGCTCTGCTTCCCATCTCATGGCCACTGTATGCCCTCCATCCACCTGCCACCCCCCCTCCTAGTTTAAATGTCCAGCTACCTCAATATATTCCCCAAGCTTCCGTTTCAGCACCTTCTTGCCCTCTTCATTTAGGTGAAGTCTAGCCTTAGCGTATAGACTACTGTCCTCCCAGGTCTTTCCCTACCCTCCCACTAACCCATCTCCAAGTCTTTAGAAAAAATAGTATCAGACCAACTCACTGACTATCTCACCAAATATGACCTGCTCTGTCCTAAACAACATAGAAGGGGACAAAGTATTACTACTGCCCTTCTTGGATACACCACCTTCATCAACAAAGCCCTTGACCAAGGACACTTGGTTAGCTCTACCTATATTGATTTAACCAAGCTTTTAACTCTGTCAGCCAAAAGCTTCTCCTACAATTTCTGCCCCTCGTAGGGCTATCTCTGGAAGCCACCACCTGGTTTAAAAGTTATCTGAGTGATAGAACCCAGAGGGTCAAGTTAAACACCAGTCTCTCACCCAGTAAATCAGCTCACTCTGGGTTACCCCAAGGCTCTATATTGGGCCCTCTCCTGTTTAGCTTATTCTTGAACACCCTCCCCAAGGCCTGCTTGGGTTGTCTGCTTCCCTATGCCGATGACGTGGCCATATTTGATAGTCACCCTGGTCCCCTTTCTCTTCAAGCCTCCCTGCAGTGCTCCTTCACTGAGGCTGAAGCCTGGTTCTCAGATCACTGCCTTGTCATGAACTACAAAAAGACCAAGGCTATGCTCTTCACCCACAGACAAAACAAACATAAAAGCTTTCCCCTCACCATCCTCAATTCCAAGGGCTCCCCACTTGACTTGGTACCTAAATACCTAGGCATCACCCTTGACTCCTCTCTCACTTTCCATGAACACATCAATCTCCTCTGCTCCACTGTCAATGCTAGAATAGGGCTCTTGTATAGGCATAGGGGTTGCCTGCCCCCAAATGCCCTAAACCTTGCTGTGACATCTTCGGTGCTCTAACTTGTCGACTATGGGATTGTCATCTACAGCTCTGCTGACCCCACCGCCCTACACCATATTAAGGTCTCCTTAAATAAAGCCTGCAGACTTGTCAGAGGATGTAACTAGTGGACCCATATCTGTGAGCTCTACCGTCGCACCAATTGGCTTAACTTCAATGGACGGCTCAGATACCAGACCTGTCTCCTTGCCAAAAATCTCTCACTCTGCTCCTCCCCCTTGGGACTTCACCATCTTGTGTAGCACTCCAGCCAACCCCGGACAACTCGAAGCTCTCTGTCTGTCCTTCTCTTAGTACCCTGTTGCAGGACTTACCTGGGCCAACGCTCCTTTTTCCACAGGGCCCCCCTCTGGTTTAATGAACTACCTCCTATTGTCTCTCTGGAACATCGTCTAGGCCCATTTAAATCCCGACTCCACTTGGAAATTCTCTCCCATTCCTGCTGCAACTGCATCTAGTCCCTATCTGCAATGCGGATGCAAGTCACCCACCACTCTCCCCCACTTTTCCTTTGACCTGGGGTCTGCCCCTACCACTTGATCCTGCAAAAATTGTAACCAGACTAGTTTATTGATCACGGTCTTTTGATACTGTAACTATTGTTGTTTACTGCTCGCTGTCTGACTCGGGCTGGATCTCTCTGCCCTTGAATCTTGTTCCTTGTCTTCTTTTCAACATTGTAATATTATTTATCATTTTTGCCATGGAGCCTTTGCAAAGGAGTCCTTGACTCAAAGGTTATAATTCTGATTCTTTCAATAAATAAAAATAAATAAACCCATACCCTTTGGTGTGACACCATTAGCCTAACCATTCATTAAATCCTTTGATCCTTTGTTTTCTAGCTGTGCTCGCCTTAGGCACTGGTAAAAAGTTACTGATCTACCCTCCCCCTCGCATAAAGTTCCCAGCTCCTCAAACCTCTTTTGGACTACCTCTAATGTACTATCAGCCAGGTCATTTGTACCCAGATGTAGAATTAAATGAAGTCTCTCCCTTCCCCTTCTAGCATATTTCAGGACCGATTATCCCACTCTTTCAGCTGTCATCTCTGGCATGGCCTCCACCTATGTACAACTATGCCTTTCCCCCTTGCTACCCCACCTTACCCCCCCTTAGTATTGATTCCCCCAGTACTAGTATTCCTCCATATTTCCATCTGCCTGCTTCCCCTCCTCTGTTCCTCTCCTGTCTGACTCCTCCTCCAACACAGAATACCCCCATCTGTCCCTGTTGCCATTTGTCTCCTGCCTGACTCCTCCTCCAGCACATAATTCCCCCCACCTGTCCCTGCAACCGTTCCTCTCCTGCCTGACTTCTTCTCCTGCACGTAATTCCCCCCATTTGTCCCTGACGCTGTTCCTCTCCTGCCTGACTCTGAATCCTGCACACAATTCCCCCAGTCTGTCCCTGTTGCCTTTCCCCCATCAGTATTCTCCACTGCCACAGCTTCTATGCCCCTGACGTCTTCTGTATCCACCTGGTTCCACTCCCCCAGATCCCTGCTCCCTTTGACCATCCCTCCAGCTGTGCCCCTTACCTCTTCACCCCTGCCACTCTCTTAGACTGGCTATTGTCCTTGTGCATTCCTCCCTTCTCTCCTGATGTCCCGACCCCTCCTCCTCCTCCAATGTCACAAGCACTCACAAACCTATTACCTGACCCTTCATTGCTGTGCCTTTGTTCCTCCCTCCTGACTTGAGCCTCCCCTCCAATGCTAGGCCCCTTGTTTGTTTTGCTCCCCCACCTTTTCTCCACCCCCTCCCACGATCCGATATACCTCCCATGTTGTGTCCTCATGATACTCCCTGGGGAGATGCCCTCCTGCCCTAGATTCTCTCCCTCTTCCCCCCATCCTCTCCAACTCTCTCCTGAGCCACAGCACTTCTTCCTCAAGACTCCTCAACCTGTGACAGATTGGACGCCCTCCTAGCTTCCACAGTATGTTCATCTAAACTGCTGCCCACATCCATTGCAGCCCTCTAATCTACTCATGATAAACAGTACTATCTAGAAAATACAGTCCTATCTTAGGTTACCTACCAGCCCAGACCCTAACTAAAAATGCCATATGAACTGTACTTGCAATGAAGCATAAGACAGTACCATCGTACCATGTGGTTATAAAAAATATATATGAAACTGTAAGTAATACTGGGATCCCTTGTCTTGAAAATGTACAGTATATAGTTATACTGTTGAAATAATTTCAAAAAAGCTTTTTGCAATTTAGGGGGTTAACCTGAGATGCAGTCTGAGGTCCTTTCAGGCTTGTTTGCAAACTCTTTTGCAGAGCTGTCAGCAGGAGGCCAGCTTGAGTCTTCACTGTTCTGTTTGCAAGACTGTTCTGCAAAGAAACCGGCAAGAACTCTAATACATGTGAGAAACAGGATGTCTCCTTAACAAACTCAGGATTAAAAAGGAGCAGCAATATTTTTGCTAGAAAGACTTCCTAGAGTCTGAAACTTGGAATTAGAGATACCCTCAGATGAAGGACTTTTGTTTCCTCTGTTTGTACTGCCTTTGTGTTTTGCTATCCTGAACAAAAAATGTTTTTAATTTTCATTCTGTTATTGATAATAATAAAACACTTCCTGCAAATTTTACAACTACTCCTGATCTTCCTATGCTTCCTGACCTATGCCTCGATGACACACACCTTAATTGCTTCTGTTTATCAGTTGTGTCAGTCAGGCTAAGACTGGTTTGTTTTCAACAGACGTTTGTGCCCAGTTTTTTGTTTTGTTCAGTTTTGTAGAAAGTAGTTTTTGTGACTGAGAGTATTAGGATTTCTATCTGTCCTTTTTGGCAGTGAGATGGATAGTTCTGTTTAATTTCTGTTATTTTCTCTGTTCTGCTGCACTTGTTTCGGTGCTTGCTGGATTTTTTGAGTGAAAGGGTCTTTTAACTATGTTTTCTAGTTTAGGCTGGTTTGGCTATCTTTCTGAAGGTGGCTGATCTGTGGAAGTCTGTGGTTGGTTGCTCTTTTTTGGAGAGTCTTTTATTTATGTAACTTCTAAATTTTAGGAGCTGGTTGGCTTTCTGGTGCATGTCATTAAAACTGTGAGGTACGTTTTTGTTTTGTTGCTGAAATTTTGAAATTGCCTTGTATTTTCTGGTTATTTTTGTCTTTTTGTAGGGTGAGATGGGCTAATTACCTGGAGCTGGGGGTTGTCTTGTTATAAAGGGAGTTTGTGATGTGGGACCAGATATTTAAAACTTTGCCCCGGGGCTAAATTAGCACTGCCTGGAGGGCAAACTTAGCCCGGAGCACGAAGCAAGCCATATTCAAAAGGAATAGCCCAGGGCAAACAGCTTCTGAATATAGTATGGGAATGAGACCTGGCAAACTGGGCTGGGAGTGCACGGCAAACTTAGCCCTGGAATAAGACAGCTCTGAATATGGCAAACAAAGCAAAAAGACTAGTGCACACCCTCCACCCCCCCACATAGCATAACATTTAAACTTTCAAATGCCAAAAATGGCTATATTTCCAATTTGAGTGAGCTAAATCACCAACGTCAAGGTGGGGCCCTTCGATTTAGTCCCTAACCTTCCAATGCTTCAATGGCTACTAGCTAACTGCTTTTATACTGTGCTCCCAGCAGGGATTTTGCACAGGTGATTTAACTTCTCATTTTATACTGTGCTCCCAGAAGGGATATAACACAGACATTTTAAGGGAGCATGCTATAGAGGAGCACCATAAACTCCCCAAATTCAAGTAAACCATAAAACCAAAAATAGCTGCTCAAACCTTTAAATTACTACACACTGGAATTCACATTTTTATAAGGGGTGTTGCTAGATGGTGACAAATAACAAACAAAGCAAAAAGACTGCATGGACCCAGTACAGCTGCAGGCAGCAGCGTACATGAAAGTACAGTGTGCAAAACTGTAAAATATTCACCAAACTGTTTGTGCAGCGCTAACACGTTTGCATGGGTTTAGCGCAGGGCTAAACCATTAGCCCGGTGCAAACACATTTGCCCAGCGCTAAACTTTGCCATATTCAAAAGTGACATGCAAATGAGCCTACTTAGGTAATCTTTCGGATGAGACGTTAAACCAAGTTCCCATCTGCCTGGATTGGTGGTAGTTCAGGTGGATGTTAAAGATCCCATGGCACTTATCGAAAAGAGTAGGGGAATTTCCCTGGTGTCCTGGCCAAATTTCCCTCATTCACTAAAAGAAATACCACCAACAGCTTAATCTGGTTCAAGGTCAGTTGGCATTCATCTGTATCCCCCTCCCCTGGGTCGTGCCTGAAAATAGGCAGGATTTGTCTAGTGCACTTACCTGGTCAATAAAAACTAAATAAATAAATAAAATAAAATCTCTTGGCAAACATCCAAATTAGCATCTCATTATGCCCTGATTTGCATGTAGTTTGCACTGGGCTAATGGTTTAGCCCTGTGCTAAACCCGCGCAAATGTGTTAGCTTTGCGCAAACAGTTTGGGAAATATTATACAGTTGTGAGCACTGTACTTTCCCATGCACTGCTGCCTGCAGCTGCACTGGGATAACATGGCATAGGCACAGATGGTGGTGGTGCTGCATGCAACTGTTACACTGTAGGTCATGCTACAGTGCACAGCAGACACTACAGTAGCAAGGGTGCCAGTAGTGTGTGGACACAGCAATGCCTATGGTGTGGAGGGCAGTGATGATAACTGCACTATACACAGTGAGAGGTCCAACCTGCAGGTGTTTACTGACAGTGGACATTACTGTAACACTGTTGTGTGACCCACAGATGCTGCACCTCTGGCATGGGATGCTCACAGTGACATATACATGTCCGCCTTTGTGAGCTGTGGCAGTTGTACAGCTGTGCGGTATGTGGCTGGGGGGGGCATATATTATCAGAAAGGCACACTGGTGTTGGGGTATTCCCAATACTGGCCCATGTGCACTGCATGATGTGTCCCAGCCTTGTGGCCACACCTGGTCTGTGACACAGCCTGGTCACCCGTACACTCTCCCCTCAACATCCTCCATGCCCACAGTGCTGCACGTGTGTGCTGGCATCTGTTGGTGTCCACAGAAGAGTGGTCCGCAGGTGTGTGCTGCATGGCCACACTGCCATGCTGTCCACTGGCAGCAGGGTCTCTGCTTACTGCCTGGCATGGCTGGGACTGGTGGAAGATGATGGCATCATTGTGATGTCATCAGTTAGCAGCATGTTTCCTCTATGTTTGGCTTTGTCTATGTGTCATATTTATTTGTTAGGGTCATGCAAAGCTGCACAAAAGCTGCGCAATCACAGTGCAAAGCTGATTGCCCAGGGTTAAGACAAGCTTTTCCTGGGAGGTAATGTGCACCACGCTAAGTGTCGCACTAAGTCGCGCAAAACCACTTAGCGTGGCACTAGTCGCTGAATATAGCATTGCGCTTGTATTCATGTCAGTTTGCCCCTTGCATACATTATGATTTTGCCCAGCGCTAATGCAGTTTGCCCGCACTATTTGGCCTTTTGAATATAGCAGACCCGTGCTAATCCCACGCTAAACCTGCTCAAATGTTTTTTACCCAGTACAAAGTTTTGAATATCTGGCCCATGGTGTGGAAATTGCATATTGATATTTGATCTCTATAGGTTATCCCTCAAATAATCTGTCTTGAGCTTGGGTTATCATGAGGATAAGGTAGCCCCATGTGACCAGGTTACAACCACTGAGGAAGCTGACATGCTCAGTAACCCCTGGTAAATAGGGGGCATACAATGGCCTGACTCAAAATATGCAATCAATCTTCTTGAGCGATAAGGTAGGACCATAGCTCATTAGTGGCAAAGCCATGAGTGAGTTACAAAAGTTCTGTCCCTAACAAATGGAGAAAAATGGAATATTTTATTTATGTATTTTATTCATTCTAAGATTACAATGCCTTTGAGCCCATAACAGCTCTTTTACAAAGGTTCCACATCAGTGGGAAGGGTGACAGACATAAAACAGATGGTGCTGCATAAAATTGCATAAAAGTTTGACAAGAAAGTATTTTAAATGACAATATGACATTAACATTGCAACTAAAATTAAAACTATGAATCAGTAGGAAATCATAAATAACCTAATAAAAGGAGGCAGCCCAAGGTGCTTTGTCAAATAAGTATAGTTAGATTTGGGTGAACAAAAGTTCAGGTAAGTGAAGATAAACACTGGAAAGAAGGTGGAGGGTGAGAGAGGTGAGGTGAAAGAAGGATCGAGGAAGGTGGCAGGAAATAGGGCTTTTGAGTCAGACTACTGTATTTTTGATTCATACAACATCAGTTTATAGGTTATGACTTCTAAATCAGCTGCTTGTGTGAAGATTTAACTGTTTCTCCTTGAATTCAGCCGCTGGCTTCGGGGCACATCAAGGCTATTGTGATGTCATCAACAATGTCAAAGTTGCTCTCTGAATGGTTTCTAGATTGAGGATAATCTTTGAGACATATCTAACCTCAGGATAAAAGTTTGGAGGTTAGATGGTGTGATAAACAAATTAATGCAATGACAATGTGAATAAATTTACCCAGATAAATGAGGTTATTTTTGTTTATGACTGGGCAATGAACAGAATAAACAGGATATTCTCTCAGTTGCCCTGACATCACCATTTATTCACTGTGGCTATGCCACTGAGAAGGTCATCAGATTCTGTTAGCGCTTATGAAAATAAATTTGATGTTTTCAGTGCAGCCATGACATATCCTCAATGTATCATCACTGATGCAGTATGAATAATGATACTATTCAATTATAGCTATCTATCTATCTCTCTATCTATCTATCTCTCTATCTATCTATCTCTCTCTCTCTATCTCTCTATCTCTCTCTCTCTCTCTCTATCTACCCATCTATCTATCTATCTATAGGTGATCACGGAAAAGTTCCGTACTGCAGTGAAGTGCTTGTGGTGCCACATACTGCTGCAACCTGTTGTTTTCTATGGGAAGTTGATCCAGTTTTACAAGGCACTTTAACGCATGCTGCAGTAAGAGGGAACTTTTTTATGGCCAGCACTTTATATAAATCAAAAACCTTAACCCTAATATTGGTACCCTCTATGCAAGCATTGCTGTGTTATTATTTTACTTTGGTTGACAAAGCAATGCCAATATTAGGGCAATGCCAACACTACATCACATGATTGTTAAACCCCAAGCAACAGCACACCACAGATTTGCCAGGGTTCCAGGGACTTTTAACCCTAATCGTTTCATTTCCCTATTTTTGAAGCTTTGTGCTCTTACTTTTTGAAAAAGAAAAGATATCTGACAACTGGCACCTTAAGCTATGAACTTTCTCACACACCATGATGAACACAACATAGTAAATGCCCACTGCACCAGCCATGTAGCCATGATGACCCTATATGCAGATGATGCAGTCATTTTTAATGCTGCAACACAGTCCAAGGGTGCTCTGAGGACTGTGCAAAATGACTTCAGTTCTTTTCAGTAATAGATTCTGTCAAGGCGTATAGTGTTAAACACTAAAAAAACAAAGACCGTGATCTTTTCTAGACCACTTAAAAAAAGAGAACTGAATCGCTTGAGAGATTTAAAAGGAGAACCTATTGAAGTAGTTGAAAGTTTTAAATATTTGGGGATTGTTTTGGACAATGACCTGTCCTTCGAATTTCATGTCAAAAATGTTACCAAATTGGTTCATCAATGATTAGGGCTTTTGTTTAGAGTATGAATCCATCTTGTTCCCAAGTCTCGAAGACTATTAGCACAGTTTGTTATTTGTGTTTTTAATTATGGGCTGAGTGTGTATTCAGCCACTAGCAACAACATGTTTTAAGTTAAAAGTTGCATATGACAGTGCTCTAAGATTTATGACTAATTTGCCAAGTAGGACCCATCATTGTAATTTGTTAAAGGATACTGCTTGTTTATCACTTGAAAATAAAGCCAATTTAAAGATGGGTACCATGTTACATAAAGGAACATTAAGTCAGTTACCTGAGACAGTCTTATCATTGTTTCCCAGAGCTATGAATTCACAAGGGACTAGATGCCAGAGTAAATATGTGTATAAAATTCCTTTTTTTAAAAGTGATTGGGCAAAAGTTAGTATCATATAGGGCAACTAGATTTTATAACTCTATACCCAGTGAAACTGCCAATTGCACAAACATTAGAATATCCAATACTAAACTTAAGCACTGGTTGTTGTTAAGGAATGAATGTACAGTACATGCACTTAATGTCTGTTGTTTGTTTCATTAGTATTGACATAATTTTATATTGTGTTTTTTAGGGTCTATACTGTATTGTATTGTATTCATGTTAGATGGCTTTTTTTGAACCTGATGCTTGTCAAAATGTGCAAAATTGCTCATCGGCTAACAAGTATAAAAATTAAAAATGAAATGAAATGTACAGCTGCACTCACCAGGATGCAATGCAGTAATGCTGGCAATTAAGCCCTTCTGTCACTCTGTATTTTGTGGCATGTGGCTGGCTCCGCTGTAGCTTGCTTCATGAGCTCTCATGAAGTGGCTGCTAAGTGACAAGCAGTGCACCAGACCTGCAGCTTATTTGATGTAAGGCTCTACAAGACACATGCAGAGCAGCAGAGCCACTGGGCATAGCACGAGGCCTGTAGCTTGCTTAGAGTAGTTCTTGTGGGCTCTATGCAAAGCAGTGGTCCTGACAGGCAGGAATCTAGACCTGAAGCTTGCTTTGCAGAGGGCCCTGCATACCCTAAGTAAAGCCATGGAACCATTGGGCCCGAGTCACCTGTAGACTGCTTCACATAGGTCCCTTACCTGAAGCAGCAGTCCTGGCCCAAGACACTGCACCGAACCTGTAGAAGACTTTATGCAGCCCTTATGCAAAGCAACATGCCATTCCCCAACCCCCCCAAAAAAGCAAGCTTTTTTAGTCTATCACCATTCTGCCACCAGAATCACGAACAATGTCATAAAATACCATAAAGTGAGTCACAAAAACTCTTTTAATGTGTCACAAAAAAACAATACCCAGTCATGAAATGTACTGTACATTTTTACACATTCAATATCCAAAACCCAACAACTGAGTCATGAAAACTCATTTAAATATGCAACAGAAATGAAAACTGTTAAAAAAAAATATTATAAAATGGGGCTCAAAAATCCTGTAACTTCATTGGTCAAAAGAGGTCACATGATGTGTGTAAATCTGGCAACAGACAACCGGTAAAGATCCCACTGATCAAATGTTTACCTTCTTTGAACCTGATTCTTTTTGGGGTGTGTGAGTAGTGGGATTTACACACTTATTGTGTGGTTAAAGTCACTCGATTGTGCCTTGTGACACACCACACAAGGCACGTACAAAGCCCGTAAAAATACACCCTGTTGTGCATTATTGCTTATATCTTTTATGTATTCAAAAACACTGTATGACTTTTCTTCTGAGTTTTTGAATCATATAAAATGTTAATATTTCACAAAAACTAAAAACTGAGTCATGAGAACTGCTCCTGCTTTCGTAAAAACACCATATCCAGAAAACTGAAAAAAAAAAAACCTGGACCCCCATATTGAGAGCAATTGCGCAGCACAGGACAGAGATGTGTGACACAAACACAGAAATGCATGGCAGCGGGATATTCAGCAGACAGCCATGTGCCGCACAAATGTGATTGTGCAGCAGTGCAGAAACAGGCTATACCATGTAATAAATGGGGGCATGTACATGAACACACCACGCAACCACATAATTGCACAAAGATAGGACTACAAAAGGCAGACCTAAGTCAGCAATCCACCCAGTGTCACACACAGGAACTACACCCTGACAGTGAGACACAGGGAAACGCTGCGAGAGAGGCAAACACAGAGCACAAAAAGCAGCAGGCAGAAGAGAAATGGCAGGCCTAGTGTTTGGTGTGGCCGCTGTCATGCTGTCATGGATGATGTGAGGAGACTGAGGGAGCAATAGGGTGGCCACTGGAGGGCCTGTAGGTAGTATGCCCAACATAGACAGTACTAGCCATGCATCACATTCGAACAAGTGACAGACACAGAGATCCTGGGCTGGTACCGACTAAACAGAGCAATGCTGAGACAGCTCTGTGAGCTGCTCAATGATGAGCTGAAGGCACTCACACACTGAAGCTATGCCATGGCAGTGGAGACAAAGATCACAGCAGCCATGTGCCTGCATGCCATGGGCACCTTCCAGATGCTGGTGGGGGACACCACCGGCATTACACAGTCAGCCACGTCCAGGCTCCTCACTCAGTTTCTCAATGCTCTGCTGTGACACGCTGGTGAGTACTTAAGATTCCCCAGTGTAACCCCCTGAGGGCACTATCTTAAGGGCTACTACCCCTGCCTGCTCAGCCGACAGCAGGTTGAGGGGCCTGGATCCATTGGCGGGTGCCTCCACCCAGAGGTCAGGGTTAAGACAGTCTGATATGACTTGGTCACAGCCCTCTGGGTCACTGCAACCCCCCTTTCTTCCTACTAGTGGCCTACACAAATCAATCACAGTACCCTTACAATATACACTTACCCCCAGGCTTGAACTAATCATCTTGCTCTGGGAACCTCCTGAAAAGTAAGATGCTGTTACATAATAATCACTGTGCAGTAATTCACCATAAACACACAAGTTAGCCAGTATACCTTTGCAAAACAATCAATCTGATTTATTTAGGGGGAATTAACAAGGACTGGGGTGATCAGGTTAATTAGCTTACCAATCTAATATATAAGTATCTATCTAAGGTACTGTGCACAGGCCTAACCTATAAGTCACGGTCTCTGGGTACCCAAGCCATAAAGGCTAGTCCCTCAATGCAGCTGGTTGGGGCCCTGACACAGAAGCAAGCATAAGGTTACTATGAAGATTTAATAGAGCCAGCAGGCTCAGTTAGTATAGTCAGCAAAGTAACCAGAAGATCTTGCCCTTACTAGAAACATTTGAAAGGGAGCTACCCTGATTTAGTACTCACAACTCCAGAAGGAAAAGTGCTCTCACATCACTCGCAGGACCAAGCCTGGACTTCAAACACTTCTCTACACATTTATATGAAAAGCAACAGAGGGGTACCATACCAGGCAGCTGCTCCTAGGGCCCGACTGAACTCACAGCTAATAGGGGAGTCAAAACGCAGCTTCACTTTTCCTGACAGACCTAGCGCAATTCAGCAGATTCTCCAGTCCTCTACAGGGTGAGCCTGGTAGGCAGCTGTGCTTTTGCACAGCCTCCTCTGACCGCTGCCCAGCGGATTTAGTCCAATACTCACCGGTGACCGAGCCACCCAAATCTGGCCTTCCACACACGCGCTTCCCACACAAAATCTCCACGGCGCAGGAGCCCAGAGCTCCTTTCTTGCTCACCGCCACAACGTCTCTGGCCTTTGGCCGTTAGGGCAAGTCTCACCATTCAGGCACCACCCGATCCCATAGGTGGGCTGCAGATGCCAGTCACTTAATACTGCCCCTATTGGTGCAAACAAGGCGCCATCATTTAGACTTTACTTCCAGAATTACTAGCTGTGTCTCATTGGTCAGCCGGCTCCCACATGAGTCCTGATCCTGGTTGGTCAGAAAGATCTCCATTTTATTGTTCCCCCGTTTACCATTGGCCCATTTCAATAGTCCAGGTCCAAAATGGAGGGGCCAAGTGCACACAGTCCCAGCTGCAAAAGAAGCAGGTTAGACAAACTGTAATTCCACTAATACTCTAACTAATTATAGCCAAAAAGTTACATCTTTCAAAAAAGCTCCGTTTTGCACTTATAGCGACTACCAAATTGGAGCTATTTTACCACAGCTCAGGTGGGATTCGAACAGGGAAACACCAGTCCCACCCATACTAACCCGCTGGAGCCTGCGAGCAGGCAGCTCTTAAAGAGACAGTACTGGAGGCTTTAGAAGCACTCACAACGCCCGCATTTTAGCGGCACTGCGCCGAACACCAGTTAGGCAGGGAGCATTAAGGCAAGCTCCGGGAAGGCTTTTAGGAACCCCCATTTGTAAGGTGGGTTACACCAGCATGGCAGCAGAGTGAACAGAAGCAAAGCAGGACTTTTACAGGGTTGCACTCCTACCCAATGTACTTGGCACAATAGACTGCACCCATGTGGCCCTACATGCACCACCTGGCATCGACAGCGAACTGTAAAAAGAATCACAAGGGCTACTACTCCATCAACTGCCAGGTGCTGTGCAGTGCCACAGGGTGCATCACGTATGTGTATGCCAACTACCCTGGGAGTACACATGACACCTACATCTGGCACCAGTGGGACCGGTGCCGCCGCTTCGAGACCGGGGAGTTTTCCGGTGGCCATCTTGTGGGTGAGTGCAGCACAGCACACCATGGATCACAGGCCGCACAGGCATGTGGTGTGTGCAGTGTGTGTAGTAGGTAGCTAGGCAGCAGGGCAGGCACACGGTCCAACCATGTGTGATGAAAGGACAGTAGGGTAAGTGACAGCAGGTGGCAGCACACGCACAGTCAAAATTAATGTATTCACTTGACAACCTGCATGTTATCTCCCATTGTACCCCCTCCCCCTAGGTTGCACCAGGAGATGAGTATCTTCTTGCTCAGTGTGCCTTTCCTGGTGAAACAATTCAATAAATAAATAAATAAAATAAACAGTGCCACTGATGCAGTATCTTAAACTGAATGAGCCACCTAGTATATCTCTAATACTTCTGTATGCATTAGGCCACAATTTAGTCCAAGAGTCAGGGGACTACAGATACTTAGTTCATTTTCCCACTGAGATGGAATTGGTTGGTGACATCAACCTTGTTAGCAGATGAAATCCTCTATACCTTGCTACTACTGTGCAATCTTTATTTTTTGCTAATCTGAAAATATTCACCCAACTAAAATCCATATCTGATATGTTAATTTTTGAAATAAGATGAGAGAGTACATCCCTTGATTGTACGTAGAAAAAGAACTCAGTTTTAGGAATGCCTTATTTTTCTAATTTCAGAAGAGGAATATAGATGTTTTTTCTGGGTGTCAAAAATATCCATGCATTGTTTAATTCTCACTTTTCTCTATGTATCATTATACAGAGTCTTCCCTTCATATTTTACAAGATCATGTTTCTTAACTGAACAAAAATGGTCTTCTATGTCATCGGTGTAAATCACTTACCAAATGTGTATCTGGGCCCCAAGGGGCCTGTTTCATTAACTACTTCACATATTTGCTGGATGAATTCATTCTGCTGTGCAACCAAGACTAGAATAGGATTGGCTTTTTTTTTGTTTGTTTTTACACTCTTTCACAGATCATGATGCAAAAATCAACAGTGTAAGTAGTACAATAATTAGAAATTACAGTTGTGCATGAACATTTTAACCCACATCTGTGAGTGATGCCTAAGTTAAAAGAAATATCACCAGCTAATAAAGAAGCTATAAAAAAAACAAGACTAATACAATGAACTACTTAAAGGCTGCCAATGAATAAATGAACAAATATAAGATATAAAAGTTGATATCGCTAAATAGAAATCAGGGATACGGCACAGGCCTAATTAAAATATGTCTGACATTTTACAAGTGGTCCGTGGTCCCATGACATCGCATGTGGTAAACCATGAGTGATAGCGCAGGAGTCATGGATCAGAAGTAAAATATCAGTCTTATTTTTAGTAGGCCCATGTCATATTTGATGTGTGTAAAGACATTTGTTTGTGTGCTAAAACTGTTTGATAGGCTGCAGTCAAGTGAGTACCGACAGGGTGCAAGTCTAAGAATCAAAACACGTCAGGCTTCTGTTCTGAGGGACCTACAATGAGAATATTAACTTTGTCATTCAGCTAGAGGGAGCATGTGCAGTATGTGTTATGTGATTGACATTGATGGACACAAAGCACATTTTCTGGAGCTGGAAGGACACTACTTTCTTCAACTGAGCTGTGTGAGAAATTCTATATTGCACTTGATATCTGCAACAAACGTGCACTTTTGCTTAATTCTGTGGGAGGCGAAACTAACTACCCTTGGTAATTGCTTTTTATTCACATATTTATTTAGTGTTTAACCAAGAAGGGCTTGAAACTCTGTTTATCTTGTTAGTAACTTCAGAAAGATTTAAATACTGCATTTGGTAGGTCCTTGGAGGCAGCTAGATTGTCTACTAGGATTTGCTGACAGTTAAACTATTTTTAAATGAATTAAAGGTGGCTGAGGAGTTGAAAAAGAAACTTGCAAACTCTGCTTATCTTGGAAGTAACCTCATAAGTGTTTGAATACTGCATTCTGGTTGTCCCTTGGGGGTAACTGGATTGACTACTAGGATTTTGGGACAGAAACTATTTTTAAATAATTTACTGGTGCGTAGGAGTTTGTGATAGTTAAACTCTTTTTAACAAAGTTACTGGGGTTAAGGAGTGGTCACAGAAAAACCTGCAGTGTGAAACAGGAAAAGACAGTCTTTCGAGCAACAGAGGGTGGTGGATCTAGGTTTACGTTTGTTTGTTACAATTCTTAAGATTTTTAGTGCAGGAAGAGTTTAAAGCACAGCTAACTTATTTGGGGGCTGACAGCTCTCAGAGCACAAACCACCAGGCCTGTTTTCGGTCTGGGGAGGTTTACCTGTGTCTGACTTGGATGTGTGGATTTTTCTCTGTCTGATTAGCAGGGTATTTCTCTATCAAATTGTTGTGTAGGGCATCTTGCTGACAGGAAGGCACTCATTGCAGCAGTGGGTCAGAGCTTTTAGCTGATTGTTTTGCGAGGCACAGTTTAGGCCCAACCCTTCCCACCTCACCCCACCCACCCTGAAATAGTTCCTTTATACCTGGGGTTCTGACATCATTTCCTCAAGAGTGCAAGGTGCATGTCACTGTCCTATCCTCTCTAGCACACTGCACTGACAATATAAGCATACACATTGTATAATATAAATATATATCTATTTCTATATTACAAACCAATCACACACACACACACACACACACAAAAAAAATGTGGGGAGTAGTGCAATGTAATGGCTGTGGGGCAGCAGTCTTCCAGGAGTCTTTCTGGAGGTTGAGATGCTGCCTTATTTGCAGACAACTCTCTGCCCTGAGGGAGGAAGTTGCCCGTCTTCAGGCCACACTGGACAGTAGTACGGGGACCTTCCCCCAGGCCACACTGGACAGTAGGAAGGGAACCTCCCCCATCCAGGAAGCACCAGAGCCACCACCACTTCCTCAGAGGTTGCAAAGAAAGCACAGCAGTTGGACCACAGTGGGCTCAGGGAGGGTGAGGATGGTGGAACAGAGGCACACCCAGTCAGTTGTTCCATGCCACAATCCATACACCATTCTGGGGGAGCATAGCTCCCCTATGGATACACCCGCAGAGGAGACTAAGGAGGGTGCAGACAACTGTCACAAGGGAGGCCCTCAGGAAGGAGGCAGAGGGCACCACAGGAAAAGAAAGCAGCTCCTGGTGGGGGACTCAATTATTAGGGGGATAGAACTGGGGGAAGCAGGGAAAACTGAAGTAAGGTGCCTGCCTGGTGCCATGGCTTGGAGGGACAGGAGCGCATCCTTAGGATCATGAGAACAGTTGCACAGGAGTCTGAGCTGGACGTCATTGTCCACCTAGGGACAAATGACTTAGCTCATCATGAGATTAGAGCAGTGCAGAAGGACTTTGTAGAGTTGGGGAGGGGCTTAAGACAAGTAGCACACACAGTATCCTTCTCAGAGGTACTGCCTATCAGTGACATGGGTGAGGGAAGGGTACTTTGCACCATGCAGTTTAACAAATGGTTGAAAAAATGGTGTGGAGCACAGGGGTTTGGCTTCATTGGGGACTGGGGTTCCACGTGGAGGGACCTGTATAACTGGAGGATGGTCTGCATCTGTCCAGGAAGGAACAAGTCTTTTTGGGCAATTGGTTTAAATGCTTCATTGGCAAGCTTTTAAACTAGTCAAGGGGGAGGCACTGATAAGCAGCAGGAAAATCTCAGCCTCTCCCTACAAAACAGGGTACTAAAGGAGCAAAAGACCAAGGTAGAAAGGTCAGTGGGGATGCCGCTACAGAAGGTAAAGCCATCAAAAAATGGAGAGCAATGAGTACCAATGCCCGTAGTCTGGGTAACAAGCTTCCTGAGTTAGTGGCCTTGATGGAGGAGGAAGATCTGGATATCGTGGCAGTCACAGAAACATGGTACACACAGAACCATGACTGGGATGTAAACATACCAGGATACACTATCTATAGGAGGGACAGGGAGGGTAAAAGGGGAGGAGGAGTAGCTCTCTACATAAGAGAAGAAATCAAAGCAACAGAACAAAAGGGTAAACAGGGAGGAGGAGAAGAAGCACTCTGGGTCAATTTGGAGGCAAGCAATGGCACCACAATCCAACAGGGGTTGGTATACAGACACCCCTCTCAGGGGGAGGAAATGGACAAGGAAATGATAGAAAGTATACTTAGAATGGCAGATAAAGGGAGATATTGCTGATGGGTGATCTGAATATGCCAGATGTTAACTGGAGTGCAGTTGCAGCAGCCACTTCTAAGAGTGGGGATTCTAGATGCCCTACAGGGGCATGCCTTAGACAACTAGTATTGGAGCCCACTCGAGAGGGAGCAATCTTAGATCTGGTTCTCTCAAATGGAGATGAGAGAGGATCACAGATGTAGAAGTGAGTAGCCATCTGGGAACTAGCAACCATCGAACAGTATGGTTCACAATAAACACAGCAATAGAGTCAAGACATACAAAGACAAAGGTACTGGATTTTAGGAGGGCTGACTTTGCCAAAATGGGTGAGTGCCTAAGGAATTCACTAGCAAATGGGCAGGAAGGAGGGGTGGAAGAACAATGGGGAATAATAAAAACTGCCATCACAGAGGTAACAAGCTTTTGTGTAAAGCAAATAAACAAAATGAAACGAGGTAAGAAACCACCATGGTTCTCAAAGGAAGTCGCAGTGAAGGTTCAAGAGAAAAAGAAAGCATTCAGGAAGTACAAGGAATCACAGAAGGAACAGGACAGAGAACTGTATCAGTTAAAGCAAAAGGAAGCTGGAAAGGCAGTCAGAACAGCAAAGGCCCAAACCGAGGAAAAGATAGCCAAATCAGTTAAGAAGGGGATAAAACCTTTTATAGGTACATCAGGGAGCGAAGGAAGACCAAGGGAGGGATAGTGAGGCTTAATAAAGGGAAGGGAGGATGGGCAGAGGGTGACTGTGAAAAGGCAGAGATACTAAACAAATATTTTTGCTCAGTATTTACAAAGGAAGAGGGGGAGGTACCTAAAACAAACAGTAGAAACACTCTGGATACAGAAGTTGATACCAGCCCATTTACAGAAGAAAGGGTTCTGAAAGAACTCTTAAAACTGAAGGTGGACAAAGCAATGGGGCCTGATGGGATTCATCCCAGAATTCTAAAAGAACTAAGGGTAAAACTAGTGACACCACTGACTACCCTCTTTAACAAATCATGGGAGGATGGGGTGGTACCTGAGGACTGGAGGAGGGCAGATGTGATTCCCCTTCACAAAAGTGGGAGCAAGGCAGAAGCAGGAAACTACAGACCTGTTAGTTTAACCTCAGTGGTAGGGAAAATGATGGAATCACTTCTGAAGGAAAGAACTGCTGAGTATCTAGAGGCCAGAGGGGCACAGGACCCAAGGCAGCATGGATTCAAGGCGGAAGGTCATGCCAGACAAATCTGATAGATTTCTTTGACTGGGTGACCAAAGTAGTTGATCAGGGAGGGGCTGTGGACATGGCCTACCTAGACTTTAGCAAGGCATTTGACACAGTCCCACACAAAAGATTAATATACAGTTAGCCAGCCTGGAGAGTGGGTCCCCAAGATGACAGCCTGGGTAAAAAAGGTGGCTGGAGAATAGGACACAGAGAGTAAAGTAAATGGAGTCCACTCTGAAAAAAGGGTTAGTCAGGGTACCGCAGGGTTCGAAGATAGATCGTCCTCTTCAATGTCTTTATATTTGATACTGCAGAGGGACTGAAGGAAAAGTATGTCTCTTTGCAGATGACACAAAGATCTGCAACAGAGCGGATGCAATAAGGTGGGTGGAAAGGATGAGAAGGGACTTGGCAAGGTTAGAGGATTGGTCAAATGTATGGCAGCTTAGATTCAATGCTAAGAAGTGCAAGGTAATGCACCTGGGAAACAAAACCCAGGGGAAGAGTACAATGGGGGTGAGATACTAACAACAACAAAAATGGAAAGGGACCTGGGGGTAGTCATATCAGATGACCTAAGGTGGGCAAGCAATGTAGAGGGCAGCAAGGAGGGTTGGGGAATACTGGGATGCATAGGAGAGGCATCACCAGTAGAAAACAAGAAGTTATTATCCCTCTGTACAGACAGCTGAGTGAGACCACACTGAGTACTGCGGCAGTTCTGGAGACCCAATCTCCATAAAGACATAGACAGGATGGAAGCTGTCCAGGAGGGCAACTAAAATGGTGCAGGGTCTGCACGGAAGACATATGAAGAGAGACTTAAGGAGCTTAATATGTATAGCCTCGAGAAAGGAGGAGGGAGGGGGACATGATAGAAACTTTCCAAGTACCTCCAGGGAATCAACAAAGTCCAAGAGGGTAGCATCTTTCAAAAGAGGTGTGCAAGAACAATGGGGCACAATTTGAAGATAGAAGGGGGCGGCTCAGGTAATTTAAGGAAGTATTTTTTTCTGAGAGAGGTTGTGGATGTATGGAGCGGCCTTCCAGAGGAGGTTAATGGAGTCAAAACAGCGATGGAATTCAAGCATGCATGGGACAGTCATAAGGCAATTCTAGGGGGTGGGGTTGGGAAGAAGTAGGCTGCTGGTTAACTAGGATCTGCAACTTATCCATCAGGTAGGGAAATGGGCAGACTGGGTGGGCCAAGCGGTCCTTATCTGCCATCAAATTCTATGTTTCTATGTTTCTATGTCCCACTGTTTGGTTCCTGAGTCTCCGGGGGTGGCTGAATGGAGGGATAGGGTGTCCCAGATTTTCAAATGGAACAACTAGCAGCTAGACTCTAATGGAAGAAAAAATGAATGTGTCCTGGAGAGCTTGGATGTTATCTACAGGCCTGGCTGTAGATCATTTGGAGGTCCAGCCCTCCGGCACCCTCTCAGGAGGAGAAGGGGACAAATTCAATAGGAATATGCAACTGAACCTCTGGGGTGGGCTTGGGCAAGGCACACACACACACACACACACACACACACAAACACACACACATATATACCTACGTTTGTTCTCTATTGATTCTTCAGTTTTATATCTTTTGTTTCTCATTTCCAGTTACGTGTATGCATATAGTTCTTTTCACTCATTATATGTTCATTGTGATCTGCAGTCATGAGGTACTGATAGTTCAGGACGGGAAATGAAATGCTTGGCTTCAATAGATTAATATACAAGTTAGCCAGCCTGGGAGTGGGTCCCAAGATGATAGCCAGGGTAAAGAATTGGCTGGAGAATAGGGCACAGAGGGTAATAGTAAATGGAGTCCACTCTGAAGAAAGGGGGGTTACTAGTGGGGTACTGCAGGGTTCAGTATTAGGACCGGTCCTCTTCAATGTCTTTATAAGTGACATTGCAGAGGGACTGGAAGGAAAAGTATGTCTCTTTGCAGATGACACAAAGATCTGCAACAGAGTTGATGCACAAGGTGGGGTGGAAAGGCTGAGAAAGGACTTGGCAAGGTTAGAGGAATGGTCAAATGTTGGCAGCTTAGATTCATTGCTAAGAAGTGCAAGGTAATGCACCTGGGAAACAAAAACCCAGGAGAGGAGTACACAATGGGGGGTGAGATACTAACAACAACAAAAATGGAAAGGGACCTGGGGGTAGTCATATCAGATGACTTAAAGGTGGGCAAGCAATGTGAGAGGGCAGTAAGGAGGGCTGGGAGGATACTGGGATGCATAGGGAGAGGCATCACCGGAAGAAAACAGGAAGTTGTTATCCCTCTGTACAGACAGCTGGTGAGACCCCTATCTGGAGTACTGTGTGCAGTTCTGGAGACCTAATCTCTGCAAGGACATAGACAAGATGGAAGCTGTCCAGAGGAGGGCAACTAAAATGGTGCAGGGTCTGCACCAGAAGACATATGAAGAGAGAGACTAAAGGAGCTTAATATGTATAGCCTTCAGGAAAGGAGGGAGAGGGAGGACATGATAGAAACTTTCAAGTACCTCAAGGGAATCAACAAATTCCAAGGGGTAGCATCTTTCAAAAAAAGAGGTGTGCAAGAACAAGGGGGCACAATTTGAAGATGGGGGGGTGGCTCAGAGGTAATATAAGGAAGTATTTTTTCACAGAGAGGGTTGTGGATGCATGGATTGGCCTTCCAGAGGAGGTTGTGGAGTCAAAAACAGTGGTTGAATTCGAGCATGCATGGGACAGTTATAAGGCAATTCGGGGGGGGGGGGTAGAAAGAAGTAGGCTGCTGGTTAACTAGGATCTGCAGCTTATCCATTAGGTAGGGAAATGGGCAGACTGGGTGGACCAAGCGGTCCTTATCTGCCATCAAATTCTATGTTTCTATGTTATTATCCAGTTATGGCCAATAAGGTCATACCGTGCATTATGGGGCCCAGTCCCCTAAAAAGAGGTATACCACACCTGTTCTATAAGTAGTAACTGCAAAGAGGTAAGGGCACCCAGAAAGACTTTACTTCTTTGGCTCTTAGATGCTTCAAAAGTGGTACTGCTGAATGATAAGACTGAAAAACCAAGCATGTTAGAGTTATAGGTATTTAAATATTTAAAACGGGGATTACAAGATCAACAGAATAATGCATTAAGCAGGTTAGCAAGGGAAAAGGAAGAGGAGGCCATTATGGTTTTCCAAGAAGGTAGCAGAGAAAGTGAAAGCCAAAAAGGTTGCATTCGGGAAATACAAAATGACGCAGGCAGAAGGGGATAGGGAGAAGTACCAGGAGAAGCAAAGGGAGGCAGGGAGGTCAGTGAAGGAAGCCAAAGCTCAGACAGAAGAGCGATTACAAAAATCAGTGGGTAGAGGGGACAAAATCTTTTACAGGTACATAAGTGAAAAAAGAAAGGCAAAGGGAGGGATAGTGAGACTGAAGGGGGAGGATGGGGGTCACGTGGAGGATGACAACAGTAAAGTTGACATATTGAACAGGTATTTCTGCTCAGTCTTTACTAAGGAAGAGTAGGCTAAGGGGCCTGAAGGGAGTACAAGGGGTGGAAACAGGCACAGAAATTGACACAAGTCCCTTTACACGAGAAAGGGTCCTGAAGGAACTGGAAGGAATAAGAGTTGATAAAGCAGTGGGGCCAGATGGGGTGTACCCCAGAGTCCTAAAAGACTAAGAGCGGCGGTGGCTGAACTTCTGGTGATCTGTTTAGCCGATCACTGGAAACAGGGGAGGTACCCAAAGACTGGAGGACAGCAGATGTAGTCCCCTTATGCAAAAGCAGGAACAAAGAGGAAGGGGGAACTACAGACCAGTCAGTCTCACCTTGGTAGTGGGGAAGATCATGGAAGCACTACTGAAGGAGAGATTGGTGGAACCGCTGGTTTCTAACGGACTACAGGATCCAAGGCAGCATGGTTTCACCGGGGGGGGGGGATCATGTCAGACCAACCTCACTGAATTTTTCAACTGGGTGACAAGGGAGGTAGATCAGGGGAGGGCAGAGGATGTGGCCTATCTGGACTTCAGCAAGGCCTTTGACTCTATGCCACGTAGAAGGCTATTAAACAAACTGGGGAATATGGGAGTGGGCAGAACAGTAGTGTGCTGGGTAGGTAACTGGCTGGGTGGCAGGACACAGTGGGTGGTGGTAAATGACTGTCACTCCACAGACGGAAGAGTGACCAGTGGGGTACCACAGGGATCAATGCTGGGACCAGTCCTATTCAACGTCTTCATCAGTGACATTGCGCAGGACTTAGAAGGCAGAATTTCCCTGTTCACTGATGACACAAAGCTCTGTAGCAGAGTGGACACACCAGTGGGTGCAGGCAGAATGAGGAAGACCTGCAGAAACTTGAAGAATGGTCAGGGGTCTGGCAGTTGAAATTCAATGCAAAGAAGTGCAAGATAATGCATATGGGGCACAAAAACCCTGGAACAACATATCAGTTGGGGGCTGAGATATAGCATGCACCAAACAAGAAAGGGATCTTAGGGTTATCATCTCTGATGACCTCAAGGTAGGCAAACAGCACGACAAGACAGCAGGTACAGCAAATAGGATGCTGGGATGCATAGGCAGGGGCATCACCAGCAGGAAAAGAGAGGCCATAATTCCACTATACAAGACACTAGTGAGGCCCCATCTGGAGTACAGTGTACAGTTTTGGAGCTCTTACCTACGTGAGGACATAGACAGGGTAGAGAAGGTTCAGAGGAGGGCATCAAAGATGGTACATGGATTGCACCACAAGTCCTGTGAGGACAGATTGAAAGACTTGAATATGAACTCCCTGGAGGAGAGGAGGGAGAGAGGGGATATGATAGAGACATACAAATATTTTACAGGGAGGAACATGGTACAGGAATACACTATTTTTCAGGGAAAAAGATGTTCTAGGACTAGAGGGCATGGGATGAAGTTGGAGGGAGGGCGATTCAGAGTAAATGTGAGAAAGAATTTATTCACAGAACGGGCGGTGGACAAGTGGAACACCCTGCCAGACGAAGTAGTGGAGGCTGAAACAATCATCTGACTTAAGAATGCATGGGATAGACATAAGGGAATTCTGGAGGTCAGGGGAAAGGGGAAACAGACTTCTAGGAAAACATAAAGTGAACTTACAAGCTCAAATGGGCAGACTGGGTGGGCTGTAGGCCCATATCTACTGATAGTGTCTATGTATTTATGTAGGTACCATGATGATATATGTTACAAATAGTGGTACTCTAAATGTTGGCATTATGTGTGTAATCTGTAACCACCTCCTATTTAGGAGGTGGTGGGAATGAAGCAAGCCTTGTGTATGTAATAACTTTGGAACTGAATAAAGCTGAGTTTGAAAAAAAAAATACTTTTTTTAGTTTCAGGTTTTGATCCCTATTAACCTCTTAAGCAGTGCAATGCATTCTACAGAGTTCGAACCCTGAAACTTAAAATACTTTATTTTAGGCAGCCTATAGTGTATGTCATTCATATAATAATATGGCTTGGCTAGAATGATTAGATGGCATGGGCTGTTAAAACATGCTGCAGCATTTGAGAAGTAGCTGATGCAGTGCAAGTGAAAATACTGCACCAGTTGTTGAGAAGCAGGAGTAAAACTAAATTATTTATTTCTACTCCAGCTCTGCACGCCATGAAAATAAATCCATTTTTTTATCAATTTGTATTCCATTTTTACATAAATAATTATATTTGTGCTTTAGGTGCCTGAAAATCAAAAATAATGTTGATATTTGCGACTTTTTATTTACACTGATGTTGTATTAATATTAAATTGGATGAATGTATTAGATGTTTTATATATACAACAGCTTTGCACTTTAGGCAGGGAGGCTTGTTGAAGCAGATGTCATATCTTCTTGCATTTAAAGAAAGGAAAGAAGTTAGCTGAGTTTGCTGACCTTATTTCCAGTGGGAGGGAGTTCCATGCACCCAGGGCTGCAACTGCAAAGGGCCAGTCCCCACCCACCCGTTGTATGAGTAACTAATTCTGGAAGAGCCCTTGGCCTGCCAATTGGGTTACTATCCCCTGTGCATAGGGGTCTGTGTCTTGTGGCGGTACTTTAGAGGGGAACCAAATCATACATGGCTTTTAAAGTTAGTGAAAGCACATTGCAGTCAATTCTCTGCCTCATAGGCAGCTAGTTGAAAAGGCATAGAGAGGGCATAATATTATGTGACCTCTAGGCGAAGGTCAGAAAACGTTATAGCATTCCATTCCAGCTGCAGGCATTAAATTATTAAGCCATAAGATAAGCCCTTGTAAGGAACATTGCAATCATTCAAACAAGAGGAGACAAATGCCTGCCTAGTGTTTTCAGGCCACCAGGTTCTAGAAAGGAGTGCAGCTTGGAGCGGGGGCTGAGCCTCCTAGGCAGTAAGCACCATAAAGCATAATAAATTAAAAAAATATATATCCTCTCCACCCAAAAGACATAATTATTTGTGATAATTTATCTTCCTGCTGGTCCACAACAATGTGCTGGGTGTGGAACATGAGCCTCGGTCACCAACACTGCAAGTGGTGCCCACCACATACTGTTGAGCTGGCATTGTTTTTTGCCCTGTTTTTATTTTTTCCTGGCTAGCAGACATATATGCTATATTTCAATGGCCTACGCAGCCAGTATAGTGTTATGCTTGTGCAACTGTGTTAGCTTGGTTTTGGCCATTCGCACTCTCTATTCCAGAGGAAATACCACTCTGTAGGGGTACCAAAGGTAAGGAACCCTTAAAGAGGGTTCCACCCCTACAGGTGCCATGGGATGATTCCCGTGGCTAAAGGTACCTTAGGAAGGATCCCAAGGAGAAAAGTGTTGCAGCTGGAGGGGGACGGAAGGATGGTGGGGCAAAGAAAAAAGTGCTTCAGAAGGAGGCTGAAAGGAACTTCTTATGTAGTTCAGGAAGTGGGAATGGCTGGCTGCTTGTCCATTGAACTCCAGGCTCAGCCTTCCAGTTCAATGGCCTACACAGCCAGTATAGTGTTATGCTTGTGCAACTGTGTTAGTTTGGTTTTGGCTGTTCACACTCTATTCTAGAGGAATTACCACCCTGTAGGGGTACCAAAGGCAAGGAACCCTCAAAGAGGATTCCACTACTAGAGGTGCCATGGGATTATTCCCGTGGCTAAAGGTACCTTAGGAAGGATCCCCAAAGAATGAAGCACTACGAGCATATAAGCAGGCAGTATCTGTGACGTAATAGTATAAAAGCATCAGGCAGCTTGATAATGTAATGAGATGCTAAGGTTGATAACGTAATGAATTGCCCAGGTTTGTGTAGCATGATTTGATGGTTTGCATTGAGCAGAGGAGACCTTCTAAGGAAAGAAGGAATGGCAGGGACACCATCCACCTCCATCCAACAGCAGAACCTACTAAAGAAACTAAGGAACACTACTATGCTAACTAACAGTTATGACCTGGGGCATGGAGGAGAGGAAAAAACTCTATGAGGAGAAAATCTCTGGGAATCCAAGGCCTAGATTGCCATCCCTCCAGGCCTGGGATATTTTATTTAGTTACGGTTCTGCAGCTGCAATTTGGAAAACCCAATTAAAGGGAGGTGGAAAATATGCCAATTTGGTGGAGAGCTTTCACTCATTCCCTCTAGTGGGAACGCTGTGGAAGGTTGCGAGTGCTACTCTACAACATTGGGTAACCAAGGCAGGAGGAGGAGGAGAGCAATAACTGCTGAGGCACTCACCTGGCCTACTCACCCTAAACACAAACCAGGTGAACCAGAGGCAGTCATGGGGAGAACAGCTTTGAAGGGTGCCTCCGAACCCTCTCAAGCAACGAAAGGGGCCCCCGTCAGAGCCCAACCCCATCAAGCTGAGTCTTAACTGATACAGCTTGAGGTGCCATTGTTAAGGGTGATGACTAATGGTCCACCCAGAGCGAGGACATTCCCAGCTGCAGTCGACATCCCAGAGGCTGAAGTCGAGGGGGATGGTGCAGTTCAGCTGACAGGTGAGAAGGATCCTGCTAAAATCTTCACATGCTCAAGCTGCAGAATCATGATGCAGAGCGAGACCATCAGCTGCAGGGAGCCCTGCACTAGAATGGTATGGCTGGCAAGCCCCAGAATACTGATAGGGAGCTGAAAAACTGGTGAGCAGCTGAATGAGCACTGGTGTGCTGAGACCTTAATGAGTGCTGAGACCTTGAAAAGGTAGAATGCAGTAGATAGTGCAGCAAACATCCCAGAGGCTGAAGCCGAGGGGTTGGTGGTAGGCATGAAGAAATGATTGTGTAAGCAAGATTGGATCTGCACGTAGGTCAGCAAACAGTGTAGTAACAGGTGTACCTGCACATAGGTCTGCATAACATAGTAGCAATGAAACAGCACTGTGAATAGTGGGGCAAGCCAGCCAGGCATCCAAAAAGCCAATAAAGGTGACACATACTCTGAGTATTTGTCAGCAGCAGAGACATGATTTAGAACATAAATAATTAGCTTTACGGGGCCACGACTCCCCAAACACCTCCACATCCCCGCCATAGGAAAAATAAAGAAAGTGATCAAAGGGCCAAGACCCACATGCAGGTATTGAAACTAAGTTACAGCATCAACAGTAGCCTTAGCTGACCTCAGAGTACAACAGGGTGTATAAACATAGAAGCAACATCTGTATTGAGTATATTGAGTTGTAAAACTGCAATAAACAAAAAATAAGTGGAGACACAATGCTCTGAAGGAACTGTCACCAGGCAGTGCAATGAAACTGCAGCAATGGGATAAGTAGAATGAGCTGAGACAGCATGATTGAGTTGCATAGCTAGGGTTCAGAGCAAGCCTAAATCAGGTGAAAACAATCAAGTATGCAACATGGAAGCAGCTATGGTTGAGCTGAGACACACAGATAATGGTTCCAGTTGCATTGCAAGTAAATTGAGAGTTGTGAGTAACTGAAAGCAAGTAGTATGAGCTGTGGAGCAGCAGTACGTTAAGAGCTTAGAAACAAACCCCTCAAAACAGAAACACGGAGAACAGGGAACAAGGCCCAAAACAAAAACACACAAACAGAAAACAAGGAGTAATGACAGAAAGAAGCACACAGCCAGAGGCAAATACAAACCAGAAGCAGGAAAACAAACACAGAAGTCCAGCAGAGATAAACAGAAGCAGCAAGGCGGGGGGCTCAGGCCCCAGGGTTGGCCCCAGCTAGCAGCAGAGGAAAAACAGACAGAGCCTCTGGCCAGCAAAGAAAAAAGTACTTCAGAAGGAGGCTGAGAGGAACTTCTTATACAGCTCAGGAAGTGGGAGTGGCTGGCTGCTTGTCCATTGAACTCCAGGCTAAGCCTTCCAAGTACAAGCACATACAAGCCACACTGCTAGGAGAAAAAAAACTGATTCAGGTTGAATTCTCACACAATCCTTGTGGAATATTTAAGCATTATTTCCCATTGTGGCATGCTCGAACACCGGATAATGACATGCAATGGAGTTACATGTCCCAAAGTGAAGATAAGAGCATATAATGCCAGTCAAGGTCCATTATCTGAGAAGTAGTGAACCCAAAGGCGTCTATCATAGAATAAGCCTGCTATAAATAATCCTGATTGGCCAGTTCTGAATATATTTTCTAATAGAAGAGATGGAGTATGTCCAGGTCTTTTCTTGTAAGGACATACATTTGTAAAAGTTTACCCTACAGATCAGAGACTAAGTCAGGACTAACTTTTCATTTTAACTTTCCATTTTGCCCCCAGTTCATTTTCCAGCTGCCAGCTCCCACTTCCACCTACCTGAGCCCTTCTTCCTGCCATAGAAGTCATTTGATGGTTCCACCCCTCACCCCCACCAGCCTCTGGGTGAAATCCTCTCTATAATCCTGGCTGTAGCTTACAGCCTGTCCCCTGTGGGTGGGACCCCCAATTCCCCAAGCCGGGAGGAAGATATTTCACTCAATGTCAAGCTCCATAAGGAGGAGCTGGCAAGGCACTGGAGTGGTCAGTATAGCCCAACTGTGGAGTCGGGGGGCTTCATCTGCCTAGGGCTGCTGGGCTATTGTTCCCACTGAGACCTCCTTATCCCTCCCTAGAGCATAGCCCTGAGCTGCAACCCAGCAGAAAACCTATCTGGGCCATCAGAAGGGTGGGTGATTGTTGCTCTACCTTCAGAAATCACTTGCCAGCACCACTCTAGAAATGTGATACTGCAAGTTCACTTACCAGACAAGTGCATGCATAGTGATGTAAAGTTGCTGCAAAGAGATCACTTATTCTTGCCTCATGACATGCCCTTCCTATAAGCCGGTGCCCCACAGTACAGCAACACCAAAACCGTGAAAGATGGAAAAAAGACCATTACAGCGAAAAACACATTGGTTATTGATGGCACAATACGCTGTGTCGGCATTGTGCCATCACTGTACTGGATATCAGCTGATTTACTGTCGACAAAACATGGCGCTGTAGGCTACCAGGGGTAGCCATGCAGCAGAAAGAGGCGCCCACCTTCCCCAAGGCAGGAGGCATCCAAGATGGACAGCAGAACTCAGTCAACCGGGTCAGCATTGCATGTCCTAGGCTCAGGGCAGGAACTTAGGTCATCTAGATGGTAAGTGGTAGTGCTAGCACTGCACTAGCCAGCCTAGAATCAAGGCCATTTACAGTACCTACCCACCAACTTGCAGTGAGAATATTAGATTTATATGGAGTCTCAAATTCATTAAGAATAGAGTCAGATGCACTGGAGGGATTTCACTGCAAGGACAGAATTAACAGGATTAGTGTAGCATTTTACTATTCAGAACTAGAACACTGTTAATTGTTTCCAAAGCGGTAGTCTACCTACATTTGTACAAGCACAACATCTTCTAATCTAGTTGAAAGACTTATTTCACTACTTGTACTTTGGCTACAGCTCATAATCCGACACTACAGCAGCACATCAGAGCAGGTGTCCCATACCCACTGAATAAAAAATATTCTGCATATTTAAACGGTTGGTTTATCACCATCAGGTCATATACACACTGTAGAAGGGTATGGGTTTGTTTGTTTGTTTGTTTTATATACAAAGGGCCAGATATTCAAACTGTGCCCAAAAAGTGCACAATAGCAGGAGCAAGCACAAGTCCATTGTGCCCATGCTCAACAGACGCGATATTCAAAAACAGGAGCAAGCCAAATTGCGCCTACAGCCAACGTCTGAATATCGCACAACCTGCGCCATAGTGCAACTAAGGAGGGGAAGCTGAGCAGATATGATGCACTATGACGCAACAAGGGATGTCCAGCTGAGCAGTCCAGAGGCGCCATAGCTCAAGCAGGGAGCACCCCAGCTGCAGAGCAATGTAACTGTACAACCAGGGAGGTAGGGGCCCACCACCCATGCCACAGATGGGCACAGGAACACACAGCAGAACTGACATCGTGCCCCCACACCCCAAGCACAGCACAACTGGGGGAGGGCTGGAATAACCACCAGCCCATGGAGACAAGCATACAACCCACAGCCAGGCCATGGTGCCTCATCACACCCACCGGCAAGCTGAGACTGCCACACAAGGAGGGCAGACCACCCCATGCCACACCATCCCCCCAGTGCACAGCACACCCTGCACCGTGACCCCCAGACACTCCCCCATAAGCAGTGACCACCACAGCAGGAAGCCCCATGCATACCACCACCCCCACTGTGACAGTGCAACCTTGTGCACCACAGAACCATACAAGGCAGCCCCACCATGAGCACCCAGCAGTGGGTGGCAGCACACGGCAATGCAACAACGGCAGACACAATGCCACCATGCACAATCCCCCTGAGGCACAGCTGAGAGACTGACCATGCATCAGCACAAGAGGTACCCCACACGGGACAGGGAGTGCCCCTGACACCACCACCAGTGATACAGCACCCTGCACAGTAGTCCAGTGACACACCCAGACCCACCACTGGCCACAATAGCCAGCACAGACACCCACAGTGGTGCATGGAAGCATGCACCACACCAGATCACAACACAGTGCGGGACAACACCACCATACCCAAGGGGACAATAACACACAGGACGCAGTAGCGTGTAGCAAGCCCCAGTGTGGGCCCATGGAAACCGTGTACACGCAGCCTGCAGTCCTCCAAGGCCCATGGTGTGGCTCCACAATAGCCACAAGGTTGGCCAACTCAATGGCAGTCCATTGTGGGTCTCTTCTGCATGCCATCTCAGCGCTATAGTAGGCAATATGGCGCTCTGCAGTGCGGTGCCCCACATGCAAATGCTGCGGTACAAGCGCTGCCATTCCCTCGCTGTTGCGAGACAACGCGATGAGTGCCCTATCACCTGACACATGGTGCCAAGGGGGCAAAGGTCGTGCACAGGGTCAAGGGTCTCTGGCGCAAGGCCACGCACAGCGCCATTGGACGACTATACGTATTGCGCGATTGGTTGCCTGTTTGCCAGTGCCACAGCGGACTATCGGGCAGTTGTGCCATTGCACCTATGGAGGCCCATTGTCACAGCGCCATGTAGTGACCTTCGCTATAGTGCCACTGGCACAATGGTGGCTGTGCCCTGCATTGACTATCGTGCACAGCATGTCATCAGCATGGCAGACGCCAGCGTCAGCAGCCTGGGCATGTGCGGTGAGGTGTACTACGCATGCCATGGAACTGCGCCATTGGCTCAGCCTGTTCAACACAATTGCGCAAAGTGCAAAAGCGCGATATTCAGCCGTCATATGCTAATCATCTGATCAGCCATTCAATGGCGCAGCACCGCGATTTGCATCTAATTAAAGTTGCTCCTCACCTACTTTGCATGGATTGCACTACAAAAGTGCGACAAAGTTCTGCAGTGACCATATTCTGTTACTGCAGTATATTGGTGAGTTGCATGCTGTGTGGGAGTGTGGACTGTGGATTCAGGGACATGCTTTGGACTGCACAGTCACAGGTAACCACTGCCATCCTTACAGGCTGAATAATGACCGAGCAAGTTCTGGGTGAGGAGGACAATAATGGTGGGTGGAAAGAGGAGGCCCAATTTCATGAAGGCTGAGACCGAGGCACTGTTTGAGGCCTACCTGGATCAGGAGCCACTGCCCAGTGGACGGCGGGGCACCCCTCCGACCCGTGCTGCTGCATGGGAGGAGGTGGCATGTGCCGTGAACCTGCATTGCATCCACCAGCATTCCGTGCAGGAGTGTAAGAAGAAGGTGGGTACTGACAGGAGGAGGGTGAAGGAGAAGGTGGCTGCCATCAGGGCGGTGCTTGCTGCAATGGGGGGGGACAGCCCGGAGGTGGTGCAGCTCACACCAGCAAAGGACAGGCTTGCTGCAAGCATGCACCACAGTGCCATAGAGGGAGTTCCAGGCAGTGGCTTCCAGACGGGTGTTGGCCCATCACTGCATGGTAAGTCATGGTCAGTCTATGGGGGGGCAGGGTAGGTCACACACAGTAACACAACTTTGCTTTCCCTTACAGATCCTGAGCGTCTGCATGGGTCAGCGGTGGTGGGCCTGTCCAATGCGAACAGTCAGCTGGAGTTGGAGGAGGGACCATCCACCTCCACAGGTATACATGGAGCATTGCGACAGTGGGGCCGCCTGGCTGTCCACACTGATGTCATTGAGACAGGTGTGGGGGAAGCCCTTCCTGTGTCTCAGCGTTCTGGCATCCAAGGATGCCAGCACGCTGTGGCTGTGGCTGGGGCAGAGACCGGCACCAGTGATGTAAACACGACCATCATGGGCAGTGACATGTGTGTGCCACAGAATGGACACACAGCAGGTCAGCATGCGCCCATGGCTCTGGCTGGTGCTGCCGTGTGGGCCAGCATGTCAGCACAGTCCCAGGCTGTGCCCGTCAGCACCAGTGGGGCAGCACCAGTGGCTGGTCAGGACAGTGGGACTGTTGCAGCCACAGCAGCGGCACTTCTGATCCCTTGGGCACAGCGGGCAGAGGGGCAGCAGTCACCCACCAGGACTGGGGGTTCAGGGTTCAGCGGTGGCATCTGTGCACCGCCTGTGGACTTGCCCATTCCTGATCCTGGTGTGCAGCACCCACCCTCAAGGGGTGCCGAACATCAGGCCCCTGCACACCCTGAGGGACAGGATGCCAAGGAGGCAGATGACCTCTTTGACGAGCACACTTGCCTACTGCAAGTATCGGTCCAGCAGCAGATGCAGCTTGCAATGTTCGTGGAGGCACTGTGTGTGGCTCTGGGACAGGCAGAGGAGCGTCGCAGCAGGGACACCAATAGGATCCTGTCACAGATGGACCATTTACGGGAGGATGTGACCGCTGCCATTGACAGGCTTGCACAGCCGATAATTGCTGTCATGGCCACAATGGGCACACAGTCAGGTTCCCATGCATCGCTCACACCATGCAGTGTGCTATCCACTCCCATTCCCGGCGTCGTGCGACACCCACCCTGTCGACACCAGTTTCAGCTGTGGGCACCCCGAGCACTCCTGGTGCAGGCATGTTCGGTGTGCTGCAGACCCCTGCCCGGGCACAGTCACGTTCACGCAGTGCCACCCCATGAGGCCCGTGGTCAGTCTGCCAGTGCTGGTGGGTCTCGGTGGGGCTGCCCACACATCTGAGGTGGCCGTGGCACTGTGCCTGACCTGTCTCCCAGTGCAGGCACTGTCTGGTGCTGCCCTGTGTGCATTGTGTGTTTTGGTGGGCAGTGCACGGGTGGGTGCCTGGCCCTGCATGCGGACACACAGTCCACCTACACACCCTCCCGGCTGCTGTCCGCAGGTACGTGTGCATGATGATGCCTGCATTGCGCTGTACACCAAAGTGCGATGGTGCCCAGCATCTGACATACGCACATGGACAAACAGTGGACATGGTGGCCTGTGGACATGTGTGTTGCTAGGGTTGGCGTTCTGGCTCAGTGTTCCTCCTGCCCTCTGTGCACGTTTGGTGCATTGTGTGTGTGCGTGTGTGTGTGTCTGTCCATGAGGCGTGTTGATGTTCACCCATCCCTGGTTGTGTGTGTGTGCTTCTGTGCCCTGCCACATCCCTTGCCAGCATGCACCCCTGGTGTGTTTCCATGTGTGTTTGTGGGTTGTACCTTAGCCACTGAGTTGTTGCGCACCATGACTTACCTGGGTTGGCTGAGTGCTCCTCTGTGATGGTGTCCGGCGGTGCAGCTGTGCCAGCGGATCAGTCGGGGTCCCATCGGCCAAGGGGGGGCTGCCCATCACCATAATCACTGACATCCCCATCGTCCCCATCGCTGTCACCCTCTTTGACCTGTACGGCTATCCCACATTCTTTGGCCATGTTGTGCAGGATGCAACAGGCCAGGAATATCCCAGAGGCCTTTGAGGGGCTGTACTGTAGGGCACCGCCAGAGGTGTCCAGGCAATGAAAATGTGCCTTCAGCATCCCGAACACCCGCTCAATGACATTGCGTGTGGTGGCACGTGCCTCATTGTAGCATTGCTGCGATGGGGTCATGGGCCGCCAGTAGGGTGTGAGCAGTCAGGGACGGAGTGGGTATCCACTGTCACCTGTGTGCAGAGGGTGGAGGTTAGTTTCATGTTCAGCTTCAGCCTGCCCCAGGCCCTGTGGGCCACACCCATGGCATCTCTGGCCATGCCCCCCAGGCCCGCGATATGTCCATTTGGCTTGCATACTTCCCACTAGATGTCCTGTGGGGATGTCCCCACTCTCAAATCGGTGGCACAGTGCTGACTGGTGCCAGATGTATGAATCGTGTGCTCCCCCAGGGTGCGTGGCACAGACATTGATGATGCGCCCACTGGCATCGCACACCACCTGGCAGTTGATGCTGGAATAGCCCTTGCGGTTCATGTATGACACCCCCTCATTGCCAGGTGGTGTGCGTATGGCCACATGGGTGCAGTCTATTGCCCCTAGCACACCAGGCATACGTGCTACCCTGTAGAACTCCTGAATGTTTGCTGTGCACTCCGCCGCAGTGCTGGGGAAATGGATGTACTCCACAGCATGTGGCAGCAGTGCGCTGAGGAATTGGGTGAGGATGCATGACGTGGCTGACTGTGTTGTGCCTGTGGTGTCCCTGGTTGGTCTCTGGAAGGTACCCGTGGCAAGCAAGCACATGCAGGCTGTTACCTTTGTCTTCACTGACAGGGCATGACTCCATCGTGTGGGTGCCTGCATCACATCACTGCACGGCTCACGGAGCGGTCTCAGTATTGCCCTGTTCAGGCGGTACCGGACCACAATCTCAGTATCTGTATACAGCTCAAAGCTGGTGCAGGCTCGGTACTGCCTATTGGGGGCATACTGCCGACAGGCCCTTCCACGGCCACGTCCCCCTGCTGCCCGCCTTCTCACCCCCCTCATTACGGCCTCCATGTGGAAGGTGGCACTGGCCATGTCCCTGGCTTGTGCCCCCCCCCCAGCAACTGTTGCTACATTCCCCCTGCTGTCCTGACTGCTACCTCCCCTGCACCAGGTACACCTGTCTGTGCTGTCCTCTGGGATGTGTGGCTACACACACTTTCCCTGTGCCTCTCTTCTGCAGTTTGTTTTCCCTGGCCTGCCCTCTTTCTCACAGTTTCCCTGTGCCTGTCTTTCCCCCTGTGTCATGTGGCTTCCCTGTAGCGTTCTTGCACCTCTTCCTTGCTCCTTTTTATTTTGGCTAATTTCCGCTGTGGCGCAACTTCCGCTTGCTTCACTGTTGCGCATTGCGCAAGTCTTTGAACATCACACTGCACCCTTTATGCATGGTTCCTCCCCCTTCGGTTGCGCATGCCTTCATTATCATTGCACTGTTGCTCAGCATGTTTTCAGTGGCGCAACTGCCTCCTGCTGAATATCGCAGAATGGCGCATTTTCAGACTTGCGCTGGCGCAACCCTATTGCACATGGCGCAACCCTTTTGAATATCTGGGCCAAAATGTGACACAGTCTAAGTGTCTTTCTAGATCAAATGTAATAAGAACAGAGTTATCAACTACATACAAATCTCTTTGGACTCATTCTATATGGTGTCCTCGTGCAGTAGGAATGCTAAGGAATAACATATGTGATGTATGCGAAAAATCTCACCAGGACGCAGAATTTGTTGAGGTTTATCAGAATTTTCTGTACATTACTGTGACTGCTGGTGGCACATTTTAAGAAGCCGCATTTCTTTGTAGGTTGCCTGTCTTCTGAGTAAACATGGGGACCAGAAATAGAAGAAAGTAACTGATCTCATTATCAGGGACTTTTAAAATGCTTGCTGTGTAAACATTTAGTTATTTATACTTACCAGTTCTAGCTAAACTATCAACTCAGCCAAACAGTTCTTCAAGTTTTTATTTGCATCTTACTGTGACTAGACCTGACTGCACCATGTATCATGGATGTACAGTGTTGTACTGGATTTCCCACTCACTGTTGTTCATGCCTTATAATACAGATGTTAGTTAACGATGGTAAATTTCGAAGATTTTGCATAGAAAGGTCCCTCGTTGTCTGGTTAATCTACTTAAGGACCAAAACTGTAGTTATAACTTTCATTCCAAGTCAAAGAAGTTGCTTCAAAATGCACATATGCATACTGCATTGGGATTTAATTCCTTTAGCTATAGAGCAGCTTGCCTATGGAACAATATACCCACACTGTTTAGATCTTCACCTTCCCCTATTGTCTTCAACACTGTACTGAAAGATCATTATCGAAAATTGAGCGCTTATAATTGTTTGCCTACATTTGTATCATATTTTGCACCTTATTCTTACCTCTCTGTTTAGTGTTTTTATTTATTGAACATTCCAGACCAGTTTAAAGGGAGGACAAGGGGCAGAAAATAACATGGTAAATCCTGGTAAGGAGGAACGTCCCAGGTGATGGGGCAGGCAGTATGAAGCGGGACAGGCTGGAAGGGTGGTAGGGGGTCAGGTAGGGGCATGGGAAGGGTAGTAGGGTGCAACAACTGTGGGACAGCTATTGTTTTAGGGGTCACATGGAGAGCAGAGGAATGCCTGATGTGCAGGCAACTTAAGCAGCTCGAGGAAGAGATTAGGTGGTTAAGGGCAGAGATAAGATGAGAGACAGGAACAGACTGGTGGATCAATCCAGGACTGAGGGCACATGGGAGTGCCTCAGAAGACTGCAGGCAACCCAGGCCAGGGGGGTGAGGGTGGAAAGGGTAAATGGACTTATACTGCCACCTCAGGAACCACTGGGTACAGATGAAGAGGGTGGAGGACAATAGGGAACAGGGGCAGAAAAGGCCCCAGAGCAGGCAGCAAATGCAGGCCTCTCAATAGTATGCCAGGGAGGACTCAGGGTAGGGGGGAGGTGTCGCACAACAGGTTCTCAGTGCTGGCTACACTGACGGAGATGAAGCGGGAGAACCTTGTAAACAGGGCTGATGAGGAAGAGATCACCCACAACCCAGAGGGCATTGGTAGGGTGACTAAAGGGTAAGGGCTTCAATGGGTAAGGATAAGGGGGCAGAAGCAAGGAGACTGAACAGGGGGACAGTAGCTAATGAGGGAGGAGGGATGGTATGAGGAGATAAGGAGAGGGATGCATCCGGGAAGTGGCAGGAGGAGCCCATTGTAGAGGGGTGGTGAAATCGGGGGGGGGAGTGAGAGGGCAGGGCAGAGTTAGGGGTGGAAGAGGGAATAGCGGTAATGCATTTGGGAACAGAAGGTCTGGCAGAAGAGGATAAGGGATGGAGAAGACGAGCAGAACAAAGTAATGAGGGTGGTATCTGAGTGCTGGGGGATTCAGTTCTGATGGGGATCAGATGGGGGAGCAAGGGGGAGAGGCATAGTCAAATATGAGTGGAGGCCATGCCAGGCATGACAGCGGAAAGGGTGGGGCAATCCATTCTGAAGGAGGGGGCTGTGAGAAACCGCACATCATTCTGCATTTGGGAACTAATGACCTAGCTGGTAATAAGGTAGATGTAGTCTGGGGGAGGTTTGAGGAGCTGGGGCTGATTTGTGAGGAGGCAGGAACATCAGTAATCTTCTCAGAGGTGCCTCCTGTACCCAGGATGATCACCGCAAGGAAGATGAGGATAGAAGAACTGAACACGTAGCTTAGAGGATGGTGTCCATCCAAAGGGTATGAGATGGTGGGGGCGTAGGAAAGGACTTGGGAGGGCAGGAATCTCTACACCAAGAACAGGCTTCACCTTAGTGGGGAGGGAAGGAAGGTCTTGAAACAGAAACTGGAGGACTACTTAGCAAACAATGAAAATTTAAACTAGTAGTGGGGGTGGCAAGTGGGCAGGAGTCCAGCAGGATCCTCAGGCAGGGAAGCCGAATGAGCGTACCCCCCATGCTGGCAGCTGAGAACTTAGGGAGATGTCAGGAGAAGGTGCTACAAAGGGAGAGCAGGTAGGGAGAGAGGGGAAGGAAGCAGGGTGGAGGGCAGTAACCCTGAACACTAGGAATCTAGGGGACAAAACAGCAGAGTTACAGGCTGTCATGGTGATTGGGAAGGTGGATATGGTGGCCATAACCGAAATGTGGGCCGCCCATTACCATGACTGAGACCTGGCGGTACCATGATATAGGATATACTGGAGGGATAGGGTAAAAGGGAAAGGTGGGGGAGTGGTGCTGTATGTGAGGGAAGGTCTGAAGTGTGTCAGGAAGGATGGGGAGGAAGGCAACACAGAGTCGCTATGGGTGCAGCTCCAGGACCCCAAAAATAGGACACTCATGGTAAGAGTGGTGTACAGGCCACCCTCTCAGACTGAGGAGTTAGATGGGGTTCTGGCAGGATAGGTCAGAAGGACCTGCAGGAAGGGCAGTATGGTGATTGTGGGGAACTTCAATCTGCCAGGAATAGATTGGGGTACCCCAGCCACCACAAATAGGAGAGAGCAGGTACTTCTGGATGCCTTCCAGGACAGCTTCCTATTGCAGACGATCAACAAGCCTACCAGGTTAGAGAACACCCTTTACCTCATGCTGGTGAATGGTGAGTTTGTGAGGGAGCTGAGGGTGGAGGAACCGCTGACGGGGAGTGATCACCACTCAGTGTGGTTCAAGATAGACATGGGGAAAGAGGGAGAAGGATTGAGCACAAGGGTGATAGACTTCAGAAGGGCCGACTTCAGGAGGATGAGGGAAATAGTATAGTAGTATCTGGCCAAGAACAATCCAGATATGGACACTAATCAAAGATGGGAGGTCATTAAACATGGTATAGAGGAGGCAACCGCAACATGTGCAAGGGTCTAGAGTAAGAGGGCTAGAGTCAAGAAGTCTAGCTGGGTGGGCAGGGAGGTCATGGAGAACGTAAGAAAGAAAAGAGCTGCCTTTAGAAGGTACAAAAGAACAGGGAGGGGGATGGACAGAGAGGAATACCTGAAGGAGTCAAGGGAATTGATAAGGGCAGCCAAGGTGTCCCGGGAACTCAGGCTGGCACGGGGCATTAAAGTAGGGGAGAAGAACTTCTTCAGATACATCAGGGAGAAAAGGAGCTGCAAAGACCAAATAGTGAGGATTAAAAGAGAGTGGGGGTGGGTGGATACTAGGGCAGAACATGTGGAAGCATTAAATGAGTACTTCTGCTCAGTATTTACTGAAGAGAAAGGGAGAGCAGTACCCAGAGGGGCTAGGGGTGTGGGCACAGGCAGGGAAGAGGTGAAAGACAGGGAAATCCCACTGGGCCAGGTACTGGAGGGATTGAGGGCACTGCGGGTGGACAAGGTGCAGGGGCCAGATGGCATACACCCCAGGGTGCTAAGGGAGCTAGCAGAAGTCCTAGCAGAACCCCTGGCAGACCTGTTCAATGCCTCCCTGGACTTGGAGAGTGTACCGCAGGACTGGAGGATGGTGCACATGGTGCCCCGACACAAGAATGGCCCCAAGGATGAGTTGGGGAACTACAGACCAGTAAGTCTCTCATCCAATGTGGGAAAACTGATGGAGACAATCCTAACAGAGAGGCTGGTTTCCCTCCTTGAGGTTAATGACCTGCAGGACAGCAGGCAACATGGGTTTGTCTCAGGCAGATCCTGTCAGATCAACCTGGTGGAGTACTATGATTGAGTAACCAGGCAATTAGACAGGGGCTATGCAGTGGATGTCCTGTACCTGGACTTCAGTAAGGCATTCAATTTGGTGCCACATAGGAGGCTAGGTAGAAAGCTGGAAGGCACAGGGGCTGAGGTGAAGATGGTGGGATGGGTAGTGAACTGGCTACAAGGGAGACAGCAGAGGGTGGTGGTGGGAGAGGAGTTTTTATCACCCAGAGCAGTAGCAAGTGGGGTGCCACAGGGCTCTGTACTGGGGCCAGTGTTGTTTGGGATCTTCATAGCAGACAACTCAATAAGCATCAAGAGCAAAATCAGTCTGTTTGCAGATGACACCAAGATGGGAGTGGTAGTGGATGATTGAGAGGGATGGCAGGGTTTACAGGATGATCTGGCAAAACTGGAGGCCTGGTCGGACACTTGGCAGCTGAGGTTCAATGCCAAGAAATGCAAGGTGTTACATTTAGGAGCAAAAAACCCAAGGAGGAGCTACCAGCTGGGGGGTCAGCTAGCAAAGATGGAGGAGGAGAAGGATCTGGGAGTGATTATAACCGAAGCAATGAGCAACTCCTCACAGTGTAGAAAGGCATCTGCAAAGGCTAACAGGATGCTGGGTTGTGTTGCCAGAGGCATATCCTCCAGGAGGGGGAGATGATCCTGCTGTTGTATAGGTCACTGGTTAGACCACACATGGGTTACTGTGTGCAGTTCTGGTGGCTATACCTGAAGAAGAACATTAGGTTACTGGAGATGGTGTAGCAAAGAGCAACAAAATGATCCAGGGGCTAGGGACTTGTCCTCATGAGAGAGGCTAAGGAGTTGAACACGACTTCCTGTACAAGGAGAGGAGGAAAGGGGGACATGATTGAAACCTTCAAGTACCTGAAGGGAATAAATAGGATGGACACAGAGGGCCTTTTCCAGTTAAGGAGAGGGAGGGACACCCAAGGGCACAAGCTGATATTGGAGGGGGGAAGTTGAGGAGGGAAATGAGGAGACACTTTTTTACGGAGAGGGTGGTGTCAGGGTGGAATGCATTACCAGAGAAAGTGGTAGACTGTAATACAGTGGGCTGCTTCCAAAGGAGATGGGACAGGGTAAGAGGGAGGGTCATTGGAAGTGGGGGGAGATATGGGGAGGGAGGGAGTGGCAGCTGCAGAAGAAGGGCTGCTAGCTGCACAATCGAGCAGACTCGATAGACCAAAATACCTTTATCTGCTGGTAAGTTCATATGTTTGTATGCCCCCCTGTGACCTGCCACACAGTCCAGACTTCTGCATCATGCTGTCCTCTGTCTCTGCCAATAAATCTAAGGCTTCTGCACCCTGTGCCTGTCTACACAGTCAAGGCAGCTGTGGCCTGCTGTACCCTTGAGTCCCATACCTCCACAGTTAGGGCTGCAACACCATGCTACCACTCATCATAAGACAAGACAGGGAATGTGCTACACCCTGTCTGCTGTCTCTTCAGTTGGGGCAGTTTCTCTCTGTTGGCCTCTGCCACCAGTTTCAGATCCTTTGCTGCACCCTTCTGCCCACGTCCCTTGCCCCAAACAGGTGTGTCTGCTGCACCCTGTCCCACAGTTTGAGCTGCTGTACCCTGATACTGCCCTGTCTCCTGCCCAAACAGCCAGGGCTGCTGCACCCTGCTGCCCTCTGTCCCCCACCCTGTAACACGAGATGAAAGTATTTTTTGTTTTTTTGTTTTCTTTCAAGTAGTTTGGGCAGTGTAGCAAAAGTTCTGACTCTGGTGGCAGGAGGGCAGCTGGGTGCAACTGCTTCATCTGTAGAGACAGGGTACAGGGTGCAGCAAATGCCCAGACTCTAGTGGCAAGTGTCAGTGTGGTACAGCAGCTCTATCTGCAGAGGCATGGGGCTCTAAGGCATAGCTGGCCAGAGTAACACCGACTGTGTAGACAGGAGCAGGGTACAGCAGCCCTAGCTGTGACGACAGGGGACAGAGGACAGCATGGTGCAGAAGTCTTCACTGTGAGGCAGGACACAGTGGGGTATCATGGTACAGCAGCCCTGACTGTGAGATGGGGGGTGCACTAGCCCTGCTCATTTGGGGGAATGGAAGAGGGTAGCAGGGTGCAGTAAAGGCCCCACCTTTGTTGGCCTGGGGCAGCATGGTGCAGCAGCCCCAATTGTGGAGGCAGAAGCCCTGGAACTCTAGGGCTTAGCAGAGCACAGCAGTCCTTTCTATGGAGACAGAAACAGGGGGCACCAGGGTGCATTGGCCCTGACTATGGGGCTGGGGGACAGAGGGAAGCAGGGAGCAGCAGCCTCAACTGAAGGGCAGAAGACAGGGGCATCAGGATGCCATATAGTATTTCCAGTTATACACATACATGACGTATTTTCACACAGAAACCCTCAAAGAACTGAAATTTGTGAGTTTGTACAGTACATGTGCCTGAAATAGCAGAGTGTGGCAGACACATGTTTGTCAATCGGACATGACAAACAATTTTCTCACATGAAGCTATTTATGGAGGCTACATCAGAGACAAACTACTTTAGGAATTAACATTTAGATTTCTTTTATATCCATTAAACAACCCTGTCTTATGTAGCCAGAAAACAATGTAGAGTTTTGATGAGAAAGAACTAACAGGTGTGATGCAGACAAGTTGATTTCTCAGTCAGTCAGGGACTTAATTGCTGAAGTAGCAGGCTAGACCAAAATGATGTTGTCGCTCACTGATAGGGCCAAAAACAGCTTCACTGTTTTCAGTTACTGCAGTGTACATTAACAAATGCTGATTTAAAGAAAACCACAAAACTAAACAGCATGACATTTTCAGGAAACAGTAATCATGACACAGGGACATGAAATCAAGAGAATTCAAGCTTTTATTAAAAATATGAAAAAAATGTTGCATTTGATCTTTAAGGACCCAGTTTCCACTGTAAGCTTGCTATAAATTTGAATTTCATAATGTGCACCACTCACTTGGAATAGCAGCAATTGATATGGTAAGATATTTGTAGACGTTTCACAATATTTCTAAAGACATAGTGCTCCTATAGTGGTACTTCTCTAGAGATATCACTGAAATCTCTGGAAATGTCTGACCATCTGTACTGCTGCAACTGTCAATGTACGGCACATTCAAGGCTAAAGCTGAACTTTCACAAAAAGTTTCTTTTTCTGTGAGTAGGATTTCCCATGCTGACTCCTGAAAAGTGGTCTACTCTGAGTGGAATTTCCCAAAACAGCTCCTAAAAGATCCTCTGCTGTGGTAACAGTTTCCAGTGCTAACTCTCGAAAGGTCCTCTCCTACTGCTAGCATTCCCCATACTGACTCTTGAAAGTCCTCTGTTATTGGTAGAATTTCCCATAGTAACTCCCGCCCCCTGACCAGGTTCCACATAGCAAAGTATGGGGGCACTTTTTGCAATTTGGATTCATGTCTTTTACACCAACAAACATTAACTGTGGATCCATGCAGTATTTTGTAACTAATAAGTTTTGTAGCATATTTCTTTTTGAACTCTGAGTCTGTCATTTCAGTGCTCCACAAAAATGCAGACCATTGAGTGCAATACCAATTGTGTTTCCTTCCCCACACTGACCCCTGAAAGGTCCTCTGCTGTTGGTAGCATTGACCCTACTGACTCCTGCAAGGTCCTCTGCTATCGGTAGCATTCCCTATACTGATTCCTGAACGGTCCTCTGCTATTGGTAGCATTCCCCATACTGATTCCTGAAACGTCTTCTGCTATTGGTAGAATATACCATACTAACTCCTAAATGGTCATTTGCTAGGGGAAGAATTTTAATTTTTGGCTCCTGAAAGGTCTACTGCTGTGAGTAGAATTTTCATACGAGAGATGTATATAACATACAGATCGAGGGAGCGCTCCCAACCAATCAAACTATTCCTTTCCTCTGTGCATGAGACACTCGTATTTTATCTTAGGTGTCTCACATGAAGCTGCCCTAGAAACGGGCATGTTCGAGTCAGGTTTTTTAAATATTTCATATATCATTTATCAAGCTCAATCAATGATACACTAATATGTCTGCTGAGACCACTCTTACAGTTGTAAGAGGGGTCTCAATTCTTAGAGTGTGAGAACTGCTTCTCTTCGGTTCACAGTTCTCAAACCCTAAGAATACATGTGAGACTACTCTTACTATTGTAAGAGTGGTCTTGTTGGTCATATTAACATACACAAAAAGACATGACATGGTGTTGGTTTCTGTTATGAACTGCATGCCATAGTGCATTGTGAGGCAAAAAGTGCTTGTACCATTGGCTTCAACCACCTGAAAGAGCAGTTCATGAATATTAACCAACACCCTGAAGTGTGTTATTGCACTTACGAAATGGATTAGCAGTATCAAAAGAAAAATAACTGCAAGTGAGTTTCTTTTTTTTAATAGCACCAACACGGCTAATAGAAATTCTAAAATTAATTTTGGAAGGCATTGATATTTGTGCTTGCTGTGTCCTGGTTGCCAGAAGAAGTGACACACATTGAACTGCACTGCTTTATAATCTTCCTGGCCAATCAAAATGCAGGATGCTTCCTACACATTTTATAAAAGGCCCTGAAGCAACACTGCAAAAGGAAATCTACAAATAGCGTATAACCGCCCTCAATGTCAATTGTGCACCCTCAGCTTTAATTGCGGATGTATAACTTCAGTGGTAGGTAACTGGTGGTACTGTATGTGAACTGCACCATCAGGCCTTATTACTCAGTTCCGATTACTGTAGCTTTCTGACAGGGTACGTCTGGAAGTAAAACATTTCTTCTTAAAAAAATGAAACCTTTACTCACTACTGTAGAGCAAGATAAAAAGTTTCCATGCACTGTTTTTTTCTTCAAGAGTAGATAAAAGTGAACTTAAAAATTGGATGTGACTGCATTTAGTTTTCAACGGTGAATTTAAAATTTCACATTCAACTCATTGTTGGGTACAAACAATAAGTAGGACAGGCTACCAGTCAAAGAGATACTTTCCTTATTACATAACTCCAGTCTCAAGAAACAAAGGAGCAGTCCACTCAAAAATGAAGACATTGACATGAGTTACAGTCAATGGATGAAGGCAAGAATCACAACTTTAATAGAGGCAGGGAGGCAGTAGATAGTAGTGGCTAAGAGCACTAAGCTGCAAACCTGGAGAGCTAGGCTTGAATCCCGCAGCCACCACTTGTATACTGTATGACAAAGAGCAATTTACTTAATTTCCCTATGCTCCCAGGATGCACTTGGAAATAGGCCTCGGTGTAGTGTGTCTTTTCTGGCCAAAAATTATAAAATAAAAGTTAAGGTCCAGTGCGGTACACATGCTACGTAACAAGGAGAACACCCAATATTTTGTGGCATTTTTCCACTTCTACTTGGGCTCCCTCTGTGCTATTTATACAGTATAAACCCAGTCACGATATGGAAGGTATCCATATGAATAGAATAACCCTCTCTCACAACCAAGCTTTTCCAAAAGAAGCACAAAAATCTGTGTTATCAGGCAGTACCATAAAACTATGCATAGTAAGAAAAATGTTGGGTTTCCTGGCCAGATGCTAAGGGTCCACAAAATTATGGTATAGCTATATACTACATGGTTAGCATGCCCCCCCCCACCAAGTAGTTTCTAAAAACTGTTAACAAGCATTCAGAACAACTTTCTGAGAACATTAAGGACAAATGAAATCGTTCAACACAAGCTCAGCTGCATGCTCAGCTCTGCTGATTAGCAGCGCACATTCAGAAATACAGTGATTTGAACAGTGTGGCAAACAGTTTTGGTTTGAACCATCATTTTTTTCTTGGTCTGGGCCATGTACACACAGTTCTGATCTATAGAAGTTATGTAAAGTGCTTAAAATATTCTAGTCAACATATAAAAAACTCAGTAATTCACACACTTTTGTGGGGGGGCTTAGACATCAGTGAGGCACTCAAGCTTTGCTTTCAGTCTCTATAATGCCCAATGATGTTACAGCACTCACTAGGTATGTGAACCAGCTTATTCTTCACAGCTGTGTATTATTTATTCTCTATGTAATATATGTGTGTAACCCCTAGGTGGCGCTACCCCAAGGGCTACTACCCCTGCCTGCTTGGCTAGTAGCAAGTTAAGGGGCCTGGGTAATGAAACGGGTGCCTCCACCTGGAGGTCAGGGTTGTTTGTGGTCAAGCTAATCTGGGCACAGCCCTTTGAGACATTGTAACCCCCCTCTTTCTCTTCTAGTGGCCTGAACAATATACAATAATTACTTTCACAATGACCCTTATTTACCAGGCAATTACCCACACTGTTTGCACTTACCACCAGGGCTGGTTCCTCTAGCTTGACCCTGGGGACCCCCTGTAAAACAAGACTAAGCACAGCAAATAGCAACAGTACAATACTTTTGGAACAAACTGGAACCACAGTCAGGTTAAATGCAAACAAAGTTAAATCTGATTTATTCAGGGGACTTGAACAAGGGAGGGGCATAATCACGTTGATTTGCTTAAAAGCTATATTATTCAGACAGTTATGCATGCAGTTCAGAGTCCCTACACAGTCACACACTCTGGTTACCCAGGTAGGAAAATGATGGGCTAGCCAGGAACGTTGCAGCTGGTTGGGGCCCTGTGATGGAAGAAAGCAAAATGCACAACACACACTATTTGTAATCCAGAGCTGGAGGATTCAGTTCATGAAAGAAAAGGCAACAAGACAATCAGATGACAACACTTTTAGATTTAGCTGCTGTTGCAGGGAGCTACCCTGATGTTTACTCATGATACCCGATACTGGACACAGGCAGGACAAAATCAAGACTGCAGGCTATTGAGCTGGAGAGCCCGGAGAAGCAGGGCCTACATGAATCATTGAGGCGTCATTCCTGTTCAAGGCGTTGAGCAGGGGGCTGATCCCCAGGCCAGTCTCTTGTCGATAACTTTCTCTGCGTAGCAGGTATTCTGGCTGGGCCAGTGTAGCAGGGGCCCAGGCAAATGGAAATGGATACGGATTCAGTCCGTGGAGCTGGATACCGCATCCAGCAAGCAAAACACAGTTCAGAGACACAGTGGGGAACCAAATCACGATTCACTATACGCACACAGCACATTCACGTGTAAGGAAATTCCACTGTACCAGGCAAATGGCTCTCCAGTCTCAATTAGAGAGTCTCTGCACAATCCAGGAGTTCAGAGGTAGCTGAAAGTCCTGACAGGCCAATCGCATTCAGAAAATCTTTGGTCTTCTTCATGTTAAAGCCTGGTCACAATTCAGTGGCTTAATTCGCTCTACAATTTCAGATTCAGTCCAAAAAAAGCACAAGTTCCCTCTCAGGAACAGCAGGCAGGCATGCAGGCCAAACTCAGGCCTTTCCACAGTTCTCCCACGTGAATCCACTATGGATTGCTGCTCAAACTATCTCGAGCTGTTACTTCTTCACTTCCCAACTCAGATCTAACTGAAACTGCAGACAGTGTGGGACTTTCCCCATGATCCAAAAGGTTCAGTTGGCTGATCTGTCTGCCAGTCACAACAAGGGCTCCCCCTCCAGGTTATTTTAGGCACCAAAAGCCCAAAACTACAATTCCAACAAGTTTTGATCCCACCAAGCCCCTGTAGACAGGCTCAATTTTAGAGTCCCAAATGTACTGATTGGCCCATTCTGACCATCCAGGACCAAGATGATGGAAACAAACAGAACTGCCCATGCTGCAAAAAAGGCAGGTTAGAACAAATTGCAATATTATTACTACTCTAACAAATGATCAGCAAACAAGTACATCTTTTGTAACAGAGCTCCCTCTCAGATTAATTATGACTACAATCCAGGCAGCTCTTAAAGAGACAGTATACAGAGGCTATACAGGCACTCTCTGGCAATACATTTAAACTGCTAAAACACAGGACACCAGCCTGGCAGTGAGCATTTAAGCAAGCTCAAGGAAGACTTTTTGGGAACCCCCATTTGTAGGGGGGTTACACCCTTCCCTGCCTGGAGAAAACTTGGCTTCCGCATCAAGTCTGTACCATCATGCATCAGTTAACATAAACTTATTACTTTACTATACATATTCACTACACTTCACAATACTATATCCATAATGACAATGCTTATGCATGTTTCATACATGTGATACTGATTCCCCCATGATTAACATACTTGTAACATCACAATACTGATTCATGTTATAACTTCCTGTACATTAAACAATGTAGGAGGGGGCCCTTCCCTATCAGTTAACTTGGGGCTTGATGGGGCAGGGGCACCATACTGAGAAGGAAGAACAATCAACCTGGAATTGGCTATTAAGCTCAGTTTGGGTAGTGAACTCTGAGAAATATAAACACCTTTGTGAACCACATTGAGAGGCAAATCCACGGGCCTCCTGGGAGAATCATAACTGAAGCGCAATACTGGCTTGATAGCTCGGCCAGTCTTTCTGGGGGGAACAGCCACAGTCTCTGTACTTTCAGCACTAACTTTGGAGCTTTCGTCATTCGTGAGGGATGCCTCTGCATGGATGGGGATGTCCAAACTGGGAGCATTGTCAGCTCCTTGCTCTGCAGGCTCTGTTTCCACAACACTTGGTTCATTTAGAGAAGGTTCTGGCACAATTAGGCTCTGTGGCACTGAAGGAGGGCTGTCAGCTATGTTCCCCCTAAGCTGTGCGCATGTGCGCCCGCACAGCAGTTAGAAATAACCCGCACACAGCTTCAGTAGTAGCGCACAAAGCAGCTGACAGGGATCCTCATGTTCATGAAGTAGTGATAACAATCATCACTCAGATTTAAGACTCAGAGAGCAGGACATGAAAGTGAATAGGAAAGAAACATTGTATGCCCACCCCCAAGGCCACAACCCATTAACTTTAACAAGCCAGCAGTTAACAAGCCAAACATCTCGCTCTCGCTCCAGTTATTGAATAAAGGAACCGATCAGCAAAATTCCAACCAATCGCTTTCCAGCAACAGCAATGTTTTCAAGCTTGACATTTCTTTTCAGTAAGACAGTATTTGATAATAAACAGTATTCCCCTGCTGTTCACAGATATGGCATGTTTTATTTGTTTGGTAGATGCCCCCCAACAAAGCAATGCGAGAGATTCTCTGACATAGGGTGTATATTATATTATTTCAGTTTTAAAGCTGCACAACTTCAGTGTAATCTGCCTCCTCCCCAAGTAGTGTCTCACATATAAAATGTGTTTATAATGGATTTAAAGCCTCACCGTTGAAAGCGTGTTCATTTTTTTTAGTACAAAAAATGGGAAAACTATAGTTTTTGTTTACAATAAAAGCATCAAAGCAACCTACTGTCTGTTTCTGTGTCATTTTTTTTTATGTATTTGTTGGGGGCGGGATGGGTATAACCTTCTCAATTAGCAGGCTGAGACATTGATTGTACATATATCTAGAGAGATGAGATTGCGCTTCTCTTTAAAACGGGGTCTCACATTATATACATATTTGAGATTCAATGAATCAGTGCTTGTAAAAGGTTGCCCATGTTGGCTACATGGGGATAATAATTCTAAAGTGGACAGCAAGAAATAGCAGCACAAAAAGTTTCCTTTTCATTTAATTTCATAAATTCAGATTGCTCTTAGTATGGATCAGGAACAGAGGAGAAATAGTCTCCTAAATGTATCTCCTCTCTCATATCACATTGGCTCACTCACTACATTGCAAAAATACATTTTAACACCCCCACTGAGCTTGACAATACCCAGCGTAGTTATTGTAAACCATACCTCGGGTAAATGACATGACATACAATTATGCAGGCATCCATCAAAGATCCCATTGCTAAGTACCGCTTTAAGAAGCTGTCCAACCCTGAATACCACATTGCCATAACAGTATTAAATGATGTACTTTTTGAGTTGGCAGAGTTGTCTAAGATGTTTCAGAAAAGTGGTCTAACAACAGTTGAAGCTGTACAGATTGCTAGGGCAAAAATAAAAAAGATCAGAAGCCAGTACCTGGGTGAAACTGTCTACTGGGAGCCAACCAGTAAAATTGATTTTGGCTAATTGCACAGTTGAAGTAAGCACAACAGCAATTTTGCAATTCATTAGCCTGTTATGTGACCATCTGGACAACCGCTTTCCGGCAGGTGAACTTTCTGACTGATCTGCCTTTGATTTTGCAGCAATGCCACATTGCAGCTTTGAGTTTGGCTTATCAAATATTAAGAGACTGTACAGCAAATATCAGGACTATTTATTTTCATCAGTGGACCAGGCAGAAATTGTTAGCCAGTGCAATGACTTCAGATTTATAGTTGCTGAAAAAAATAAAGGCAGGATCATTAAAATCCTTTACTGACATGAACCACTTTGCTTTGACTAACGTGCAGCACAGCATGGTGGCTAAACTTATTGATGTATGTGCTACATTCCAAGCTAAACATGAAGCTGTCATGTATAGATGTTCCTACGCAGTCTTATCCTTCCCCAGAAGATATTCTCCATAGGGAGGTGCAGAGTGAGAAGGATACGATAGCACAGAGAAAAATCTTGAGAGTGATAGAGGATCATGTACTGAAGCAGAGAGAGAGAGAGAGAGAGAGAGAGAAGTATGGCTGAGTAGGACCATAACTATCTTTGGGTGGAAGGTTTCACTCAAGGATTCTCATAGGAAAGTTAGGGAAGATTTGTTGCTGCTCTTGGAAAGAGCATGAGGATTTTGTATCTCCAGAAACATGGTAGAGTCCATAAGGTTATATGGAGATCCTGAGCCCAATACACAGATTGATATTACATTTAAAAATCCTCATACACAGCTAGCAGCTTGCTTTCTCTGGCCAGCAAGCTGGATTGTTTGGGAATACATTTAGTTAACACGTTAGACTTGGGCGAAGTTTGTTCCGGGTTGACACAGACTAAGGATAGTCGAGAATCCATCTTAGAGGCAGATAACCCCCTGATTGACTTTGGAAACCTAATTGACCCTAATACCTACTCGCCGCTGACAGTTATTGATTCAGCCTGACAAATGCAGCTTGTAGATAATATAAAACGAATGAACTCTGAATGCCAGCTAGATTTGGATAAGGGAGCTGGGGATCGAGATGTGGATGCCCTTTCTATACTTTCATGGAATATTGAGGGCATCCATCTTAAAATAATTGACCCTGAAGTAGTTAGATTTCTGGATAATTTTGATATTACTGGACTGCAAGAAACATGGTAACTCCCAAATTGGCTGGATATTCTGTCTTTACTCTGCCAGCAACTAAAGATAAAAACTTTGGAAGGTTTAAAGGGGTATTTCCTTTTTACCAAAACTTTGCTAAATTTTCAGATAACTAACATTTCTACTAAGTCAGAGGGTATTTTGGCTGTAATGATTAGCAAGGGACAAGAGAAGATCATTATCTGCAATATATACTTTCCTTCTCACAACAGAGCTACTGATCCCACTGACCTTTTCATACAGGATCCGAAAATGACACTTGATAATTGTCAGATAAGAGTATATCTTGTCCTATAATTGTTTTGGGAGACTTTAATGCCAGAATTCCTTCTCGATTCTTGGAGGATGTATAGTCAGATACGATCCATACAATATCTATAATTAATCCAAATATTAATCCAGCTTTACTGCTTCAAAAGTTAGAGGTCATGGATAGACTGGAATCAGCACACTGTGCTATTGTAATTAACATCAAATGCCCTTTTGGGACTTTAAGGAGTAAAGCACAGCAGGAAAAGAGTCTGGAAGTGATAAACGAGAGAAGGATTAGATGGGGGCCGATTCATCAAGCTAGTTTCAAAGAAATTCTTAGTACAGGAGTCTTTGGTGATATTCATGAGTTGGTCCTGGACAAAAGTAAGGCCTTTAATATTTTGGAGAATTGGGAAACTATTCATTCTTTACTTGGACCTAGACGTAAAACAACATATTGTCCTAGGTCCCTTTATAAAAATTCTTGGTTTAATTCGGTATGCCTACAAGCAAAGAAAGAGTTTGGAGGAAAACTAAGACATCATAAGAAGAAAAGAAATAAGTCTGCAGCAGATTTTAAATTACTAAAGACTGAAAGAGAAAAATATAGGAAAATTCTAGAATGGAAGAGACATAAACATACTCAGGGACTTTGGGAACAACTGAGGCAGGCTGTTTTGGATAGGGATGGAAGGAGATTTTGGAATATTGTTGCCCAGGGATATAATAGATATGCCAATAGGATTGAAGCCTATATTACATCTGAAGATTGGGCATCTCATTTCTCCAGGCTCTTTTATTCTCATGAAGAGCTGGAGACACCTGATGCTTTCAAAATACAGGAGGATGACATTTTTTCAAGACCTATCTTGATCACAGAGGACGAAATCTGGATGGCACTGATTGGGCTTAAGGCAAATAAAGAGCCTGGGCCAGATGGGGTACTAGGTGATCTTTATAAGGTTTTTACCAACTGGTGGATTCCTTTTCTTCTTTTGCTGTTTAATGGCCTGATTCAGGGATACTCTTACCCTGCCAGTTGGGCAGGTAGTGTTATCTTCCCAATTTTTAAAAAGGAGGATCCAAATGACCCAAGGATGTATAGGCCTATTCATTTGATAGATGTTTCACAGAAGATTTTCTCTAGTATAATTTTGGGCAGATTGCTGCTGTGGGTCAAGGAGAACTCAGTATTGAATGAGGCACAGAACAGTTTCCGGAAGGACCATTCTGCAGTGCAACACTGTTATGTGCTTCAGCATCTGATCTGGAAGTATGCTAAAGTGAGAAAAAGCAGATCATATTGCTGTTTTGTGGACTTCTCCTTGGCCTTCGACAGCATTAGTAGAAAAATCCTTTGGGCTACATTAAGGGATCTGAAGTTGGAGGCCTCACTTCTTGATGTTATTATTAGACTGTATGAAAATATATGGACAAGGGTCCAGTATAATCAGTATGGTCATCTAACTGATAGATTTGAGATAAACGTGGGGGTCAGACAGGGGTGTATTTTGGCCCCCACTCTCTTTAACATCTACATTAATACAGTCTTGGATCAGCTTGGTGACCCAGATTTTCATGCTCCAAAATTAATGATGAAAGGACTGAATGTTTAGCATATGCAGATGATTTAGTCTTGCTCTCACTTCAGTCCTAGGTCTTAAAGAAAATTGGCTTACTGTGAATCTCTGTTCTCAAAGGAAACTAAAAGTTAATCTCGGCAAGACCAACATTGTAGTTTTGGCTCTCAAACCAAGAATACAGTAGGTTTTAGGCTAAACGATAACCATATAGACACTGTTAAGTGCTATGACTATTTAGGTGCCCGTTTTGCCTTTAGAAAAAGGGCTTTTTATTTCCTGGTCTCTGATTGACTGGTACCCCTGCCAGGGGTGCACATTAACTTTCAATAGACGACCAAGAAATAAGAAGTGCCAGCCTAAAGTGTCCATTCACCCAACTGAAGTATCTTGGTGCCCACCCTGTGCCTTAATTGGCTAAAAGAACCTCATTTAAATTTCACATTCCTGCCATTTTTCTCTCGCTTAGCAAGAGATACTGTTCCTCAGAGTACCTGTTTCCTGACCCACGGCACCCAACCTCAGCTGTGCTCTATTTACTGCATTTTTTTGTTTGTTTGTTTTAGCCAGACAAAGCCGAGACAGTCCTACCACAATATATATTCTCACTCCCACACATACCCTGCCCAGGGTGCAACCTATGATTATGCCCCCATCAACGATCTCCACTTGGGTCGCTTCTCCTGGCACTCAAGTTTATGAACAATACCTTGTCTTCCAGCTGATCACAGAAACACATACATCTTCCTATTTATTTCCTCCTCCAAGCTCTAGTGACCCACATCCTTCCAAAATCTACAGACCTTCTGCTCCGCATCAACAGCTCCATGATGCAGCTGCCATCAACCATCGTTCCTCACCAATGTCCCAAATGATTCACTTGCCGACTCATAGCACCCCAGAACAGCAAACACAGACAAAGCAAAGAATTTCAAATTGCCGCCAAGAGTATCTAGCAGGCTTACCTTTCCTGACAGCTTCCGCCCTTCAAAGGTGCTGTTTTGTAATTCTGCAGCTTGATCAATTACTCGCTCTTCAGCTCCCAGCTCATTACTGCTCTATTTTGAAAAAAAATAGCAAAAATAGAAACCACGGGCAGCGGCACCATGGAGGTGCATAGAGGGATGGGAGGTCTGGAATTAAAGAGTAGCGGGGGGTCAGGCGAGCTGCAGATTGAAAAAACCAGCTCTGGAGAAACTGTTAGATCATTTCATTATTTGGTAGTTTCTGCCTGCAATTTTTAACATGAGGAACTCAGCTGGCTTAACTGTTTCTTTGCAGCATGGAAACAGCCCAATGGGGAACAGTGCTAGCCATGATGGTCAGTCTATTTAGAGCTATGCAGCTGCTCCAAGGGACAAGTCCCTAGCTCAGACAAGAGACAAAAAAAAAAGCACTCCAATATAGGTGGAGGAACTATTTTATTATAAAAACCTATTTTAAATTATTTTTTTAATTCACATCTTAACTAACCTTTTTATGACTGTGCTTATTTTCTAAGCGTAATAATACCTCCAGGGTGGGCAGTATTGGGCTATACCAGACCTTCCAGGGCTATAAGGCCCTCCACCTGTGGCGTCGGGCCCATTACACCCCTGGTGGTCCGGCATAGCCCACCCCCACCCTGTCAGGTATTATTGTTATATAGCCTATCTTGGACCAAACATTTGGAGGCTATTCGATTTCAAATGGGATCTTTGGTAAATGCCCAAAAATATTTAACAGCAAGATGGGGAAGTCTTGATCACAGGGTATTAACAGTTATTAATGCCAAAATAAACGAGCATGTTATATGCTTCTGAAATCTGAGGTTATACTAAGGTTAGAGAATTGGAAATAATTCTGAATAAACTCTATAGATACATCTTAATGTTGCCAAATGGAACTCCAAGCTGTATTCTTGCCTTGGAGTTAGGACAACATTCCTTGACTTCTCTCATCTGTGAACGACAGATTCTCTTTCTGTTGAAACTTTTTATTTTGCCCCAACAAAGATTTCCCAGAATGTGTGTAGAGGAAGCCATCAAATTGGCCAGCATGGGATATGTACATCCCTTTATTTCAACTTATTAAGGAAACAATAATGCTGGCCGGATTGGGCCACCTCGTAAATAAAATTGACATGAGACCATTTGAGGAGATTAGGCAGGATATCAAATTGAAGCTTATTGACTTAGACATAAATTCTTGCCATCTTCAACTCTCCAAGCTTAAGTTATATGGGTTTTATAAAAAAGTAAAGATTTCATAGGAATATGAGCCCTATCTCTCTTTGTTAACCTGTCCTAAACAAAGGAGAATTTATACAAGATTCAGAACTGAAAACTATAATGTTCAATGCATTTATTTCAGACAAAAAAGAGAGAGAGTACTTTCTCCGTATTGTAAATGTGAGTGGGGACTATAGATGATCTTAAACATGTGGTACTCTTGTGTCCTAGGTATGAATCAACCAGGAAACAACTGCTGGGTGGATTGGTAGGGGATCTCAGCCTCCCTGGAGGATCTTTTGGAATATTTGTTTACTGTAAAAGAGAAGAACATGGTAGAGATCTTTGCAAGATTTTAATTTCAACTCATTTGTAAAGTTTATTAGGGAACTTGAAGTCCTGTGGAGGTTCTTTATGTGAAAAGGTACTCAAGGAACACTGTTAAATTGAATCGCACTGTAAAGATATTTAAGTTCCTTGTTGATTTATTTATTGTCTATTTGTATTTACTATATATTTTGTCCTGATTTTAGTATATTGTAACTGCTTTATGCTGAACAATAAATTGTACTACTACATTCCAAGCTTCTAGTGCTGACTGTGAAAGAGGCTTCAGCTTCATGAACTGCATTAAGAGCAAACAAAGAAACCGCTTGGAATAAACCCATTTAGATATGCTGATGTGAACAAGATTGTTTTTAGCTTCTGATGGAAAAATTGATCTTAATAAAATATATGTCCACTGGCAGAATGGGAAAGACAGGAGAGAAAAACAGTAAATGTTTATTTCTTAGCAATGCATCATCAGCAGCACCCCTTTTAGATGCATGTAAGACTCTTTAAAATGTACATAGTTTACACATGTTTCCAGTTCGTACTGTTATGGTGCACAATGCACATCCAATCTTCGGACTGTGTCAGAATGTATATTTATACTTTGCATTGAGTATTTGAGTGTTTGGTTATGTTTTGTACTGTTTATTGGCAATAAAATATATCACTTGTTTGGCCATCCAATTTACGCACATGAATCAATTTTTTTGCACAAAGTGCCGCACACACATATCAGTTGCCCACCCACAGAGACTGAAAATTAGAGGGAACACTGGCTGTCAGCACTCTCAAATTGTTGTTCAAGTTCTGGTGTGTCACCAGGGAGACTCAGACCATCAGTCCCTTCTTCAGGCAATTCACACAGTTCCGCAAAACACAGAGTCCACAACCTCAGATTTGATGCTTTGCACCTCACTTTCAGGGAGCATGGGCTCCAAGGATGAAGTTGAGGGGTTAGGCAGTCCAGAAGTCCAAGCTTCATCCCCACAATTAGTCATAGGGTTACCTCGAAACAGCCAACTTAGTTCATAGGAATGGTAACAGGTATTGTCACACTCACTATCATCAGAGGTGGACTGACAGTCACTATCATTCTGGGCCTGCTGCGAGGGAAACCTTAACTCTGTAACTACTGGGGTAGGTTGACTCTGTCTCTTTTTTGCAGCAGCACAAGTCACTGGCCCAGGGGAGGCAATGTCTGCTGGCTCAGCTTCAATAATAACTTGGCCGATAGGCAGCAAGTGGTTATGGTGCATGGTCTTGACAGCTTTGGAGTTATTCTCTGGGCATACCTTGTATACTGGTAGATCATCCAACTTTCCAACTAATACATGAGGAGGATGGTGCCACCTATCAGCAATTTTGTGCTTGCCATGTAGTCCCAAATTGCGTAACAACACACGTTCTCCGGGCCGTAGTTCTTGAGCCTTTACTTTGTTGTTGTGCTTCTCTTTGTTGGCGTGATTTCTTTTAGCGGCCATTGTCTGGGCCATTTGATATGCATGGTTCAATTGAGCTTTCAATTTCTGTGCATACTGCAAGTAGTTTTCAGCTCGAACCCCATCTGGAGAAACCCTAAAACAGACATCAACTGGCAGGCGGGCCTCCCTCCCAAACATGAGGCAGTAGGGGGAGAACCTAGTAGCATCATTTTTGGTGCAATTGTATGCGTGTACCAAGGTACTAATCTGCTGGCTCCACTTATGCTTGTCTTTTGAGTGGAGGGTGGCCAGCATGTCTAGAAGGGTGAGGTTAAAACATTCTGGTTGAGGGTCCCCCTGTGGGTGATAGGGGGTGGTTCTTGACTTCCACACCCCCCCACAGTGAGAGCATTTCTTTGATTAGCCGATTTTCAAAGTCTCTGCCTTGGTCAGAGTGGATCCACTGGGGGGCACCATAGTGGACAAAGAAATTTTCCACTAGCACCTTGGCCATGGTAGAGGCCTTTTGATGTTTAGTTGGAAAAGCTTGTGCATACCATGTGAAATGATCCGTAACCACTAACACATTGCCAATATTCCGCTGATCAGGTTCTAAACACAAAAAGTCTATGCAGACCAGTTCCATGGGGGTGCTGGTAGTAATATTGACAAGGGGGCAGCCCTCTGAGGTAGGGCTTTCCTTTGCAGGCAATGACTGCATGTCTTTACATGGTGCTCAATATCGGCCCCCATCTTGGGCTAGTAGAATCAAGATTGCACCAGGTAGAGAGTTCTGTCAATACAGAGGTGCACCATGTGATTCTGGGGGGACCTCAGTACCAAATCTTTAAAGGCCATGGGCAGGACAAATTGCTGCTTGTCTACTCAACCACTGTGATCCACTGTCTCTCTGTATAACAACTGATTGTGTAACTTCAACCTGGTGCCTTCTTTAAACAATAGGGCAGTTCGCAAGTCAGGGGAATGCAACTGGGAAACATCTTTCCCAGCATTCAGGGCATCAAGTGCTGGCTGAATCATAGGATCTTGGGATTGAGCCCACTAGATGATGTCATTGTCAAATTGAGTTAGTGCATTAATATCTAGAGCAGAGAAATGGCAATAGAAAGTCAGTATGCAGGTATCAGGAGGGCCCAAGCAATCTACTAAACAGTTCACTGTGTCCGTAGACATCTGTTCATCTCTATCAAACTTTTGGCACAATGCTCGGATGTCAGGTTCAGACTACCTGACCCAATCACTCTTTGAGACTGGCCTTCATGACAGGGTGTCAGCATCAGTATGGTTCATTCCTGACCTGTATTCGACAGCATAATCATAGGTCGATGAAGCAGAGAGCCACCGGTGTCCAGTGGCGTCCAACTTAGCTGAAGTCTATACATAGGTTAACGGGTTATTGTCGGTCTTCACCAATATCTTTGCCCCATAGAGGTACTCATGAAACTGGTCAACAATGGCCCATTTTAGGGCAAGGAACTCCAGCTTGTGCACAGGATAGTTTCGTTATGATGGGGTCAAGCTCCTGCTGGCAAAAGCCACTGCTCTCAAACCATCCTCATGGTCTTGATACAGCACAGCTCCTAGGCCCTGCAGACTTGTGTCCATATGCAGCACATAGGGCTTGGTAGGGTCAGCATAGGCGAGGATGAGGGCATGGGTGAGCTGGTATATGACTTCGTGGAAGGCTGCTTCACATTCGGGTGTCCAGTGGGGCTCAAAAGGTTCACCTGCTCGGAAGTATACTTTCTCAGGTTCTTTGACAGCACCGTTCTTGTATTTATGGTTGGTGGGGGGGTAACCTTGGGTGAGATTCAGGAGCGGTCAAATCACCTTGGAATAGTCTTTTATGAACCTGCAGTAGTAGTTGTCACAAACCCACACAACAGATCAGGCCCTCTACTCCCAAAGTGCCAACCTCCGCTCGCAGTCTTGTGAACAGTTTAACAGAATAAGGTAACCTTCTTGTCCATTTTGTGAGTTTGGATCAACCTTTGGTCTCAAGTCTTGGAGGGATTCAAACTGTTAACCTCTTGCTAGCATTCCCAATGCACAGGCTCAGATATTTCTGTCTTCGGGGGGACAGATATCTTTGCCTATGGGCACCTTACCAGGTATACAGAGATGAACCCTTAAAAACATTAATAAAGACCTCAGATTTAAAACACGTCTCTTTCCAGTTTGGTACCACCATTCAAGCTTATGACTGCTGTCTGCTATAACTATGTATACTTTTCTTACAAATAAAAGAAATTCAAAGACAGACCAAGTATGTTCTAAAAAGAATTTTACTGCAATAGATAAAAACACAAACTACAGAACTGTTATATCACAAGACATACAAATCTTTTAAAAGAACAAGGTTTAAACAGTGCAAATGCCTACTTACAGTACTTAGATTTGACTCTCTTTCTAAATACTTGTTTATAGTGCTCACCGATGTTTCTTGGTCAGAGTCTAGGTAAAAAAGTCTCTAAGTAAAACAGAATTATTCCTTAAAGTAAACTGTATTTGCCAACCCCTTTTGTGTGAGGTCATCTAGCTCTTCCTCTGTCAGATTATATATAAAAAAATATATATCTTATGCAAAAACAGGATGTCTTTTCAAAGTATTACATTCTGCAACTTCAGCATAATTCATGTCCTTTAAATGGCACTTCTTTGATCTCCTAATAAGCGTCCTCCTTCCAGGACATGAAAGCATCTTTATGATTTTTCGCACTCCTGTGTCATAAGCTGGGTTTTCCCTCCAATGTCATAAAATGGATATGATCTTCCATCTTAGCAACTACAGCTGCAATTAACTCAGAAAACAGGAGGTCCTTGATTAAGGCCTTCCATGTAACACCTAGTATCTAAAACTGTGTGAGTGTTCTCACATACTGTTTTCAGCATGTTTCTCATGGCTTTCATCTCTCAGCTGAAACCTGGGGTGGGGGGGTGGGGGGATGAGTGAGGTCATTCTAAGAGCACCAGATTTTTCAGCAGAGACAACCAGTAATACATTTTTACATTTCAAACAAAAATGATACAGCACTCCGAACTGGCTGTCCACGTCACAGTAATCACAGAACCCCAGGAAACATTGTAGTTCATTCAAGTTATGGGGCTGGGGCCAAGTAGTCAGTGATTCAATCTTACTAGGATCAGTCTCTATCCCTTCTGCAGATACCATGTGCCCCACATACTTTCGTGGTGGTTTGAAAAAACTGCCACTTGTCAATGGACAGATTGAGGCCGAAGTCTTCCAATCAGTCTAGGACTTGAAACAGTCGGGTCTCATGCTCCTCCAATGTGCATCTGAAAACAATGACATCATCTAGGTACACTAGGAATTCCAGCAAGTTCATAACTCCCACCGCACGTTCCATCAGTCACTGAAAGGTGGCCGGGGCACCCGAAATCCCCTGTGGCATTCTCAGGAATTTGTAGAACCCCAGAACAGATGAAGGGGGGTTTTCTCACGGTCCTCCATGGCCATTGGAATCTGGTAATATCCACTGTGAAGATCCAATACTGAGAACCATTTGCTCCC